>OX451739.1:1604474352-1605217479 GCA_948472305.1 Vicia faba
TGGTGTTAAAATCTTCTTCATAAAACATAAAAATATTTTCTCTTCTAAATTAAAATTAGTTTATCTTTTTTTAAAACTTTTTTAGGTCATTAGGTTAAAAAATAATAACTTTCTTTAACAAGGACAAAACCAAATAAAATATATTCCTTTTTTTTATTCATTACTTTATACATTATTCCTTTTCATATTACTTTATACATTATTCCTTTTCATATCTTGTACATTTATTTATTCAATTCAATATGGTTGTAATAACTTAATTAGGGTTTAATTTCTTGTAATCCCCATTTATACTTTGTACACCCCCTTCCCACAAATCATGTAATAGCTTAGTATTTTTATTTTCCGCAATTTAAATGCTTTATATTCACATGCTAGTAATTAGGATTTGTATGGAAAGTATAAAAATCAATCAAATAGAAAACCCTAATTCAAGACAAAAACAAGCATGAAAACAATACACTTGCACACAAGCACCCCTAGGGTAAAATCCACTTGGTTGCCTTATAAAATGGTCATATTACGCATGTGAGTTATCTTTGCAAAAACAAATGAATACAAGATCATAGTCCCTCGATGACGCTATCTAAGTTGCCTTACAAATGATCTTAGTCCCTAAAAGAGAATGCTAAAGATGCCTTGCAACATTGCTAATTATGGTTATACGATGACCCACGCCCGTCCCGTTTACATCCAAAGATAGGTTTACTTACCAAATCAATGGTAAGATAACAATGTCAAAGGAAAGGAAATGTACAAGAAAGAATTTTGAGTAGGTAGAATGCTCCTAATTACTTGCTCAATTTCAAACAAAACATCCTTGCTATTCTCAAAACAAACACCTACACATTTCAAAACATTTACAAACTTGGAAACATTTTCAAAAGATCAACATCTTTGTATACATTCTTACGAACGAGAATCATTACAAAAATTTCCTAAACAATGGCCTCTTTACAAAATACTTTCAAAAAACCACACACAACACAAATTCAAACAAAAAAGCAAGTGATCTAGCAAGTAACTAAGAGTCCATGGAAAACCATATGGATGAAAAGGGTGCTAATACCTTATCTTTTCATAATCTACCCCCCGAACCCAAGAAATAATCTCAAAGGTCTTTCCTGTGCTTTTTCACCTTTCCCTTTGGATAAAAAAAAGTCGGTGGCGACTCTTGCTAACCGTAACATTTGCAATCAAACGCAAAACCTTCAAATCAGTTCTCCCACCGTACCACACAATGAATATCGTATAATGTTAATGATGTTTTAATTTAAGGTTTCTGTATGAAAATATTATGCGCCCCGCGTGGATTAGAAGCAAGATTTGGCTTCTTAGCTCCCAACACTATCAATTCAGGGTTAATCGTAACAAGACCAGATGATGTCATAGCATATGTACTCGGTTTATTTGTGGCCAACAAAGATACTGAAAAGTTGTTCTTTTTTACCATATAATACTCGCAACGGGTTATATTTTCATCCTAACTTGATCTATTATAATTTTCCGTTTTTGGCCATTGTTTAATCTTTGTTTAATCTTACAGTGGACACTGGTTATTGATTGCAATTAATCTTGTAAGAGATACTGTGTATTATCTGGATTCGTTATAAATGATTGGTCAACATATCCAGATTGGAAGAAGATGATTGACACGTAAGTTTTTCGCTCCCCAAAGATATATATCTGGATTTGTGTTTATGTTTATGTTTCTATGTGAGATTGATCTAAACAGTCGTTATATTATAGCTTTCTACTAGATTTTCACTCCAAAGAGATATTTAAGTGCCAACAAGTAGAGCCAACAATATTACATGGATCGGAGTGGAGGTATATTTTCACAAAAAGATATTCAGTTTTGAGGGGTATATTTGATAAAACAACTTAAGCTGTATATCCTAATATATATTCGTATTTTATTTCCATGTGTAGTGTCCTTGCCAGCATAACGGTATAGATTGCGGCTATTTCATGTTGAGGTTTATGAAAGAAACTATTCTTTTGGATCGATTAGAGATTCCATCCACGATATGGATTTCTAACTTAGGAATTACATACTATTTTCATATTTTTTGTTTCTCATAAAATGATATATTGTTTTAACTAAATCACATACTATGTTATATTATTATATATGTAGTACTTTGAGGAATTCAATTGTGCACATTACTCAAGAGATCAATTGGACGAACTTAAGGAGGAATGGTGTCAATTCATTACCGGGTTGAGAATTTTATAAGCTAAGGTATATTGTCTTATTTCCTTTGATGAGAACTTTCGAGTTTTGAGTATAAATTAAATTTGAATAAAGTGCAACATTAATATTATCATGTAATGAATTTCGATCATTTGGTTTTTTTTCTAGGTTTATAGGTGCATGTGTAGAAGATAGAGCTAAGATATTCATGTTGTCGTTGTTTTATGAAAATTCTCGAAGATAGTAAGATGTAGATGTAACATCAATTTTGAATTTTAGGATTTTCAACTTGTAGAATTTTAACTTGTATCATAAATTTTGTAGTTGTTGTTGTATATATCATCAATTTATATATATGTGGAATTTTTACATATGTATATTTTAATGGAATGAAGCTACCAAATATGGTGCGTAATATGGTGAAAACCTGGTTTAAATATGGTTAAAATCTGATTAAAATGCATTATATATATTGGGCAACGCTTTTGTAAGTCAAAATAGGTATTTTATTAAAAAAATTATGATCAATAGACAGCGCTTTAAGAGAAAAGGGCTGTAAAAAGTTAAAAAAAGTGCTGCCTAAAGTGGGAAAATGCTGTCTAAAGTGGGGAAATAGACAACGCTTTTAAAGAAAAGCGTTGTCTAAAGCCTAACTTAAAAAGTAACATAAAGCGCTGTCTAAAGCAAAAGCACTGCTAAAGGGGTATATAAAAAAGAGTTGTCTATTTTAAAAGTGCTGTCTAAAGGGGGTGCATAAGAAAGCGCTTTTAATGTAAAAGCACTTCCTAAAGTGGGCATAAAACAACGCTTTTACATTGAAAAAAAGCGATGTCTTTACTTTTAGCAGCGCTGCTCTAGGCAGCGCTTTTAAGCGCTGTTAAAAGCCAAAAAATGCGTTGTCTAATGTCTTGTTTGGCATAGTGTATGTTGTAAGTGCAGACATAAGCGTAGACGTATGTATTGGCATATGTGTATATTTTTATGTTGTAAGTGCAGGTATAGACATGGACATGTGTATAGAATTTGTATTGTAGATGCAGGAGTAGACATGTGCATGGACGCAGACTTTTGTGTTATAAGCGTAGACGTGAGCGTAGACATGTGTATGGATGTAGATGTGGATTTTATTTTGATATTCTTCTAACCAAAATGTTTTTTCGATGTTTTTTCAAAAGCTTTTATTTTTTAATTTCCCCCGAAATGATTTCAAGATAATATTCATAAGCAATAATCGTAGTATTTTGTAAACAAGCCTGAGAAAAGAAAAAACACAATTTGAAAGATGCAAAGAAAGCAAAGGTTTTGTTGATATGCCTCTGAATAGGAGAATGTATAGGAGGTAATTCCTTGAAAGAGGTAATTACATAAATTCTTAAAATTGTAAATGGCAATAAAGAAAATGACAATTGTTGTTGTTGTTCCCCAATATCCTTTTAAAGGTCTTGTCTCCTTTACTTCTGAGTCGTATGATTTAGATCCATCTCTCCCTTTGTGGTTTGTCGTCGCAGTTCTTAGATTGCAGTCTTCTTGTTCTTTATTTCTTTTTTGAATGATCCCTAATTTTTTCCTGGATTTCGCTTTCGGGTTTTCAATCCACCGGGATAATTTTTTTGTTATATGTCCCTAATTTTTACCTGATCACCCTTTAGGGTTTTCGATCCACCGGGATGCTCCTTTTTGCCTAAGTCGTCCATTTAGGGTTCAAGCTTAGCGAGCTTCTTATACATAGTGTTTTTTGACTGCGTTTAAGTTTGTCTTGTGCGATAGCTCTTCCCCGTCCATTGTTGTGAGGATGAGACTACCACCAGAGAATGCTGTTTTGACTACGTATGGACCTTCGTAGTTGGGTGTCCATTTACCACGTGAATCCATGCGAGGTAGTAGAATCTTTATGAGTACTAGACCATATTGTAGTTCCTCTTGGGTAGTACATCGTTGCTCAGAAAGAATTTTAAGGCTAATTTCCGTAGAGTTTGTTTGTCGATGTTGGAGGAATTTTCTGGATGTCCTTGTTTTTCGAGGCTTTTCTTGATGTCGTAACACCAAGGCTTGTCATCTGGTATTTCTTTGATAGCAAGACAAGTGAGGGCTCTTGATTGTGTCTGTTTGTGATTTGCGGTTTGTAGTTTGACAAAGTTTCCTTGAACATAACTGATATAGTTTCCAGAGCGTCTGCCATTTGATTTTCTTCTCGTGGGATATGACTGAAAGTGATCTTTGAAGATGTGAAAAACACAAGAAGGGGGGTTGAATTGTAAAACTAAAATCAAAACTTAAACAACACTGTATTTTTATCCTGGTTCATTTGATCTCAAACTACTCCAGTCCACCCGTCAAGGTGATTTCGCCTCTCTCCAACGAGGTCTTAATCCACTATATTTAAAAGAATACAACAACTACTTTAACAACTGTTAAAGCCTTCTTGAGTATAACCATAATCTAGTTTATCTCAAGGAAATCTCTTTACAAATAATTGAACAATAATGTGTGTTTGATGTTTTCTAATAAAATAGTATACCACAACTGTGATAATACACAAATTTAAGCTTAGATTAAAAACTGGATTGCTAATGCGTTTGAGTAAGCGTGGTTTGAAAGCTTAGCAATTGTATGAGTGCGTGCGTGAAGATTAGCTTTTTATTTTATCACACAGACTTGTTTATATAGCCAAGGCAAAGATACGTTGTTGTCCATAAATAACTTTCAATGATAATAACGTTCTTTCCTTTTTGAGAAGATCTTGTCTTGGATAAAGCCGTTGGTAATTAATCAGTCTTGAATGCTTAGTAACGCTTCAGAGTGTTCTCTGCTTATGGTAATCAGAGTGTTCTTTTGCTTTAACTGGTGCTAACGCTTCTGAGTGCTGATGACTAGGTAAAGATCTTTGATCAGAGTCAGAGTGTGTATGTTGATGTGCAGATTCTGGTCATCATGCTTCAGCGTATGATCTGGTAGCTTCAGCGTGTAGCACATGTTATTGATCTTCTGATGCTGACGTATTGGTGATCTTCTGATGCTGATTCCATCAGAACTTCTGTAAATACAAAACACAATTTTAAGTAGCATATATGTTATATATATATATATATATATATATATATATATATATATATATATATATATATATATATCTTTGAATTTATTTTATTCTTTGTATTTTGTTATCATCAAAACTTTAATCAAGGGTTGTAGAATCAAACTATGTTCTAACAATCTCCCCCTTTTTGATGATGACAAAACCAGATTTTTTTCAATTGAAAATAAAGAATAAAAGTATCAGAGATTAAAGATAAAGAATAAAAGGTATCAGAACTAAGAAGAGAAAACTCCCCCTGAGTTGATTGCTTCCCTTTAATTCCATGAGACTTTGAGCATCCTAACTTTATTGTATCAGAGTTCATCAGATTCATCAGAGTTTTGTACCTGTAAGCTTTTCAGAAGAAAGAAATTCAAATAGATTAGAATGTTTGAGACTTATGTCTCAGTAATCCGTTATTGAAAAATATCATTCTTTCTCCCCCTTTTTGTCAGTTATCAAAAACACAAATAATCAGAGCTAAAAAGATCAGAGCTAAAATGAGTTTATATTAAAAACAGAAGCAATGATAAGTTCAGAACAATAAAAAATATTACAGACAAACATGAAAAAAAAACAAGGAAAACACAAGAAAATTCTAAGAGGGAGGTGGAAGACGTGTGAACAGAGCTTCCAACATGCTCTTGATTTGAGTGTTGGTTTCCTGTTGCTGAGTTAACATGTTCGCTATTGCATCAATTTTGGTGTCCTTCTTATCCATTCTTTCTTACATCAACATATCAGATCTTTTCAAATCTTCCAGAGTCTGCCTGTCAAGAGAGGAAGCTTGAGGATCTTCAGAAACATGATGCTTCTCAGAGCTTTCTGCAATATCTTCTTCTTGAACCTGTTCTTCAGCCGGAATTATCTGTTCTTCTGCAGGTTGAACTTTGGATGCTGGACGCTGTTCAGACCAAGGAGAAATGTCCAGATGGAGAACTTCTTCCTTAAGCAGCTTGCTCAGAACTGGACCTTCAATTTCTTTCAGCAGATTGCTGAAGTTCTGTTGAGCTTGTCCGTAGCTCTGGTCTTGCAACTAGGTCTTCAGTAATAACAATCTTCTTCCCCATGATGTAAGACGTAACCTGGTGGTTTGAAGAAGAAGCATGAATCCAAAATTCCTTTACAAGAATAGGGAATGTTGGACCCACCAGACGATCAAAATACTTTTCCCAGCCTTGAGCTTTAACATCTTCAGAGAGATCAAACCCATTCTCCTGAAGACTGTTGAAATCCACTACTAATTCAGACAAAACCTCTAGATTTTTGATTGGAGTGAGAAGCGTTCTGTGAGGTTCTTCGTACTGTTCAGTTGAGTCTGATTTCTAAGAGCTTGATGTAGGAATGCTGGAGGAAGCCATGTTCACACAAAGGTTTTTGTGAAGAAAATGAGAGGGTTTTGGAGAAAATATGCAAACTGAAATCATAAATATTTAGAGAAAATGAAAGTGAAGGTAAAAGAGTGTAAATGATGTGAAGTGTGTTTAAATAGATTTCTAAAAAGGTTTTGAAAACATAAACGGCAAAAGAGAGAAATTAATAATGATTATTAGCATTTAATGATAGATGATTTTAGGGGATTCAGAAAGATACTTGGAACGGTTACCCATGACATGTGTCTCAATGCATCCAATCAGCGCTTTTGCCTTTTCAGAAATGTGAACGCGTGTCCAGCCTCAGAAAATAGCTGATGACTGGATGACACTTGTTTGCTTGAGTGAATGGCACATTTCTATCCTTGAAATGAAACGCTAAGATCTTCATGGATAGATTCTGATACAATCTGTACCTCTAAAGATCTGAAGGAAGATTGATCAGTAGTTCACAGAAAAATAAACAAAGCTCTGAAGGTTAAGATATGAAATCAAAACAATTTTATTCTGGACAGAGCTTCATGCTGAGATGCTTCAGAATGAAGTTGAACCTATCTTCAGAAAGAGGTTTTGTGAAAATATCAGCCCATTGATGGTCTGTGTTAATAAATTTTAAATTTAAAATCCCTTTCTGAATATAGTCCCTAATAAAATGATGTTTTATTTCTATATGCTTAGCCCTAGAATGCAAAATGGGATTTTTACTTAAGCAAATAGCAGAAGTATTGTCACAGAGGATAAGAATGTTACTCCCAAATATCTGGAAGTCCTCAAGTTGACTTTTCATACAGAGCATTTGTGTGCTGCATCCAGCTGCTATGTATTCAGCTTCTGCTGTTGATAGAGCAATTGTGGATTGTCTTTTGCTGGACCAAGAGATCAGATTTTCTCCCAGAAACTAGTAGCTTCTAGAAGTACTTTTACGTTCTACTCTGTCTCTAGCGAAATCAGCATCACAGTAACCTACTAAGCTGTAATCACTTGATTTTCTATAAAACAAACCCAGATTAGTAGTACCTTTCAGATACTTGAAAATTCGCTTAACTGCTGTTAAGTGAGATTCTCTAGGATCTGATTGGAATCTAGCACAAATGCAAACACTGAATAAAATGTCAGTCCTTGAAGCCGTCAGATATAGAAGAGAACCAATAATACTTCTGTAGACCTTCTGTTCTACCTTTTTACTTACCTCTTCTCTTTCCAGAATGCACGTGGGATGCATTGGAATATTTGATGGCTTACATTCTGATAGATCAAATTTCTTCAGAAGTTCTCTGACATATTTTCTCTGATGAATGTAAGTTCCTTCTGGGGTTTGATTAATCTGGTGACTAAAGCAAAGGTTTCTGTATAGTCTATCCCCTCCTGCTGACTATAACCTTGTGCTACCAGTCTTGCTTTATTTCTGATGACTTCACCTTGTTCGTTTAGTTTGTTTCTGAACACCCATTTTGTTCCAATGACGTTGAATCCTTTTGGTTTGGGAACTAGATCCCATATGTCATTTCTTGTAAATTGATTTAGCTCCTCTTGCATTGCTAGAATCCAATCATTGTCCAAAAGTGCTTCATCAATTATTGTTGGTTCAATTAGAGAAACCAGTCCCAAGAGGGATTCTTCAGAGTTTCTGAAGCTAGATCTTGTTCTGATTGGATCTTCCTTTCTTCCTAAGATTGTTTCTTCTGGGTGATCCAAGCTGCTTCTGGATAGTCTTTTCTGGAGTTGATCAACAGAAGGTGCTGGATTGCTTGTAGTTACTCTTTCTGATGTTGAGGGAGTATCTCTGTGAAGGAAAATTGCGATCAAAAGCGCAGCAGAATTTCAAATTTTCCTTTAGCGATCCTTACGAATGAGCATGGTCAGTGATAGAAATATTTACCTCTTGTGGCGATTCAGACCTTTGATGTTGTGATCACGAGCGTTGATGAAGAACAACACCTCTACTCATTCCACACGAACAGATCGCTTCCGGTCACAGTGCTAGCTGATCACGAACGGAAACCTTGAGTGAGAGAGAGAATAAAAAACGAAATTGCATCAAGTGAAATTGCTTCATCACAAGGGATCTATTTATAGAATCACTCATGTGGGCTACAAGCTAAAAGCCCAATTAAGGCTATAAGCTAAAAGCCCAATTAAGCTTATGGACATCATACCTTATGATGTACCATATATCACTTATCCACGTGGTACCTTACCACTTTCCGAATTACACTTAAGTGCACCGTACCTTACGGTGTTCCTTATTTATTCTATCTCTCATCAACGTGTCCTTATGTGTGTGACCCTGTAGGTTTTCGCGACGTTGGCAATTATATTAAATCACACATTTAATATAATAAACAGTGAGCGGTATCTAGCAACACATCACTGTTACCCAAGTCACGAAAATGTCATGTGATCTGACCAAACCTTTTCCGTGATAATATTTGTGTTGTACAATTACCCTTTTGCCCTCATGTCTATATTGAACACAAGGCATACACTGTGTCACCCTTGTCCAGTTCAATATTGGGCCCTTAGACATTTATCCTGTTATGCAGGATGAGCAAATTCCATCTAGGTCACTCATGTCCCTTAGCATGCTTTGTGAAGTACCCATTAACCGTCTTTATAGTCATCCAGTTACGGATGACGTTTGATCAGCAATAAAATACTTGACTCTACATCTAGGGTCCATAGTGGTTTCAGGTCGAAGGGTGGTATACACCATTATCATCATGAGAATAACTTATGACACTTTGCATAACATTCTATGTAGTATTCTCATAGTGGGTCAATCCAGTATAAATATTACTCCTAATATTCATACCTATGTCAAGACTTGATAACTCCTTATCTATGATCCATGTGATGTGATCATCAATCTATCTTCATAATAATCTTAATGCTTTAATGTTATCCCACTTCACATTAAAGCTTGACTACAGATACTTTAAGAATAGTGTCTTATGTTTAATGGGATCTCATGATTAAGTCACACTTAACATTTCATTAAACAAATAAACCATTCTAGGGACTTTATTATTTTGGAAAGCAAACATAATAAAGAAAAGCCTTTTATTATTAATAAATAATTCGATACAAGTACCAAAAGTATTGGCCTCTAGGGCTTACACCAATAATCTCCCACTAGCACTAGAGCCAATCAGGCATACCCCTAATACCCATAGATCTAGTATGTCCATCATGCTTCAGCTGCGCAAGAGGCTTTGTTAATGGGTCAGCAACATTGTCAAGTGTAGGTACTCTGCATATTTTCACATCTCCCCGATTGATTATCTCTCGAATGAGATGATAACGCCTAAGTATGTGTTTGGATCGTTGGTGAGATCTAGGCTCCTTACCTTGTGCGATAGCACCATTGTTATCACAATAGAGATCAATGGGATCCACAATGCTATGGACTATGCCAAGTTCACTAATGAACTTCTTGATCCAAACAGCTTCCTTTGCTGCAGTTGAGGCAGCAATATACTCAGCCTCGGTTGTAGAATCAGCAACTGTATCTTGCTTTGAACTTTTCCAACTCACAGCGCCACCATTTAAACAAAACACATAACCAGATTGCGATCTAAAGTCATCCTTATCTGTCTGGAAGCTAGCATCGGTGTATCCAATTACAGCAAGCTCTTCCTGACCTCCATATATCAAGAATGAGTCCTTAGTTCTTCTCAAGTACTTAAGGATATTCTTGACAGCTACCCAATGAGCATCACCAGGATTAGACTGGTACCTACTCGTTGCACTTAAAGAATACGAGACATCTGGTCGAGTACATAGCATGGTATACATGATAGATCCTATTGCAGATGCATATGGAATCTTATCCATGCGATCCCTTTCTTCCTTACTTGAAGGGGATTGTGTTTTTGACAGACACATGCCATGTTGCATAGGTATGAATCCTTTCTTGGAATCATGCATATTAAAGCGTCTCAACACTTTTTCTATGTATGTACTCTGACTTAGGCCAAGCAGTTTTTGTGACCTATCTCTATAGATCCTAATTCCTAATATATAGGCTGCTTCACCTAGGTCCTTCATTGAAAAGCATTTCCCTAACCAAGTCTTCACTTGTTGCAAGGTATGGACATCGTTTCAAATGAGTAATATGTCATATATATAATACCAGGAATACGATCATGCTCCCACTAACCTTCTTGTAGACACAAGGCTCATCTTCATTCTTGATGAATCCATATTGTTTTACTGTTTCATCAAAACGAAGATTCCAGCTTCTGGAAGCTTGCTTCAATCCATAAATTGATCGTTGTAACTTACATATCTTTTGGGCTTCTTCTGATATGTCAAATCCTTCAGGTTGTGTCATGTACACATCCTCAAGAAGATTCCCATTAAGGAAAGAAGTTTTGACATCCATCTTCCATATTTCATAATCATGATATGCAGCGATAGCAAGTAAAATCCGAACAGATTTAAGCATTGCAACTGGTGAAAAGGTTTCATCATAGTCAACCCCATGAATTTGTTTATAGCCTTTTGCAACCAGTCTTGCCTTATAGGTATGTACCTTACCATCCATGCCAGTCTTCTTTTTGAAGACCCACTTGCATCCTATAGGGTTAACTCCTATAGGAGGCTCTACCAAGGTCCAAACCTGGTTTGTGTACATGGAATCCATTTCAGATTTCATGGCTTCTAGCCACTTCTCGGACTCAGGACCAGTTATGGCCTCTTGGTAGGTCACAGGCTCATCTTGATCCATGAGTAATACATCACCCTGATCACTTATGAGATATCCATATCTCTCAGGTTGTTGACGTATCCTGCTTGACCTACGTTGGTCTTGTTCTACTTGAGCAGGTTGATCTTCCACAACTACTTGTGTTTCCTGCTCTAATTCCTCCATAGGTGTATCAATGCTTTGTGGTTCTTGAATTTCTTCAAGCTCTATTTTCCTCACACTGATTCTTTTGGAAATAAAATCCTTTTCCAGAAAAACTCCAGTTCGAGCGACAAACACTTTGCCCTCAGAAGGATTGTAGAAGTAATACCCTCTTGTTTCTTTAGGATACCCCACAAATAAGCATTTGTCAGATTTGGGCTCAAGCTTAGTTAAAATTTGTCGTTTCACATAAACTTCGCAACCCCAAATCTTCATGTAAGACATATGTGGTTTCTTACCACTCCATATCTCATATGGTGTCTTCTCAACCTTTTTGGATGGAACCCGGTTAAGTGTGTAAGCTGCAGTCAATAGTGCATGTCCTCAAAAGGAGTTCGGAAGATCGGCATGACTCATCATGGATCAGATCATGTCTAACAAGGTTCGATTTCTTCTCTCAGATACACCATTCCATTGTGGTGTTCCGGGAGGAGTAAGTTGGGATAAAATCCCACATTCCTTTAGATGGTCATCAAACTCTAGGCTTAAATATTCACCGCCTCGATCTGATCGAATAACTTTAATATTCTTACCTAGTTGGTTTTGTACTTCATTCTTGAATTCCTTGAATTTTTCAAAGGTTTCAGTTTTGTGTTTCATTAAATACACATAACCATATCTACTGAAATCATCAGTAAATGTGATGAAGTATTGAAAACCTCCTCTGGCTGGTATCTTCAGTGGTCCATATACATCAGTATGCATGAGGGCCAAAAGATCATTAGCCCTTTCACCTTTTCCTATGAATGGGGACTTTGTCATCTTTCCAATTAAACAAGATCTGCATGTCTCATATGATTCATAATCAAAAGAGTCCAAGAGTCCATCTTTATGGAGTTTGGAAATGCGTTTCTCATTTATGTGGCCTAAGCGACAATGCCAAAGGTAGCTTGGATTTAACTCATTAGGTTTAATCCGTTTAGTATTAATGTTATAAATTGGCATTTCAAGATCAAGGACATATAGTCCATTGTTCATTTGTGCAGAAGCATAGAATATATCATTCAAATAAATAGAGCAATAATTGTTCTTTATTATAAATGAAAAACCAAACTTGTCCAAACAAGAAACGGAAATAATATTCCTACTAATTGCAAGTACATAATAACAGTTCTCTAACTGAATTATTAAACCACTAGGTAAAGTCAAAACATAAGTTCCTACGGCTAAAGCAGCAACCTTTGCTCCATTTCCAACTCGTAGGTCAACTTCACCTTTTTCCAAATCTCTACTCCTTTTTAGCCCCTGCACATTAGTACAAATGTGAGAACCGCATCCAGTATCTAATACCCATGATGCAGAAGTAGATAAATTAATTTTAATTACAAAAATACCTGAATTTGAAGTCCCTACTCCATTGTTCATATCTTCCAGGTACTTTGGGCAGTTTCTCTTCCAATGTCCGGTCTTACCGCAATGGAAGCAAGTGCCCTCCTTTGCTATGCCTCCACTAGGCTTCAAAGCAGGAACAATAGGTTTAGGCTTGGCAACTTCCTTGCCTTTCCCTTTACCAACTTGCTTGGTAGGCCTCTTGTTCAACTTCTTTCCATTACTGACCATCAGAATGGACTTCCCTTTTTTCTTCATATTCTGCTCAGCAGTTTTCAAAATGCTTAGCAATTCTGGAAGACTCTTATCCATGTCATTCATGTTGAAATTCATGACAAACTGATTAAAGCTATCTGGCAACGATTGCAAGATAAAATCAGTTGCAAGTTCCTTTCCAAGCGAAAACCCTAACCTTTCAAGGTTCTCCACATACCCAATCATTTGAGTACATGGGGACCTACAGGGTTTCCCTCAGATAACTTGCTGTTAAAAAGGGCCTTTGAAACCCGAAACCTCTCATTTCTTGCCTGCTCTTGATAGAGCATTTTCAGATGTCCGATCATATCGAACGCTGACATGTTCTCGTGTTGCTTTTGCAACTCCGAGTTCATAGTAGCTAGCATAAGACAAGCGGCTTAGTTAGCATCATCAAAATGCTTCTTATAAGCATCTCTTTCTGCCTTAGGTGCCGAACTAGGCGGTTCCTCTTTAGGAACAGGTGTCTCCAAGACATACAGCTTTTTATCGTGCTTGAGGACAATCCTCAGATTTCGGTGCCAATCCAGGAAATTTGTCCCAGACAATTTTTCCTTATCTAGGATTGATCACAAAATATGGTTGTTTGTTGTCATGGTAATCTACAAAAAATTGAAAATATAAGTATCATTAAAACAACATATTTAATTAGGCCTTTAATCAAATATGCTCCCACTATTTTACTCAAACTAAATGACCCTCATCATTTGATTCGGAAAATCCCGTTGGAAGACTTTCTAGTGGGTCGAGATCCATATTTCACTTCGTTCTAAGTCAGCGTTAGGCTGATTACACAAAACTAGGTTATTTAGGTAGGAACTCCTTCCAATTGTATCTCATACAACTTTCGAATATTTTCAGTTGGGTGAATAACTCCTTATTCTAATTCATCATATGAATCATTCCCAACTCTTGCTTCTAAACATGTATAATCTTATTATAATGTGTTTAGTTAAGTTTGACCCATTGTTTTAGCAGTTGGATATTACAATTATCCCATCGCACCTTACTAATATAGAACATGCACCTCGCGTAGGCGAAACCTACATTGTTCGATACTAGTCTTGATGAGTGCTAAAACTTGGAAAGCATGAACTTAATATTTAACTTGAGGGATTTTGTTATTAGTTTGATCTCACTGGCTTAACATGCAATTCGTCTCTCTCATGCATCAACATACAAACACATGCATCAATATACATAAAAGGATACAGTTATGGCCCCTAGCGCAATTGTTCTCCCAAGCCAATGAGAGAACCTAAGCAAACCTAATAACGATCTGAACTTCTCCAAGCAAGATCTCCAAGGTCATCCTCCTTTGATATTGTATTCTTCTCTTTCTTCATAACATTACATAAAAGAAACTCGTTTTACATACGAGGGAGTGAGATGAGAAAAGAAGTTACATCAAGAATTTTAGAGAGAGGCACGACACGCAGGCCGTATTTTACAATCCCAAAACAAAATAAAGGAAAAAACTAAGGCCATAACTGATCACCACAAGACAATAATAATAAACACACTTTTATTATTAGTTTAAATTTTGTTAATTAAAAAAAGTCAAATTAAATTTCGACGATTGATCACACTATGCAGAGTTAGCCGGGGGTTTCGCACAACTCTTGTGCATTCACAACCCTAATCGCACAACTCTGCAACAACACAACCCTTGTGCCGTCATGAACCCTAATGCAACAGTTTCATGCAGTCAAACACATTTCGATTGATAATTCAGTATGATTAATCACATGCCATTGCTTCACCATACTAATGTCGGATTTCGAAGCATATGAACAGTGATCGGTCAAAGGAATAACAATCATCAAGTGTTTGAATGAACGAAACAGAAACAGTATATCCCATATACGATCGTTGCATCAGATTTACTTATATCATATATAAAAGTGATCGATCTTATTTGTGTAACCTATGGACGATCGATGTATCGCTGCTTCACCATACTAATGTCGGATTCCGAAGCATAGTCAACATCAATCATATAAATTGTACACAACAGATGCCAAATTTAATTACTCGTTTATTATTCAATTCATTCTGGTTTTAATCGAATCAAAACAGAAAATATAGAACATAAACAACTATCAGATCCATGGTTTCATAAGTGGCTCTGATACCACTGAAGGAAAATTGCGATCAAAAGCGCAGTGGAATTTAAAATTTTCCTTTAGCGATCCTTATGAATGAGCATGGTCAGTGATAGAAATATTTACCTCTTGTGGCGATTCAGACCTTTGATGTTGTGATCACGAGCGTTGATGAAACAACACCTCTACTCATTCCACACGAACAGATCGCTTCCGGTCATAGTGCTAGCTGATCACGAACGGAAACCTTGAGTGAGAGAGAGAATCAAAAACGAAATTGCATCAAGTGAAATTTCTTCATCACAAGGGATCTATTTATAGAATCACTCGTGTGGGCTACAAGCTAAAAGCCTAATTAAGGCTATAAGCTAAAAGCCCAATTAAGCTTATGGACATCATACCTTATGATGTACCATATATCACTTATCCACGTGGTACCTTACCACTTTCCGTATTACACTTAAGTGCACCGTACCTTACGATGTTCCTTATTTATTCTATCTCTCATCAACCTGTCCTTATGTGTGTGACCCTGTAGGTTTTCGCGACGTTGGCAATTATATTAAATCACACATTTAATATAATAAACAGTGAGCGGTATCTAGCAACACATCACTGTTACCCAAGTCACGAAAATGTCATGTGATCTGACCAAACCTTTTCCGTGATAATATTTGTGTTGTACAATTACCCTTTTGCCCTCATGTCTATATTGAACACAAGGCATACACTGTGTCACCCTTTTCCAGTTCAATATTGGGCCCTTAGACATTTATCCTATTATACAGGATGAGCAAATTCCATCTAGGTCACTCATGTCCCTTAGCATGCTTTGTGAAGTACCCATTAACCGTCTTTATAGTCATCCAGTTACGGATGACGTTTGATCAACAATAAAGTACTTGACTCTACATCTAGGGTCCATAGTGGTTTCAGGTCGAAGGGTGGTATACACCATTATCATCATGAGAATAACTTATGACACTTTGCATAACATTCTATGTAGTATTCTCATAGCGGGTCAATCCATTATAAATATTACTCCTAATATTCATACCTATGTCAAGACTTGATAACTCCTTATCTATGATCCATGAGATGTGATCATCAATCTATCTTCATAATAATCTTAATGCTTTAATGTTATCCCACTTCACATTAAAGCTTGACTACAGATACTTTAAGAATAGTGTCTTATGTTTAATGGGATCTCATGATTAAGTCACACTTAACATTTCATTAAACAAATAAACCATTCTAGGGACTTTATTATTTTGGAAAGCAAACATAATAAAGAAAAGCCTTTTATTATTAATAAATAATTCGATACAAGTACCAAAATTATTGGCCTCTAGGGCTTACACCAACACTCTGTTGAGAGCTTCTGATGGTTTGTCTTCAGTACCTATGAGTTCAACTTCCATACCTGCAAGGAATTCATTCTGCTTTGACTTTTGAGAGTGAAGCTTATCATCAAAACGAACACTGATTGATTCTTCCACAATCTGTGTTTCTGTATTGTATACTCTGTACCCTCTTGAGCATTCAGAGTATCCTAACATAATACACTTATGTTCTTTAAAGTCAAACTTGTTCAAATAATTTTTTGTATTCAAAATAAAACATGTACATCCAAATGGATGAAAATAGGAAATGTTGGGCTTTCTGTTCTTCCACAATTCATATGGAGTCTTTTCCAGAATAGGTCTTATGGAGATTCTATTCTGAATGTAACACGCTGTGTTTATTGCATCTTCCCAGAAGATCTTAGCAACGTTAGTCTCGTTGATCATGGTTCTGGCCATTTCTTGCAATGTTCTGTTCTTTTGTTCTACAACTCCATTTTGCTGGGGAGTTCTAGGACAAGAGAAATCATGCAGAATGCCTTTGTCATTAAAGAATGACTCAAAATCTTTGTTTACAAATTCTCCACCATGATCACTTCTGACTTTGACGATTCTAAGATCCTTTTCATTCTGAACTTGGTTGCAGAAGGTGACAAACACAGAGTGTGACTCGTCCTTGTGTCTTAAGAACTTTACCCATGTCCATCTTCTATAGTCATCTACGATTACTAACCCATACTTCTTGCCACTGACTGAAGCAGTTTTAACTGGTCCAAATAAGTCAATGTGCAGAAGTTCTAATGGCTTAGAGGTGGAAACAACGTTTTTGGATTTGAAAGTTGGTTTTGCAAACTTGCCTTTCTGACATGCTTCACACAGAGCATCTGAATTGAACTTCAGGTTAGGAAGTCCCCTGACCAGATTGAGTTTGTTAATCTGAGATATTCTTCTCATACTAACATGTCCCAATCTTCTGTGCCAGATCCATTGCTCATTGTTAACAGACAGAAGACACTTTACATTCTGACTTTTCAGTTCAGAAAGTTTTATTTTATAAATGTTTTTTTTCCTCTTACCATTAAATAGGATAGTCCCATCTTTCTGACTAACAACTTTGCATGAATTTTGATTGAAGATTATATCATAACCGTTATCACTTAGTTGACTTATGGATAACAGATTATGCATTAATCCATCTACTAATAAAACATTACTTATATAGGGAAGATTTCCATTACCTACTATTCCAGAGCCAATGATCTTTCCTCTCTGATTTCCTCCAAAGCCTACGTGGCCTCCAGGCTAAAGTTCCAGGCTTTGGAACATATGCCTTCTTCCCGTCATGTGTCGTGAGCAGCCAAAGTCCAGGTACCATGATTGGTGTTTCTGCTTTGCTGCTAAAGACATCTCTTCTGTATCTGATTCAGATTCTTACTCAGAAGCTTCATTGTCTTCTATTATGTTTGCCATGAGAGCTATGTTTGCTCTTTCATCATCTGATTCTGAGTCAGCTTCAAATGTGTCAGAATCATCCCATGTAGCCATGGGACTTTTCTTCTTTTCCTTGCCAAACTTCTTTTTGGGATTTTCCTTCTGAAGCTTTGGGCAATCACTTTTGAAGTGCCTTTGCTCGTTACATTCATAGCAGATGATATCTTTGTTGTTTGGCTTTCTATTTCCTGAAGAACCTTCAGATCTTCTGTGTCCAGAGGAGGATTCTGACCTTCTATATCTGGAGAAAGATTCATTCTGATTTTCTGATCTTCTGGGATTCCTGAACTTCCTTTGCCTCTGCTTCCATAATTGGTTCACCCTTCTGGAGAGGAGAGACAGTTCATCTTCTTCTGATGAGGACCCATCAGAGGTTTCTTCTACAGCCTGTAAAACTTTGGAGTTAGATTTTCTGTTAGATTTTAAAGCTAATGGCTTACCTTGCTTTTGAGGTTCATCTACTTCTAGCTCTATCTCGTGACTTCTGAGGGAGCTGACAAGTTCCTCCAGAGAGATTTTGTTGAGATCCTTGGCTAGCTTAAGCGCTGTGACCATTGGCCTCCACTGTTTTGGAAAGCTTCTGATGATCTTCTTAACATGATCAGCAGTGGAATACCCTTTGTCAAGAACTTTCAGACCAGCAACAAGAGTTTGAAATCTTGAAAACATAGTCTCTATTGATTCACTCTCTTCCATCTTGAATGCCTCATAATTCTGAATGAGTGCAAGGGCTTTGGTTTCTTTGACTTGAATGTTGCCTTCACGCGTCATTCTCAGAGAGTCAAACATATTCTTTGTAGTGTCTCTGTTTGATATCTTATCATATTCTGAATAAGAGATGGTGCTGAGAAGAATTGTTCTGGCCTTGTGATGATTTCTGAAATCACGCTTTTGTTGATAGGACATTGCTTTCCTGTCAATCTTCTGACCACTTCCATCCACTGGGTGTGTGTATCCATCAGTCACCATGTCCCACAGATCAGCATCATGGGCCAGAAAGAAACTTCCAATTCTGTCTTTCCAGTAGTCAAAGTTCTCTCCATCAAAGACTGGAGGTTTGCCACTGAATCTGTCTCTTTCTTCATTGTTGTCATTGCTGATGTTTTGATGTGGTCCTGCCATTGTGTTTTTCTGACGCTGGATCTTGTACTGACACAGTTAAGTGTTATAAGTTCAGAACCAGGCGCTCTGATGCCAATTGAAGATGTGAAAAACACAAGAAGGGGGGTTGAATTGTAAAACTAAAATCAAAACTTAAACAACACTGTATTTTTATCCTGGTTCGTTTGATCTCAAACTACTCCAGTCCACCCGTCAAGGTGATTTCGCCTCTCTCCAACGAGGTCTTAATCCACTATATTCAAAAGAATACAACATATACTTTAACAACTGTTAAAGCCTTCTTGAGTATAACCACAATCCGGTTTATCTCAAGGAAATCTCTTTACAAATAATTGAACAATAATGTGTGTTTGATGTTTTCTAATAAAACAGTATACCACAACTGTGATAATACA
Source organism: Vicia faba (assembly GCA_948472305.1). NCBI lineage: Eukaryota > Viridiplantae > Streptophyta > Magnoliopsida > Fabales > Fabaceae > Vicia > Vicia faba. The sequence goes on from OX451739.1 coordinate 1,604,493,951, forward strand.
CAAATTTAAGCTTAGATTAAAAACTGGATTGCTAATGCGTTTGAGTAAGCGTGGTTTGAAAGCTTAGCAATTGTATGAGTGTGTGCGTGAAGATTAGCTTTTTCTTTTCTCACACAGACTTGTTTATATAGCCAAGGCAAAGATACGTTGTTGTCCATAAAGAACTTTCAATGATAATAACGTTATTTCCTTTTTGAGAAGATCTTGTCTTGGATAAAGCCGTTGGTAATTAATCTGTCTTGAATGCTTAGTAACGCTTCAGAGTGTTCTCTGCTTATGGTAATCAGAGTGTTCTTTTGCTTTAACTGATGCTGACGCTTCTGAGTGCTGATGACTAGGTAAAGATCTTTGATCAGAGTCAGAGTGTGTATGTTGATGCGCAGATTCTGGTCATCATGCTTCAGCGTATGATCTGGTAGCTTCAGCGTGTAGCACATGTTATTGATCTTCTGATGCTGACGTATTGCTGATCTTCTGATGCTGATTCCATCAGAACTTCTGTAAATACAAAACACAATATTAAGTAGCATATATGTTCTATATATATATATATATATCTTTGAATTTATTTTATTCTTTGTATTTTGTTATCATCAAAATTTTAATCAAGGGTTGTAGAATCAAACTATGTTCTAACAATCTTTGTGAATTCTGCAGTCAACTTTAAAACATGATCCCTCTATGGAATCAATTTTGGATGTTTAGTATCCCATTCGCCCTTGACTTGGCATATGGCTTGTGAGAATTCTTTGTAGAAGTCAAAACTTCCCCTATATCATGCCCCAGTGCATTTTAAGCCCCGTTGAACGTGATTATCCAACATGCCCATGGATTGGGTTCTTTGTCAAGTCTTGGTATTTCGTAGTTGCTTATTTTTGCCTAACTAGCGAACAACCTTATTTAAAGAGGTGATTTGTCCACCATCATGTATGTATCTAACATTGGACTGTTTCTGTAGGAACAAGCAAATATGTGCAATAATTTGATCAGCTTCTTTGTGGCTCTGCTTTAACATTTCCCCTTAGCTTGTTTTTTCGGATCTTCCCCTGTGCCCAGATGAATAGCCTCTTGATATGGTTGTATATTGTCAGCTTTTCGTTCTATTTCCCTCGCCCTTTCCTCAGAGAGTTCAAGATCTTTATCATCTTCCTCTTTAGCTTGGTTGATAGGAGCAACAAAATTATATCGGGTCGCAGCAGTAGAAATATCGGTGGTTTGGGGCATGGATTTGCACCTTTATCATGTTTTGGTACAAATTTTAGTATACGAATATTTGAAAATGCATATGCAGAGAAAGTATTGCCATTTTCAAATTTACGGAATAAATGCAAGAGAAAGACAAGGATCTTAATTGAAAACAATATATAACTTTTATTAATTGCAATTATTGTCTGAAACAAAATGGGGGAACCCTTACAAGAAACACCTATACCCCAGGCTTGACATAGGTTCTTTCAAAAATAAGCAAAATTACTTAGAAAAGAAAAAGATCTCAGGAATCTCCACGACAGTCCATTTTTGAAGTTCTTCTCCTAGGGCGTATTCTCGAATGAAGTCATTGGCCCCTTTTGGTATTGACTTTGTTGGATATCTTTGCCACATGTCTGCCCTGCTCTATTCCCTTGTTAACAAAGGTTTCCTGGATTGGAGAGACCCATGCTTTATCCCTTAGAGTAGCTATGTATTTTTCTTCAGGGTATTGTCCGAACTGGACTATCCCCTTGTTCACTAGCTTTAGCGGAATTTTCTCGAATGCTTCATTATGCTCAAATAGGAACCCACACTCCCATAGATATTACCTTAACAAGCTTATCGAGACTTTTGCTTGTCTAGTTGCCCCGCAGTTGGCGACTACTTCAATTGCCTTTATTGTTGGTCCACCGTGTGGAGGCATAGGGTTTGAATTGATGTTAGGTTTCTCAAAAGTGATGTCTTGATATTCTAACAAGTCTTGGACCTTATGTTTAAATGCCCAACATTGTTCTATGGTGTGCCCCACAGAGTTAGCCTGGTATTCGCATCTGGCGTCAGTATTGTACCTTCATGGGAGTGGCCCGACTGGAGGAGCTAGAGGCTTGATTTCCACCAAGGATGCCTTAACCAGCTGTTGCAATAACTGGCCAGGTGGCATAGGGAGCGGATCAAATTTTCTCGGTGGCCTTCTGCCTTGATGTTGTCCCTGTGGGATCACTAATGGTCGTGGTATCCTTTCTTGTGAGGCTACGACATTAATTTATCCCTCTTGTCTTTTTGGGGCATCCGAAACAGGCCTTTTTGGATTGAGGGGTCCTACTTCCGGCTCTTTTCTTAGTTGGTGACTGTTTGATGCACCAATCGTTTGAGTTACTTCTTCGAAAGCTACCCTGGGAATCTAGTCTTGTTTGTCAATGAAGTTCTTTAGGGCTAGGAGAACTTGACTCAGATCTCCTTTAATCAAACTCATATCACCTTTGATTCGGTCTAAATCTTCCTTGAATGCCGCCTGGTTTTCCTCGATCTGTTCCAGGGTTCTTTGTTGATATGCCCTTGTTTGATATGGAGGCCAAAGAGGTGGTGATCTTGTTCTACCCATGGCTTAACTGGAGAGACTTTTTTTTGAAAAATTGAGATGAGTTTTGATATGATATACGAGTGTTTATGAATGTATGCAAGCGAATGAATATGAATGAATATGAAATGGTTACTTTTTTTAAATGTCTTATTAATTTGGGCATGCATTTATCTTTCGCTTATTTTTTATTCAGTGACCATCTTAAAAAATAGATATGCCAACGGATAGGGAAACAAAATGCCTTTATTGAAAGTAACATAATCCAGATATTGAAAAATATTATAATCTTAAACCAAAACTTGTTTGCATACACATAAATAAAGGGATATAAACCTCCTAGGAGCGCTTGTGGATGTGTGCTCTGAAAGCATCAACCATTGCTCGGCAAAGCTGGAGAAAGTCTTCAACGTCCTTTGGAAGAGGGATCATTACACTTTATGCGCCTCTCAAACTTTGAGGGATATCCTCAATGAGATTGTCGGCTAAGAAGGTAAGCTTTTCATGTCTGTCTTTATAATACCGGTACTCTTGATAAAGATGTGGGATTATCTTATGGTTATCTTTCCCTGCTTGGGCGATCTTGGTATACTGCTATTCCCAATACATATTTTCACCCCTCATTTCTGTATAAAGTCTCCGTTGAATAAGGAAACCTTTTTGAAGACCTTGTAGCTCTAGGCATACATGCTCATATTCTTGAGTTCTCTGAGTCAAGAGTCTTTTTGCCTCTACACTTTCAAGGCGTGCTTTGACCTCAGATTCTTGGCTGTCTTGAAGTTCAGTGGTGAGGTATTTTACTTTCTCTTCTTGATCTAAGGAATCTTGTGCCAAACTTTGGATCTAGGCTCTTAGATTTTCCTATAGCACCTTTTTGTTATGTGTTGCCTTTTCATACCATCTGGTTAACCTTCCAATTTCAGTAGCAGCCTCCTCTAACTTTTGGTTGTGGGAATCTAGGTTGAATGTTGCACTCAACAACCCTTCAGCTGTACGCTTCCGTTTGAGACTCTCTTTCTCCAATGCCTTTTGATCTCTCTCAATTTGTTGGCCCTTTGACTCAAGTATGAGCTGCATCTGCTTCTTCTCTTTGGTCAGATTGAGGAGGTTGTTCCAGTGCTTCTTTTTCCCTTTGAGCTTGCTTTAAAGCGCTTTTCAGATTGTCAACTTCTTCTAAGGATATAGGCATAACCTCTGGGACCTCTGACTTATACTCTATGTCGAATGGCAGTTTGATAATTTGTACCCTATCTCGGACCCATCTAGTGTAGGGCTCTCTCGCTACGACATTCTTTCTTTCGGCTTTCCTTTTGTTAACTTTGTTACAAGCCCAGATAACCTTGTTGAGCAACCCTTGGTCTTTTATGCCCATGTCATAGATGATCAATGGTTGGAGTTATTCGTCCAAAGGTCTGTCTTCCAAAGGATACCCTAACTGTCGTAGGGCCAAAGTAGGGTTGTAATTAATGCAGCCTCGAGATCCGATCAATGGGACATTAGGAAAGTCCCCCAGCTAATAGTGATGTCCCCAATATCCAGCTTCTTAGCATACCATAATACCGAGTTTGTAGTGAGAGACCTTAATTTCTGTGGCCACTCACGTCTGGTCAAGCTTGGAATCATATAGTCTTCTTTGTAAAGATGAGTCACGAACCAAGTATATAGAAGTGGGATGCAACAATTAAGCGTGCCTTTTCTCTTTTCGTACATCGTATGCAAGGTGTAATAAATGTCAGCAAGCAAAGCGGGAGTTGGACCCGTATTAAAGACTTTTCCACCCCAGAATATGCTAATGGACGCAGAGTCAATATAGTCCACAGTCCGAGGAAATAAAATTACACCAAATACCAGTATCCCTAAACAATCGACACAAGATTCCCATTCTTTATAATTAGCAAATTCGAGTGCCTTAGCTTCCAAGTATGTCCTTTTGATTCCTTGTATCAGACCTTCTTTTCTGTATTTTTGCATTAGCTCTGGGTAAGGGATCCCTAAGCCCTTTGCCAAAGCTTTGACTTCAACAGTTTGTCCGATACCTACATATGCTTTCTCTTTGGAAAAGTTTAGTATTCTGTCAAATTCTTCCAGAGTCGGTGCTAGCTGAAAGTCTTGGAAGGTAAAACATCTAAGCGGAGGGTCGTAAAACTGAATGAGGGCAGACACCGCATGCATTTGAACCTTTACTCTTGTCAAGTCAAGGGTATTCCCATAACGATGGGCGTACATCTTCAGAGATCTTTCAGATAATTTCCCCTTTATAGTTTTGATTTCATAAATGTACAGCTGGAAGGCATTGACACAGATAAGTTGTTTCCCTCTGGTATCCATTTTTTAGAGGCAGTTACCAAAAATATTGATTTTATTATCTTTTTTTCGTACCCTGTGAATAAGACAGATAAAAGAAACAAATGATGAATATGTGACATATATGAATGCATGAATGTATGGTTTAGTGGTGGGGTTTTTGTGATAAGTACCCTTAGAAGGTAGGCTCCTTAATTTTTACCTACGGTTAGTCTACCCTCCAAAAAGGTGGTTCCCTTAAGGGTATCATGAATAGCACCAGAGGGAAAAGGCACAAGGGCCTCCCTTAGGTGGAGCCTCTTTACGGACCGAAACTCTCGTCTCAATGTCGTGAAAGGTCTCGTCATGAGATTTTTAGGTTATGGTCATTACAAAGAGTCATGGGCGAACTTCCAAAGTCCTACTCATCAAGAGGATATCTCTCGATAAGTATTCCTTTTTCGTAAGTCCACCGACTCTAGGCGAAGTCGTCACATAAACTCGCAGGAATGATGTATCCCCTAAGCTAATAGACGAACCTTCTTTCTAAGGGTTATATTAGAATATTTTTGAAAAATAAAAATTCCCGCCACGTAGTAAATATAATGATAAGAGAAATTGACAATAAATAAATAAATGAAGTAAATAGATAAATGCAATAAATAAACAAATAAATAAATAAAAACCCCAAAGTAAAAACCCTAAAACCTAGAGTTAAGTCCCCAACAGAGTCGCCAGCTGTAGCAACTGGTTTTTTTAATTAGAGCCGCCACTATTAGTTTTTATCCTAGGGATGGGAATCTAACAGAAAACCCTAATTCCCAGACAGAGATTCTAGGTTTCGAACTTCTTTAGACGAAAGGAAGGTGTTAGGCACCTTTCATCTACCTTATTCACAAGGATACTAGGTTTTAGGTTTAAGTTGGGTAAAATAGGATCTTAAATTTTAATAAGGGAAAAGTGTCTTAATTTATTATAGGGGAGAAGTGTCTTAAATTTTTTATAGGGGAACTCGCTACGATTTTTGATCGTATGCCTACGTATCCTCTTATGAGGAATCAAAGTCCCAATTCGTAGTTCGTATGGGGTTGGTGTTTTTTAGGGGTTGCAAACGTATTTTGAATCACCTTACATTTTGGCCGGGAGTAGTGATTGCGGAGATTTTGACTAAATGCGTGGTAAGTCAAAACCTGTTTGAAACCCTTTTGCAAAAACAGTTGATTATATTAGTTTATTTCGAAAAAATAGTTTGTGATTTGTTATATGTTTTTTATCATATTAATTGAAAAATATCTTATTAATGCATGAAAAAAATGTTAATGCAATAATAGAAAATAATGTACATGAGATTTTTAAATAAAAGTAATTGCTTAAATGATGATATAAATAATATATTCATATAATAAATAATAATAATTTAAATATAAAAAATAATATTATTAATAATAATTAATTATTAAAAAATAAATAAATAATAAGAAAATAAAATAGAATTAAAAATTAGAATAGACACGAGAAGGGGGGGGGGGGGGGGGGGGTTGAATTGAAACTTTAAAAATCAAAAGCAATAGACACGAGATTTTTATCCTTGTTTGTTTGATCTTAAACTACTCCAGTCCACCCGCCAAGGTGATTTCGCCTCTCTCCAACGAGGACTAAATTCACTAATCAAACTGATTACAATTCTACCTTGACAACTGCCAAAGTTTTCTTGAGTACAATCACAAACCGGTTTATCTCAAGGAAAATGACTTAATCAAAAGAAAAGGTTTATTGTGTACTGTTTGTTTTCCGTTACAAAAACTGTATCACTACTGTGATGTATTACATAAATTGAATGTAGAATGATTATGAAATTTTGCAGCCTTTGAGATTGTATGGAGCAGTCGTGTTAAATCGTGATCGATTTACCCTTTGATTTAGTTTATATAGCCGTGACAAATCTGTCCAAATGGAAACATGATAATGGTCACTTAATGCACTTTTCATACTGAGAAGATCCTTGTCTGAATGAAACCGTTGCACATGATACTGCCTTAATGGAAAAGTAACGCTTCAGAACTTAGGAATATTGCATGCTGCTTTACTTTCTAACTTGGGAAGTCAGAAACGTAAGGTTCAGTTAGCATGTTAGACTTCCGTTCAGAATCAGTATATCTTTCTCTTTGGCGCAGATTCTGATCATCATACTTCAGAACATTCTGATTACTTAGCTTGAGTTCTTATGTGGCTTAACTTCTAATTCCGTTTTAGTAAGAAATTCTATACAACATAAAACACAAATTTAGAGTGCATATTTGTTCTTTGTATTTGTTATCATCAAAACTCTTATGAGCGTTGTAGAACCAAATTATGTTCTAACAATCTCCCCCTTTTTGATGATGACAAAAACTAGGATTTTTCAATAAAAATTTACAGAACAAAAGCTTAAGAGAGTCTCCCCCTGAGTTGAGAACTCAGATAGAGATGAGATACTTCCCTAAGGTTCCTTCGTACCAGAGCTTTTGATGCATCTCCTTCTGTCTTTATCAGATTTTGTTCCTGTTTAAGCTTTCAGAAAACAAATAAGAAGTTAACATATTCAAAATGTTTGAGACTTAGTCCAGGTAAGTTGTTATTGAAAATATCTTACGTTCTCCCCCTTTTTGTCAGGTATCAAAAATCAATATAATCATGAATTATCAGAGTCAAAAAATGATGATTTGTATTGAAAACAGATTGCAATGACATCTTTCAGAAACAAAGAAGATAAGATGAAGAATACAGAAAACAAGTTAAAGAAAATCTATTATGGAGGGGGAAGTCGTGTGAACAACGCTTCCAACAAGCTCTTAATCTGAGTGCTTGATTCTTCGTGATTTCCCAGTATATCCCTGATTTATTTTGTAGAGTCTTCTTAATTATCCAATATATCCCTTATTTCTTTGTTTGTGTCTTCTTGCTTATCCAACCTTGCATGGATTAAAGCATTCTCCTTCTTAAACTCTTCCAGAGTTTGCATGACTAGAGACGTAGCTAGTGTATCCTCAGAGGTTGCATGTCGTTCATAACACTCTGCAACATCTTCTGATTCAACTACTTCTTCTGTTGAAATTTCCTTTTCTGGAGCAGTAGTCAGAGGGTGACTATCAGAACCTGGTTCAGTGGCTTCTGAAGGTTGGTGCTCTTTCCAGGGAGCATTTTCCAGCAAAAGAATTTCTTTCTTGTCCCAGTGACTCAGAACTTGGTCTTTGAAGGCTTTCAGCTGATCACTGAAGTTCTGCTGATCTATCTCATAACTCAATTATTTCAACCTCTAGGATTCAGAGTTGAACCCTTTTCTGAATCTTTCCGAAAGAGAACCAGAAGCAGCAGAATTAGAATTCTCTTGACTTGCTTGCTTCAAATAAGTAACCCATTCCTATATTTCTGTTCCAAAAATCAACAAGTTCTTACCAACATCTGTTTTGGTTAAGGATGGTTTGGGTTTGGGAATGACAATTTTATTTGAGGTTAAAGCTATATGGTACATCGCTTCTAGATCAATGACAATTATGAGATGATCAGCTGGACGATTAATTGGTGAGGGAGTAGGAGAATCGGAAATCGGGATTGGTGAGTGAGGAGTGTTTGGTGGTGTGGAATCATATGGTGAAGGTATTTCTGGAATATCATGGATGGAGAGAGGTAAACGAACCATAAGAGGTTCTGTTTTTCCAGGAATTGGGGTAGTGGTATGAGAGTTTGTAAAAGAGTCTTCTGATTGGTTTGCGGTAGCGTGTTGATTTTCGGGTTTAGGGGTTTCAGAATTTGGATTTTCAGTTTGAGGGGTGAGAGGGTTTTCATTTTCGGGTTGAGGAGAGTTGGGATTTGGATGTTCTGGTTGTGGAGAATGAGGGTTTGGATTTTATGGTTGTTGAGAGTGGAGGTTTAGATTTTCTAGGATTGGTGATTGATGGTCTTGGTCAAAAAGTTCAATATCAGATAGAAATTTTGCAAGTACTGGTTGATTTTTTTCTGGATTTAGATTAGGGGAGTGAGGTTCATTTAAGAAACTTCCAAGAGTTACAGATGGATCAAACTCTATGTCAAAGTCCTCAAATGTTTGTGGTGAGGGATTTTCTGTTGGTTGAGGGGGAACTGTTTCAGATGTTGGGAAAACTATAGATTCTACAACAGAAACATAAGATGTGTTACCTTTCTTTTTCGCAGCTTTAGGTGTCCTCTGAGAGGATCCTTCTCTTACTGCCTTCCTCTTTATGGATTTCTTCAACACAACATCTGGAGCTGGCTTGTGCAGGTCACAAATGTTGAGTTCTGGAATAGTTCCATCTTCCTTGCAAGCTTCAAGGTATCTGACCACAATCTCTGGAGAAGCATCTATCTCAGAAAATAGTGGAAAATCCTTCAGAGTAATTCTCCTAGACGTGATGACTTCATGAGAAGAAATTGTTGGTTCCTTCTTAATGCTTTCAATAATCTTCATTTTCTTCAGATTCTTGGAATTTAGTAGTTTCCCAGCACTTGCTTCCAGAGTGCTGATCTCCTGAGCCTCTGTCAGATATTCTATCAGCCTGTTTTCCTTCAGAATGTCTAAAATCAATCTTCCCAGAGGAATCCAATCCCTCTTTGTTCTTTCTTATTCCCTTGTTTCCTTCACACTTATTCTCAAATGATTGAAGAGCAGGTGTGAGAGGTTTATTTTGGTCTTCTTTGCAATAAAGTACAACAGAAACTGCTGATCAATGTTGATGTAATCAAGAGAGCTTGTAGGCTTCTTGTGATTTATGAAACCCAAAATGATCCTGGCCCAGATTCGGTAATAATCTTTCAAGTCTCTTATCTTGCTGGATGGCTGCCCAGAAGTGAAAATGACCCTAGCAATAGATTTTAGGTCAGAACACTTATCAGCCATGTCAATGCATCTGACTCCGCCACCATTGTACCCAATAAGTTTCCCAATCAAGTCTTATGTATTCACTATCTTCTTCCCCATAACATATGACATAACTTGATGGTTGGATGAAGTAGAATGAATCCAGAATTATTTAACAATAATAGGAAATACTGGACCCAACAAACGATCAAAGTATCTGTTCCAACCTTGAGTCGTCACATCTTCATACAAATCAAACCCATTTTCCTTTAAACTCTCAAAGTCAACGATCAACTCACATAGAACTTTGAGATTATCTACCGGTGTGAGCAACATTCTTATAGGTTCCTCATACTATTCTGTTGAAGAAGAACCAGGAGCACTGTTGAGATTTTTGATGCTTGATGAGGATGCCATTGTTCATACAAATTTGAGGAAGGACACTGAGAAAAAAAGGGTTTTTGCAAAAACGAGAGCGAGAGAAAATAATGGATGCAGTAAGAAGTGAATGAAATAGTGAAATTGAATTTATAAACACTTTTGAAGACATAATCAATAAGAAAGAGAAAATAAGTAATGATTATATTGAAATTATGAAACCTAAAATTAGGGGATAGCATGTAGATACTGAACAGTTACCATTGACAAGTGTCTCAATGTATCCAATCAGAGTCTTAGACCCTTCAGAATTTGAACGCGTGTTCAGCCTCAGAAGGTAGCTTGTGAGAGGATGACAGATGTTTAATGGTGTGAACTGCATGCCTCTATCTTTGAAATGAAAGGTTCAGGTCTTCATAGATAGATTATGAAGTAACTTTACTCCTAACTTCTGAAGACAATTTGAGAAGATGTTCACAAAAAAATATATTTTGAGGGTTAGAATATGCAAATAAAACTTCTTATTCTGGACATAATTTCATGCTGAGATGTTTCAGAATGAAATTAAATCTATCTTCAGAAAGGGGTTTTGTAAGCACATCAGCCCATTGATGGTCTGTGTCAATAAATTTTAAAGAGAGAATTCCTTTCTGAATATAGTCCCTAATAAAATGATGTTTTATTTCTATATGCTTAGCCCTAGAATGTAAAATAGGATTTCTGGATAAACAAATAGCAGAAGTATTATCACATAAAATAAGGATGTTACTCTCAAATATGTTGAAGTCTTCAAGCTGACTTTTCATCCAGAGCATTTGTGTGCTGCATCCAGCAACTGCAATGTATTCAGCTTCTGCTGTTGACAACGTAATTCTGGATTGCCTCTTGCTGGTCCATGAGATAAAATTGTCTCCGAGAAACTGGCAGCTTCCAGAAGTACTTTTACGTTCTACTCTGTCTCCAGCAAAGTCAACATCACAATATCCTACTAAGCTGTATTTATTGGATTTTCTATAAAACAAGCCCAGGTTAGTAGTACCTTTCAGATACTTGAAAATTCGCTTAACTGCTGTTAAGTGAGATTCTCTAGGATCTGATTGGAATCTAGCACATCAACAAACACTTAATAAAATGTCAGGTCTTGAAGCTGTTAGATAAAGGAGAGAACCAATCTTACCTCTATAGATTTTCTGCTCTACCTATTTACTTACCTCTTCCTTTTCCTGAATTCACGTGGGATGCATTAAAATCTTTGATGGCTTACATTCTGAGAGGTCAAATTTCTTCAGAAGTTCTTTTATGTATTTGCTCTGGTGAATGTAAGTTCCTTCTGGAGTTTGATTGTTTTTAATGCCCAGAAGGAATTTAAGTTCTCCCATCAAGCTCATCTCAAACTCTTCCTGCATGCACTTAGCAAATTCTCTTCCCAGAGAAGGTTTAGTAGATCCAAATATAATATCATCTATGTAAATCTGAGAAACTAAAATGTCATTCTTAAATGTCTTACAAAATAGGGTTGTATCCACTTTCCCTCTAGTAAATTCCCTTTCTAACAAAAAGTTACTTAGTCTTTCATACCAAGCTTTGGGAGCTTGTTTCAGACCATAAAGAGACTTTTTTAGTTTGAAAACGTATTCTGGGTGTTTGGAATTTTCCAACCCAGAAGGTTGGTGTACATATACCTCTCCGTCAATGTAACCATTTAAGAATTCACTTTTGACATTCATCTGATACAAAGTGATGCCATTGTTTACAGCAAAAGAGATCAAGAGTCTGATAGATTCTAATCTGGTGACTAGAGCAAAGGTTTTTGTATAGTTTATCCCCTCTTGCTGACTATAACCTTGTGCAACCAGTCGTGCCTTGTTTCTGATGACTTCTCCTTGCTCGTTCAGTTTGTTTCTAAACACCCACTTTGTTCCAATGACGTTGAATCCTTTTGGTTTGGGAACCAGATCCCATACGTCATTTCTGGTGAATTGGTTTAACTCCTCCTGCATTTCCAGAATCCAGTCATTGTCCAGAAGAGATTCATCAATTATTGTTGGTTCAATCAGAGATACTAATCCCATGAGGGATTCTTTAGAATTTCTGAATGTTGATCTTGTTCTAATTGGATCATCCTTCTTTCCCAGAATCTTATCTTCTGGGTGAGATATGCTGCTTCAGGATAACTTTTTCTGGAGTTGTTCAACAGAAGTTACTGGAATGCTTGTGACATTTCCTTCTGACGTTGCCTTCAGCACCTGTGAATTCAACTTCTATATCTGCAAAAGATTCATCCTGTTTTGACTTTTGAGGGTCAAGCTTATCATCAAATCTAACACTGATTGACTCTTCAACAATATGTGTTTCTGTATTGTATACTCTGTACCCTCTTGAGCCTTCAGAGTATCCTAACATAATACACTTCTGTGCTTTGGAGTCAAACTTGTTCAGATGATCTTTAATATTTAGAATAAAACATGTACATCCAAAAGGATGGAAATAGGAAATGTTGGGCTTTTTGTTCTTCCATAATTCATAAGGAGTCTTTTCTAGAATAGGTCTTATAGAGATTCTTAGCAATGTTAGTCTCATTGATCATGGTTCTGGCCATTTCTTGCAATGTTCTGTTCTTTCGTTCTACAACTCCATTTTGTTGGGGAGTTCTAGGACAAGAGAAATCATGCGAAATTCCTTTTTCATTAAAAAATATTTCAAATTTTTTGTTTTCAAACTCTCCACCATGATCACTTATGAATTTGACAATTCTAAGATCCTTTTCATTCCAAACTTGGTAACAGAAAGCAACGAACACAGAATGTGACTCGTCCTTGTGTCTTAAGAACATTACCCATGTCCATCTGCTATAGTCATCTATGATCACTAACCTATACTTCTTGCCACTAATAGACGCAGTCTTCACTGGTCCAAATAAATCTATGTGCATAAGTTCTAATGGCCTAGAGGTGGAAACAACATTTTTAGCTTTAAAAGCAGGTTTTGCAAATTTTCCTTTCTGACATGCTTCACACAGAGCATCTGAGGTGAACTTCAGATTAGGAAGTCATCTAACCAGATTGAGTTTGTTAATCTGAGATATTCTTCTCATACTAACATGCCCCAATCTTCTGTGCCAGACCCATTGCTCGTAGTTAACAGAAAGAAGGAATTTTATGTTCTGACTCTTAAGTTCAGAAAGTTTTATCTTATAAATGTTGTTTTTCCTCTTTCCATTAAACATGATAGTTCCATCTTTCTGACTAATAGCTTTGCATGAATTTTGATTAAAGATTGTATCTTAACCGTTATCACTTAATTAACTTATGGATAACAGGTTATGCATCAATCCATCAACTAACAGCACATTATTAATAGAAGGAAGGTTACCATTACCTACTGTTCCAGAGCCAATGATCTTCCCTCTTTGATTGCCTCCAAAACCCACGTAGCCTCTAGGTTTAAGTTCCAGGCTTTGGAACATATGCTTTCTTTCCGTCATGTGTCAAGAGCATCCAGAGTCCAGGTACCATGGCTGGTGTTTTAGACTTGCTGCTAAAGATATCTGCTACATATATAATTTTGTCCTTAGGTACCCATATCTTTTTGGGTCCTGGTTTGTTAGTTTTACAAAAATTCTGTTTGAATTTTAGTTTGGCAGAATAATCATTGCTAGTGTATTTCAGATCATGTGTGTGCCCATAAGTGAAGTGAGATTTTAGTGGTGTGCGTTTAATTACTAGGTCCATGACTTTCTTAGGTGGAGATACCTTACCTTGGTATCCTATTCCTTTTCTGCCATTTTTTCTAACTCCATAAATCATTGAAGCCATCTTGCTTCTATCTATGTTTTTAGCCAGAAACTTCTGAAAGCTGTGATCATATTCTTTTATGATTTTATCAGCACTGATGGGAGCCTCTGAGATTATTTCTTTTTGAGAGTTTTGTAAATCATTTTCTAGTTTTGAAATCTTTTCTTTTAACTCATAATTTTCTAATCTAAGACTCTCAGTTTCTTCAGAGTCAGAAGCAAGATCCTTTTTTTAGGTTCTTGAATTTGACTCTGAGCTGCTGATACCTTTCCAGAATTTCACTCAGACTTTCTCCTAGTTCAGCTTTGGTAAAATTAACAGTGAAGTCAGGAAATACCTCTTCTGTGTCTGATTCTGAGTCTGACCCAGATGCTTCGCTGTCTTCTGTCATATTTGCCATAAGAGCAATATTGGCTCTTTCATCATCTGATTCTGAGTCTGCGTCAGAAGTATCTGAATCATCCCATGTTTCCATGAGACTTTTCTTCTTCTCCTTGAAGGACTTCTTTTTGGGCTTCTCCTTCTGAAGCCTTGGACAATCACTTTTGTAGTACCCCGGTTCATTGCACTCATAGAAGATGATGTCTCTGTTGTTTGACTTTCTATGACCAGACTAAGCTTCAGACCTTCTGTGACCAGAGGAGGGCTCAGACTTTCTGTATTCGGAGGAGGATTCATTCTGATTCCCTGATCTTCTGGAGTTTCTAAATTTTCTTTGCCTCTGCTTCCACAACTGATTGACCCTTATAGAGAGAAGAGATAATTCGTCTTCTTCTGATGAGGATCCATCAGAGGTTTCTTCCATAGCCTGCAAAACCTTAGAATCAAGTTTTTTGTTAGATTTTAATGCTAAAGGCTTACCTTTCTTCTGAGGCTCGTCATCTTCTAGCTCTATCTCATGGCTTCTGAAGGAGCTAACAAGTTCCTCCAGAGATATCTTATTGAGATCTTTAGCCAGCTTAAGAGCAGTGACCATTGGCCTCCATTACTTTGGTAAACTTCTGATGATCTTCTTTACGTGATCAGCAGTAGAATACCTTTTGTCAAGAACTCTCAGCCCATCAACTAGAATCTAGAATCTTGAGAACATCGCTTCTATGGATTCACTATCTTCCATCTTGAAAGCTTCGTATTTCTGAATGAGCGCAAGGGAATTGGTTTCTTTAACTTGTATGTTGCCTTCATGCGTCATTCTCAGAGATTCAAACATGTTTTTGGCTGTCTCTCTGTTTGAGATCTTCTCATACTCTGAGTATGAGATGGCACTGAGAAGAATTGTTCTGGCCTTATGATGGTTTCTGAAGTCATGCTTTTGTTCGTCAGACATTCTTTTTCTATCTATCTTCTGACCACTTTCATCCACTGGATGCATGTATCCATCAATTACCATATCCCATAAGTCAGCATCATGAGCCAGAAAGAAGCTCTCAATTCTGTCTTTCCAATAGTCAAAATATTCTCCATCAAAGACTGGAGGTTTACCGCTGATTCTGTCCTTGCCATCGTGATAGTCATTGCTGATGTTTTGGCTTGGTCCCACCATAGTGTTTTTCTAAAGCTTGGATCTTGTACTAACACGGTTAAGTGTTTGAACTCATAACTAGGCGCTCTGATACCAATTGAAGAAGTTAAAAACATAAAAGGGGGGGGGGGGGGGTTGAATTGAAACTTTAAAAATCAAAAGCAATAGACACGAGATTTTTATCCTGGTTCGCTTGATCTCAAACTACTCCAGTCCACCCGCCAAGGTGATTTCTCCTCTCTCCAACGAGGACTTAATTCACTAATCAAACTGAATACAATTCTACTTTGACAACTGCCAAAGTCTTTTTGAGTACATCCACAAACCGATTTATCTCAAGGAAAATGACTTAATCAAAAGAAAAGGTTTACTGTGTACTGTTTGTTTTTCATTACAAAAACAGTATCACTACTGTGATGTATTACACAAATTGAATGTATAATGAATATGGATTTTTGCAACCTTTGAGATTGTATGGAGCAGTCGTGTTAAATTGTGAATGATTTTACCCTTTGATCTTATTTATATAGGTGTGACAAATCTGTCCAAATGGAAACATGATAATGGTCACTTAATGCACTTTCCATACTGAGAAGATCTTTGTCTGAATGAAGCCGTTGCACATGATACTGCCTTAATGGAAAAGTAACGCTTCAGAACTTAGGAATCTTGCATGCTGCTTTACTTTAGAAATTGGGAAGTCAGAAACGTAAGGTTCAGTTAGCGTTTTGGACTTCCGTTCAGAATCAAAATATCTTTCTCTTTGGCGCAGATTCTGATCATCATACTTCAGAACATTTTGATTACTTAGCTTGAGTGCTTTTGTGGCTTAACTTCTGATGTTATTTTAGTCAGAACTCCTGTACAACATAAAACACAAATTTAGAGTTCATATTTGTTCTTTGTGTTTGTTATTATCAAAACTCTTATGAGGGTTGTAGAATCAAACTATATTCTAACATATATATATATATATATATATATATATATATATATATATATATATATATATATATATATATATATATATATATATATATATATATATATATATATATATATATATATATATATATATATATATATATATATATATATATATATATATATATGTTGAAAACAGTATGGGTTGGCCCAAATATGCAGGATGGCAGGGGGTACGAATTGCTTTGCATTCTAGTAAAAGGATGGAAGGGGTGTTCTAAAAGGAAACAGTCCTAGGCCCACTATGCTTTGGAGAGATTCAGGGCGATTCAGTGTAGCGCAGGTTTAGGGGAATATAGTAAGGACTTGGCCTTCGGCCGTCTGATCACGATCTAATGGACAATAGCGAAGGAGTATGAAAACTAGGATGTACACGCGAGCATGATATTACTACGGATTACAAAACTTTGTATTTACATTTTGTCTTTTATTATTCTTGTTTTACAGCAAATGCTTTCTTCTTCCTCTCTCAACCTCATTTCCTCTCTCTCGCCGCACACAACCCTTTCCTCTATATTTCTCTAACCCTAAGCCCAGAATAACACCGAGGCGGCGCAAACACCCGACCCTCCAACCTAAATCCGACCACAAAGCCCCCAAATAAATATTAGAAAAAAAGAAAGCTAATCTATTTTACCCTTTTCGTGTTTTGCTGCTCTGATTTCCGAGTTTCGAAGCTAAACCTCCTTCTTCTTTTTGTTCACATATTCCGACAGCAGTGAGGTGGCGCGGCGGAGCGACTATCAACGATGGAACTGGCGGTACAATTAGGGTTCCAGATATTGGAACCCCCATTGGCTTTTCTTCGGTCTCCTTCTATGATCAAGCATGGTTCATCAAATTCGTCTTCGCGGCTTCAACCTTCGTATTCCCCTGTATTTTCTCCTCCGTCTCTGTATATCATTCCCTCCCCCTTTCTGTACTTTTTTATTCTGTATTTATAGGCTTAGTTTTAGGGTTTTGTAAATTGTTGTTAGAACATAGATTTAGGGAAATAGATTTAAGCATTGAAACAATTGATTAACATGAATTAGGGATCATGATTTGATTATTCTGTAATTTTTAATTTTAGATATGATTTTGGATTTGTATATTTGATTTGTTTGTAATATAAATTCTGTTATAAAATTAGTTTTGTATTATGATAGTTATGTTCAATCTCTGGGCTTGGATCTGTGCAACGTTTCTGTTTCCCTAAAAAATCTGTAGATTTAGTTTCTGAATTGTAAAGAAGATTTTATTTGGTTTTATGATACTGTGGGAGAACTGACTTGAAGGTTTTGCGTTTGATCGCAAATGTTGCGGTTAGCAAGAGTCACCACCGAATTTTCTTTTATCCAAAAAGGAAAGGTGAAAAAGCACAGGAAAGACCTTTGAGATTATTTCTTGAGTTCGAGGGATAGGTTATGAAAAGGGAAGGTATTAGCACCCTTTTCATCCATGGTTTTCCATGGGCTCTTAGTTACTTGCTAGATCACTTGCTTTTTTGTTTGAAATTATGCTTTGTGTGGTTTTTTGAAAGTATTTTGTAAAGAGGCCATTGTTTAGGCAATCTTAGTAATGATTCTTGTTTGTAAGAATGTATACAAAGATGTTAATCTTTTGAAAATGTTTTCAATGTTTGTAAGATGTTTGAAAGTATGTGTGTTTGTTTTGAAATGTAGCAAGGATGTTTGTTTTGAAATGGAGAAAGTAATTAGGAGCAATCTACCTACTCAAATGTCTTTCTTGTTCATTTTCTCTTCCTTTGACATTGTTATCTTACCATTGATTTGGTAAGTAACCCTATCTTTGGATGTAAACGGGACGGGAGTGGGTCATCGTATAACCATGATTAGCAATGTTGCAAGATATCTTAGCATTCTTCTTGAGGGACTAAGATCATTTGTAAGGTAACTTAGATAGCGTCATCGAGGGACTATGATCTTGTATTTGCTTGTTTTTGCTAAGATACCTCACATGCGTAATATGGTCATTTTGTATAAGGAAACCAAGTGGAATAACCCTAGGGGTGCATGGGTGCAAGTGTATCATTTTCATGCTTGTTTTGTCTTGAATTAGGGTTTTCCAGGTATTGATTTTAGTCTTTCCATACAAACCCTAATTACTAGCATGTTATACAAAAGCGATAAATTGCGAAATTTAAAGTTACTACGCCATTACAACATTTGTGGGGAGGGGGGTATACAATTTGTAAATGGGGATTACAAGAATTTAAACCTAATTAATCTATTACAACCATATTGAATTGGTATGAATATACAAGGAATTTAAATAAGTACAAAGTATAAAAATGAATAAATGTACAAGGATGCAAAATGTGAAGAAAATGAATTTTGTGTGGTTTTCATGAAAAAAGATTTTGTATTAACCTAATTTAAATAAAGAAAATAGTTAATTAAGTTTGAATTTATTTAAGAAAAGATTTTAAATGAAAACCCTAATTCTAATAATTAATCAAAAGAAAATAAGTTTAAGAAAAGTATTTTTGGTATTTTTTCTTTATCTTGAAAGTAATTATAGCATTATAAAATATTTTTGGTCTTTTTTATATATTAAAAATAATGTGTTTTAAATAGTGTGGAAAAATAAAATCATCATATTAATTAAGTTTATAAGATTTACTTAATAAAATAAATAAAGTATAATAAATAAAAAAATTTATTTATGGAAAAATAAAACAAAATAAGTCAAATCATAAAATATATCATTTTTTGTATTTTTATGATTTTTAGTATTTAGAAAATATATTTAAGAAAAGAAAAATAAAATAAATAAATAAGTAATAAAACTTGGGCCAGGGGGTGTCAATGGGAAACAGGGAAGTCAACTAGCAAAATAAAATAAAGCCAGGCCCAAAGGGCCCAGCGCATGCCAAACAAAAAAGTCAAAATTGTAAAAATATGAAAAAATGCAAAAGGGTATCACTAGGGCTCGAACCCATGTCCCATAGGTTACAGGCGCACGCTTCTACCACTAGGGTGACTATACATCCATTAATACAAATGAAATAATAAATATGTAAGGCAAAACATGTTCTGAAGACTTCATCTTCAACCTCCAGCCAGACCAGTTGTAACTTGTTTATTTCCCATCAAAAACGAAAACTGTAAACATGAAACTTGTAGCAAATTTTCCCACGATTCCATAAATGTAAAGTATTAAAACTATAGATCAAAGATAAGCAATAATTTTAATGGCCCTTGTTGTACCCCAAAATTTACCCTCTCATTTCATCAACATTTTCTCATCACAAGACCTTTAGAGCTCAAAATCAAGTTAGGGTTTGCTCTGCTCAAGACTTCTCCTTGCACTGTTGACCCAAATTAGGGTTTGTGTTTGCACAAATATGTTTTGACCTAAAAGGCCTAAAGTGACTTTCATGCTTCATGTTGGACTCCCAAGTTTATCCATACCAAGTTTCAAGCCTTGATTCCAATCTTTGCCCAATCAATTGGGCAGTTGACCTAGAAATCAGTTGTATTGGGGAAAATGTCAACTGTGGTCAATTGACAGTCAAACCTCATGATTTTTGACCCACATCAACATTATGAACTCATATGAACCATTTGTTCAAGTTTGGATCACAATTCCACAAGAAAATTGATCAGATCACCAAAAGGGCAAAATAGTCATTTTTAGGGTTTTGACTGCACAAAGGCAATTTTTGACTGTTTGGCCTAACCAATGGCAAACCAAGCTCACATATGGACTCAAGGACCCCATGGAATTGTCTTGACATGTTCAACAAGTTCAAAAGATCCCAAATGCACAAGATTGTCAGATGAATTTTCCAGTCAACTGAGCCAAATTTGACTGTATACTGAAAAGTCAAACTTTGACTTTTTGGTCAAAATCAAGTGTCAAGATTCATTTTTCATCAAGACATGTCAAATTATGAAACTTGTTCATCAAGAAACCCAAAATCACAAATTAGGGTTTGAAATGAAGAATTTTCATAACTTAGAATTTTTCTAAGTTATGAAAATCCCTAAAATTTTCCCAACTTTGTCCCATTTTTTCATCAAGATACATTTGGATTCAAGGAAAACTCAAAACATGAAAGTTATAGTCCATTGCAAAATCTACAACTTTGATTCACAAAGTTTCCTCAAAAGAAGCTTGTATCTCAAGTTATGATTTTTGGAACAAGGGTGCAAAACATTCTTAACTTAGAGAAAATTTTGACCTATTCTAGGCAGGATTTTTGCCTAACTTCATGGCCACTTTTCACATGCTTCCACTTGGAATTTCAATTTTCATAACAAATATGGATTGTAGTACACATTCCAAGCTTTCCAAAATGTCCAAGAACTCATCAAACAACCTTGTGGTTAGGGAGAATCGAATTTGTCAATATGGGCAAAACTCACTTTGTTCATGGCCAATTTACATGTTCATAACTTGTGCATTTTCAAACTCAGCATATGCAAGCTACAATTACAGGCCTTTTATCTCATTTACACTCATAAATTCAATGCTAATCCATTGTGCCAAGACATTATTTTGCTCATTTGGTCATTACATGGAAGTTTAAGCCATAATTAGAAAAAGCAATATATCCATTTTTGAAAAGGTGAACTTTATGTCAAACACAAATCTAAGAAGTACCAGAGCATATCTTCTAGGCACAAGGTCAGGAACAAATTCCACTGATCAAGAGTGATTTGTGCAGCACATTAGAGGGGCCTGTGGTAGCCTAAAAAACAAGTTGACAAACTTTGCTTACATTAGAAGAAACTTGCATTTTTGAATCACAACACACATTGTTGCAACCACAAGCTTAGACAAACTTCTTGAGCATCTTCCAAACATCCAACCTGACCTGAAACACGAGCCTATAACCTTCAATACCTCCCCATTTACAGAAACACCATAAAACTGCAAAAACAGGGCACCTGCTGCAGATTGAGTTCCACAACTCAATCCACTCATGCACTTTGGCTAATAACCTTGCAAACACATTCCATACCATCCCTTGAAACTGTTCCAAGCCCTAAACACCAGCTGTAACACTCCTAACCCCATCTGCCATTTTCATTTTTCAGTTTTGCAGGTGAACTTCCATAGCTCGATTTAGCTAGTTTCAAAGCAAGCTAGAGCATCCTTGGACTTCAAGCAAGCTGTACAAGTCCTCACATTGCCTTGAAAGTACCTCCATTATTGCACACGATTCCAGCTGAACAGGTAAAACTTTGGACTTCTATCTCTCAATCTAGGAAGAGTTAGGCTTAGGTTTATGAATGAAACATGCTCTACTCATGGCCCTGAAGCTACCCATGTCATTACTTTTCATTTATATTGTGTGTGTTAAGAGAATTTTGAAACTGAATATCTGAAAAAAGCTAGGTCAGGAATTGGGGGAGAAGAAATTCTCTCTCATTTCTGAGAGTTAGATCAACTTTTTTATATATTTGAAATCGTGGTTTCAAGCTCTACAAGTTTCATGTTTTAAGATTTGTCAAAAGATCAAGGAATCAGAAGTTAGCAGGTTGAGCAAAGGCGCGCGTTTTTCTGTGTTCAAACAATGGCTGGAGGTTGAAGAAGCCTCCTTGGGCTGGGCCTGACCTTTTTTTTTCTTCTGTTTGCACCTTCATTTCACACACACACCCCCTTGGCCCATTGTGTTATTTTTTTAATCATTTTTTACTTTTCCTTTTTTATTCTGACTTGTTATTTTTTGAAAAAACATAAAAAATATTAAAAATATTTTTTCAACCATTTTTGCATTTTATTTGAATTTTATTTACTTTATTTTAAGTTTGTACATATAAATACACATATATACTTTTATAAAAAAAAAAACTAAAATGATACAAATCTATTTTATTTTCTGATTTTATTTTATTTTATCTTTTGAAAACATTTTATAAAAAATATACTTTTTTTGTAAATATTAAATATTTTATTTTTTGTACATATTTAATATATTTAGTAAATAATATAAATACATATATATTTATTAGTATATTTAGGTTAAAAATACAAAAATAACACATTTTTATTTTTATTAATATATAACTTAAAAAATCACTTTTTGACAATATACTTTCTTTTTTATTTATTTTTTGTACATAATTAATAAATATTGTATATATTAAATAATTAATACATTTTATTTAACCAAATTAGGGTTTTGCCCTAAACATAAAAATACCCAAAAACTAATCTTTTTATTTTTGTTTATTTGTCACATAAAAAATACCCTTTTTTTTACATACATATGAAAATCATTTTTGCATCTTGCATATTTATTTCATTTTATTTAATTATTGTGCAATTAAATAATTTGTATAATTCGATTTGGTTGTAATTATTTGGATGCTACTCTCCTAAAGTCTCATCCCCATTTGAACATTTGTACCCCCATTCCCATGATCATTGTGTAATAACTTAGGACTTTTAATTTCGCATTTAAAAGCTTTCTAAATATGCCATGATAGACTTAGGGTTTTGTATGCAAAAATCAACAAAAAAAATAGTTTGACCTAATTCAAGATAAACAAGCATGAAAATGGACAACACTAATCACACTTGCACCCCTAGGGTACTCCACTTGTTGTCTTCAACAATGGGCCATATTGCATGTTAAGTATCTTTGGCAAAAAAAAAACAAAACAATATCAAATGATCATAGTCCCTCGATGACGCTTTCGAAAGTTGCCTAAAAATGATCAAGTCCCTTAAAGGAAAAATTTCCTAAAGATACTTGGCACCCTTGCAATCATGGTCTAAACGATGACCCGCGCCCGTCCCGTTCACATCCTAACACAAGATTGTCCACCAAATACAATGGTGGAACAAAATTGTTAAAAGGGTTAAAACATAGCAAAGATCTTTGAGAAATTTAGGAGTAGATAACTCTTGGTTACTTGCCAACTTGCAAAACAAAAACACTTGCCTATTTTTTCAAAACCACACATCACAAACACACTTTCAAAACAACTTTCAAAAACATTGAAAACTTTTCAAAAGACATACACCTTTGTATACATCCCAACATGGATCATTACAAAGGTTGCCACCACATTGGCCTCTTTTCAAAACATTTTCAAACCCACACACATAGCACCATTTCAAACAATTGAAAACACAAGGCAAGTGATCTAAGCAAGTAACTAAGAGCCCATGGATAACCATGGATAGAAAGGGTGCTAATATCTTCCCTTTCTATAATCTACTCCCCGAACCCAAGAAAACATCTCAAAGGTTTTTGCTGTGCTTTTTAACCTTTCCTTAGGATAAAAAAAAAGTCGGTGGAGACTCTTGATCAACCGAAACATTTGCGAATACAAAACGCAAAACCCAAGTTAGTTCTCCCACCGTATCACAGAACTGGTGACTCTGCTGGGGAATATTTTAAAGTGGAGTAACCTTAGGGCTTAGATCACCCTCTTGCATGACTAATTGTTTGCTTTGATTGCTTTATATCTTGGCTCTCTTGTTTGGGTTGGAAATCCTACACCCGGATTTGGGGAAACATTCATAGATAGCAATACGTTGTGGAAACTGTGCGGGGTATACCGACACGGTCGAAGCAATAGCTATATTAGTGCGACATATTTGTGAGTACCGGTAACCCTTAAGTTCAATCAAGGAGAGTACGGGGCCGCTGAGTGATGTCACTAAGCACTAATGACCTAGAACCTTACTTGACCATCTTGGCCTTTCATTAGGGGTAGTGAGATGATCGGCTTTGGTGCAGTCCGAAGTTGGTAGATACTCGATACTACACTCATTGAGGGTTGTTTTCTTGGAATATTTTGGTCGCTAGTTAAATGGCTAAACAAAAACAATGAACATGGAAAACAATCCAGTGATATTGAACTCCTTAGAACCCAGTTACTATTTATAGGACAGGTTTTTAAGCCAACTACACTCAAGAGGGTACTTACCTATGAAACCCCATGCAAGCCTGAAACTAGGGTTTGGTGTGAATTGCTTGTACATATGTTTTGTGCATACATCATGAACATCATAAAGCATCATATGCATATACTAACCATTTCAAGGGTTTAGAATCTTCATCTTTGTTCTTGTTTTGTAGGTCATGGAAATTCCTCGCAGGAAAACTATCCAAGTCAACCTTGTGAGAATCCCTCCTCAACTCAAGGAGCTCACATCAAGAATTCCGGAAAGCTCTCCCTTCAGTGAAAGACATGGTAGACTGCTCAGCCTAGTCAACACCAACATTGAAGAGGACATGATGAAGGTGCTATTCCAGTTCTTTGACCCTCTTCACCACTGTTTCACTTTCCCTAACTACCAGTTGGTGCCCACTTTGGAGGAATTTTCTCAACTCCTGAGAATTCCTATTCTTAATCAACTACCCTATAACGGTATGGAAAAGGAACCAAAGCCTGAAGATGTTGCTCAAGCACTACACTTGCAACCATCTGACGTCAAGGGGCATTGGGAAACTAGAAGCGGTGTCAAAGGCTTCTTGGCAAAATTCTTGTTTGAGAAAGCACAAGAGTGTTGGAATTCATTGGACCTACAAGCCTTTGAAGAAATTGTGGCCCTCCTCGTCTATGGTTTGGTCTTGTTCCCAAATCCTGACCAGCTTGTAGATGTCAACGCCGTCAAAATCTTCTTATCCAGAAATCCAATACCAACATTGCTTGGGGACATTCTTCACTCATTTTACACACGAACAATGAGAAAGAGGGGTGTTCTCATGTGCTGTACTCCTCTCCTTGCAAGGTGGTTTATTTCGCACCTTCCACAATCTGTCTTGAAGAATGACCAAGGTTTAAGGTGGTCACAACGGTTGATGACCCTCACTCACTCTGATGTACATTGGTGTTCTCGGTCCAGAGAAAATGTCATCATCGTCGATCGTTGTGGAGAGTTTCCTAATGTTCCTTTACTTGGAATCAGAGGAGGCATTACCTATAACACTTGTCTAGCTTTGCGACAATTTGGATATGCACGAAGAGATGGCCCTCACGACATGTTGATTCCTGACCTGGTTTTTGCCTTCGACAACGATGCGCAAGGACTTCGCCAAAGATTCATCAGAGCTTGGAGGATGCCTAACAAGGTAGACAACAAGACGCTGGGGCACAAGAACTCCATCCCTCTTGAGCCTTATCTCAAATGGGTACGAGCCCGAGCCCAGAGTCTAATGATGCCTTACCCTCATGTTCTCCCTATGATTAAAGAGCCCGTTAAGGAAGGAGAGGTTCCCTACACCATCCTATATCCTGACATGCCTACATCATGGGAGGAGATGCAGAAGAGTTGGATCCAACTCAAGGAGGAACGAAACACTTTTAAAGCCAGCTTCTACGCCAGTGAGAAGAAGGTTTTGGAGCTTACCCGCCGACTCCATGAGGAAGAGACCCTAAACACCTATATCGCACCAAAGAGGATGCGCAATGTCTTTTTACCTTGAGAAGTTTTTTGTAATATTTGGCCCATGAGGCATTTATGTACTGACAAATTTCTTCTTATTAATATGACGTACGTTCTTTTTGTTTGCAACAATTTTGAATTTGCTAAATCCTTGAATGCATTGCATACATAAACATATCATTCATCATGCGCATAAGCAGGTCTCCACACCAGGTTTCCTTATCTTTCTGCTGTTTATTTCAGTAAGATGGATCTCGAACAGACGGTCAAGGATTTGCAGTCTCAAAACTCACAGTTCCAACACCTCCTGATGACCTTGGAAAAGGGTCAGGAGGATCTAAAAGTCCTGCTGGGGAACAAAGAGCAAGTGAGGAAGAAGAAGAAAAGAGTCGGGGTGGCTACCCTAGGAAGAAGGTTTGAGGGTGAGGCCAGAAGAGTTCTTGAATTTCCCCCTACATCTGAAGAGGGAACCAGTAAAGGAAAAGGGGCAGCGGTACCTTCCGAATCCGAAGCTGAAGAAGAAGAGGCTGAAGAAGATGAAGACTACTCAGAGCAACAATACCCGCCCGCCGACGATAAGTACAAAAACTTGGAAGACAAGTTGGCAGCCATGGAGCTGCAGAGAGTTCCCGGCTTAGATTTCGAAGACTTGGGATTAATTGCTGGAATTGTGATCCCCCCGAAGTTTAAAGTGCCAATTTTTGCAAGATATGACGGGCTGTCCTGCCCAAAAATGCACCTAAGGTCATATGTCCGAAGAATCCAACCTCACACATCTGACAGAAACCTTTGGGTGCATTTCTTTCAAGATAGCCTATCTGGCACTCAGCTAGACTGGTTTTACAAGCTGGAAAGGTCGGAGATACACAGTTGGGAGGATCTGGCAGCTGCTTTTTATCGCCAATATCAGTATAACTCTGACTTGGCACCAACCCGTACTCAGCTACAGAGTATGGGAATGGCCTCAGGTGAGGGATTTAAGGAATACGCCCAGAAGTGGCGCGATCTGGCCGGAAGAGTGCAGCCACCTCTTTCTGATAGATAACTTATTGATATGTTCCCGGGGACCCTGTCCGGTCCATTCTTTAACTATCTGATCGGTAGCTCTTCCTCGGGGTTTACTGAATTAATTCTGACTGGAGAGCGGGTAGAAGCCGGTATCAAGAATGGGAAGATTCAGAAGGATGCCTCTGCATCTACAACTGTCAAGAAATCATTTCCGGCGAAGAAGGAAATGGCTGTTGTGTACTCTCAGAGAGGAGTAGGAAGAAATGAGCGCCGACCGATTGTGGGGGCCGTAATGATTCAAAACCCATCAAATGATCAGTCTCACAATAACCAGTCCAGACCTAAACAGCAATGGGGGAACGGCCACCATGGCAGTTCACCCGCATTAATATGACTCCCGTGCAAGTTCTTCCACACTTGTTAAAGCTGAATCTCACAAATATCAAAGAAGCGCCGAAAAATGTGAATACAACCTCACCAGGTTACAATGCCAATGCCAAATGCGCCTACCATTCCGATAGCGCCGGACATGACACAAACAATTGCTGGGCGCTGAAAAATAAAATTCAAGACTTGATAGATGCAAAGGAGGTGGAGTTCGATGCTCCAGAGAAACCAAACGTAATATCCGCTCCGATGCCGAAACATGGTCGAAATATCCATGCTATTGAGGAAGATTTGTATGTTTCTGATGTCAGTGACCTAATAACTCCACTGTTAACCATCAAGTTAAATCTGTTAAAGACCGAGATCTTCCCGGGATGCAAAGAAGACTGCTACTGTTGTTACTCTCTGCCAATTGACTGCCCGTTACTGAAGAAAGGCATCCAAGGCCTGATGGACAATCAACAAATTCTGTTTGAAAAAGTTCCTGCTATTCCAACCCCTACTGAAGATGTTTCAATTATCACCATTCACGCCAATCTTTCCAAGGCCGTCAAAAAGCCTGTTAAGATTACATCAGCTACAAAGTCTGTTCCTCTGAAGATAAAGATGCCAGGGCCTGTCCCCTACATTTCTGAAAAATCAATACCATGGAATTACGGTGGAGACATCTACTACCATGGTATTAAACAAGTTGAAGTAACCGAAGGAAGCTCTGATGAAGAGGACACCAACATTGGAAACATTGCAGGCATAAGCAAGATCACCCGAAGTGGGAGAATATTTTCTCCAGAGATTGTCCCCCCAAAGGCAATCTTTGGAGCCTCATCTGCTGCCAAAGTTATTCCTGCACCAATAAAACTTTCCGCTAGAACCCCGTTGATTGAAGATGTTGTTGTTCCTGGTATTGTCCCTCCTACCTCTGCTGATAAGGGTAAAGGAACCCAAGATGAGCTCGTCAGAACGAGGGCTCAACCTTTGGTCATCCCGGAAACCTCCAAGAAAGAGATGGAGGAGATCCTGAAGATAATTAAAAAGAGTGATTACGATGTGGTAGAGCAACTGGGGCAAACCCCCTCGAAGATCTCCATGTTAGCATTACTGCTTTGCTCAGAAGCGCACGCCAAGGCATTAATCAAATTCCTGAAGACAGCCCATGTGCCTCAGGAAACCTCTGCCGACCAATTCCAAGACTGTGTAGCCAGTCTTACAGCAGACAACGGTTTAGGTTTCTCTGATGCTGACCTAACCCCAAAAGGAAGAAAACACAACGACGCATTACATGTGTCAGTGGAATGCCAAGGAACTACTCTGGCCCATGTTCTAGTCGACACTGGTTCTTCTCTGAACGTGCTTCCCAAGAAGGCTCTCGACTGTTTAGACTGTGAAGGCTTGGAGTTAAGGCCAAGCAATATCATTGTAAGGGCATTTGACGGGTCAAAGAGAATGGTACATGGGGAGGTGGAAATTCTCATTAAGGTTGGTACAGAGGTGTTCCCCTCAACTTTCTATGTGATGGACATTCGTCCGTCATACTCTTGCTTGTTAGGGAGGCCATGGATACACAATGCCGGGGCAGTCACCTCTTCCTTACATCAAATGTTGAAGTACCCTGTCAAAGGAAAAATCATCACCGTCCACGGTGAAGAGGAATATATGATCAGCCACCTGAACTCCTTTCGGTATGTGGAGGTAGAGGGTGAATTCATTGAAACGCCATTCCAGCACTTCGAGGAAGTCTCTCCTGAGGTGGAAGTAGCAAAAGTGGTAGCTGAGGTACCAAAGCAGATGGCCAGGATGGCATCTCTAAAAGACGCGAAGGCCGCAATTAAGGAATGAAAGAGCTCAACGTGGGGGCAGTTGCCGGATATTCCGCACAAAACAGACAAGTTTTGATTAGGATTCACTGCTGCGGGGCAGAAAGCTATGCGCCGCTCAAAGATTGAAAGAACACCCATCAAGATTTCTCCTCACGGAATCAACACTTTGGAGGGTGAAGACGAAGAGGCCAACATTGAAGAGTGGATCTACCCAACTATCGAAGGAGGACTACGCAACTGGGAGGCAAAGGACTTTGTCCCCATTACTTTTATTAATCAGTAATTATCTATCAAACATTTCCTGTGGTCTGTAATATTTACTTTTGAGCAATCCGTACACTACTTTTTCACCTCATGCCTTGCCCGGGGCATGTAGGTCCATTTGTAAGGGTTTTGATTATCTTCATATCCATATGCCATGTTTAATGATTCATTGGACGTTTTTCATTGATCAACTGCTGTGTTCATTTTCTTTCCTTTTGCATTTTTTGTTTAAGGATGGCTATCCCTTACACACACTCACACTCACAAATGCAGGTACCCATCCACTCTGGATTCTATGGGTGACTATTCTGCTATGTCCTTCAATAACTCTGAAGATCTGGTCAATCAGGCTGAGTATGAAGATGATGAAGGTTGTGAAGTACCAGGAGAACTAGCCAGACTTCTACAGCAAGAGGAAAGGGCCATCTTACCTCACGAAGAGTTGTTGGAAACTGTCAACTTAGGAACAGAGGAAGACCGGAAGGAAGTACAAGTGGGTGCCAATCTGGAACCAAGTGTCAAGGAGCGCCTGATACAGCTGTTAAATGATTACGTTGAAATCTTCGCCTGGTCTTATGAAGACATGCTGGGTCTAGACACTGACATCGTGGTTCACCGTCTCCCTACAAGAGAGGATTGTCCACCGATCAAGCAAAAAGTCCGCCGAATGAGGCCCGACATGTCTGAGAAGATTAAAGCAGAAGTAATGAAGCAATTCAACGCTGGCTTTCTGGCTGTTACATCCTATCCACAATGGGTTGCTAACATCGTGCCAATACCTAAAAAAGACGGCAAGGTTAGGATGTGTGTAGACTACCGGGATTTGAATAGAGCCAGCCCCAAAGATGATTTTCCGCTACCGCACATTGACATTTTGATTGACAATACAACTCATCACAAAGTGTTTTCCTTCATGGATGGATTCTCGGGTTACAACCAAATCAAAATGGCCCCCGAGGACATGGAGAAAACAACCTTTGTTACACAATGGGGTACTTTCTGTTACAAGGTGATGCCGTTCGGACTAAAAAACGTAGGGGCAACTTATCAACGCGCCATGGTAGCTCTATTTCATGATATGATACATCATGAGATCGAAGTTTACGTAGACGATATGATAGCTCGGTCACAAACAGAGGAGGAACACCTTGAACATCTAGAAAAGCTGTTTGCCAGGTTGAAAGAGTACAAACTCAGGCTGAATCCAAGTAAGTGTACTTTCGGGGTTAGGTCTGGTAAGCTTCTAGGGTTTATTGTCAGCAACAAAGGCATTGAAGTCGATCCAGCAAAAGTGAAAGCAATACAAGAGATGCCTTCTCCCCGTACTGAAAAGGATGTTAGAGGGTTCTTGGGGCGCTTAAACTATATTGCCAGATTCATCTCTCATCTGACGTCTACCTGTGAGCCAATTTTCAAACTATTGAAGAAAGATCAGGTAGTCGAATGGAACGACGATTGCCAAGCTGCTTTTGATAAGATCAAGGAGTATTTGCTAGAACCTCCTATTCTGATGCCACCCGTCGAGGGAAGACCATTGATCATGTATCTAACCGTCTTGGATAACTCAATGGGGTGTGTTTTGGGCCAGCATGACGAGTCTGGTCGAAAAGAGCATGCCATTTATTACCTTAGCAAAAAGTTTACCAACTGTGAGACTCGCTACTCACTGCTCGAGAAAACTTGCCGCGCTTTGGTATGGGCTGCTCACCGACTAAGGCAGTATATGTTGACTCATACTACCTTGTTGATTTCCAAAATGGATCCTATCAAATATATCTTCGAGAAGCCCGCTTTATCTGGAAGAATAGCTAGATGGCAAATGATCCTAACTGAGTATGACATCCAGTACACCACTCAAAAAGCTATAAAAGGGAGTGTACTAGCTGATCATCTAGCTCATCAAGCTATCAAAGATTATCAGTCCATGATATTTGACTTCCTAGACGAGGACATCATGAATTTGGACAACGTTGAAGGTAACAGACCATATGACAGACCTGAAAAGGGATCCCGATGGACCCTGTACTTTGACGGTGCTTCAAATGCGCTTGGGAACGGTATCAGTGCGGTGCTCATTTCCCCGGAAGGTTGTCACACGCCATTCATGGCTCGACTCTGCTTCAGCTGCACAAATAACATGGCTGAATATGAAGCTTGCATCTTTGGTCTCAAGGCTGCTATAGACTTAGGGATCAAATCTTTGATCGTATTTGGGGACTCGGCTTTGGTTATCAGTCAAATCAAAGGATAGTGGGATACCAAACATCCTAATCTTATCCCATACAAAGAACATGTCCTAACATTGTTGCCTCATTTCGAGCAAATTACCTTCGAGCATTTCCCGCGAGAAGAGAATCAGCTAGAAGATGCTCTGGCAACAATGTCTTCCATGTTTAAACTCAACTGGGATAACGAGGCTCCCCAAATCACCATCGAGCGGATGGATGAACCTGCGCATTGTCACGAGATTAATACAGAAGAAGTAGTGGAACAACCCTGCTTCCATGAAATCAAAAGGTATCTCCAGACTAGAGAATATCCCGAAGGAGCTTCCGTAAATGACAAGAAGTTCTTAAGGAAATTTGCTGCCAAGTTCTTCCTGAGCAACGACATCCTCTACAAACGAAGCCATGATTGTGTTTTACTCCGATGCGTAGACAAGGTTGAAGCAGAGTTAATCATGACCGAGATACACAGCGGCACGTTTGGCACTCACTTGAGCGGGCATACAATGGCTAAGAAGATCTTAAGGGCAGGCTATTACTGGTCTACCATGGAAGCTGACTGCCATCAACATTCCCGTACTTGCCACAAGTGTCAAGTCTATGCTGACAAGGTTCATATTCCTCCGGTTCCTCTCAACGTCCTGACAGCTCCTTGGCCATTTGCAATGTGGGGCATTGACATGATTGGAGAGATCAAGCCCACGGCATCCAACGGACATCGCTTCATTCTGGTTGCCATTAACTATTTCACCAAATGGGTCGAAGCAGCTTCCTTTGCCTCTGTTACTAAAAATATGGTTTCCCGCTTCATCAAGCAAAACCTCATATGCCGGTATGGTGTTCCAGATAGGATCATCACAGACAACGATACAAATCTGAATAACACTATGATCACCGCATTGTGCGAACAGTTCAAGATTTATCATCACAATTCATCTCCCTATCGGCCGAAGATGAACGATGCTGTTGAAGATGCGAACAAAAACATCAAGAAGATCATTCATAAAATGAGTCACTTATAAGGACTGACATGAGATGCTACCGTTTGCTCTGCATGGATACCGTACGACGGCACGTACTTCAACCGGGGCAACCCCATTTTCTTTGGTGTATGGCATGGAAGCTGTCCTGCCCATGGAAGTTCAGATTCCTTCTCTAAGGATTATGAAAGACGCAGGTTTGAATGAAGATGATTGGATTCAGACCCGACTTGATCAACTCAATTTTATCGATGAGAAGAGACTCGCTGCTGTCTGCCATGGTCAAACGTATCAAAAACGGATGATCAAGGCTTTCAACAAGAAAGTCAGACGTCAAGTGTATCAAGTCGGAGATCTCGTAATCAAGCGGATTATCTTACCGCAAAGTGATCCCAGGGGCAAATGGACTCCTACATACGAGGGACCGTTTATGATCAAGAACATATTTTCTGGTGGTGCAATGATTCTGACCACCATGGACGGCGACGATTTGCCGCACCCTGCGAACGCAGACATAGTCAAAAGATACTACGCATAAGATAACCCGACAAGTCGAAAACCCGAAAGGGCGGCTTGGGTAAAAATGGGCATCCCGGTGGACCGAAAACCCGAAAGGGCGGTTCAGGCAAAAATTAGGGATAAAAAAAAATCTGTACACCCGGCAAGTTGAAAACCCGAAAGGGCGACTTGGGCAAAAAGGGGTTTCCCGGTGGATCGAAAACCCGAAAGGGCGATTCAGGCAAAAGTAAGGGAATTAAAGCGTATGACTATGTCTCGTCGGATCACTTTAAGGACAATCTCTTCATCAAACAACTCTAAGCTTCTGATCAACCCAGTCATCGGCAGACAAAGCATTGAATGGACAGATATTCAGAGTTGTTAAGGCTATAGCAGAATGGAATCATATGGAATTGTTTCACATAGCCATCTTTATTTTGTATAAATTTTTCAATATTTACGACGACATCCTCTTACTAGGATGACTGTCTCCTTTGTACAAATATACTCATGGAAAGTTAATACAAATAATTTTTCCAAATACAGAAATTTGCGTCGTCTTCCTTTTCTCTCTTCTTTTGCACTATTGTTTTATTTGAGAAACGTCCAATGTTTTGTTAAATAGGCATATGCATTTGAACATAATCATTTCCTTATGAATCAAGGAAGATGATTACTGATAAGTTGAAGGTGCAGATAGGTATCTTGATGCCCTTTCAAGGGAAATCCCGAGCAGATTTGAAATCCAAATTCCTCAGTCAGAACTTAATTCCTTAAGCAGAGTTAAGACTTCAGGATCCTCAGCAGAGAAAGCTTGTCCAATACTGATTTCTCCAGCCAGAGAGCCTTCCAGAACTCAATTCCCCTCAGAGTTAAGTATCCCCAGTGGAGCCTTAAGGATCTGAAAATCCATTCCCCAGCGGAACTAAATTTCCAACCATCAATCCCCAACTGAACCAGGCTAGTGAACCTTTTCCCCACAGAGATACTTCCCACCAAGCTGAGGATGCTCAGTCTTACCCCTCCAGCATGAGCCTATCAGGTTCTGAACTCCCCAGTAGAGATCATCAGAAATTCTCTTACCCTGCAAGTCAATACGGAAATTCCAATTCCCCACAGTGGTCCTAAGGTCCCTCAACGATTGAAGATCTGGTATTCCCCAAGCAGATTGAAGACTCTCATTCTCAGTTCCTCCCAGGATATTCAGATGTTCTCCAATAAAGATTTTCTCCAAACAGGAATCCCCAGTAGATTGGTATACAACCCAAGCTCCCATTTCTCCAGCAATAGTCAACTAGGATGTCTCATCCTCAGCAAGTGAAGATTCTTACCCTCCCCAGCAGCAGCCAAGGATTTATTTTCCCCGGCAGCAGTCAAGATCCTTTTATCTCCAGCCATCTAGGATTCATATATCCTCAGCAAGACAGCTCTTCAGCTTACATGCACATTCATTTACATTCATATCATAAAACATTGATATAACATACTGCGTCATACGTGTCATGCAACATAACTTTATGTTTTAACTAACATTTCATCCTTTTCAGGATAAGATTAAAAGGCTATCATTAACAATTATTCAGATACAGTATGGATACACCCCAGACACGGCGGTCATTCTATTACTCATTCAGAATTTCAAGTCAGATACAGTACAGATACACCCCAGACACGGTGGTCATTCTACTACTCATTCAGACTACAGTGATCAGATACAGACTAGATACGCTCCAGACACGGCAGCCATTCTATCTCTCATTCAGATTCATTTATCCACCTCAAGGTTCAATGCATTCCAAACACGGATACCGTTCTGACCCTTACAAACAACAGTTTGATTCTCCCCAGTTCGTTCGCCACGGAAGTTATTCTGTCATTTATTTAAGATCCCAGTTACAGTTTCAGATACACTTCAAACACATAAGTCATTCTATTACTCATACGGATCTCAATCCCATCTACAGTTTCAGATACACTCCAGACACGGAAGTCATTCTGCTACTCATACGACTTTCAACTTCAGATACAATCCAGATACGCTCCAGACACGGTTGCCATTCTGTCACTCATTCAGAATTTGTCCCCAGCACACAGTTGTTCCACGCAGATATTACTCTGTTACCCGGATACAATACAGATACACTCCAGACACGACAGTCATTCTGATATTCATTCTTCCTTCAAACACAGTTGCAGCTCAGATACGCCCCAGACACGGAGGCCATTCTTTTGCTCATACAAACTCAGTCTCCAGATACAGTTCGAATGCATTCCAGACGTAGACACCATTTTGACTCTCATCTTTCTGACCTATCAGTTCAACAAACACTTCAGATGGCATCCTTAAGCCCATCCCCGACAAGATTCTGTCGCCCCTCCAGATGGAATCTTTAAGCCCATCTCCAAATGGCATCTCTAAGCCCATTCCCGCATCCATTGTTCTGACGAGTGCAAATTTAAGGGCACTCTAGTGTCCAATCTCCTTTTACCTTCGAGATGCGAAAGGAAAACCCGCCAATCCAACTCTTCAGGTGCAAGAAGATTGAACAGGGGCAACTATTGTACCCCAAAATTTGCCCTCTCATTTCATCAACATTTTCTCATCACAAGACCTTTAGAGCTCAAAATCAAGTTAGGGTTTGCTCTGCTCAAGACTTCTCCTTGCACTGTTGACCCAAATTAGGGTTTGTGTTTGCACAAAGATGTTTTGACCTAAAAGGCCCAAAGTGACTTTCATGCTTCATGTTGGACTCCCAAGTTTATCCATACCAAGTTTCAAGCCTTGATTCCAATCTTTGCCCAGTCAATTGGGTAGTTGACCTAAAAATCAGCTGTATTGGAGAAAAAGTCAACTGTGGTCAATTGACAGTCAAACCTCATGATTTTTGACCCACATCAACATTATGAACTCATATGAACCATTTGGTCAAGTTTGGATCACAATTCCACAAGAAAATTGATCAGATCACCAAAAGGGCAAAATAGTCATTTTTAGGGTTTTGACTGCACAAAGGCAATTTTTGACTGTTTGGCCTAACCAATGGCAAACCAAGCTCACATATGGAATCAAGGACCCCATGGAATTGTCTTGAAATGTTCAACAAGTTCAAAAGATCCCAAATGCACAAGATTGTCAGATGAATTTTCCAGTCAACTGAGCCAAATTTGACTGTATACTGAAAAGTGAAACTTTGACTTTTTGGTCAAAATCAAGTGTCAAGATTCATTTTTCATCAAGACATGTCAAATTATGAAACTTGTTCATCAAGAAACCCAAAATCACAAATTAGGGTTTGAAATGAAGAATTTTCATAACTTAGAATTTTTCTAAGTTATGAAAATCCCTAAATGTTTCCCAACTTTGTCCCACTTTTTCATCAAGATACATTTGGATTCAAGGAAAACTCAAAACATGAAAGTTATAGTCCATTGCAAAATCTACAACTTTGATTCACAAAGTTTCCTCAAAAGAAGCTTGTAGCTCAAGTTATGATTTTTGGAACAAGGGTGCAAAACATTCTTAACTTAGAGAAAATTTTGACCTATTCTAGGCAGGATTTTTTCCTAACTTCATGGCCACTTTTCACATGCTTCCACTTGGAATTTCAATTTTCATTACAAATATGGATTTTATTACACATTCCAAGCTTTCCAAAATGTCCAAGAACTCATCAAACAACCTTGTGGTTAGGGAGAATCGAATTTGGCAATATGGGCAAAACTCACTTTGTTCATGGCCAATTTACATGTTCATAACTTGTGCATTTTCAAACTCAGCATATGCAAGCTACAATTACAGGCCTTTTATCTCATTTACACTCATAAATTCAATGCTAATCCATTGTACCAAGACATTATTTTGCTCATTTGGTCATTACATGGAAGTTTAAGCCATAATTAGAAAAAGCAATATATCCATTTTTGAAAAGGTGAACTTTATGTCAAACACAAATCTAAGAAGTACCAGAGCATATCTTCTAGGCACAAGGTCAGGAACAAATTCCAATGATCAAGAGTGATTTGTGCAGCACATTAGAGGGGCCTGTGGTAGCCTAAAAAACAAGTTGACAAACTTTGCTTACATTAGAAGAAACTTGCATTTTTGAATCACAACACACATTGCTGCAACCACAAGCTTAGACAAACTTCTTGAGCATCTTCCAAACATCCAACCTGACCTGAAACACGAGCTTATCACCTTCAATACCTCCCCATTTATAGAAACACCATAAAAATGCAAAAACAGGGCACCTGCTGCAGATTGAGTTCCACAACTCAATCCACTCGTGCACTTTGGCTAATAACCTTGCAAACATATTCCATACCATCCCTTGAAACTGTTCCAAGCCCTAAACACCAGCTGTAACACTCCTAACCCCATCTGCCATTTTCATTTTTCAGTTTTGCAGGTGAACTTCCATAGCTCGATTCAGCTAGTTTCAAAGCAAGCTAGAGCATCCTTGGACTTCAAGCAAGCTGTACAAGTCCTCACATTGCCTTGAAAGTACCTCCATTATTGCACACGATTCCAGCTGAACAGGTAAAACTTTGGACTTCTATCTCTCAATCTAGGAAGAGTTAGGCTTAGGTTTATGAATGAAACATGCTCTACTCATGGCCCTGAAGCTACCCATGTCATTACTTTTCATTTATATTGTGTGTGTTAAGGGAATTTTGAAACTGAATATCTGAAAAAAGCTAGGTCAGGAATTGGGGGAGAAGAAATTCTCTCTCATTTCTGAGAGTTAGATCAACTTTTTTATATATTTGAAATCGTGGCTTCAAGCTCTACAAGTTTCATGTTTTAAGATTTGTCAAAAGATCAAGGAATCAGAAGTTAGCAGGTTGAGCAAAGGTGTGCGTTTTTCTGTGTTCAAACAATGGCTGGAGGTTGAAGAAGCCTCCTTGGGGTGGGCCTGACCTTTTTTTTTTCTTCTGTTTGCACCTTCATTTCACACATACACCCCCTTGGTCCATTGTGTTATTTTTTAATCATTTTTTACTTTTCCTTTTTTATTCCGACTTGTTATTTTTTGACAAAACATAAAAAATATTAAAAACATTTTTTCAACCATTTTTGCATTTTATTTGAATTTTATTTACTTTATTTTAAGTTTGTACATATAAATACACATATATACTTTTATAAAAAAAAAATACTAAAATGATACAAATCTATTTTATTTTCTGATTTTATTTTATTTTATCTTTTGAAAACATTTTATAAAAAATATACTTTTTTTGTAAATATTAAATATTTTATTTTTTGTACATATTTAATATATTTAGTAAATAATATAAATGCATATATATATTTATTAGTATATTTAGGTTAAAAATACAAAAATAACACATTTTTATTTTTATTAATATTTAACTTAAAAAATCACTTTTTGACAATATACTTTCTTTTTTATTTATTTTTTGTACATAATTAATAAATATTGTATATATTAAATAATTAATACATTTTATTTAACCAAATTAGGGTTTTTCCCTAAACATAAAAATACCCAAAAACTAATCTTTTTATTTTTTTTTATTTGTCACATAAAAAATTACCCTTTTTTTTACATACATATGAAAATCATTTTTGCATCTTGCATATTTATTTCATTTTATTTAATTATTGCGCAATTAAATAATTTGTATAATTCGATTTGGTTGTAATTATTTGGATGCTACTCTCCTAAAGTCTCATCCCCATTTGAACATTTGTACCCCCATTCCCATGATCATTGTGTAATAACTTAGGACTTTTAATTTCGCATTTAAAAGCTTTCTAAATATGCCATGATAGACTTAGGGTTTTGTATGCAAAAATCAACAAAAAAAATAGTTTGACCTAATTCAAGATAAACAAGCATGAAAATGGACAACACTAATCACACTTGCACCCCTAGGGTACTCCACTTGTTGTCTTCAACAATGGGCCATATTGCATGTTAAGTATCTTTGGCAAAAAAAAAACAAAACAATATCAAATGATCATAGTCCCTCGATGACGCTTTCGAAAGTTGCCTAAAAATGATCAAGTCCCTTAAAGGAAAAATTGCCCAAAGATACTTGGCACCCTTGCAATCATGGTCTAAACGATGACCCGCGCCCGTCCCATTCACATCCTAACACAAGATTGTCCACCAAATACAATGGTGGAACAAAATTGTTAAAAGGGTTAAAACATAGCAAAGATCTTTGAGAAATTTAGGAGTAGATATCTCTTGGTTACTTGCCAACTTGCAAAACAAAAACACTTGCCTATTTTTTCAAAAACCACACATCACAAACACACTTTCAAAACAACTTTCAAAAACATTGAAAACTTTTCAAAAGACACACATTTGTATACATCCCAACATGGATCATTACAAAGGTTGCCACCACATTGGCCTCTTTTCAAAACATTTTCAAACCCACACACAAAGCACCATTTCAAACAATTAAAAACACAAGGCAAGTGATCTAAG
Source organism: Vicia faba (assembly GCA_948472305.1). Taxonomy (NCBI): domain Eukaryota; kingdom Viridiplantae; phylum Streptophyta; class Magnoliopsida; order Fabales; family Fabaceae; genus Vicia; species Vicia faba. The sequence goes on from OX451739.1 coordinate 1,604,533,318, forward strand.
CAAGTAACTAAGAGCCCATGGATAACCATGGATAGAAAGGGTGCTAATACCTTCCCTTTCTATAATCTACTCCCCGAACCCAAGAAAACATCTCAAAGGTTTTTGCTGTGATTTTTAACCTTTCCTTAGGATAAAATAAAAAGTCGGTGGCGACTCTTGCTCAACCGAAACATTTGCGAATACAAAACGCAAAACCCAAGTCAGTTCTCCCACCATATCATAGCCCTAATATGAACTCTAAAAATTTCAGAAATTTCAGTTTCAAAATTCTCTTAGCTCAAGCAAAATTAATGGAAACTAAGGACATGGTTAGCTTCAGGGCAATGATATCTACATGTTTTATTCACAAATAAACTATTGATGATGCCTGTATGAAGAGTTCCAAGTTGAGAAAACTTACCTCAAAACTGGAAATCGTGTTTGGAGTTTGAGCTTGTTTCAAGTGATGATGATGATCGGGTTAGCTTCCTTGAGGTCATAGGAAGCTAATGCAATGGTTTGCTTGAGTTGAGAGTGGCTGAAATGACTTGGAGAAGTCAATGTGCAATGCTCTATTTTTGGTTATGGAAGATAAGGTAAATGATGTTACAGAAATGAAACAGGTATAGGGATGATTTACACTTGATGTAAGGAAGCTTTAGAAACTAAAAGTCCAAGAAATGCACGAGGGAAATGGGAGTTTGATGTTCAAGGTCAGAAACTGTGAAACAATGGAGTTTTTGTGAAATTTCTGATTTCAGAGAGTTTTCGTGTATTTCAGGGTGTTCAAGCTCGTCCTCTAGCTCACAAATAGTGACTCTATTTATAAGCAACAAGTTTGGAGTGCGCTAGTTGATCAGAATTCAAATTTACATGTTTAAGTTAAACATGTGATTTTTTGACAAAACAAGTTTCAAAGTCTTGTGTACTTGCTAAGATAGAGTGGTTATGCTTTAAACAAGCTTGCTTCTGACTCTGTGGATGGAGTGTAATCAGAGGGAACAAGTTAGAGGCTCAATGTGAACTTTATACAAAAATCTTCCTTTACAAGAATGGCAATGTTACTTTGTGCCATTAATGGAAATGCAACTTGGATAATAGTTCAAATGCTTGGATTAAAGCTCTAACAACTGTGTAAAAATTTAATTATGGAGTGACAAACAAGTTTGAGGCCTGTAAAGCAAGGATTATGCAGCCTAGCATGGATTTGGTTCATGTGTTCATCAAAAATGACTTGTAATTCAAGTGACAAAACCCTAACTTCATCTCTTCGATTCTCCCTACTCAAGAATGATCTCAAGGAGTTCTTGGACATTTTGGAAAGCTTGCAATGTGATCTATAACCCATATTTGAATTTATTTTGAATATTACCTTGTAACTATATGAAAAAGTGCCATGAAGTTAGGTCAAAATCTTGGCCAAAATAGGGCAAAATTTCACTAAGTGTTTAGTTTCATGACCCCATGTTCATAAAATTATAACTTGAGATCCAAGCACTTTTGGAATAAGTTGTGTGAAGAAAATTTTTATATGTCATGTATATCTACAACTTTCATGTTGGAAGTTTTTCTTGAATCATCTTGCATCATGGTGAAAATTTGGCTCAAAGTTATGAAAAAACATGAAATTTCCAACATTTAGAAAAATTTCTAAGTTTAGAAATTTTGACTTTTCAAAATGAAATCTTGACTTTTTGATTTATTGATGAATAAGTTTCATATTTTGACATGTTTGGATGAATTATGATCTTTGGCACTTGAATTTGACCAAAAAGTCAAAGTTTGACTTTTCAGTATACAATTGACTTTTGATCAGTTGATTGCAAAATTCATCTGTCAATCCAATGGACTTGCAATGTTTTGAACCATGTAATTAGGTCAAAATGATTCAATTGGACTTTTGAGATCATGCCTTGAACCAATTGACCATTTTCTAGGTCAAAAACCAAGAAATTGCCCTTTCCTAGTCAAAACCCTAATTTTGACCATCTTGCCCTTTTGGAGATTTGATCAAATTTCTTAAGGAGTTGTGGTCCAAACTTGATCAAATGATACATATGAGTTTAAAATGTTGATGTGGACCAAAAATTATGAATTTTGACTGTGAATTGGCCATAGTTGACTTTTTCCCCAATATAGTTGATTTTTAGGTCAACTGCTCAATTGACTGATCCAAAGTGTGATCCAAGGATTGAAACTTGACATGAGTAATCTTGGGTGTCCATAATGATCCATGAAAATCATATGGGGCATTGTAAGTTCAAAAATCCTTGTGCAATACCAAGCCCTAATTTTGGTCATCAGTGCAAAAGGAGGTGTCTTGAGCTGATCAAACCCTAATGCAGTCTTGAGCCCAATGAGTTCTTGTGAGAAAATTCTTGATAAGTGAGAGGGAAAATTTTGGGGTACAACAACTGCCCCTGTTCAATCTTCTTAAGACTGAAGAGTTAGCTTGACATGTTTTTCCATTATTGACTCGTAGGCGGATGATGATTGGACACTAGAGTGCCCAAAAATTTGCACTCGGCGATGTGATGGTTAAGGGGATGGGCTTAAAGATGCCATTTAGAGATGTGATAGAAATTTGTAGGAGATGGGCTTGTAGATTCCATCCAAGAGTGATTTTTGAATTGTAATTTGTATGCTGAAAGAATGAGTATCAGAATGGCGTTCGTGTTTGGAGCGTATCTGAACTGTATCTGAAAGCTGAACCTTGAATGAGTTATCAGAATGGCATCCGCGTCTAGAGCGTATCTGTACTGTGTCTGAAATTTGACTCTAAATGAGTATCAGAATGGCGTCCGTGTCTAGAGCGTATCTGTATTGTATCTGAAAGTTGAATTTGAATGAGTATTAGAATGGCGTCCATGTCTGGAGCGTATTTGTAATGTATCTAGAAGTTGACTCTGAATGAGTTATCAGAATGGCATCCGTGTCTGGAGCATATCTGAATTGTATCTGAAAGCTGACTTTGAATGAGTATCAGAATGGCGTCCGTGTCTGGAGCGTATTTGAAATGTATCTAAAAACTTTGATCATTGTTAATGGTAGCTGTTAACCTTATCCTGAAAAGGGTAAGATGTTAGCTAAAATGCAAAGTCATGTTGTATGAAATGCATGGTATGATGCATTTGTGTAACCAATGTTTATGATATATGGGTGCGATGTATGCGCATGTGAGATAATTTTGTTGTACTGCTATTGGAATAGGGAAAATAAATCCCTGTCCGCTGCTGAGGATTATAAGTCTTCATGTTGTGAAGTTTGAAGTGCTGATGAATTTCCCTTAGAGAAATAAACTCTGTTGTAAGGGAAATGCCATGTACTGTTTGAAAAATTCTGGTTGAGGAATTCTGAGAAATTTGGATGACTTCTACAGGGGATTAAACTGTACATTATGGGGAATTTTATGGAGATAAACGTAGAGAGATTTAACTATCCCTTAAAGCCATCAACGATCTTCTTTTATTTTTTTTATTTGTAAACAGTAATTATGTTCAAATGCATATGTTCAACAATGAATCATTAGACGTTTTTGTAAACAAAATACAAGCGTAAAGAAAAACAGATAGTTTTTGCACTTTCAAAGAGATATCTTTGTATTGACTTTGAGTAAGTATTTTTGAACAATGATACAAACATTCTAGTAAGAAAATGCCATCGTAAAAAAAATGAAAATTTTGATACAAAGAAAAGATAGCTATGTGCAACAATCCCATGGGGTTCCCATTCTGCTATAACCTTCGTGTCTCTGAGCATCTTGTCTATTTGTTGCCTTGTCTGAAGATGATTGAATTGATCAGAACCTTTGAGTTTGTCAGTTGAAGCCAAAGGTTGTCCGTAAAGTGATCCGATGGGACATAATCATATGCTTTAATTCCCTAACTTTTTCCTGGACCGCCCTTTCGGGTTTTCAGTCCACCGGGATACCCTTTTTTGTCCAAGTTGCCCTTTCGGGTTTTCAACTTGTCGGGTGTACAATTTTTTTGTTTTTATCCCTAATTTTTACCCGAACCTTTTTTTGGTTCGCCGGGATGCCCTTGTTTTGCCTAGGTGTGTCAACCTAGCGGGTCTCTTATGCGTAGTATCTTTTGACTATGTCTGCGTTCGCAGGGTGTGGCATGTCGTCGCCATCCATGGTGGTCAAGATCATTGCTCCACCAGAGAATATGTTTTTGATTACAAATGGTCCTTCGTATGTAGGAGTCCATTTGCCCCTAGGATCACCTTGCGGCAGTATGATACGTTTGATCACCAAATTTCCAACTTGATACACTTGGCGTCTGACCTTTTTGTTGAAATCCTTGATCATCCGTTTTTGATATATTTGACCATGGCAAACAACAGTAAGCCTTTTCTCGTCAATCAAGTTTAGTTGATCAAGTCGAGTCTGGATCCAATCTTCTTCATTCAACCTTGCATCCTTCATAATTCTTAGAGAGGGGATTTGGACCTCAATAGGCAAGACAACCTCCATGTCGTATACCAGAGAATATGGTGTTGCCCCAGTTGATGTGTGTGCCGTGGTACGATAACCGTGGAGAGCGAATGGTAACATCTCATGCCATTCTTTGTATGTGACTGTCATTTTCTGTATGATATTTTTAATGTTCTTATTTGCGGCTTCGACAACACCATTCATCTTTGGCCGATAAGGGGAAGAATTATGATGCTGGATCTTGAATTGCTCGCACAGGGAGGTGATCATAGTATTATTCAAATTCGTAACATTGTCTATAATGATCCTTTCTAGGATACTGTACCGACAAATGAGATTCTGCTTGATGAACCAGGCGACAATGTTCTTGGCAACAAAAGCAAAGGAAGCTGGCTCCATCCATTTTGTAAAATAATCAATGGCTACTAGGATGAAGCAGTGTCCATTGGAGGCCGTTGGCTTGATTTCCCCAATCATATCAATCCCCTACATAGCAAAGGGCCAAGGAGCTGTCAAGACATTCCGAGGAACCGGAGGTACGTGCACCTTGTCAGCATAAATCTAACACTTGTGACAGGTTCGAGAGTGTTGATAGCAATCTGCTTCCATGGTAGACCAGTAATAGCCTACCCGTAGGATTTTCTTTGCCATCATATGCCCACTGGAATAGGTGCCAAAAGTGCCTTCATGTAACTCAGCCATGATCCTTTCAGCTTCAACCTTATCTACGCACCGAAGTAACACAATCATGGTTACGTTTGTAAAGAATGCAATTACTAAGGAAGAATTTAGCAGAGAATCTCCTTAAGAACTTATTTTCGTTTACTGAAGCTCCTTCTGGATATTCTTGAGCCTCGAGATACCTCTTGACTTCGTGAAACCAAGGCTGGTCCACTACTTCTTCAGTATTAATCTCGTGACAGTGTGCTGGTTCCTTCATTTGCTTGATGGTGATCTGGGGAGCCTCGTTATCCCATTTAAGTTTAAACATAGATGACATTGTAGCTAGTGCGTCTGCTAGATGATTTTCTTCCCGCGGGAAATGCTCGAAGGTAATTTTCTCAAAATATGGGAGCAATGTCAAAACATGTTCTTTGTAAGGGATAAGGTTAGGGTGTTTGGTGTCCCATTCCCCTTTGATCTGGATAATAACCAAAGCTGAATCTCCAAATACATTCAAAGATTTGATCCCCAAGTTTATGGCAGCTTTGAGACCAAAGGTGCACGCTTCGTATTCCGCCATGTTATTTGTAAAATTGAAGCAGAGTCTTGCCGTAAATGGAGTATGACATCCTTCCGGAGATATGAGTACAACACCAATACTATTTCTGAGTGCGTTAGATGCCCCGTCAAAAACCATGGTCCAACAGGATCCTTGTTCAGGTCTGTCATATGGCCTGAGTTCTTCACAGTTGTTTACCATCATGATGTCCTCATCCGGGAATTCGAACCTCATGGACTGGTAATCTTCCACAGCTTGGTGAGCAAGGTGATCAGCTAGTACACTGCCCTTTATTGCTTTCTGGGTAGTATATTGTATGTCATATTCCGTTAGGATCATCTTCCATCTCGCTATTCTCCCAGAGAGAGCAGGTTTCTCGAAGATGTATTTTATTGGATCCATTTTAGATATCAACAGGGTAGTATGAGTCAGCATATACTGTCTTAGCCAGCGAGCAGCCCATGCCAGAGCGCATCAAGTTTTCTCGAGCAGTGAATATCTTGTTTCACAGTCGGTAAACTTTTTGCTCAGGTAATAAATAACGTGCTCTTTTCGGCCAAACTCGTCATGTTGCCCCAGCACGCACCCCATTGAATTTTCCAAAATGGTTAGATACATGATCAATGGTTTCCCCTCAACCAGTGGTGTGATACGGTGGGAGAACTGACTTGAGGTTTTGCGTTTTTTGTTCGCAAATGTTTTGGTTTAGCAAGAGTCGCCACCGGCTTTTTATTTTATCCAAAGGAAAGGTCAAAAAGCACAGGAAAGACCTTTGAGATGTTTTCTTGGGTTCGGGGGGTAGATTATGAAAAGGGAAGGTGCTAGAACCCTTTTCATCCATGGTTATCCATGGGCTCTTAGTTACTTGTTTAGATCACTTGCTTTGCTTTTCCAATTGTTTGAAATGGTGCTTTGTGTGTGGTTTTGAAAATATTTTGTAAAGAGGCATTGTTTAGGCAACCTTTGTCACGATTCTTGTTCGTAAGAATGTTTACAAAGGTGTTTGTCTTTTGAAAAATGTTTCAATGTTTGAAAGTTTGTTGGGAAATGTTTTGAAATTGTGTGTGTTTGTTTGAAAATAGCAAGGATGTTTGAAAGTTGATCAAGTAACTAGGAGTTGTCTACCCTACTCAAAGATCTTTCCTATACATTTTTAACCCTTTTACATTGTTGTTTTACCATTGTATTTGGTAGACAACCTTGTGTTTGGATGTTAAACGGGACAGGTGTGGGTTATCGTATGACCATGATAACAATATTGCCAAGTATCTTAGCAAGTTTTTGAGGGACTAGATCATTTTTATTTAGGCAACCAAGATAGAGTCATCGAGGGACTATGATCTTTTGTTTTGTTTTTGTTTTGCCAAGATACCTAGCATGCATACCATGACCATGTTTTTAAGGCAACAAGTGGGTGAAACCCTATAGGTGCTTGTGTGATGTTGTCATTTTCATGCTTTTTTTTTGTCTTACATTAGGTCAAGCTATTTGTTTGATTTTTGATTATCATACAAACCTTAATTTTACTATCATGCATATAAAAGCAATAAATGCGTAAAAGTAAATCTAAGACTATTACAACATTGATATGGGGAGGGGGATACAAGTTTGAATAGGGGATATTGCTCAAAATAAAACTCTAAAACTATTATTACAACCAAATTGAAATATTGCACAAATAAATAAATAGACAAATATTTAAATGCACAAATAAATACAAATATGCAAAGGAATATTTTTGTATTATTTTTATGTATGTAAAGATAAGTTTATTTATATCCTAAAAATAAGAAAATAAAAATGATTATTTTTGGAAAGGGTGAAAACCCTAGTTTTTGTTTAAAAGATTATATATTATATTATTTATTTGTTTCATTTGTGTAAAAGAAAAATAAATAAAAATATATACAAAAATATTAAAAAATAGAATATGTGAGCAAATAATATTTTAAGTATATAAATAATGAAAATAAAAATGTGTAAGTATTTTTATATTATTTACAAGTTTTAATTAAGAAAATAAAGTAATATTAACCTAATAAACTATTTTTTGTCATAAAAAAAAATAAAAAAAATAAAAAAGTGAAAATTAAGGAAATATTTTTGGTGTTTTTTAATGTTTAAGAAAAATAAACAAAAATCAGAAAATGTGAAATAATCAAGAAAACATAAAAAAAAAAACAAAAGAAATGGGCCAAAGGGTGTAGGAATTAAATAGGGGGGGTGTCAAAAGTCAAACAAGCCAAGCCCAGCCCAATGTCCTTCGTCCCTGTCCTCTGGCCAACGACCAACGCGCGCGCTTCTAAACTTGAAACATGTTCTGGCTATTCTTTGCTTGAAATCAAAAACTCATAACATGAAAATTATAGAGCTTTAAACCACGATTTCAATGATATAAAAAACTTGATCTAACTCTCAAAGACCAGGGAGAATTTCCTTGGCCCCAAATTCTAACCTAGTTTTTTCAGCAACTTCAACTATCAAATACTCCTAGCTCAGCTAACATAAATGAATTCTATGCACATGTACAGTTCAAGGACATTAAGGACTACATTTTTGCTTCACAAACCTAAGCCTAATGATGCCTAAATAAGGAGATAGAAGTTTGAAAATTACCTGTTTCAGTCAAGTTCGAGTATGGCAATGCAACAAATTTTGATGAGGCCTGAAGGACTTTTGAGCTTGCTTGATGTTTCCTTGATCTTTCCTAATGCTTAGCTTGCTTTGAAATGGCTTGAATCTCTCTATAGAACTCAAGCTGCAAACTCAGAAATGGAAAATGGTGAAGCTTGAAAATGGAATTACAGTTGCTTGAGAAAGGCTTGGATAGTTTAGATTGAATGTATTGAATGTGTTTGAAGTGGTTTCAAACAAAACGCACGAGGCAAATTTGTTTTGGAAGTGAATCTGCAGAACTTGCCCTGTTTTTGCAAGAACTTATGATTTTTGTGCTTAAGGGTGTTTTAGATACTAAGAGCTCGTGTTTTGGACTTGGTATGATATGCTGAAGTTGTTTCAAAAGGTCCCAAGGTTTGGTTTTAACAGATGCACCAGTTGTCTTGACTTTTGCACAACTGCTTGTTTTTGAAGAAAACGTGGGAAGTGACAAAGGCAAATGTTGTACTGGCTAGATTGAGGCCTGCTGATAGTTGGTAGACCTTTCCTGATATTAGTGAACTTTGTTTGCATCAAAAGGCTTGGTCCATGGCTCAAGATAAACAAATTGACATAAAGCATACTTTATCAAAGTGGCAAGTTATCTTTTTGCCAAAAATGGATTAATTCAATGTGTAATGTTCTAAAGCTCAGAACAAAGCCTTAATCCAATGTGTTTGCATTAAATTTATGAGTGTAGAAAGGATTAGAACCTGTAAACCAAGTACAAGCATGATCCAAACTGATTTTCAACTTGTATCAATGTGCAGAATGCCTTGGACAAAAGTGATGATTTGCCATTTTCAAACTTTTGATTCTCTCTAACCATGAATGATCTTGGAGAGTTCTTGGACATTTTGGAAAGCTTGTAACATGCTCTAAAATCTATATTTGAAATGAATTTTGATATTCCACTTGGAACTAGGTGAAAAGTTGCCATGAAGATAGGTCAAAATCCTGCCTAAACTAGGGCAAAATTTCACAAAGTTAAAAGTTTCACGGACCGTTATTCACAAAATCATAACTTGAGATACAAGCATCTTTTGGGAAAACTTTGTGAATCAAAGTTGTAGATTTTATGGGGGACTACAACTTTCATGTTTGAAGTTTTCTTTGAATCCAATTGCATCATGGTGAAAAAGTTGGGAAAAGTTGGGAAAAAACAAGAAATTTTCATAACTTAGAAAATTTCCAAGTTATGAAAATTTTCCATTTCAAACCCTAATTTCCAAAATTAGGTTTCTTGGTGAACAAGTTTCATGTTTTGATACATCTTGATGAAAAATTACCCTTGGCACTTGATTTTGACCGAAAAGTCAAAGTTTAACTTTTCAGTGTACAATTGATTTTTGATCAGTTGATTGGAAAATTCATTTGTCAATCCAATGCATTTGAAATCTTTTGAACCTTGTGATTAGGTAAAGATGATGCCATTGAGTCCTTGAAACCATGTTTGAACCCAATTTGCCATTGGCTAGGTGAAAAATCAGAAATTGCCCTTCTGCAGTAAAAACCCTAAAAATGACCATTTTGACCTTTTGATGATCTGATCAAATATCTTGAGGAGTTGTGGTCCAAACTTGATCAAATGGTTCATATGAGTCTATAATGTTGATGTGGTTAAAAAATTATGAGGTTTGACTGTAAATTGGCCACAGTTTACTTTTCCCCCAATACAACTGAATTTTAGGTCAACTGTCCAATTGACTGGGCAAAAATTTAATTCAAGGCTTGAAACTTGGTATGAGCAATCTTATAGGTCCAACATGAAGTATGAAAGTCACATTGAGCATTGGAAGTCCAAAAATCCCTGTGCAAACTCAAACCCTAATTTCAGATCATCAGTGCAAGGAGATGTCTTGAGCTGCGCAAACCCTAATCCTGTCTGGAGTCCAAAGAGTCTTGTGATGAAAATCTTAATAGAATGAGAGGGAAAATTTTGGGGTACAACAGCTGCCCCTGTTCAATCTTCTTGAACCTGAAGAGTTAGATTGGCGAGTTTTGCCGTTCGTGACTCGAAGGTAAAAGATGATTGGACACTAGAGTGCCCGTAAATTTGCACTCATCAAAAATGTAGTTGAGGAAATGGGCTTAAGGATGCCATTTGGAGATGTGATAGAGTCTTGTAGGAGATGGGCTTAAAGATGCCATCAGAAGAAGTATCGATCGCATAAGATATTCCTTTGTGAGAGTCTGTATACCTGTTGTTAAGGAGGACTACGCCGGGGAATGCTGGTCTCTGTCGTGGTAGAAATAGAATTTTTAGGAGCTTCAGTCGTCTGTTATTCTATTGAGGAATCATCTCTCGTTGAAGAGGTGAAAATGAACTGCTATCTGGTCGTACTCCAGGCTTCATAGTGATAAGATCGATTGCTATCTGGTTGTAATCCAAGCTTTATAGTGATCTACTAGGGAGATGAGATTAAACTTGCTATCCGGTTGTAACCTGAGGCTTCACAATTTCTCAATTCCTATCTGGTCGTAATCTAGGTTTCAGAAGGAATTCAAATATTACTCGGTCGCATCCGGGCTTTAACTTGAATTATTGGCACACTAATATTCGGTCGACACCGAGCTTCTTAGTAATTATCCAGGTAAACTGCTATTTGATCGAAATTCAAACTTCGCGAGGTCTTGTACTGCTATCTGGTTGCAATCCAGGCTTCATGGTATTCCGTATTGCTGTCTGGTCATGATCCAAGCTTCGCAATACCTACTTATTATTTGGTCGTAATCCAGTCTTCAGAACACTTTACTTCTTGTCTGGTTGTAATCCAGTCTTTAGAAGAAATCAAATGGCTATCCGGTCGTAATCCGAGATTCCCTTTGGCTGTGGGCCAACTAAACATCCGGTCGTAATCCGAGCTTTATAGTATCTGGCTGGGTGAACTGCTATTTGGTCATAATCCAAGCTACACAGTATCCCTTATCTGTCATCTGGTCGAAATCCAGCCTTCACAGTGTCTTTAACCGCTATCTGGTTGTAATCCAGGTTTCACAGGAACTTGTATTGTTGTCTGGTCAAAATCCAGGCTTCATAATAACTTGTTGAGCAGTTATTCGATCGTAATCCGGGATTCACGACTTGCTGAGGATTTAAACTATTGTCTAGTCGAATCTGGGCTTCATAGTTTGTTTTTTTGGTGAGAATTTGATTGTATCTTTCCTGAAAGGTAAAGGTTAGTTGTATGTAATGTCATGATGTATGTCATGAGTTTTATCAACGTTCAAGACATATGAATGTAATGCATGCACATGTGAGCTGATTAGCTGTCTTGCTGAGGAAAATAAATCCTTGACAGCTGAGGATAAGAAAATCCTTGACTGTTGTTGGGAAGAATAAATCTTTGACTGCTGCTGGAGATTCAAAGCCTTTGACTGTTGAGGATGAGAAATCTTTGGAGATTGCTGGGGATTAGAAAAAAAAATCATGACTGCTCTGGGGATGGAAGAATGGGAATCATTACTCGGCTGGGGAATATGGAAAATTCCGACGATCTCTACCGGGGATCAAACAAAGGAAAACCTTGATCTGCTGGAGAATAAGGAAGGCTCTGATGACTTCTGCGGGGAACTGAGAATGAGAATCTTCATTCTGCTAGGGGAATTTTAATCCTTGGGGAGTTCATGCTGGGAAGTCAAGAATGAGAATCTTCGATCTACAAGGGATTAAAAATTATGACAAATTCATGTTGTGGAGCAAAGAAGGCTCTGGCAACTTTACTGGGGAATCAAGAATGAGAATCTTCATTATGTTGGGGAGTAAAAACTCTGTGGGGAGTAGCTATACTGCTGAGGAGTTTAAGAGATCCTGTGGGGAATAGTTCATTCCTGTTATGGAGAGAATTCAAGAGTTTGGGTTGTATGCCAATCTACTGGGAAATTATCCGAAGTCGTCGTCTGGTTAGCTGTCAAGCTTTAAAGCAACTTGCTGGGAAATTTTCAGGCTTTAAGATAACTCTCAGGGGAATTATCTAGTTTTAAAGCGACCTTTCCGGGGAACTTGGAGGAAACTGGAAGATTTCCACTGGGGTTTAAAGGTTGAATATTTGACTCCGTTGGGGAAGAAGATTCATCTCCATTGAGGACTTGTGGTTCAAAGTTTTGGCTCCGCTGGGAATTAGGAGTTTTGAAGTTTCAACTCTGATGGGGATTTTGAAATTTAGCTCTGTTGGGGATATGTATTTCAAGGTTTTAGCTCCGCTGGGGATCTAAATGATGATGTACTGCAGGGGATTTCTCCTGGAATAGCCTAAGGACGTTTTCCTATACTTCCAACTTGTCAGTAATTATTCTTTCCCATTTCATTTATTTATAAACAGTGATTATATTCAAAATGCATATGCTCATTTAATAAATCATTGGACATTTTCAAATAAAACACAAGTGTAAAAAGAAAAAGACAAATAGTTTTCTGCACTTTGAAGTATATTTGTATTAACTTTGTGTAAGTATTTTGTACAAAGGAGACAGACATCCTAGTAAGAGAATGTTGTCATAAAAAATGAGAAAAATTTATAAAAAGAAAGATGGCTATGTGTAAAATTCCATGGGGGTCCCATTCTGCTATAGCCTTCGTAACTCTGAATATCTTGTCCATTCGTTGCTTCGTCCGAAGATGATTAAGTTGATTAGAATCCTGGAGCTTGTCTGTGAAGAGATTGTCCTTAAAGTGATCCGACGAGACATAGTCATACGCTTTAATTCCCTAACTTTTGCCTGGACCGCCCTTTCGGGTTTTCGATCCACCGGGAAACCCTTTTTTGCCCAAGTCGCCCTTTTGGGTTTTCAACTTGCCGGGTGTACAAATTTTTTTTATTTATCCCTAAATTTTTCTTCAACCGCCCTTTCGGGTTTTCGATTCACCGGGATGCCCTTTTTTTGCCTAGTTGTGTCAACCTAGCGGGTCATTTATGCGTAGTACTTTTTGACTATGTCTGCGTTCGTAGGGTGCGGCAGGTCGTCGCCGTCCATGGTGGTTAGAATCATTGCCCCACATGAAAAGATGTTTTTGATCACAAATGGTCCTTCGTAAGTAGGAGTCCATTTGCCCCTGGGATCACTTTGCGGAAAGATGATGCGCTTGATTACAAGATCTCCGACTTGATACACTTGTCGTCTGACTTTCTTGTTGAAAACCTTGATCATCCGCTTTTGATACGTCTGACCGTGGCAAACAGCAGTGAGTCGCTTTTCGTCAATCAAGTTAAGTTGATCAAGCCGGGTCTGAATCCAATCGTCTTCACTCAAACCAACATCTTTCATGATTCTCAAGGAGGGAATCTGAACCTCAATAGGTAAAACAGCTTCCATGCCGTATACCAAAGAATAGGGTGTTGCCCCAGTTGATGTATGCGCCGTGGTACGGTACCCTTGGAGAGCAAACAGAAAAATCTCATGCCAGTCCTTGTAGGTGACTGTCATCTTTTGTATGATCTTGATATTTTTGTTTGCAGCTTCGACAACACCATTCATCTTTGGCCGATAAGGAGATGAATTGTGATGTTGAATCTGGAACTGCTCACATAAAGCGGTGATCATAGTGTTGTTAAGGTTCGTACCGTTGTCCGTAATGATCCTGTCGGGGATACCATACCGGCAAATGAGGTTATGCTTGATGAAGCGGGCAACCACATTCTTTGTGACGGATGCGAAAGAAGCTGCTTCGACCCACTTGGTAAAGTAATCAATAGCCACTAGGATGAAGCGGTGTCCATTGGATGCTGTAGGATTGATCTCTCCAATCATGTAGATTCCCCACATTGCGAATGCCCAAGGAGCTGTTAGGACATTGAGAGGAACTGGAGGAATATGTACCTTGTCCGCATAGATTTGACATTTGTGACAAGTTCTGGAATATTGATGGTAGTCAGCTTCCATGGTAGACCAGTAGTAGCCTTCCCTTAGAATCTTCTTAGCCATCGTGTTCCCACTTGAGTGGGTGCCAAATGTACCATTATGCAGTTCGGCCATGATCTGTTCATCTTCAACCTTGTCCACACAACGAAGCAGAATGCAATCATGATTGCGCTTGTATAGGATACCATTTCTCAGGAAGAATTTGGCAGAAAATCTCCTCAAGAACTTTTTGTCATTGACCGAAGCTCCTTCAGGGTATTCTTGAGCCTCGAGATACCTTTTGACTTCGTGAAACCATGGTCGGTCCACTACTTCTTGGGTATTAATCTCATGACAATGTGAAGGTTCATCCATTCGCTCGATGGTGAGTTTGGGAGCCTCATTATCCCAGTTAGGTTTAAACATGGATGACATTGTAGCTAGAGCATCTGCTAGCTGGTTCTCTTCTCGCTGGAAGTGCTCGAAGGTAACCTGCTCGAAATGAGGTAGCAATGTCAAGACATGTTCTTTGTAAGGGATGAGATTTGGATGTTTAGTGTCCCACTCTCCTTTGATCTGACTGATGACCAAAGCTGAGTCTCCAAACACAACCAAAGATTTGATTCCCAGGTCTATTACAGCTTTGAGCCCAAAGATACAAGCTTCATACTCGGCCATGTTGTTGGTGTAGTTAAAGCAAAGTCTGGCTATGAAAGGTGTATGGAAACCTTCTGGAGAGATAAGTAGATCACCAATACCGTTGCCAAGGGCATTAGAGGCACCATCAAAGTACAGAGTCCATTGTGATCCTTGTTCAGGCCCGTCATACGGTCTGCTACCTTCAATGTTGTCCACTGTCATAATGTCTTCGTCGGGGAAGTCGAACTTCATGGATTGATAGTCTTCGACAGCTTGATGACCAGATGGTCGGCTAGCACACTCCCCTTTATAGATTTTTGGGTCGTGTATTGTATATCATACTCTGTAAGGATCATCTGCCATCTGGATATCCTTCCGGACAAAGCAGGCTTCTCGAAGATGTATTTGATCGGATCCATCTTAGATATCAGTAGAATGGTATGAGTCAACATATACTGCCTTAGCCGGAGAGCAGCCCATACCAAAGCGCGAAAAGTTTTCTCGAGCAGTGAGTATCGGGTCTCACAGTCGGTAAACTTTTTTCTAAGGTAATAAATGGCATGCTCTTTTCGGCCAGACTCGTCATGTTTTCCCAATACGCACCCCATTGAATTATCCAAAACAGTCAGATACATGATTAGCGGTCTTTCTTTGACGGGAGGCATCAAGATAGGAGGTTCTAGCAAATACTCCTTGATTTTATCGAAAGCAACTTGACAGTTATCATTCCATTTAACCACCTGATCTTTCTTCAACAGCTTGAAGATTGGCCCACAGGTAGATGTTAGGTGAGAAATGAACCTAACAATGTAGTTTAGGCGTCCCAAGAAACCTCTAACCTCCTTCTCAGTGCGAGGGGCAAGCATTTCTTGTATAGCTTTGACTTTGGCAGGATCAACCTCGATGCCTTTGTTGCTGACTATGAAACCCAAGAGTTTACCGTACCTGACTCCAAAAGTGTACTTGTTAGGGTTTAGTCTGAGCTTGTACTCTTTCAACCTGACAAAAAGCTTTTGCAAATGGTCGAGGTGTTCTTCTTCCGTTTGTGAATGAGCTATCATGTCGTCTACGTAGACTTCAATCTAATGATGTATCATGTCATGAAACAAATCTACCATGGCACGTTGATAGGTTGCCCCAACATTCTTCAGTCCAAATGGAATCACTTTATAGCAGAAGGTACCCCACTGTGTAAAAAAGTAGTTTTCTCCATGTCTTCAGGGGCCATTTTGATCTGGTTGTACCCCGAGAATCCATCCATGAAAGAAAACACTTTGTGTTGAGCTGTATTGTCAACCAAGATGTCAATGTGCGGTAGTGGAAAGTCATCTTTAGGGATAGCCCTGTTTAAATCTCTGTAATCCACGCACATTCTCACTTTGTCGTCCTTCTTAGGCACGGGCACAATGTTAGCAACCCATTATGGATAGGGAGTAACAGCGAGAAATCCATCACTGAACTGCTTCATCACTTCGGCTTTGATCTTTTCTGACATGTCGGGCCTCATGCGGCGGACTTTCTGTTTGACTGGTGGACAGTCTTCTCTGGTGGGGAGACGATGAACCACAATATCTGTATCAAGTCCCAGCATGTCTTTGTAGGACCAGGCGAAGATCTCAACATATTCATTCAACAACTGAATTAGGCATTCTTTGACACTTGGCTCTAGGTTGGCACCCACCTTAACCTCTTTTCTGTCTTCAACAATACCCAAGTTGATTGTCTCTAACAAATCCTCATGCGGAAGAATAGCCCTTTCTTCCTGTTGTAGTAGTCTAGCCAACTCTCCCGGCACTTCACAATCTTCATCACCTTCGTATTCGGCATGGTAGACCAGATCTTCAGAGTCACTGAAGGCCATAGCAGACTTGTTACCCATGGGATCCGGAATGGAAGGGTACCTGCATTTGTGAGTTTCGGTGTGTGTAAGGGATAGCCACCTTTAAACAAATAAAATGTAAAAAGAAAGAAAATGAACACAAAAGTTTATATGTGAAAATATCCATGATTCATTAAAATGGCATATGAAGATGAAAAATCAAACCCTTACAAATGGACCTATGTGCCTCGGGTAAGGCACAAGGTTAAAAGTGTACGAAATGTTTGAGAATTATTATAAACCAACAGAAATATTTGAAAGATAAATTACTGATTTATGAAAGTAATGGGAACAAAGTCCTTTTCTTCCCAGTTGAGCAGTCCTCCGTCAACAGTAGGGAAAGTCTAGTCTTCCAAGTTGCTCTCCTCTTCCCCATCCTCCAAAGAATTGACTCCATGATGGGTGATCTTTACTGGTGGCCCTCCAGCCCGGGAGTGGCGTACAACCTTTTGATCAAAAGTAGTGAACCCCAAGCCGAATTTATCAGATTTGAAAGGAAAGTCAGGAAGCTGACCCCAGATTGTACTTCCTCCTTCTTCAATCACAGCCTTTGCATCTTTGAGGGATGACATCCGAGACACAGGTTTGGTAATCATGGGTACATAAGCCACTGTCTTGGTTGCCGCAATCTCCTGAGCTACCTCTTCAAAATGCTGAAAGGGGGTTTCGATGAATTCACCATCCAATTCTACATAGCGGAAATAATTTAGACGGCTTATCATGTATTCCTCTTCGCCATGAACAATTATGATTTTCCCCTGGACAGGGTACTTGAGCATTTGATGCAGAGAAGAAGTGACGGCTCCAACATTATGAATCCAGGGTCTTCCCAACAAGTAAGAGTAGGAAGGACGAATGTCAATCACGTAAAATGTGGAGTTGAAGGTTTCAGTTCCTACTTTAATAGGGATGTCCACCTCCCCGTGAACCATCCTTTTAGAACCATCAAAGGCTCTGACAATGATATTTCTAGGCTTCAAGGTCAAACCTTCACAATCCAGTCTATCCAAGGCTTTCTTCGGCAAGACATTTAAAGATGACCCAGTATCAACCAAGACGTGAGCTAGAGTAGTCCCTCGGTATTCCACCGAGACATGCAAAGCGTCATTATGTTTTCTCCCTTTAGATGTTAAATCGGCATCAGAGAATCCTAGACCATTTTCAACTGTTAAGCTAGATACACATTCCTGGAACTGATCCGCGGAGGTTTCTTATGGCACATGGGCCATCTTCAAGAATCTGATCAGAGCTTTAGCATGAGCTTCGGAACAGAGCAACAGGGCTAGCATAGAGATCTTTGAGGGGGTTTGCCCCAGTTGTTCCACAACATTATAATCACTTTTCTTGATTATTTTCAAAATCTCTTCCATTTCTTTTTGAGAGGTCTCAGGGATGACCAACAGCTGAGCCCTCGTCCTGACGGGCTCTTCTTGGATCCCTTTCCCTCTATCATCAGCAACAACAAAGGGGACAACCACAGGAGTTACAACTTCTTCAATAACTGAAGTTTTCGCAGATATGTTGACCGGTACAGGAGTAACCTTAGGAGCGGCTGAGGGTCCAAAGATTGCCTTTGGAGGGGCAATCTCTGGAGAGAAGATTCTCCCACTGCGGGTGATTTTACTCGTTCCGGCAATGTTTCCAATGTCAAAAGTCCTTCATCAGAACTCTCTTCAGTTGATTCAATTTGTTTAATACCGTGGTAGTAGATCTCTCCACCATAGTTCCACGGTATTGATTTGTTGGACTTGTATGAGACGGGCCCAGGCATGGTTATCTTCAAAGGTATAATCTTCGGATCAAATGTAATCTTAACAGGTCTTTTGGAGACCTTGGAAAGATTGGCGGATATGGTAATTATTGCAACATCGTTAACAGGAGTCTTCTCAAAAAGGATTTCTTGGTTATCCATTAGGCGCTGGATGCCTAACTTCAACAATGGACAGTCGGTTGGTAAGGACGAACAAAGGCAGCAAATTCAACTTGATTATCGATAGCGGAGTTATGAAATCATCAACAGTAGCAACAAAAAGATCTTCTTCAACAACATGGGCATTGTGGCCATGCTTTGGCATTGGAGTAGAGATCACATTTGGATTTTCAGGGGCGTCGAATTCCACTTCCTTAGCATCTATCAAATCCTGAATTTTATTCTTGAGGGCCCAACAACTGTTGGTGTCGTGCCCCACGCTATCTGAATGATAAGCACACTTGGCGTTGGGATGGTAGTGTGGAGAAGAAGTAATCGGATTCTTCGGGGCCTCTCTTAAGGTTGTAAGGTTTAACTTCAAGAGATGGGGTAGAACCTGAGCATGCGTCATGTTTATCCGGGTGAATTGCCGTGCAGTCCATTCCACCCTTTGCTGGTTGATTCTGGGTTGATTATCTCTCAGTTGGCTGTTTCTGGGCTGATCTGATGCAGACTTCTGAATCATTACGACTCCCACCTCTGGCCGGTGCTCAAATCTTCCCTGGCCTCTTTGGGAGTAAACAGCTGACACTTCTTTCTTTGCTGGAAAAGGCTTTTTGATGGCAGCGGAAGTAGATGTATCTTCTTGAATATTCCCGCTCTTGATTTCGGCTTCAACTCTTTCACCAGTTAGAATCAACTCAGTGAACCCTGCAGAGGAACTTCCAATCAGATGATTAAAGAAAGGCCCAGACAGAGTCCCCAGAAACATATCTACTAGCTCCCTCTCAGATAGAGGTGGTTGTACTCGTCCCGCCAAGTCTCTCCATTTCTGGGCATACTCCTTAAAGCCTTCATTGTAGACCATACCCATACTTTGTAATTAAGTACGGGTTGGTGCTAAGTCCGCATTGTATTGATACTGCTTGTAGAAAGCAGCAACCAAATCCTCCCAATTATGTACATCAAACTTCTCTAGCTGGTATAACCAATCCAACTGCGTCCCCGACAAACTATCCTAAAAAAAGTGGACCCATAGGTCTTTGTCAGAAGAATATGGTTGAATTTTTCTAACATAAGATCGTAGGTGCATCTTCGGGCAAGACACCCCATCTCATTTGGAGAACAGTGGCACTTTAAACTTCGGAGGTATAACTATTCCAGATACCAACCCCAACTCTTCAAAGTCCAGCCCAGGTACTCTCTGTACCTCCATGGCAGCTAGACGCTCTTCCAGATTCTTGTATTTGTCATCTGCAGGAGGATACTGTTGTTCTGAATAGTCTTCATCTTCCTCTTCTTCAGCCTCAGAATCAGAAGGCACTGCAACTCCTTTACCCTTTCCTTCACCCTCTTCAGATGTTGATGGGAAATCTAGGACCCTTCTGGTTTGACAGTCAAATCTTCTACCCATGGTAGCCACACCAACCCTCTTCTTTTTCTATTTCTCTTTTTCCTTCTCTAACAAGGTTTTGAGCTCCTCCTTCCCCTTAGCCAAGGTCAAGAGTAGCTGTTGGAACTGTGAATTCTGAGCTTGTAAGTCTTTGACCGTTTGTTCGATATCCATCTTGCTGAAAGAAATAGCAGAGAGATGAGGAAACTTGGTGTGAAGACCTGCTTATGCATATGATGAATGATATGTATTCATGTAATGCATTCAAGGATTCAGAAATTCAAATTTGTTTAAAACAAAAAGGAACAAACGTCATATTAATAAGATATAATTTGTTAGTACATCAATGCCCCATGGGAAAAATAATACAAAATTCTAATGTAAAAATACGTTGCGCATCCTTTTTGGTGTAATGTAGGTGTTGAGAGTCTGCTCTTCGTGAAGTTTACGAGTAAGTTCCAAAACCTTCTTCTCACTGGTGTAGAATTGGGCTTCAAAAGTATCACGTTCTCCCTTGAGCTGTATCCAACTCCTTTGTAGATCTTCGAGTGATGTTGGCATGTCAGGATGTAGGAGGGTGTATGGAACCTCTCCTTCCATAACAGGCTCTTTGATCACAGGGAGAATGTAGGGGTAAGGAATCATAAGACTTTGGGCACGGGTTCGTACCCACTTGAGGTAAGGCTCAAAGGGGATGGAATTCTTGTGTCCCAAGGTCTTACTGTCTACCATGTTGGGCATCCTCCAAGCTCGGATGAACCTTTGTCGAAGTCCTCAATCGTCGTTGTCGAAATCAAAAACCAAGTCTGGAATCAGCATGTCATGTGGGCCATCCCTTCGGGCATACCCAAACTGTCTCAGAGCCAAGCAGGGGTTGTAGGTGATGCCTCCCCTAATGCCAAGTAATGGGACATTAAGGAATTCCCCACAACGATCAATGATGATAACATTTTCTCTGGATCGAGAACACCAATGAACATCTGAATATGTAAGAGTCATCAGCCGTTGTGACTACCTCAAGCCTTGCTCATTCTTCAAGACTGACTGGGGAAGGTAAGAAATAAACCACCTTGCCAGAAGAGGAGTACAACACATGAGAACACCTATTTTTCTCATTGTTCATGTGTGAAATGAGTGTAGTATGTCCCCAAGTAAAGTAGGCACATGATTTCGAGATATGAAAATCTTGACAGTGTTCACATCTATAAGCTGGTCAGGGTTTGGGAACAAGACCAATCCATAGATGAGAAGAGCTACAATCTCCTCAAAAGCTTGCAGATCTAGAGAATTCCATCAGTCTTGGGCCTTCTCAAACAGAAACTTTGCCAAGAAACCCTTGACACCACTTTTGGTTTCCCAATGACCTATGACCTATGATGGTTGCAAGTGTAGAGCTTGAGCAACATCTTCAGGCTTTGGATCTCTTTCTGTACCGTTGTAGGGTAGTTGATGGAGAATAGGAATCATCAGGAGTTGAGAAAATTCCTCCAAAGTAGGCACTAATTGGTAGTCAAGAAATCTGAAGCAGTGGTGTAGGGGGTCAAAGAACTGGAAGAGAACTTTCACCATGTCTTCTTCTATGTTGGAGTTGACCAAGTTGAGAAGTCGACCATGTCTTTCAGTGAATGGAGAACGCTCTGGAATCTTGGAAGCAAGCTCCTTGAGCTGAGTAGGAATTCTCACAAGGTTGACTTGGATTGTTTTCCTGCGAAGTGATTCCATAACCTACAAAATAGGAACAAAGATGAAGATCCAAAATCCTTGAAATAGTTAGTGGATGCATATGACGCTTCATGATGTTTATGATGTTATGCACAAGTATATGTACAAACGAATCACACAAGTTCCTAGTTTAGGCTTGCATGGGGTTTCATAGGTAAGTACCGTCTTGACGTTTAGTTGGCTCAACCTGTCCTATAAATAGTAACCGGGTTCTAAGGAGCTCAATATCACTGGATTATTTTCTGTGTTCATAGTTTCAGTTTAACCACTTGACTGGAGACCGTAATATTCCAATAAAACAACCCTCAATGAGTGTAGTATCGAGTATCTACCAACTTCGGACTGCACCAAAGCCGGTCATCTCACTACATCCTAAAAGGCCAAGTTGGTCAAGTAAAGGTTCTAAAAGTTCGTTAGTGCTTCATGACATCACTCAGCGGCCCCGTATTCTCTTTGATTGACTCAAAGGCTACCTGTACCCACAAATATGTCGCACTAACATATCTATTGCTTCAACCATGTCGGTATATCCCGCACAGTTTCCACAACGTATTGCTATTTACCTATGAATGTTTCCCAAATCCGGGTAGAGGATTCAAACCCAAACAATAGAACCAAAGTGTAAATCAAACAAGTCAAGCAAGATAAGCAAGTAAAGGTGATCTAAACCCTAAGGTAACCCCACTTTTAGAATTTTTCCTCAGCAGAGTCGCCAGTTCCTGTGATACGGTGGGAGAACTGACTTGAGGTTTTGCGTTTTTCATTCGCAAATGTTTCGGTTTAGCAAGAGTCGCCACCGACTTTTTATTTTATCCAAAGGAAAGGTCAAAAAGCACAGGAAAGACCTTTGAGATGTTTTCTTGGGTCCGGGGGGTAGATTATGAAAAGGGAAGGTGCTAGCACCCTTTTCATCCATGGTTATCCATGGGCTCTTAGTTACTTGTTTAGGTCACTTTCTTTGCTTTTCCAATTGTTTGAAATGGTGCTTTGTGTGTGGTTTTGAAAATATTTTGAAAAGAGGCCTTGTTTAGGCAACCCTTGTCATGATTCTTATTCGTAAGAATATTTACAAAGGTGTTTGTCTTTTGAAAAATGTTTCAATGTTTGAAAGTTTGTTGGGAAATGTTTTGAAATTGTGTGTGTTTGTTTGAAAATAGCAAGGATGTTTACAAGTTGATTAAGTAACTAGGAGTTGTCTACCCTACTCAAAGATCTTTCCTATACATTTTTAACCCTTTGACATTGTTCTTTTACCATTGTATTTGGTAGACAACATTGTGTTTGGATGTTAAACGGGACAGGCGTGGGTCATCGTATGACCATGATAACAATATTGCCAAGTATCTTAGCAAGTTTTTGAGGGACTAGATCATTTTTGTTTAGGAAACCAAGATAGCGTCATCGAGGGACTATGATCTTTTGTTTTGTTTTTGTTTTGCCAAGATACCTAGCATGCATACCATGGTCATGTTTTTAAGGCAACATGTGGGTGAAACCCTAGAGGTGCTTGTGTGAATGGTGTTGTCATTTTCATGCTTTTTTTGTCTTGCATTAGGTCAAGCTATTTATTTGATTTTTGATTATCATACAAACCCTAATTTTACTATCATGCATATAAAAGCAATAAATGCGTAAAAGTAAATCTAACACTATTACAACATTGATATGGGGAGGGGGATACAAGTTTGAATAGGGGATATTGCTCAAAATAAAACCCTAAAACTATTATTACAACCAAATTGAAATATTGCACAAATAAATAAATAGACAAATATTTAAATGCATAAATAAATAAAAATATGCAAAGGAATGTTTTTGTATTATTTTTATGTATGTAAAAATAAGTTTATTTATATCCTAAAAATAAGAAAATAAAAATGATTATTTTTGGAAAGGGTGAAAACTCTAATTTTTGTTTAAAAGAAAATATGTTATATTATTTATTTGTTTCATTTATGTACAATAAAAAAAAATATATATATACAAAACTATTAAAAAATAGAATATGTGAGAAAATAATATTTTAAGTATATAAATAATGAAAATAAAAATGTGTAAGTATTTTTATATTATTTACAAGTTTTAATTAAGAAAATAAAGTAATATTAACCTAATAAACTATTTTTTGTCATAAAAAATAATAAAAATAATAAAATAAAAATGTGAAAATTAAGGAAATATTTTTGGTGTTTTTTAATGTTTAAGAAAAATAAACAAAAATCAGAAAATGTGAAATAATCAAGAAAATATAAAAAAACAAAAGAAATGGGCCAAGGGGTGTAGGAAGTAAATAGGGGGGTGTCAAAAGTCAAACAATCCAAGCCCAGCCCAATGTCCTTCGTCCCTGTCCTCTGGCCAACGACCAACGCGCGCGCTTCTGAACTTGAAACCTGTTCTTGCTATTCTTTGCTTGAAATCAAAAACTCATAACATGAAAATTATAGAGCTTTAAACCACGATTTCAATGATATAAAAAACTTGATCTAACTCTCAAAGACCAGGGAGAATTTCCTT
The DNA here is from genome assembly GCA_948472305.1 of Vicia faba. NCBI lineage: Eukaryota > Viridiplantae > Streptophyta > Magnoliopsida > Fabales > Fabaceae > Vicia > Vicia faba. Next base: position 1,604,557,506 of record OX451739.1, read on the forward strand.
GGCCCCAAATTCTAACCTAGTTTTTTCAGCAACTTCAACTATCAAATACTCATAGCTCAGCTAACATAAATGAATTCTATGCATATGTACAGTTCAAGGACATTAAGGACTACATTTTTTCTTCATAAACCTAAGCCTAATGATGCCTAAATAAGGAGATAAAAGTTGGAAAATTACCTGTTTGAGTCAAGTTCGAGTATGGCAATGCAACAACTTTTGATGAGGCCTAAAGGACTTTTGAGCTTGCTTGATGTTCCCTTAATCTTTCCCAATGCTTAGCTTGCTTTGAAATGGCTTGAATCTCTCTATAGAACTCAACCTGCAAACTCAGAAATGAAAAATGGTGAATCTTGAAAATGGAGTTACAGTTGCTTGAGAATGGCTTGGATAGTTTAGATGGAAAGTATTGAATGTGTTTGAAGTGGTTTCAAACAAAACACACGAGGCAAATTTGTTTTGGAAGTGAATCTGCAGAACTTGCCCTGTTTTTGAAAGAACTTATGATTTTTATGCTTAAGGGTGTTTTAGATACTAAGAGATCATGTTTTGGACTTGGTATGATATGCTGAAGTTGTTTCAAAAGGTCCCAAGGTTTGGTTTTAACAGATGCACCAGTTGTCTTGACTTTTGCACAATTGCTTGTTTTTGAAGAAAAGGTGGGAAGTGACAAAGGAAAAGGCTGTACTGGCTAGCTTGAGGCTTGCTGACAGTTGGTACACCTTTCCTGATATTATTGAACTTTGTTTGCAGCAAAATGCTTGGTCCACGACTCAAGATAAACAAATTGACATAAAGCTACTTTATCAAACGGCAATGTTATCTTTTTGCCAAAAATGGATTAATTCAATGTGTAATGTTCTAAAGCTCATAACAAAGCCTTAATCCAATGTGTTTGCATTAAATTTATGAGTGTAGAAAGGATTAGAACCTGTAAACCAAGTACAAGCATGATCCAAACTGATTTGCAACTTATATCAATGTGCAAAATGCCTTGGACAAAAGTGATGATTTTCCATTTTCAAACTTTCGATTCTCCCTAACCATGAATGATCTTGGAGAGTTCTTGGACATTTTGGAAATCTTGTAACATGCTCTACAATCCATCTTTGAAATTAATTTTGAGATTCCACTTGGAACTAGGTGAAAAGTTTCCATGAAGACAGGTCAAAATCCTGCCTAAACTAGGGCAAAATTTCACTATGTTAAAAGTTTCATGGACCCTTATTCACAAAATCATAACTTGAGATCCAATCATCTTTTGGGAAAACTTTGTGAATCAAAGTTGTAGATTTTGTGGAGGACTGCAATTTGCATGTTGGATGTTTTTTTTGAATCCAATTGCATCATTGTGAAAATGTTGGGAAAAGTTGGGAAAAAACAAGAAATTTTCATAACTTAGAAAATTTATAAGTTATGAAAATTTTCCATTCCAAACCCTAATTTCCAAAATTAGGTTTCTTGGTGAACAAGTTTCATGTTTTGATACATCTTGATGAAAAATGACCCTTGGCACTTGATTTTGACCAAAAAGTCAAAGTTTGACTTTTCAGTGTACAGTTGATTTTTGATCAGTTGATTGGAAAATTCATCTATCAATCCAATGCATTTGAGATCTTTTGAACCTTGTGATTAGGTCAAGATGATGCCATTGAGTACTTGAAACCATGTTTGAACCCAATTTGCCATTGGCTAGGTGAAAAATCAGAAATTGCCCTTCTGCAATCAAAACCCTAAAAATGACCATTTTGCCCTTTTGATGATCTGATCAAATTTCTTGAGGAGTTGTGGTCCAAACTTGATCAAATGGTTCATATGAGTCTATAATGTTTATATGGATAAAAAATTATGAGGTTTGACTTTAAATTGGCCACAATTGACTTTTTCCCCAATACAATTGATTTTTAGGTCAATTATCCAATTGACTGGGCACAAATTTGATTCAAGGCTTGAAACTTGGTATGAGAAATCTTATAGGTCCAACATGAAGTATGAAAGTCACATTGAGCATTGGAAGTCCAAAAATCCCTGTGCAAACTCAAACCCTAATTTCATATCATCAGTGCAAGGAGATGTCTTGAGCTGAGCAAACCCTAATCCTGTCTGGAGTCCAAAGAGTCTTGTGATGAAAATCTTGATAGAATGAGAGGGAAAATTTTGGGGTACAACAGGTGGCATCAACAAAGGAGGCTCTTGTAGGTACTCTTTGATCTTGTCGAAAGCAATTTAGCACTCATCATTCCATTTGACTACTTGATATTTCTTCAGTAATTTGAAGATTGATTCACAAGTAGCTGTTAGGTGGGAAATGAATATGGAAATGTAGTTCAAACGTCCCAAGAACCCTCTGACTACTTTTTCAGTACGAGGAGCAAGCATATCTTGTATCTCCTTTACCTTAGCAGGATCTACTTCAATACCCTTATTGCTGACAACAAAGCCTAGCAGTTTACCAAACCTCACCCCAAATGTGCATTTATTTGGGTTCAAACTCAGCTTGTAATTCTTTAGTCTCTCAAAGAGTTTTTGTAGATGGTCAAGACGCTCTTCTTCTATTTGAGATCTAGCTATCATGTCGTCCACATAGACCTCTATTTCATGATGTATCATGTCGTGAAATAGAGCTACCATGGCACGCTGATAGGTTGCCCCATCATTCTTCAGTCCGAATGGCATCACCTTGTAGCAGAATATGCCCCACTGTGTGACAAATTTTGTTTTCTCCATGTCCTCAGGCGCCATTTTGATTTGGTTGTAACCTGAGAAACGGTCCATGAAGGAAAACACTTTGTGTTGTGCAGTATTGTCAACCAGGATGTCAATGTGGGGAAGTGGGAAATCATCCTTAGGGCTTACCCTATTCAAATCTCTGTAGTCCATGCACATTCGTACCTTGCCGTCCTTTTTAGGCACGCGAACAACATGGCAACCCATTACGGATAAGAGGTGACGGCCAAGAATCCAACATTAAATTATTTCATGACTTCTGCTTTAATCTTCTCTGACATGTCTGGTCGCATTCGACGAACCTTTTGTTTTACTGGTGGACAGTCCTCTTTTGTAGGCAGACGGTGTACCACAATATATGCATCAAGTCCTGGCATGTCTTCATACGACCAAGAAAAGACCTCAACATATTCATGTAGCAACTGAATCAGACGCTCCTTGACAATGGGTTCTAGATTGGCACCCACATTGACTTCTCTTTTGTCTTCCTCGGTACCTAGGTTGATTGTATCCACGGGTTCCTCGTGAGGCTGAATGGTTCTTTCTTCTTGTTGTAATAATCTGGCAAGTTCTCCTGGTACTTCACAATCTTCCTCACCTTCGTCTTCGGCTTGGTAGATTAGATTTTCGGAGTTGCAGAAAGCCATAGCAGAACCGTTACCCATGGGATCCCGAATGGATGTAGACCTGCATTGTGAGTGTGAGTCTGTGTAAGGGTATAACTATCTTTGAAAGAAGTGAAAAATGTAAAAAAAGAAAAACAATGAGCACAAAGTTTGTATGCAAAACATCCATGATTCATTGATGGCATATGGAAATGAGATAATAACCCTTTCAAATGGACCATTGTGCCTCGGGTAAGACACAAGGTTTTAAGAGTTTGAATTGTTTTAATATTATAGATCCAGTAAAATATAAAGACAAATTACTATGGGATAAAAGTGATCGGGACAAAATCTCTAGCCTCCCAATTGTTGAGCCCTCCACCGACAGTTGGGAAGATCCAATCCTTCAGGTCGCAATCATCTTCATCATCCTCTACCGCATTGACTTCACGGTTGCTGATCTTCAGGGGTGGTCCTCTAGCACGAGCGTGGCATACAGTCTTCTGAGCACCTAAAGTGAAACCCAGGCCAAACTTGTCAGATTTGTATGGGATATCTGGGAGTTATCCCCAAATAGTGCTCCCACCTTCTTCTATTACTTCTTTTGCATCCTTCAAAGATGACATCCTGAGTGGAGGCCTTGTGATCTTGGGAACAACTTTGGTCACTGCCACATCTTGCAGGACTTCTTCACAGTGTTGGAATGTAGTTTCAATAAATTCACCGTCTAATTCTACATATCTGAAGGAATTGAGATGGCTGATCATATACTCTTCTTCTCCATGAACGATGATAATCTTCCCTTGAATCAGATACTTTAGCATTTGGTACAGCGTAGAAGTAACAGTGCCAGCATTGTGGATCCATGGTCGGCCTAGCAAGCAAGAATATGAAGGACGAATATCCATTACATAAAAATTTGATTCAAATGTTTGGGTTCCAACCTTTATAGGGATATCCACTTTCCCATGCACCATCCTTTTTGAGCCGTCAAAGGCTCTTACTACTATGTTACTCGACTTTAATGTCAATCCCTCACAATCAAGCCTATCAAGAGCTTTTTTAGGCAATACATTTAGAGATGAGCCAGTGTCCACCAAAAAATGAGCCAAGATTGTGCCCCTACATTTAAATGAGACGTGCAATGCCTCATTATGCTTCCTTCCTCTTGGCGTTAAATCAACATCCGAAAAACCTAGACCATTATCTACAGTCAAGATGGCTACGCAGTCTTGGAACTGATCGACAAATGTTTATTGGGGTACATGGGCAGTTTTAAGGAGTTTTACCAAGTTTTTTGCATGTGCCTCGGAACATAGTAGTAAAGCCAGCATGAAAATTTTGGATGGAGTTTTCCCCAGTTGCTCAACTACATTGTAGTCGCTTATTTTTATGATCTTTAGAATTTCCTCCATCTCTTTCCGGGAGGTTTCAAGGATAGCCAATGATTGTTCCTTCATCCGGACAGGCTCAATCAGAATACTTTTACCTCGAGTCTCGGTTAAATCGGCAGCAAGAATGTCAGTAGGAGTGATAGCAGGGATTGTAATAGCTTTGTCAGTTGGAGTATTGGTGGAGATGATTGTAGGACTGGGAATAGACTTCGGAGGAGCAACAACAACATGAATGATTACGGGTCCAGAAACTGCTTTTGGGGGAGAAATTTCTGGAGAGAATATCCTTCCGCTTCAGGTAATCTTGTTAGTCCCTGCAATATTACTGATATCAGGGTTAACTTTTTCAGAACTTGAATCTTCGGCAGCTGGCCAGTCTTGTTTGATATCGTGGTAGTAGACATCCCCTCCATAATTACATGGTATGGTTTTGTCTGACGAATACGGGACTGGTCCAGGCATTGTAATTATCAAAGGAGCTGCTTTTGGAACTGATGTAATTCTAACGGGTCTTTCGGTGGAGACCCTGGAAGAATTGGCGGAAATGGTAATGATAGACACATCATTAAGAGGAATAGGTGGGACAAAAGTATTTTCAAACAAAATTTCCTTATTATCTATTAGGCACTGAACACCTTCTTTCAACAAAGGATAGTTGGTTGGTGAGGACAAACAGAAATGACAGCCTTTATCGCAGTCTAGGAATACACCGGCAATCAACAAATTCTTTTTGATAATCAAGAGTGGGGTCACAAGTTCATCAACTGAAGTAACAAACATATCTTCTTCAATGGCGTTGAGTATGGCCGTGTTTGGGCATAGGGGAAGAAATGACATTTGGCTTTTCGGGCGCATTGAATTCAATCTCTTTGGCTTCAATGAGGTCTTGTACTTTGTTCTTTAGAGCCCAACAGTTGTTAGTATCATGGCCGGGATTCTCAGAGTGGTATGTACAGCGGGCATTAGGATGATAGTGAGGAGATGTTGTGTTAGGATTCTTTGGAGCTTCTTTCAAGGTCACTAAGTTGGATCTTAACAGATGTGGAAATACTTGAGATAAGGTCATGTTAATTCTGGTGAATTGTCTGACTGGTCTTTTCATCCTTGGTTGGTTGTTTCTTTGCTGATCAGGCGCAGGTTTAGGAATCATAACAACCCCCACCATTGGATGTCATTCGGACCTATCTTGATTTCTATGAGGATAAACAACAACCACTTATTTCTTTATGATAAATGGCTTCCTTATAACAACAGAGGATGTATCTTTCTGAATCTTTGCACTCTTTATCCCGACTTCTACCCTCTCTCCGGTGAATATCAGTTCAGTAAAACCCGCCGATGAACTCCCAATTAGGTGATTAAAGAAGGGACTAGACAAGGTGCCCAAAAACATGTCTACTAATTCTGTTTCAGATAGGGGAGGTTTAACTCTTCCAGCCAAGTCTCTCCATTTTTGCGCATAGTCCTTGAAGCCTTCATTGGAAACCATGGCCATACTCTGGAGTTGAGTACGGGTAGGTGCAAGATCAGCATTGTATTGGTATTGTTTGTAAAAGGATGCGGAAAGATCTTCCCAGTTATGAACATTGGCTCTTTATAACTGATAAAACCAATCAAGTTGAGTTCCAGACAGACTGTCTTGGAAGAAGTGTACCCATAAGTCTTTGTTAGCGGTATGGGGCTGGATTTTCCGGACATAGGACAAGTGCTTTGAATTTTAGAGGAATGACAATCCCTGATACTAAACCCAATTCCTCAAAGTCCAATCCAGGCACTTTTTGGATTTCCATTATGCTCAACCGCTCTTCGAGATGTTTATACTTGTCATCAGCTGGAGGTTATTGTTCTTCAGAATAATCTTATTCTTCCTCTTCCTCTTTTGATTCTGACTGGACAACTGTTTCCTCGCCCTTCCCATATTGTCTTTCACACTGGATGTTGTTGCAAAGTCTAAGGCCCTTCTTGTCTTCCCTTGGAATCTTCTTCCCATGTTCAGAACTCCTGTTATCTTCTTTTTCTTCTTTTTCTTCTCCTCAACCAGAAAAGTCTTCAACTCTTCTTGTCCTTTGGCCAGAGTTAGGAACAACTGTTGAAATTGTGCATTCTGAGCTTGGAGGTCCTTCACCGTTTGCTCGAGATCCATCTTACTGAAATAAACAGTAGAGAGATGAGGAGACTTGTTTCAAGAAACTTGCTTATGTTATGATGAATGGTAAATGCATATGTAATGATTTCAAGGATTTTAAGATTCAAATTTGTTTTAGACAAAAAGGAAACATGCGTTATTTTAATAAGTTAAAGCTTTTGAGTAAATCAATGACTTCTTGGGAAAAATAATACAAGAAACTCTAAGATAAAAAGGTGGTCCGCATCCTCTTTGGTGCAATGTAATCATTCAGAGTTTTCTCCTCATGAAGTAGCCTAGTGAGTTCCAAAACCTTCTTCTCACTTGCGTAGAATTGGGCTTCGAAGGTATCTCACTCCCCTTGAGTTGTATCCAATCCCTTTGTAGGTCTTTAAGAGAGGTAGGCATGTCAGGATGTAGGATAGTGTATGGAACATCTCTTTCCATGACAGTTTACTCAACAAATGTCAATGGAGGTCCCCAAGTTGCTCAAGGAAGTCCAAGATTTGACCAGACAAACTCTCTCCTAAGGCAGTATACCTCAAATTAGGGTTTCCACTTTCATCAAGATGTGTGAACCACATAGGGCTCAAATGCTTTCCAAGGTTTTAATTTGTTCTCAAGACCCTACATGTCATGTTTCATACCTTGCACAAGAAGTTTGCTCAGTCAACTGCTCAGATGCTTGAGAATCGACTGTATTAGGTCAAAAGTCAAATGTGGCCCACCTACAGTCAAACCTCAAGATTTTGGATCAACATCAACATTTTGAAGTGACTTCCATTATTTGATCAAGGGTTGATCATGATTCCTCAAAGAATGCTCCAAATTCATCAAAACCCAAAAGTTGCTAAATTAGGGTTTGTAGGAAAAGTTGTTGTACCCCAAAATTTGCCCTCCCATATTTCTCAAAACATTTCAAGAAGGATCCTCAAGTTGCTCAAGGTGGTCCAAGGATTGGCCAGACAAGCTCTCTCCTAAAGCAGTCTACCCCAAATTAGGGTTTCATGTTGCATTAAGATCCTTGAGTCCAAGTGACCCAAAATGCTCACTAATATCCTAATATGTTCTCAAGATCATTCATGTCAAATTTAAAGCCTTGTAGAGGAAGTTTGCTCAGTCAATTGTTCAAAGGTCCAAAAATCGACTGTGCTAGGGCAAAAGTCAATTGTGACCCAAATACAGTCAAACTTCAATATTTTTTGTCAACATTCTAATTTTGAAGGATATTTCAGCATTTGATCAAGGGTTGATCATGATTCATCAAGGATTGCTCAAAATTCATCAAGATCCAAAAGTTGCTAAATTAGGGTTTTGTAGGAAAAGTAAACTCAACTTTGGCCAAGCATAACTTTCTCATACTTTCTGATAAATGACCCATCCAAAGCTCATTTGAATAGGAGGCAATTCCCTACAATCCATCTTCATACCCCAAGTTCAAAATATGCACTCACAAGAAGTTATGAATTTTGACATTATAGGTCATTTTTGAAAGTAAACAAAAACACCCTTTTTATCAGAGCTTCTAACTTGAGCATGGAATATCAAAATGAGATGAGACAAAAAGGGTTGATTATAGGAAATCTCAAGATTTCTAAAACGTCCAAGAACACCTCCAAAAGTTCAAAATTGAAGAAGTTATGCATTGTTGAACTTGGACTTTTTTTATAAAATTGCCAAAAGTCAACTATCCCCAAAACATCAAATTTTGCTAAATGGGCCTATTCTTTTTCACTTGTTTTGGGTTGGCACTGTAGCCCATGTGTTCTAGCTTTGGCCATGTGTCCATGTCATATTTTTATTAATTATTTTGATTTTTATTTGAATTAATTTGATTTAAATCAAATAAAATCAAATAAAATCTAAAACATTAATAACAAAGGATTTTTTGGTTGTTTTAGGCTCCAACTACAGCTAGCATTGCAATGAAACTCATATCAAGGTCATTATGCACAGGGAGATTGGATTTAGGCCAAATTTGAAAGGCTTTGGAAGGAGGATCAAATCAAATTTTCAATCATCAATGGAGGAAGATTTGGACAGTAAATTCTAACCTAATGTATTGTACAATACATAAGGAAGCGAGGCAGACAATTTTAAGGGTTGGAGATCAGTTCTAGAGGCAGAACAAAATTTGCAAAAAAACAAGAAAAAGCTTGACTTTGAAATCAGTCATAGAGGTATCCTCAAGGCTTGGCAAGTATCTCAATCTCTTCCTGGCCATCTCCACAAGCGAAAGCAACCAAGACCATGCGTTTTCAGACCTCCCAGTGCGCTGTAAGTCATACACGGATTCACTATGTTCTTTAAATCGAAAGTCTTTATTATTGTATCCATTGTATAAAATAATTGCATATTTGTGATCACCATGCCATTTGCAAGATTTTGGTATTACTTGATTTCATTTATCTGACCTGTAACGAGAATCACCATAATTAGGGTTTCATGGAGTTTTTTGGGGTTTTTCGTTTCAGGTACAATTGGTCTTCATGATAGACATGGTTGCAATCAGAAGGATATGACGAGTTCAACCATGGTCCTAGAACTCATTTATATTGCTTGGGGAAGGATTTAGAATGAAGCCACAATTTTAGCTGCGGATAAAAATCCGCAGGTAAAAGTTGCAGTTCTTAGAGGACAGGGACGATGCGTTGGCATTCCCTTATTCGTCCGTTCAAATAATTGCCCGCGTTTTTCTTTGTTCTGGCCATTAATTTTGTTTTTTATATATTATGTTTAGTTTGTATTATAATAACAAATGAAGCAACATGGTTTGGTGGTAGCCACATTGGCCTTAAGGACCCAAAGGCTGTAGGTCAGGGGTTTGATCCCTGCCTCCAGCAATTTGCATTTTCTCATTTGTTTTCAGGAGATCCAGTCTGCATTCAAGATTGATACCTATCATGGACGCTCACCAATCAACGTGCTAGATGACCAGATGGCCAGATCTGGTGGTCAACATCAAAGGTCCACCAAAAAGCTAGTCAATGCATGTGTATGGGATCACAAAAGTCCAATGGACCAACATCAATTGGGCCAACAAACTGCGTTCAACACCTCCCAAAAAACCAGGCCCATTCCCTCTTTCTCTTACATTTTATTTATTTTAATTTAATAATTTTGTTTTGTTTAATTAATTTATTAACCAATAGAATATTTTCTTTTTAACGAAAAAATCACAAAAATACTTTTTATCCAATTAAAATTCAGAATTTCATTTTTTATATTAATAACTACTAACTAATTTAATTAGGATATTAATTAGGTAACCTTAATTTATTTTGTAAATAAATAAAATTAATTAGAAATCATTAGGTTTTAACATTCATTTAATTATTTTAATTTCTTTCTTAAATTAACAAAAACTTCAAAAAAATATGTCATTAATTATTTTCCATTAATTTATTTAATAATCAATTTAGTATTTAATTTTAGGATTAATTTCTTTTCTTAAAAATAAAAACAAAAAAAACATTTTTTTAAAGAGGGTCAAAACCCTAATTTTGCATCTGATTTAATTCCCCGCGCACTTTATTTTATCCAATTAATGTATCTGCTCCCGGTTTGTAATAATTAATTAGGACCTTTATTTATTTTGATGATTTATTTTATTTTCAAAGGGTTGCTTTTGACGATATAAATACCCGATGCCTTGTAATTTAATTTCCACATTTTAATTCCGCAAATTATACAACTGCTAGATGTTTGATAATAGGGTTTGCATGACAAGAATGAATGCCTAATCTTAAAATCAATTAGATCACCCTAAACACGTGCAAAGATAAAAATAACTGAAAACAACACACTCGCACATGTGTGTTAGAACAATGTTTGAATCTAGTACCCTATATTTAAGTTTTGATGATAACAAAGTGAAAAGATATAGTAGTCAAATATTTTATGAGTGAATTATATGCTGCCTAAAATTACTATGCTCTAATTTGCAGATATGCTGATTAAAATAAGCAAGATCACGTTCTCAGCATCAGAATATGTCTTCATGCACCAGCATCAGAAGTTGCTGAATCAGAACGTCAAGATCAGATGATCAACGCTTGCACATGCTGAAGCTTGATGAACAGAACTGCGCGTAAAACACTCTGATACAGAAACAAATTAGTTCATCAGCAGCGAAGCAGAATCAGAATGAGCCAAGCCAGATCGTGCATTGAAGAAGCAACGGTACTGTGCATTGAAAGCTAATCAATACCAACGGCATCATTCTAGACAAGATCTGCTCAAAAAGGAAAGCTTGTTAATAGCATTGAATCAAGAATATTTGCTTCAACGTTCATCTTCTCAAGTGCTATATAAACCAAGCTTCGAAGATTATCACGGCTAATGCTTCCAAACTCTCTACACGCAAAAAGCTGAACAATAATCTTCATCCAAGTTTTGCTAAACCAACAAACTCTGATACTCCATTAGTGTTTAGCATTCTAAGTTTCTAAGCTTAATTTGTGTATACATCACAGTTGTGATATAGTTTTTTGTAGAAAACATTCACACACATTTGCTTATACCTTTGTAAGAAAGTGTTGCCTTGACAAACCGGATTGTGGTTTGAATCAAGAAGGTTTTAGCAGTTGCTAAAGCAGATTTGTATTCAGTTGAATATAGTGAATTAAGACCTCGTTGGAGAGAGGCAAAATCACCTTGACGGGTGGACTGGAGTAGTTTGAGATCAAACGAACCAGGATAAAAATACCTTGTCATTTGCTTTAAGTTTCCAGTTTTACAATTCAACCCCCCCTTCTTGTGTTTTTCACCCCTTCAATTGGCATCAGAGCGCCTGGTTCTGAGCTAAAACACTTAACCGTGTCAGTAAAAGATCCAGCGTCAGAAAAACACTATGGCAGGAAACAACTCTCATTTCAGCAATGACACCAATGAGGACAGAGACAGATTCAGCGGCAAACCTCCAGTCTTTGATGGAGAAAACTTTGACTACTGGAAAGACAGAATTGAAAGCTTCTTTCTAGCACATGATGCTGATCTGTGGGATATGGTGACAGATGGATACACGCACCCTGTTAATGCAACTTGTCAGAAGATTGATAGAAAATCAATGACTGATCAACAAAAGCGTGATTTCAAGAATCACCATAAGGCCAGAACCATCCTCCTCAGTGCTATCTCCTATACTGAGTATGAGAAGATCTCTAACAGAGACACAGCTAAGAACATCTTTGATTCTCTCAGAATGACGCATGAGGGCAACATTCAAGTCAAGGAAACAAAAGCTCTGGCGCTCATTCAGAAGTATGAGGCGTTTAAAATGGAAGAATCTGAATCCATTGAAACTATGTTCTCCAGATTCCAGATTCTGGTAGCTGGTCTCAAAGTTCTGGACAAGGGATACTCTACTGCTGACCATGTCAAGAAGATAATCAGAAGTTTACCCAAGCAGTGGAGGCCTATGGTTACTGCTCTGAAGCTGGCGAAAGATCTCAACAAAATCACTCTGGAGGAACTTATAAGCTCCCTCAGAAGTCATGAGATAGAGCTGGAAGCTGACGAGCCTCAGAAGCAAGGTAAGCCTATAGCTTTAAAATCTAACAGAAAATCTGAATCTAAAGTTTTGCAGGCAGTTGAAGAAACATCTGATGGATCCTCATCAGAAGAAGACGAGCTTTCCCTTCTCTCCAGAAGAGTAAATCAACTGTGGAAGCAAAGACAAAGGAAGTTCAGGAATCCCAGAAGATCTGATCAGAACGAGTCTTCCTCCAGATACAGAAGGACAGATTCTTCCTCTGGATACAGAAGATCTGAAGGCTCCTCAGGTAGCAAGAAGCCAAATACAAAAGACATCATCTGCTACGAGTGCAATGAGCAAGGACACTACAAGAGTGACTGTCCAAAGCTTCAGAGGGAAAAGCCCAAAAAGAAGTTTGGAAGAGAGAAGAAGAAAAGTCTCATGGCCACATGGGATGACTCTGACTCGTCTGAAGCTGACTCAGAATCAGATGATGAAAGGGCGAACATAGCGCTTATGGCTAACATTCCAGATGACAGTGAAGCTTCTGACTCAGACTCAGAATCAGACACAGAAGAGGTATTCCCTAACTTCGCTGTTAATTTTACAAAGGCTGAACTTGCTGAAAGCCTCAATGAAATTCTGGAACGTTATCAGCAGATTAGAGCTAAATTCAGAGACCTGAAAAGGACTCTTGAATCTGACTCTAATAAGTCTGAGAGTCTCAAATTGGAAAACTCTGAGCTGAGAGATAAAATTTTAAAATTAGAAAACTCTTTACAAAACTCTCAGAAGGAACCAATTGCTGAAACTCCCAGCAACGCTGATGAGATCATCAAGGAGTATGATCATAGTTTCCAGAAGTTCCTTGCTAAAAGCATAGATAGAAGCAGAATGGCTTCAATGATCTATGGAGTTAGCAGAAACGGCAGGAAAGGAATATGATACCTAGGTAAGGTTCCTACACCTAAAAATGTCATGGATTTAACCATTAAACACACTCCTCTAAATTCACACTTTGTGTATGGTCACACACATGACATCAAATATACTAGTAGTAATCACTTTGTGAAACCAAAATTCAATCAGAGTTTTGGTAAAACTAACAAATCAGGACCCAAGAAGATCTGGGTACCTAAGGATAAAATAATACATGTTGCAGATATCTTTAGCAGCAAGTCAGAAACACCAGTCATGGTACCTGGACTCTGGCTGCTCACGTCACATGACGGGAAGAAGGCATATGTTCCAAAGCCTGGAACTTAAGCCTGGAGGCCACGTTGGCTTTGGAGGCGATCAGAGGGGAAAGATAATTGGCTCTGGAACTGTAGGTAACGGAAATCTTCCCTCTATTAATAATGTTCTGCTTGTTGATGGATTGATGCATAACCTGTTATCCATAAGTCAATTAAGTGATAACGGTTATGATATAATCTTTAATCAAAAATCATGTAAAGCTGTTAGTCAGAAAGATGGGACTATCCTATTTAATGGTAAGAGGAAAAACAACATTTACAAAATCAAACTTTCTGAACTAAAGAGTCAGAACGTAAAATGTCTTCTGTCTGTTAACAACGAGCAGTGGATCTGGCACAGAAGATTGGGGCATGTTAGTATGAGAAGAATATCTCAGATTAACAAACTCAATCTGGTCAGAGGACTTCCAAATTTGAAGTTCAATTCAGATGCTCTGTGTGAAGCATGTCAGAAAGGCAAATTTGCAAAACCTTCTTTTAAATCCAAAAATGTTGTTTCTACCTCTAAGCCATTAGAACTTCTGCACATTGACTTATTTGGACCAGTTAAAACTGCTTCTGTCAGTGGCAAGAAGTATGGGTTAGTAATCGTAGATGACTATAGCAGATGGACATGGGTAAAGTTCTTAAGACACAAGGACGAGTCACACTCTGTGTTTGTTACCTTCTGTAACCAAGTTCAGAATGAAAAAGATCTTAGAATCGTTAAAGTCAGAAGTGATCATGGTGGAGAATTTGAAAATAAAGATTTTGAGTCATTCTTTAATGACAAAGGCATTCTGCATGATTTCTCTTGTCCTAGAACTCCCCAACAAAATGGAGTTGTAGAACGAAAGAACAGAACATTGCAAGAAATGGCCAGAACCATGATCAACGAGACAAACGTTGCTAAGATTTTCTGGGCAGAGGCAATAAACACAGCGTGCTACATTCAGAATAGAATCTCAATAAGACCTATTCTGGAAAAGACTCCATATGAATTGTGGAAGAACAGAAAGCCCAACATTTCGTATTTTCATCCATTTGGATGTACTTGCTATATGTTAAATACAAAGAATTATTTGAACAAGTTTGATTCTAAGGCACAGAAGTGTATTATGTTAGGATACTCTGAACGCTCAAGAGGGTACAGAGTATAAAATACAGAAACACAGATTGTGGAAGAATCAATCAGTGTTCGTTTTGATGATAAGCTTGACTCTGAAAAGTCAAAGCAGAATGAAAATCTTGCAGGTATAGAAATTGAATTTGCAGGTTCTGAAGACAAGTCATCAGAAGCTCTCAACACAGACATTCCTTCAACGTCTGAAAGAAGCAATGCTAGAAATCCTACAACTGCTGCTGATCAACCTCAGAAGAGATTACCCAGAAGCAGTTTGGATCACCCAGAAGAGACTATTCTAGGAAGAAAGGAAGATCCAATCAGAACAAGAGCAAGCTTCAGAAACTCTGAAGAAACTCTGATGGGACTTGTGTCTCTGATTGAACCTTCTTCTATTGATGAAGCACTTCTGGACAATGACTGGATTCTGGCAATGCAAGAAGAGCTGAATCAATTCACCAGAAACGACGTATGGGATCTCGTTCCAAGACCAAAAGGTTTCAACGTCATTGGAACAAGATGGGTGTTCAGAAACAAGCTCAATGAACAAGGTGAAGTCGTCAGAAACAAGGCACGACTGGTTGCACAAGGTTATAGTCAGCAAGAGGGGATAGAC
Organism: Vicia faba; assembly: GCA_948472305.1. NCBI lineage: Eukaryota > Viridiplantae > Streptophyta > Magnoliopsida > Fabales > Fabaceae > Vicia > Vicia faba. Next base: position 1,604,572,804 of record OX451739.1, read on the forward strand.
TATACAGAAACCTTTGCCCCAGTCGCCAGGTTAGAATCTATCAGACTTTTAATCTCATTTGCTGTTAATAGAGGCATCACTCTGTATCAGATGGATGTCAAAAGTGCATTCTTAAATGGTTATATAGAAGAAGAAGTGTATGTTCACCAACCCCCAGGTTTTGAAAATACAAAACATCCAGAACATGTTTTCAAACTGAAAAAGTCACTGTATGGTCTGAAACAAGCTCCCAGAGCTTGGTATGAAAGGCTAAGTAACTTTCTGCTTGAAAATGAGTTCACCAGAGGGAAAGTGGACACCACTCTATTCTGTAAAACAGTTAAGAGTGACATTTTAGTCTGTCAAATTTATGTTGATGATATAATCTTTGGTTCTACTAATCCTTCTCTTGGAAGAAAATTTGCTAAGTGTATGCAGGCAGAATTTGAGATGAGCCTCATGGGGGAACTGAAGTTCTTTCTAGGAATTCAGATCAATCAAACTCCAGAGGGAACTTACATTCATCAGAGCAAATACATCAGAGATCTTCTGAAGAAATTTGACCTCTCAGAATGTAAGCCATCAAAGATTCCAATGCATCCCACGTGCATTCTGGAAAGAGAAGAGGTAAGCAAAAGCGTAGAACAGAAAGTCTACAGAGGTATGATTGGTTCTCTCCTTTATCTGACTGCTTCAAGACCTGATATTTTATTCAGCGTATGTATTTGTGCTAGATTCCAATCAGATCCTAGAGAATCTCACTTAACAGCTGTTAAGCGAATTTTCAAGTATCTGAAAGGTACTACTAATCTGGGTTTGTTTTATAGAAAATCTAGTGATTACAGTTTAGTAGGCTACTGCGACGCTGATTTTGCTGGAGACAGAGTGGAACGAAAAAGTACTTCTGGAAGCTGCCAGTTTCTGGGAGAAAATCTGATCTCGTGGTCCAGCAAAAGGCAATCAACTATTGCTCTGTCAACAGCAGAAGCTGAGTACATAGCAGCAGCAGGATGTAGCACACAGATGCTCTGGATGAAAAGTCAACTTGAAGACTTCCAGATTTTTGAGAGTAACATTCCTATTCTTTGTGATAATACTTCTGCTATTTGCTTAAGTAAGAATCCTATTTTACATTCTAGAGCTAAGCATATAGAAATAAAACATCATTTCATTAGGGACTATATTCAGAAAGGAATTTTAAACTTGAAATTTATAGATACAGACCATCAATGGGCTGATATCTTTACTAAACCCCTTTCAGAAGATAGGTTTAATTTCATTCTGAAACATCTCAGCATGAAAGTATGCCCAGAATGAAAATGTTTTAATTCCATGTATTTATCTTCAGAATGTAATTATATTACTGTGAACTTCTGATCAATCTTCTTTCAGAAAGTTAGAACATGCAGATTGTATCAGAGGCAAGTCTAAAGATCTGAGAGTCTAATCTCAAAGACAGACGTGCTGATCACTACATCAAACAAGTGTCATCCAATCATCAGCAAATCCCTGAAGCAGAACGCGTGCACGCTTCTGAGAAAGGAAAGCGCTGATTGGGTGCATTGAGACACATGTCTGGTAACCGTTTTTAAGTATCTTTCTCAAATCCCCCAAAATCAGCAAGCATTAAATGCAAAAGTAATCACGCTTGTTAATGGCAATCATTATTTTTTTTCTCTCTCTTAAAAACGTTTAATTTTTCAAAATAATTTTTGAAATCCTTATTTAAGCACATCATTCTTCATGTTTATTCTTTACGCTTACTCATAATCTCTCAAGTATTTTCTGCATATCTCCTTCAAAACCCTAGCTTTTCTCAAATCACTCTCAAGCTTTTGTGTGAGAACAATGGCATCCTCCAGCATTTCTGCAGGAAATCAGAAGAAAGAAACCTCTGAGCAATATCAAGCGCCTACCAGAACCCTTCTCACACCGGTAAAGAATCTTGAGGTTCTCTCTGAATTAATCATCGATTTCGAAAGTTTGAAGGATAATGGATTTGACCTAACTGAGGAAATCAAAGCTCAAAAGTGGGAGAGGTACTTTGATAGATTGGTTGGACCAACCTTCCCAGAGCTTGTCAAAGAATTTTGGATTCACGCCAAGATTCATAAACATCTAGTCATCTCCTCTGTCATGGGAAAGAAGATAATAATTTCTGAAGACCTCATTGCTAGGTTAATAGGTCAAAGTGGTGGTGGAGTCCGTTGTGTGGACATGGCTGATAGATGCCCTGATATAGGTGTGGTAGCCAACTGCATTTTCACTCTTGGTTTTCCCAGCAGCAAAATCAAGGATCTGAAGGATCACTGCAGAGTGTGGGCCAAGATTGTTCTAGGCTGTTTCAATCACAGGAAGCCAACAAGCTCTCCTGACTATATAAACGTGGATCAGTAATTTCTGATCTACTTTATTGATCAGAGGGTGAAGATCAATTTGGCACACTTCCTGTTCAATCATCTGAAGACTAGTGTAAAAGAGACTAGAGAAGAAGAAAGGACCAAAAGGGACTGGATACCATTTGGAAGGCTCATATCAGATATTCTGACAGAGAATAAGCTGATAGATTATCTGAGCGAAGCTAAAGTACTGGGCAATTTTGAACCAACTGTTGGAAAACCGCTGAATGCTAAGAACCTGAAAAAGATGAAGCTGATAGAAAATATCAGGAAGGAACCCAGAGCTTCTTCAACTGCTGACATCTCCAGAAGAAGAGTGCCTCTGAGTGATTTCCCAAGATTTTCTGAAATGGAATCCCAACCTGATATGTTTATCAAGTATCCAGATTCATACAAAGAAGAAGATGCAGGTTCAAAGCTGAAGATCAAAGATCTGAGTCAAGTTCAACCTGAAGTGACTCAGAAGAAGTCAAAGAAGAGGAAAGCAGAAGGATCATCTCATCAGACTCCAAAGAAACGAGGTAATTCATCTGCTGCTCCTATTTCAATTTCATCTACTATTCCAACATCTGTTGCTCCTCCTCAAACCTCTCACAGAATATCCATTCCAATCCCCACTATTGATGAAACCATACCAGAAGACCCTTCTGAGGCCTTACAACTCAGAAGAACCAGAATTAAAATTCCCATTAAAATTCCCAAACAACAACCAACTGTTTCAACAACACCAGCACTTGATAGAGTGCTAGCTGACATTGAGCGTGAACATGCTTCTGTTCAACCTCACTCTGAACCACCAAATATTCCTCCTCCACAACCTGAACCAGAAATACAACCAGAACATCATCCAGAACCAGAACCACAATCTCAACAACCAATCACAGAAGAACCTCTGATCCCTGAGCAATCAGAGATTCCACCTCCTCAACCAGAAAATAATCCTCCCTCACCTCAAACAGAGTTTCACCGCTATGAAACCCCATCTCCTCATCATTCTGATCCCCACTCATCTCAACCTTCACCGCTGGAAATACAGTTGCCATGTGGAACCACCATTGTCAGACCCCAGTTACCATCATCAGAGGAATCAACACCTCCAAAAACTCCAACCACTCCAATAGATATATCCTCTGACTCTGATAACCATCCTCCAAAACAAACAGCACCTCAGCACACCTCTGAAAACCAATCCTCTGAAAACCCCAGTAAAACTTTCATTGACTTAACAAGTCTTGAACGTCTTGCTGATTTAAGACACAAATTGGCCATTCCCAAACCAAAGCAATTAGATGTTGGCTCTGGTATTTTGGACTTTGAAACAGGTATGCTGCAATGGATTGCTTCCTTGAAGCAAGTCTGTCCGGGGATGATCGACCCAGCTGCTTCTGATCAGCTCTGGTCACAGTTCAGAGTATGGGTTCGTGCTGAAGCACTCAAGCTGCAGGACGTCAACTATGAGCAGGCTCAACAGAACTTTAGCAAGCTGCTGAAGGAAGTTGAGAGTCAGCTGCCTCAAGAAGTTGTGCTCCCTCTGGACTCTGAATCGTGGTCTGAGAAAGAGCAAGCTGCACAGGTGCAACCTTCAGAAGAAGACAAGACTCTTCAGGAAGAAAATCCAGCAGAAGATGTAGCTGAAAGTTCTGAGAAGCTTCCTCCTGCTGAAAGTTCTCAAGCTGCCTTGGACAGGCAGGCTCTGGAAGAATTAAGGCTGAATGACTTGCGTCTACAGCAGCGGATGGAAGAGAATGATCAGAAGATGGAAGCAAGAATGAATGTCCAGGACAGCAAGATTGATACTGTTGTCACCATGGTTCAGAAGCAGAATGAAACTTCTGAAAAGATTCAAGCAATGCTGGAAAGCCTGTTCTCACGCATGCCCCCACAACCTTAAAATTTTTGTCATGCATAACCTTTTATGTTTTCTTCATTCTGATGTACTATTTTGACTATGTTTGTGTAATGTTCTTTTGCACTGAACTACCTTTAATATAATTTGTTTTTCTGATCTAAATTGTTTTAGCACATCACTAACACTTTTTGATTGCTGACAAAAAGGGGGAGAACAAGAATGATATTTAAAATCAATAACGGCTAACTAGACAGAAATTCTCAAACATTCTAACTCTATTACTTGAAATGTTTTTCTGATTTGTTGTTAAGTCTACAGGCACAAGGAAGCTCCGAACACTATGAAGACTAAGAGCTAGAAGATCTGATCAAAATGTAGAAGCTCATGTTGCTCTGATCAAATATGAAGTTCTGATATATGAAGCTCTGATCGACCTAACACTCTGATCCGAAGCAAAGCTCTGACAGGAAAAGCTCTGAAGCTCTGCTCTCTGATAAGTCAAAGACTTATAATCTGATGCTCAAAGATAGAAAAAGATCTGACTCTGAAGAACACGCATAGCAAAGGGAAGTAACAAACTCAGGGGGAGTATCTCTTAAACTCTGAATTCTCCGTACTTCTTATTCTGATACATAGCTCTGATAACTTTTCACGTTATTTTTTCATTTAAAATATCTAGTTTTTGTCATCATCAAAAAGGGGGAGATTGTTAGAACAATGTTTGAATCTAGTACCCTATATTTAAGTTTTGATGATAACAAAGTGAAAAGATATAGTAGTCAAATATTTTATGAGTGAATTATATGCTGCCTAAAATTACTATGCTCTAATTTGCAGATATGCTGATTAAAATAAGCAAGATCACGTTCTCAGCATCAGAATATGTCTTCATGCACCAGCATCAGAAGTTGCTGAATCAGAACGTCAAGATCAGATGATCAACGCTTGCACATGCTGAAGCTTGATGAACAGAACTGCGCGTAAAACACTCTGATACAGAAACAAATTAGTTCATCAGCAGCGAAGCAGAATCAGAATGAGCCAAGCCAGATCGTGCATTGAAGAAGCAACGGTACTGTGCATTGAAAGCTAATCAATACCAACGGCATCATTCTAGACAAGATCTGCTCAAAAAGGAAAGCTTGTTAATATCATTGAATCAAGAATATTTGCTTCAACGTTCATCTTCTCAAGTGCTATATAAACCAAGCTTCGAAGATTATCACGGCTAATGCTTCCAAACTCTCTACACGCAAAAAGCTGAACAATAATCTTCATCCAAGTTTTGCTAAACCAACAAACTCTGATACTCCATTAGTGTTTAGCATTCTAAGTTTCTAAGCTTAATTTGTGTATACATCACAGTTGTGATATAGTTTTTTGTAGAAAACATTCACACACATTTGCTTATACCTTTGTAAGAAAGTGTTGCCTTGACAAACCGGATTGTGGTTTGAATCAAGAAGGTTTTAGCAGTTGCTAAAGCAGATTTGTATTCAGTTGAATATAGTGAATTAAGACCTCGTTGGAGAGAGGCAAAATCACCTTGACGGGTGGACTGGAGTAGTTTGAGATCAAACGAACCAGGATAAAAATACCTTGTCATTTGCTTTAAGTTTCCAGTTTTACAATTCAACCCCCCCTTCTTGTGTTTTTCACCCCTTCAATGTGCACTCCTAGGGTACACCCCACTTGGTTGCCTTCGTACACGGTCATTGAGTATAGGTCGTTTTAGAGGTTGTCCTCTTGTCTAAAAGATCATAGTCACCTCGAAACGGTTGCCTCAGATATTGTTTCCTCAAACAAATGATCTAAGACATTAGGGTTACTGCTAAGGCGTCCTAACATTGCGTTAGTGACCGTATGTCCCTCTTTCGAATTGACCCTCAAACTCCAACGACGGTGCTACCTACTCACTAATAGTGGGATAGCATTGTCTAAAGGAAAATAGCATAAAACGATTCTTTTTTCGAGTAGGTAGATTAGCTCTTAGATACTTGCTCCTTCAAAACAAAAACTTTTTCACACTTACACTTTTACAAACAAGTTTTCAAAAACATTTCATTACACTTTTGAGGACAGAAGCAAGAGTTAAATCGAAGTTTTTAAACAAAAACTTTTTCAAAACCCACAAACACAAAGAAAGCAATTTTTTGAAAACAATGAGCAAGTACCTAAGAGCCCGTAGATAACTACAGATAGAAATGGTGCTAATACCTCCCCTTTCTATAATCTACCCCCCGTACTCAGAAATATCTCGAAAAAGGAATTTTTCTGTGCTTTTTTCCTTTCCTTGTTGGATAAAATAAAAGTCGGTGGCGACTCTTGCTTACCGCGACATTTTGCAAACACAAACGCAAAACGCAAACCAGCATTCCAAAAAATAGTCAGTTCTTCCCACCGTATCACAGAACTGGCGACTCTGCTGGGGGCGTTTTATAAGTGGGGTGTACCTTAGGAATAGTTCATATTGTTTTCAATTGCTTGATTTGTATGCTTTATCTTTGTGAGATTGAATCAGAGTTTCTATAGATCCTAACCCGGATCTGGGGATACCCTTTAGGTAAATAGCAATAGACTGTGAGGGAAATGTACGACGTAGACCGATACGGTTGAAGCAGTAGCTATGTTGGTGTGACACTTTAGTTTGTACTGATATCCCTTGTGTTAGAACAAGGAGAATATGGGGCTTCTAAGGGGTCATTAAGCATCAACTGACCTTAGAACCTATAATTGACCAACTTGGCCATAGAAAAGTAGCAGTATGCTACACTCATTGAGACCAAACTCTCGCGATGATTTAGGCCACAAGAAAAGGTTTCTAAACTGGAATTATGACCGATCGAGGGTGGTCAGTGATATTGAGATCCTCTAGAACCCAATTACTATTTCTAGGACAGGTTGAACCAACTGAACTGAAAGAGGGTAGTACCTAAACTCCTTTCCAGCTTGAAATCTAAGGGTTATCTGTGTGACTTGTTTTCCCTTACCATGTCTATGAATACTTGTAGTGTGTTTCTATCATGACATCATGCATCATGACATTGCATGCATATTGCATTGGACTAACCATTTCAAAGACCAATGAGATTCATCTTTGTTCTGTTTTGCAGATCATGGCATCTACGCGTAGAAACACTATTCAGATCAACTTTGTCCAGGTTCCTGCCCAGCATAAAGATTTGGTTTCCAAGGTTCCTGACACTTCCTATTTTGACAGAAGACATGGGCACCTCCTCAGTCTAGTCACCTCCAAGCTGGATGAACAAATGATGAGTGTCTTAGTCCAGTTCTTTGATCCATTGTACCACTGCTTTACTTTTCCGGACTACCAGTTGGTCCCTACTTTGGAAGAGTTCTCTAATCTGCTTGGCATTTCCATTCTAGAGTAGACGCTGTTTACAGGTTGGGAGGTAGCCCTTAAGCCAGAAGAGATTGCTTCAGCCCTACACCCGACAAAGGCTGAGGTAATGTCTAATTGGGAAACTCGAAGTGGGACAAAAGGCTTCTTAGCTAAATTCTTGGTTAATCAGGCTAATCAGTTCTGGGACAGTTTAGACTTTCAGGCGTTTGAAGACATTCTGGCTCTTCTCATTTATGGTTTGGTTCTATTCCCTAACTCAAATTCTTTTATCGACGTGAATGCGGTGAAGATTTTCATGTCCTGAAATCCAGTGCCCACTCTCTTGGGTGACATCCTACATACTATTTATGCTCGTACTGCTCGGAAATGGGGAACCCTTATATGCTGTGCACCATTGCTGGCGAGGTGGTTTATTTCTCACCTCCCCAAATTAGTTTTGAAGAACAAGGAAGGCATGAGTTGGGCCTACAGAATTATGTCTCTTGCTCACACATACATCATCTGGAGTACTAAAGACATGGAAGAAGTGGCTGTTATTAATCGCTGTGGGGAATACCCCAATGTTTCATTGCTGGGAACTCATGGAGGGATCACCTATAATCCTTGTTTGGCCTTACGACAGTTTGGGCGAGCTAGGAGGGATGCACCCCATGAATTGCTGATTCCAAGTATTGTCTTTGACTTTAGGGAAGATACAGAGGGACATCGCCGCAGATTCATATGAGCCTGGGATAGGGTCAACAGGTCTGATCCGCATGAGCTAGGCATGAAGACATCTCTCCCTATGGAACCATATCTCTGGTGGGTTAGAGCCCGAGCTCAGAAGCTAGGGATGCCCTACGAAGCTGTCTTGCTTGTGATAGTTGAGAATGCTGATGAAGAAGGGGTTTCTCCTACCATCATCCATCCATACATGCCTACTGACATTGGGGCATTAAAGAGGTCTTGGATCCAGCTAAGGGAAGAATGCGATACTTACAGAGAAAAGTATCACGAACAAGAGCGGAAGATTCTGAAGCTTACAAGACAACTGGAAAATGAGAGGGTCCTCAACGACTATGTCAGCACCAAAGGAAAGCGACCATGGGAGCGTTGATTATCTTTTATTGTTTCTAGCTTAGATTTGCTTTTCAGTATTTCCTTTTGTAATGCCTTAAAGGCATCTGTTAAACATTGATTTGAAGTTTTTGATCTAATATAAGTGTGTTTCATTTTGGTTTACGGATTTGAATCTCCAAAGTCTTTGAAATAATATCATACACATTCCATTCACATGCACCTTATTACAGGTACCCTTACAGGTTTCTCATCTTCTTCGCTGTTTATTTCAGCAATCATGTCTTCTGAAACATCAACTGATCAAGCCATCAAGGCTCTGCAAGCTCAAAACGCCCAGTTCCAAGAAATGTTCATGAACTTGGCTAAGGGTCAGCAAGATCTGAAGACTCTGATTTTGAAGGATAAGAAGAAGAAGAAGAAGAAGAAGAAGAAGAAGACGGTCCTACTGAATATGGGTCGCAGATTTGGAAACAATTTACGGGAAGATGTTGATTTATCTCACTCACCAGTAGGGGGGAGAATCAGGAAGAAAGGAGGGAACCTAGCCCTGTGGTTTCAGACAATGATACTGACTTTGAGGAAGACCAGTATCCTCCGGCTGAGGATAGGTATAAACAACTCGAAGACCGGTTGAGCGCAATGGAGGTCCAGAAGGTACCTGGGTTGGACTTAGGAGATTTGGGTTTATCATCTGGGGTGGTGATTCCCCACAAATTTAAAGCACCAGTCTTTGCTAAATATGACAGGGTCTCTTTCCCAAAGCTACACCTCCGCTCGTATGTTAGAAAGATTCAACCATACACTACCGACAAGAACCTTTGGATTCATTTCTTTCAAGACAGTGTTTCAGGGACTCAACTTGAGTGGTTTTACCAGCTGGAAGGAGCTAGTATCCATAATTGGGAGGACCTTACTGCTGCTTTTTACAAGCAGTACCAATACAATTCCGACCTCGCTCCCACGCGTACCCAACTTCAGGGTATGTCTATGGGTGTGAGCGAAGGTTTCAAAGACTACGCTAAAAAATGGAGGGACCTTGCGGGAAGAGTACAACCCCCTCTGGCTGATAGGGAGTTGGTAGATATGTTTCTGGGGACCTTGTCTGGTCCATATTTTAATCATCTGATTGGAAGTTCGTCGTCCGGGTTTACTGAGCTGATTATGACCGGGGAAAGAGTTGAAGCCGGTATCAAGAGCGGTAAAATACAAAAGGGTGCTTCATCAAGTATTGAAAAGAAGCCTTTTAAGAAGGAATCCAACGCTGTTTACAGCTCAAAGAGCCATAATAAACCTGAGTGCCACCAAGCAGTTAATGTGGTGGTTATATCAAGACCAACAGTTGCCCCTCAGTGCAACAATCATCCAAGAGCCGAGAGGCCGCGAAGACAATTTACTCAGCTCCATATGACTCTGTCTCAGATTCTGCCGCAGTTGTTAAAGACCAACTTGGTGATTCCGAAGGAAGCCTCGAAGAATCCCAATACAACATCACCGCTGTATAATCCGAACGCCCGTTGTGCTTTTCACTCCGATAGCCCGGGGCATGATACAAATGATTGCTGGGTCTTGAAGAATAAAGTACAAGACCTGATTGATGCTAAGGAGATTGAGTTCGAAGCGCCAGAAAGGCCTAATGTTATGACTGCTCCAATGCCCAAGCATGGGGTGAATGCTGTAGATGAAGACTCATTTGTGGTTTCTGTGAAAAACATTGCTACTCCATTGATGATTGTGAAGAAGAACCTTCTATTAGCTGGTTTATTTCCGGGATGTGACGAAGGTTGCCGTCTGTGTTCCGTCCTACCCACGGGTTGCCATCTTTTGAAGTCAGGTGTTCAACGCCTGATGGATAACAAAGAAATTCTATTTGAGAAAACTTTTGTTCCATTGGTTCCTTTTGAAGACATTTCTATAATCACCATTTTCGACAATTCTTCCAAGGCTTCCTCGAGAAAGCCTGTTAGAATTACATCTGTTTTGAGAATTGCACCGTTGATCATTACCATTCCTGGGCCTATCCCCTATACGTCAGATAAGGTTGTCCCATGGCACTATGGGGATGACGTGTATTTTCACAGGGTTAAACAAGATTTGAAAGATGAAGAGGCTGATACAGACTTCAGCAATATTGTTGGATCTAGTAAAGTCACCCGCAGTGGAAGACTTTTCTCCCCTGAGATTTCCCCACCAACTGTTCGAAAGCCTGTTGTTATTACACCTTCCAGTACATCTGCTACTGTCCCTGTTCATGTTCCAATCCTTACCCCTGTCGCCGAGTCATCTGACACTCGGGGCAATGGGATCACCGGTGAGCCTTCCCAGACGGAGGCCCCGAAGAAGATTACTGTTGAAGCCTCTAGACAAGAGATAGAGGAAATTTTAAAGATCATCAAAAAGAGCCACTACAACATAGTCGAACAGTTGGGGCAAACCCCATCGGAGATCTCTATGTTGTCTTTGTTGCTATGCTCAGAGGCCCATGCTAAGGCTCTGATTGCTTTCCTGAAAACTGCACACGTGCCCCAGGAGACATCTGCTGACAAGTTCAAAGACTGCTTGGCTAGTTTGACTGCTGATAACGGGTTGGGTTTCTCTGACGCAGACTTGACTGCCAAGGGGAAGAATCACAATGACGCTCTGCATGTTTCAATCGAGTGCAGGGGCACTACCCTGGCTCACATGTTGGTGGATACTGGGTCCTCGTTGAATGTTTTACCCAAGAAAGTGTTAGACCGATTGGATTGTGAATGGCTGTTGCTGAAGCCGAGTAACATTGTAGTCAGAGCTTTTGATGGGTCCAAGAGGATGGTACATGGAGAAGTGGATATTCCAGTTAAGGTTGGTTCTCATATTTTCGCATCTACATTATATGTGATGGACATTCATACATCTTATTCTTGTTTGTTGGGTCGCCCGTGGATCCATAAAGCTGGGGCAGTAACTTCTACGCTCCACCAGATGCTGAAATACCCGGTGAAAGGGAAAATTGTTATAGTACGAGGGGAAGAGGAGTACATGGTGAGCCACCTTAACTCTTTCCGGTATGTGGAAATGGACGGGGAGTTCATTGAAACCCCGTGTCAACATTTTGAAGAAGTTCCCCAAACGTTGGCGTCGACTGAAACTATTACTGAAGATCCTCCAATGAAGATGGCTTCCCTCAAGGATGCTCGGGCTGTTGTGGAGAAAGGTGGGTGTGCAAATTGGGGACAACTCCCTGATTTTGCACATAAGACTAACAAGTTTTGTTTGGGTTTCACTGCAGAAGCTCAAAGGGATGTTCGACGTGTGCGGATCGGAGGACCTCCCTTGTTTATCAACAATACAGGAGTGAAAGCGATTGAAGACGATGTTGAAGAGCCTAACTTCGGAAGCTGGATTTAGCCGATTGCCGACGGTGGATTGAGCAACTGGACGGAAAAGGACTTCGTCCTAATTTCTTTTATTACCCAGTAATGAGACTTTTGTTTTAAAATTTGTAACAGACAATTTTTAAACTTTACGGCCCGATGTCTTACCCGAGGCGCCGTGGCTTTGTTTGTGAGGGCTTTATATGTGTCATTACCATATATCATTAATAAAAGCATTGGGCGTTTCTTGCATTTCAAATCTTGCGCTCTTTGTTTTCTATCTTGCAAAACAACTATTTTACACACAATCACATATACAGGTCTACATCCACTCTAGATCCCACTGATAACGACTCTGCTACTGCCGGTTATGACTTCGAAAGTCCGATTAACTTAGCCGAAGATGAAGGTGAAGATGATTGTGAAGTGCCTGGTTAACTCGCTAGACTGTGACTTCAGGAAGAGAGGGCCATACAGCCGCATGAAGAGCCAGTGGAAACAGTAAATCTGGGTACGGAAGAAGACAAGAAAGAGGTCAAGATCAGTGCAAATTTGGAGACTAGTGTTAAGCAACGGTTTATTCAGATACTGCGTGACTATGTTGAGATCTTTGCCTGGTCTTATGAAGATATGCCTGGGTTGGATACTGATATTGTGGTTCACCGCTTGCCTACCAAGGAAGATTGTCCTCCAGTGAAATAGAAAGTTCACCGAATGCGCCCAGAGATGTCTGAGAAAATCAAGGTTGAGGTTATGAAACAGTTTGATGCCGGTTTTCTAGTAGTTACTTCTTACCCATAGTGGGTGGCCAACGTGGTTCTAGTGACAAAGAAGGATGGTAAGGTTCGAATGTGTGTTGACTATAGGGATCTGAATAGGGCGAGCCCCAAGGATGATTTCCCTCTACCTCATATCAACGTTCTGGTTGACAACACCGCACAACATAAGGTCTTCTCCTTTATGGATGGTTTCTCCGGTTATAATCAGATTAAAATGGCTCCCAAAGACATGGAGAAGACAACCTTTGTTACTCAATAGGGTAACTTTTGCTACAAGGTCATGCCTTTCGGATTGAAGAATGTTGGGGCAACATATCAGCGCGCCATGGTCGTTTTGTTCCATGACATGATCCATCATGAGATTGAGGTATACGTTGACGACATGATTGTAAGATCCCAGACTGAAGAAGAACATCTTGACCACCTTCAGAAGTTATTTGACAGGTTGAGGTTGTACAAGCTGAGGTTAAACCGGAACAAGTGCACCTTCGAGGTGAGATCTGGTAAGCTGTTGGGTTTCGTCGTAAGTGATAAAGGTATTCAAGTGGATTCTGTAAAGGTGAAGGCTATACAGGAAATGCCAGCTCCCCGAACAGAGAAAGAAGTCAGAGGCTTTCTGGGACGTCTGAATTACATTGCCCGATTCATCTCACACCTGACTGCTACTTGTGAGCCAATCTTCAAGCTACTGAAGAAAGATCAAGTGGTAAGATGGAATGATGAGTGTCAGGCTGCTTTCGAAAGGATCAAGGAATATCTCCAAGAGCCACCTATTCTGGTGCCTCCAGTTGAAGGGAGACCTCTGATCTTATACTTGATAGTACTCGATAACTCAATGGGGTACGTGCTGGGGCAGCATGACGAGTCTGGCCGAAAAGAGCATGCTATTTATTACCTTAGCAAAAAGTTTACCGACTGTGAGACCCGATACTCGTTGCTTGAGAAAACTTGCTGCGCTTTGGCATGGGTTACTCGCCGGCTGAGACAGTATATGCTAACTCACACTACTCTATTGATATCAAAGATGGATCCAATCAAGTATATCTTCAAGAAGCCTGCCTTGTCCAGAAGAATAGCGAGATGGAAAATGATCTTGACTGAGTACGACATCCAGTATATAACCCAAAAGGCAATCAAGGGGAGTGTGTTGGCAGATCATTTGGCACATCAAGTAGTGGATGATTACCAGTCTATAAACTTTGAATTCCCGGATGAGAATATTATGTTGGTAACTGAACCTAGACCGGATGAAGTACCTGAGGAGGGATCCCGATGGTCTATGTACTTTGATGGAGCTTCGAACGCTTTAGGCAATGGCATTGGTGCCATGACCATATCTCCTAAAGGCTCTCATACTCTATTTACCGCCCGACTATGTTTCAACTGCACCAACAGTATGGCGGAGTATGAAGCGTGCATTATGGGTCTTCGAGCAGCAATTGACCTAAGGATAAAGTTTCTGAGTGTATTTGGGGATTCCGCTCTCGTGATCAGTCAGATCAAAGGCGAGTGGGATACGAAACACCCAAATCGTATTCCTTACAAGGAGTATGTATTGACGTTGCTTCCACACTTCGAGGAGATAACCTTTGAACACTTCCCTAGAGAGGAGAATCAGTTGGCGAACGCGCTGGCTACGATGTCTTCTATGTTCAAAGTCAATTGGGACAACGAAGCTCCCCGGATTATCATTGAAATGTTGGACGAACCTGCGCATTGCTGTGACATTGAGACTGAAGAGGTAGCAGATAAACCCTGGTTTCACGAGGTAAAGAGGTATCTCGAGGCTCAGGAGTACCCCGAGGGTGCATCTGTTAATGATAAGAAGTTTTTGAGGAGGTTCGCGATGAAGTTCTTCATCAATAATGGTATCCTTTACAAGCGTAATCATGATTCAAACTTACTGCGATGTATGGATAAGAGCGAAGCAGAAAGAATCATGGTAGAGTTACATGAAGGTACTTTTGGGACTCATTCCAGTAGACACACCATGGAAAAGAAGATCCTACGGACAGGATACTATTGGTCCACAATGGAAGCCGACTGTTATCAACATTCTCGGACCTGTCACAAGTGCCAAGTCTATGTTGATAAGGTGCACATACCTCCAGTTCCTCTGAATGTCTTGACAACACCTTGGCCTTTTGCAATGTGGGGCATCGATATGATCGGTGAGATCAGACCTACGGCGTCCAACGGGCATCGTTTCATCCTGGTAGCAATTGATTACTTTACGAAATGGGTTGAAGCATCTTCCTTTGCTAATGTAACCAAGAACGCCGTGGCACAGTTTATTCGGCACAATCTGATTTGTTGATATGGTGTACCAGAGAGGATCATTATAGACAATGGTACAAATCTCAACAATAAGATGATCACCGAACTCTGCAAGCAGTTCAAGATACAACATCACAACTCTTCTCCCTACCGGCCGAAGATGAATGTGGCTGTTGAAGCTGCCAATAAGAACATTAAGAAGATTGTGAAGAAGATGACGGTGACATACAAAGATTAGCACAAGATGTTACCATTTGCTCTTCATGGGTACCATACCTCAGCGCGGACGTCAACAGGGGCAACACCCTATTCCTTGGTATATGGTATGGAGGCGTTCTTGCCCATCGAAGTTCAGATACCCTCTCTTCGGATTATGAAAGATGCAGGTTTGAGCGAAGATGACTGGATTCAGATCCGGCTTAATCAACTGAACTTAATCGACAAAAAGAGACTTACTGCTATTTGTCATGGTCAAATGTATCAAAAGAAGATGATCAAGACATTTAACAAGAAAGTTAGACGACAGGAGTATCAAGTTAGGGATTTGGTGATCAAGCGCATCATACTACCTCAAGGTGATCCCAGGGGCAAATGGACCCCTACCTACGAAGGGCCATTTGTGGTTAAGAACATTTTCTCAAGAGGAGCTATGATTCTAACCACCATGGATGGTGACGACCTCCCTCACCCCGTCAATGCAGACGTAGTGAAACAATACTACGCATAATCAAAGACCCGCTAGGTCGGCTGGCCTAGGCAAAAATAAGGGCTTCCCGGCGAACCAAAAGGGTTCGGGAAAAAATAAGGGATGAAATGAAAAAATCTGTACACCCGGCAAGTCGAAAACCTGAAAAGGCGGCTTGGGAAAAAAAGGGTATCCCGGTGGACTGAAAACCCGAAAGGGCGGTCCAGGAAAAAATTAGGGATTAAAGCGTAATACTATGTCTCATTGGATCACCTTGCAACCAGACTTCGGTATCGACTATCAAGCTCGGACGACATTAATCAATCTGATTTACCTTCAACCAAGTAGCGAAGTGATGAGATGCTCGGGGACATAAGGACAATAACAGAGTTGGAACCCAGTGGGATTGTTCACATGGTTGTTTTTCTTTGTTTTTCACAAATTGTATAAATTCTATTGTTCGGCGGCGTTCTCTTACTAGGACGCCAGCCTCTTGTACAAAAACGCCTACTTACAGGCCAAACTTCAAAATCAATACAATTCATTTTCAGAGAAATTTCAAACTATTTTTCCTTTTTCTGTTTTGTTTTGCAAAGAACGTCCAATGTTCATTTTTGATATATGCATTTGACATTAATTGCTGCTCATGAATATTTACATACGAAACAAAAGACGATTACTCGTAATATCAGGAACAGGGGCAATAAGATTTGTCCAAGCTTTACAATTGCTCTGTCCACCAGGTACAAGGATAGATTTATTTGAAGAATATGGCTAAAGTATATTCACTCCCTGCAGAGTAAGAGAAAGACAATAATGTTAACTCTCCCCAGCTGAGGCTCACAACTGTGAATGAATCGACAATATTCTCCCCATGCAGAGTTTGTCTACCATCGGCACTAAAAGGTCTTAATATCCCCGACAATCTTTAAAATATCCCCAGTGGAGTTTGAAATTTTTTCCCAGTGCAATCTGGAAAAGCTTCCCCGGTGGAGTTTGGAGGATCATCCCCAGTAGACTCTGGAAGATTATCCCTAGTAGAGTCTAAAAGATTATTCTCTAGTGAAGTCGCAACTGGAAAATCATCCCCAGCGGAGTTCTTCCCTTTCACAAACAGAAATTCAATCCCCAACAGGATTCAGTGTCACCAGCAACGGTAATGCATCCCCAGTGGAATTTATCAGCGGAATCCTCAGCAGAGCATCTCATCCCCACAAAGTAGTCTCCTTATCAGTTTATTCCCCAGTGAAGTTATCCTCTCTTGCAGGTTTATTCTCACAATCACCTTCATTCGCCATCCCCAGCGGAAACGAAGAATTTAACTCTTTTCTCCAGCAGCTATCCGAGATTTATTTTCCCCAGCTAAACACATTACATTTCCATACATCACGACACATGCATATACGCATCGTACAACACAATCTCATTTATTTTGAGAACATCATTGCCTGATACATATCATGCATTGCATACAACTAACCTTTACCTTTCAGGAAGGATGCGGTTAAATTCTCATGAAATTCAAAGCTATGAAGTTTTTACCTCATTTGAATTACTGACAAGTTCTTAAATCTCAACAGAGATGTTTTTCTCAGTTGAATTACAGACAAGGTCCTAAATCTCGACAAAGTTATCCTCCGTTGAATTACAGACATGTTCCTAAATCTCAGCAGAGAAGTTTTCTCAGTTGAATTACGAGCGAGTTCTTAAATCTTGACGAAGATGTTTCCACTCAGTTGAATTATAGAAAAGTTCTTAAATCTCAGCAGAGATGTTTTCTCAGTTGAAGTACAGGCGAGTTCCTAAATCTCTACAAAGTTATCCTCCTTGCACTACAGACAAGTTCCTAAATCTCAGTAGAGAAGTTTTCTCAATTGAATTACGGGCGAGTTCTTAAATCTCGACGAAGATGTTTCCCTCCAGTTGAATTACGGAAAAGTTCTTAAATCTCAACAGAGATGTTTTCTCAGTTGAAGTACAGGCGAGTTCCTAAATCTCGACAAAGTTCCTCCTTTGAATTACAGACAAATTCCTAAATCTCAGCAGAGAAGTTTTCTCAGTTGAATTACGGGCGAGTTCTTAAATCTCGACGAAGATGTTTCCCCAAGTCGAATTACTAACAAGTTCTTAAATCTCAGCAGAGATGTTTTTCTCAGCTGAATTACATACAAGGTCCTAAATCTAGACAAAGTTCCTCCATTGAATTACAGACAAATTCCTAAATCTCAACAGAGAAGTTTTCTCAGTTGAATTACGGGCGAGTTCTTAAATCTCAACGAAGACGTTTCCCCAAGTCGAATTACTGACAAGTTCTTAAATCTCAGTAGAGATGTTTTTCTCAGTTGAATTACAGACGAGTTCCTAAATCTCGACCAAAATGTTCCTCCATTGAATTAAAGAGAAGTTCTTAAATCTCGACGAAGATGTTTCCCAAGTCGAATTACTGACAAGTTCTTAAATCTCAACAGAGATGTTTTTCTCAGTTGAATTACAGACAAGGTCCTAAATCTCGATAACGTTCCTCCGTTGAATTATAGACAGGTTCCTAAATCTCAGCAGAGAAGTTTTCTCAGTTGAATTACGGGCAAGTTCTTAAATCTCGATGAAGATGTTTCCCCAAGTCGAATTACTGACAAGTTCTTAAATCTCAGCAGAGATGTTTTTCTCAGTTGAATTACAGACGAGTTCCTAAATCTCGACAAAAATGTTCCTCCGTTGAATTACAGACAATTTCTTAAATATCGACAAAGATGTTTCCCCAGTTGAATTATAGACAAGTTCTTAAATCTCAACAAAGATGTTTTCTCAATTGAAGTACAGGCGAGTTCCTAAATCTCGGCAAAAGTGTTTCTCCGTTGAATTACAGACAAGATCCTAAATCTCATCAGAGAAGTTTTCTCAGTTGAATTATGGGTGAGTTCTTAAATCTTGACGAAGATGTTTCCCCCCAGTTGAATTACGGGCAAGTTCCTAAATCTCGACACCTCAGTTGAATTAAGGGCAAGTTCCTAAATCTCAACAAAGATCAGACTCCCCCAGCGGAATCTTCCTCAAACAACATGTATACAAGCTCTCTCTAAGGAATCTCTTATGTGATCGACACTCCTTCAGATAGAATATTTAAGCCCATCCCCTCGTCATCAATCTCCAAATGGCATCTGTAAGCCCATTCCCGACATCACAAGACAATTACCACTTCATGCGAGTGCAAATTTCTGGGTACTCTAGTGTTCAATCCTCTTCCACCTTCGGATCACGAAAGGCACGAAAGCCAATCTACATCCTCAAGTTTAAGAAGATTGAAAATGGGCAGCTATTGTACCCCAAAATTTTCCCTCCCATATTTCTCAAAACATTTCAAGAAGGATCCTCAAGTTGCTCAAGGTGGTCCAAGGATATGCCAGACAAGCTCTCTCCTAAAGCAGTCTACCCCATATTAGGGTTTCATGTTGCATTAAGAACCTTGAGTCCAAGTGACCACAAATTCTCACCAATATCCTAATATGTTCTCAAGATCATCCATGTCAAATTTCAAGCCTTGCAGAGGAAGTTTGCTCAGTCAATTGTTCAAAGGTCCAAAAATCGACTATGCTAGGGCAAAAGTCAACTGTGACCCAAATACAATAAAACTTCAATATTTTTTGTCAACATTCTAATTTTGAAGGATATTTCATCATTTGATCAAGGGTTGATCATGATTCATCAAGGATTGCTCAAAATTCATCAAGATCCAAAAGTTGCTAAATTAGGGTTTTGTAGGAAAAGTCAACTCAACTTTGACCAAGCTTAACTTTCTCATACTTTATGAGAAATGACCCATAAAAAGCTCATTTTGAAGAGGAGGAAATTACCTACAATCCATCTGCATACCCCAAGATCAAAATATGCACTCACAAGAAGTTATGAATTTTGACATTATAGGTCATTTTTGAAAGTCAACAAAAACACCCTTTTTGTAAAAGCTTCTTACTTGATCATGGTATATCAAAATGAGATAAGACAAAAAGGTTTGATTAGAGTACATCTCAAGCTTTCTAAAAATTTCAAAATTGAATAAGTTATGCATTGTTGAAGTTGGACTTTTTTTGCAAAATTGCCAAAAGTCAACTATCCCCAAAACTTCAAATTTTGCCAAATGGGCCTATTCTTTTTCACTTGTTTTGGGTTGGCATTGTAGCCCACGTGCTCTAGCTTTGGCCATGTTTCCATGTCATATTTTTATTAATTATTTTGATTTTTATTTGAATTAATTTTATTTAAATCAAGTAAAATCAAATAAAATCTAAAACATTGATAACAAAGGATTTTTTGGTTGTTTTAGGCTCCAACTACATCTAGCATTGCAATGAAACTCGTATCAAGGTCATTATGCACAAGGAGATTGGATTTAGGCCAAATTTGGAAGGCTTTGAAAGGAGGATCAAATCAAATATTCAATCATCAATGGAGGAAGATTTGGACAGCAAATTCTAACCTAATGTATTGTACAATACATAAGGAAGCGAGGCAGACAATTTCAAGGGTTGGAGATCAGTTCTAGAGGCAGAACAAAATTTGCAAAAAAACAAGAAAAAGCTTGACTTTGAAATCAGTCATAGAGGTATCCTCAAGGCTTGGCAAGTATCTCAACCTCTTTCTGGCCATCTCCATAAGCGAAAGCAACCAAGACCATGCATTTTCAGACCTCCCAGTGCCCTGTAAGTCATCCACGGATTCACTATGTTCTTGAAATCGAAAGTCTTTATTCTTGCATCCATTGTATAAAATAATTTCATATTTGTGATCACCATGCCATTTGCAAGCTTTTGGTTTTACTTGATTTCATTTATCTGACCAGTAACGAGAATCACCATAGTTAGGGTTTCGTGGAGTTTTTTGGGGTTTTTCGTTTCAGGTACAATTGGTCTTCATGATGGACATGGTTGCAATCAGAAGGAGATGACGAGTTCAACCATGGTCCTAGAACTCATTTATATTTCCTGGGGAAGGATTTAGAATGAAGCCATGATTTTAGCTGCGGATAAAAATCCACAGGTAAAAGTTGCAGTTCTTAGAGGACAGGGACGATTCGTTGGCATTCCCTCATTCGTCCGTTCAAATAATTACGCGCGTTTTTCTTTGTTCTGGCCATTAATTTTGTTTTTTTTATATATTATGTTTTGTTTGTATTATAATAACAAATGAAGCAACATGTTTTGGTGGTAGCCACGTTGGCCTTAAGGACCCAAAGGATGGAGGTCAGGGGTTCGATCCCTGCCTCCAGCAATTTGCATTTTCTCATTTGTTTTCAGGAGATCCAGTATGCGTTCAAGCTTGAGACCTATCATGGACGCTCACCAATCAACGTGCCAGATGGCCAGATCTGTTGGTCAGCATCAAAGGTCGACCAAAAAGCTAGTCAACGCATGTGTATGGGATCACAAAAGTCCAATGGACCAGCATCAATTGGGCCAACAAACTGCTTTCAACACCTCCCAAAAAACCAGGCCCATTCCCTCTTTCTCTTACATTTTATTTATTTTAATTTAATAATTTTATTTTGTTTAATTAATTTATTAACCAATAGAATATTTTCTTTTTAACGAAAAAATCACAAAAATACTTTTTATCCAATTAAAATTCAGAATTTCATTTTTTTTATTAATAAATACTAACTAATTTAATTAGGTAACCTTAATTTATTTTGTAAATAAATAAAATTAATTAGAAATCATTAGGTTTTAACATTCATTTAATTATTTTAATTTCTTTCTTAAATTAACAAAAACTTCAAAAAAATATGTCATTAATTATCTTCCATTAATTTAATTAATAATCAATTTAGTATTTAATTTTAGGATTAATTTCTTTTCTTAAAAATAAAAACAAAAAAACATTTTTTTAAAGAGGGTTGTTGTACCCCAAAATTTGCCCTCCCATATTCTTCAAGATTTGCAAAGAGCATGCTTCAAAATCTCCCAAGGGTTGCACAGTCCAATGGCCTCCTAACAGTAAAAGATTAGGGTTTTGGTTCTGGCAAAGAAGTTGAAGCTTCCAAGGGTCCAAACAAGTCCCACATGCCTATAAACATTGTCAAGCATCCTCATGTCAAGTTTCAAGACTTACAGCACAAAATTGCATAGTCAAAAACCCTAATTGCTCAACAGTCAACTGCAGGGGCAAAATGGTCATTTGACAGTCAAAAGTCAAAATTTTTGGTCAACATCTTATTTTGAAGCCACAAACATCATTTGATCAATTCTTGATCATGATTCTCAAGGCATGGCTCAAAAAGTCTCAAGATGCAAAAGTTTCTATTTTTGGACAGTTGGAAAAGTCAACTGCAAATTGACCAAGGCATAACTTCCACATGGTTTATCATAAAAATTCCATCCAAAGCTCATTTTGAAGAGAATGACATTTCCTACAACTCATCTTCACACTTCAAGTACAAGAAATGCTCTCACAAAAAGATATCAATCTCAACATTATAGGTCATTTTCAAAAGTCAACAAAAAGGCACTTTAAGTCAAAGACCATAACTTGATATTGGTAAATCAAAATGACATGGGACCAAAGGAATTGGTTAGAGGACTTCAAGACCTTTCCAAAATGTCCAAGAACACGATCAAAGCTTAAATATTGAGCAAGCTATGCGTTGTGGAAGTTGGGAAATTTTTGGGAATTTTGAAAAGTCAACTTTGCTTCAAATGCCTCAAAATTGCTAATGGGCCTCAATTTCTTCCATGAAACATTACCCAAAGGTTATGCACGACCCATTGACCCAAAGGGGAGTTATTTTCTTATTTTTAATTTATTAATTGAATTTTTAAATCTATTAATTCATTTAATCAAAATTAAATATGAGAAAAATACAAAATGATGCTTTTAAATCTTTTTGATGCAGCAAATCCAACTAATGCAAGGTGGCAATTCGTTTCATGTCCAAAAAAGGCAAATCTTCCATGATTGGCATGTTCTTCATGACAAAAAGATTGAAAAAATCAAGGAAGATCACAAATATTGGAAGGCATTAAAACTTGGATGTTGGGCTTGTTTTGTTGACCTAAAACATTCACATACATATACACAATGCAACCCTAATCACAAAGACAAGAAAGCTGCGCCAGAATCACAAGAACAAACTTGCACTTTTTCTTAAAAAACCTCAAAACTGTTTTGGCATCTAGAAGGCGTTTCAAGGCGTAAAAAGTATCTCAAAAGCTTGCTGGGACTTTCCTTAACAGCACCCAATACTTTTCCACTCTCCATACACAGAGAAACGGTAGAACGCCATAGCCCTGTTTAAGAAAACTCTCATAATCGTATTTTGATTTATATGCACATTTCATACATTTTAAAGGTTGATTTATATTAATATGGACCTTCTGAAACTCATGATACCATTTAATTGTTCTAATCTTGCCTGTAGCGAAATATACCATTGAAATGTTCTAGGGTTTTAGAAGCTTCCATTTGGGGCTTTGAGTATATGGAAAAATTAGGCCATGAAACTAGGACCATTGAATTCGTGACATTCCAAAGAATCCAAAACACTCATCGCGCCTTTTTTATGATTGCTCAATTTCTATTCGCTATTTTTTGTTGTTTCAGATTGTGGGGGTTTAAAACCCCCGCTATCTAGCTTATATTTTCAGGCAAAAAACGAAGAGGCCATGAGGAAGACGCTGAGGTGTAAGCACGCTACTGGGTAATTCAAACCCTGGCGCGCGTTTTGTTAAAGTTCCACTAACACTTGATTTCTCTCTCTTATTATTCTTTATCCATTATATATCAAACAAACGCGTTTGGCTGGTTGGTGAGTGATGTGTCCTTCAAGCATTGGGACCTGGGTTCAATTCCCAGGTCCCCCATATTTCTGCATATTTTTCATGTTAACATGTTCAGGTGGTCATCACGCTCAAGGGAGTACCATATGCCTTCACATGCTAGCTTGCCACATAATCCTGGAGATCAATCTGAAGAGGGTACACACTAGTCCACCATGCACACGTGACCATTGAAAGTTGGGCAGACACCCCCCAAAGTTTGTATATCTTTTAATCTCTTTTCTTTTCTTTTCCTTTTTTTTAATTCTTTTGATAATTTTTTTTATTTTATTTAATTTACTTCAGATAATTAATTTTCATATAAAAACCAAAAAAAATCAGAAAATTCCAAAATAAAATATATTTATTTATTTAATGCATTAATGTTTTTGTAAATAAAATTCTAATAATCAATTAGTTTTAATTTTAGTTTTAACTTTAACATTTTTCTTAAATAAATTAAAAAATATAAAAATTAGGGTTTCTAGCATTTTTACTCTTTTTCTCAATAATTAAATTTTCTCATCATCATTATTATTAATTCTTAATTAATTTGTGAATAAATATGACGTTTAAATAATTAGGTTAAATTAGGTCAAACTTAAACATTTTTCTTTAATTAATTAAAAACAAATTAGAATTAGGGTTTCCTATAATAATTAATTTTCTCATTAAATTTCATAAATACAAAAACTCCAAAAATAAGTTCTTTCCTTTACTTAATTTAATTAATTTTGTAACTTCAATTCAATTTCCTTAAAGGGTCCAACGCCCTCGCACTCGATTCTAAATTCTTTTCACGCATTTATTTTTATTTCTTTTATGAATGTAATGTATTTGCCCCAAAGCCTTGTAATAGATAATTAGGGTATTTACTTTTCGCATTTTGATTCAAATCGGGTCTTGGTTTAATTTGGCGATGTAGACCCGCGCCCTTGTAATAGCGTAGGACCTTTATTTTTCCGCACTTTAAATTCCCGCACCTTTAACTGTTAATAATCACATGAAAGAATGTATGCTCAAATAAAATTAAAGCGTAGAACACTCAATGCATGATCAAGACAAAAATAACTGAAAATGACACACAATTCACAAACCACTCTTAGGGTACGCCTCACGGTTGCCTTGCCCCTCGAAACGTGGTCGTGGAGTAGAGGATGTTTTAGTAAGTCCTCATGTTCATGAACATGGCATGGGGGTAGCTTCTAAGGTATCCTCCTATTACTCTGGTGACCACACTGTCCCTAAACTCGAATTGACCCGAACACCTCCAACGGTGGTGCTACCTACCTCTCAATGGTGGGATGGCACTATCTTAAGGACATCTACACAGAATAATTCCTTAGGGTAGGTAGATGACTCGTAGATACTTTCTCTAATTCAAAACAAATCCAAAAACTTCTTTTCACACCGACACTTTGCAAAAAGCTTTCAAAACAACTTTTCAAACACTCTTGAGGACTGATACAAGAGTCGATCTGAAACTTTCAAAGAAACTTTTTCAAACCCACTCACCTTGAAAAACAAACAAACATTTTTGAAAACACAAATGAGCAAGTATCTAAGAGCCCATGGATAACCATGGATAGAAAGGGTGCTAACACCTTCCCTTTCTATAAATCTACCTCCTGAACCGAGAGCAATCTCAATAAGGAATTTTTCTGTGCTTTTGTCCTTTCCATTTGGAGAAAATAAAAGACGGTGGCGACTCTTGCTTCCGCGAAATTTCGCGAACCAGCGTTAAACAGTCAGTTCCAGATCCACCGATCACAGAACTGGCGACTCTGCTGGGGAACATCATAAAGTGAGGTGTACCTTAGGATAGTTCATAACTGTGTTTTCAATTGCTTTGACTTGTTTGCTTTAAATTATGGTTGCATCGGAGTTACATAGATCCTAACCCAGGATCTGGGGATACCCTGTTTAGGTAGCATAAGCTGTGAGGGACCTGTCCGGCGTAGACCGACATGGGTGAAGCAGTGGCTACGTTGGTGTGGCACCTTGGTCTGTACCGATATCCCTTGTGTTGCAACGAGGAGAATATGGGTCTTCTGAGGAGTCATTAAGCACCAACAGACCTTAGAACCTTAAAAGACACAACTTGGCCAATAGAACAGTAGCAGTATGCTACGCCCATTGAGGCTAAACTCTCGTGACAGTTCTGGCCGCAAGAAAAGATTGCGATGCTGGAGTTATGACCGATTGAGGTTAGTCAGTGATATTGGGATCCTCTAAGAACCCGGTTACTTTTAATAGGACAAGTATGAACCAACAAACTGAAAGAGGGTAATACCTAGACCTCATGCTGGCCTAAACATTAAGGGCTTGTCTTGTGTGACTTGTGTGCCTTATCATGTTTGCCTTTGTAAATATTTGTGGTGTGCTTTATCATAACATCATAACATCATGAGCATTGCATGCATCCTGCATAAGGACTGACCATTTCAAAGACAAGAGTGTTTCACCTTTGCTCTGTTTTGTAGGACATCATGATGCCTATGCGAAGGAATACTATCCGGTTCAACTTTGTTCACCCACCTGAGTTACTTGAAGAATTGGTTAGCAGAATTCCAAATACTACATCCTTCATCCAGAGGCATGGTTCTCTTCTCAGTTTAGTCACTGCAAAGCGGGATCAACAGTTGATGAGTGTCCTGACCCAGTTCTATGACCCTCTGTACCAGTGTTTCACCTTTTAAGACTTCCAGTTGGTCCCTACCCTGGAAGAGTTCTCTGATTTGCTTGATATCCCTATCTTGGATCAGACTCCCTACACTGGTTGGGAAAAGACCCTCAGGCTTGAGGAGGTTGCTGCAGCTCTTCCCTTGACCCATCAAGAAGTAATGGACAACTGGGTGACTAGAAGCGGAGTTAAGGGTTTCTTGGCCAAGTTTCTGATTGGTAAAGCCAACAGTTTCTGGAATGACTTGGACTTTAGGGCATATGAAGACATCTTGGCTCTCTTAATCTATGGGCTAGTCTTGTTTCCTAATCCTGACAACTTCGTCAATGTCACTGCCATAAGGATCTTCATGTCTCAGAATCCTGTGCCCACTCTCTTGGGTGATATCCTGCAACAACTTTATGCTCGTACTGCCCGAAGACGAGGAACTCTGTGGTGTTGTATCCCTTTGTTGGTGAGGTGGTTTATTTCGCACCTCCCTAAGTTCGTACTGAAGAACCAAGAAGGAAGAGGTTGGGCTCATAGGTTAATGTCTCTCACTGATAAGGACATCATTTGGACTTTCAGAGGTTTGGATGAGACAGCTGTTATTGATCGTTGTGGAGAATACCCTAATGTTCCTCTGATTGGTATCCAAGGAGGAATCTCTTATAATCCATGTCTAGCACTCCGTCAGTTTGGAAGGGCCAGAAGAGCAGGGCCTCATGAGATGTTGGTGCCTCACATCAGTTTTGAGTTTCAGGTGGATAGTGACGAGCTGCGTCGTAGGTTCATCAAGGCTTGGGACAAAGTTCATAAAACTGACCCACAAGAGTTGGGGCCAAAGACTTCTCTACCTATGGAAGCCTATTACAAATGGGTCCGCATCCGTGCTCAGAAGTTAGGTATGCCATACGAAGCTGTCAGACCCGTCATTCTTGAGTATCCTGACAAAGATGGGGCTCCTCCAACTGTCCTCCCTCCTCAGATACCTACTGATTATGAGACATTAAAGAGGTCTTGGTCACAACTGCGAGAAGAACGAGATTCTTATCAGGAAAAGTTCAACGAGCAGGAATTGAAGATCCAGAAGCTGACAAAGCAATTGGAGAATGAGCGAGCTCTGAATGACTACATCTGTACTGAGAAGAGGAGACCCTGGGATCAATGAGGAGCTCTGGATGATCTTTTACAGTTTTATTTCCCCTTTTCAGTATTTCCATTTTTTGTAACGCCTAAGGGCAACCTGTTGAACAATTTAAATTTCAAAGTTGAATCTAATGAAGTGTGTTCCCTTTTGTTTACAAAGTTGATTCCCGGTTGTCTTTGAAAACATAAATCATACGCATTCCATTCATCATGTGCATAGCAGGTATTCCTCTTTTCAGGTTGCTTACTGTTCTTCGCTGTTTATTTCAGCATCATGAACCCTGAATCATCAACCGAGATGTCTATCAAGGCCCTTCAGGCGCAGAACGCACAATTTCAGGAGCTGATCATGGGTTTGGCTCAAGGCCAAGAAGAGCTGAAGGCTTTGCTCCTGAAAAAGGAGAAGAAGAAGAAGAGAACTGTTCTTTTCAACTCGGGCCGGAGGTTTGGTAATACTCTGCAGAATGAGGAAGCTGGTTCTTCTGTGGGCAAAGACAGTCCCCAGGGGGGAAAGGCTCCAAGTCCAGTAGTCTCTGACAACGAGACTGACTTTAATGAGGAACAGTATCCTCCTGCTGAAGACCGGTACAAGCAGTTGGAAGACAGACTGAATGCCATGGAGATCCAACAAGTGCCTGGGCTGGATTTCGGAGACTTGGGCTTATCTACTGGTGTGATCATTCCTCACAAGTTTAAGGAACCATCTTTCACCAAGTATGACGGGGCGTCTTGCCCCAAGCTACACCTCAGATCTTATGTGCGGAAGATTCAACCGTACACAGTGGACAAGAACTTGTGGATCCACTTCTTCCAGGAGAGCCTTTCAGGGACTCATCTCGAATGGTTCTATCAGCTGGATGGGACCAAGGTTCGTAACTGGGAGGAGTTGGCTACTGCTTTTTACAAGAAGTATCAATATAATGCCTACCTTGCTCCTACACATACCCAACTCCAGGGTATGTCGCTAGGATCGAGCGAAGGTTTTAAAGAGTATGCACATAAGTGGAGGGATCTGGCTAGCAGGGTGCAGCCTCCGTTAACTGACCGTGAGCTGGTAGATATGTTCTTGGGGACCCTCTCCGGGCCATTCTTCAATCATCTTATCGGTAATTCATCTGCAGGGTTCACTGACCTTATTATGACTGGGGAGAGGATAGAGGCTGAAATGAAGTCCGGTAAAATTCAGAAGGGTGCATCTTCAAGTTCTGAGAAGAAACCCTTTAAGAAGGAGGCCAGTGCTGTATATGGGCCTAGAAAGCATGATAAACCAGAGCGCCGCCAATCTGTCAACGCGGTGATGATTGCTAAGCCTGCTGCCGCTCCTCGGCAAACCAATCCACAAAGGGCTGAGAGACCCAGAAGAGAGTTTACCCGGCTGAGTATGACCTTATCACAAATCCTGCCGCAGTTGCTATCCACTAACTTGGTGACTGTCAGGGAGAACCCGAAGGTTGTGAATACTGCCTCTCCCAAATATAATCCAAATGCCCGTTGTGCTTATCACTCTGATAGCCCGGGGCATTCTACTGATGATTGCTGGGCCCTAAGGAATAAAGTGCAGGATCTTATTGATGCCAAGGAGGTACAGTTTGAGGCACCTGAGAAACCTAATGTGGTGACAGCTCCCCTGCCTGCTCATGGAGTGAATTCTATTGGGGATGATGACGAAGTGGAAGAATCTGAGTCTGACAGCTGGATTTATCCGACGGCCGACAGTGGACCTAGCAATTGGATTGCAAAGGACAACCTACCTGTTACTTTTGTTACGGAGTAATGAATTCCTTTGTTTTTGTTATTTGTAATAAACAATAAATTGAACTTTATGGCCTAGTGTCTTACCTAGGGCACCGTGGCTTCATTTGTGAGGGCATATTAATTGTCATTTCATATATCATGAATAAAGACCTTGGACGTTTTATCACATTTCAAATCTTGTGTTCCTTTTCTTTCTTTCCTTTCTTTATATATTGCAAAAACAACTGTATTTACACACACTCACCCATACAGGTTTCAATCCACTCTGGATCTCACTGGTAACGACTCTGCTACTGCCAGTTATGACTTTGAAAATCCGATCAACTTAGTCGAAGACGAAGGTGAAGATGATTGCGAAGTGCCTGGAGAGCTTGCAAGACTGTTACTCCAGGAAGAGAGGGAAATTCAACCACACGAAGAGCCGGTGGAAGCAATAAATCTGGGTACCGAGGCAGACAGAAAGGAGGTTAAGATTGGTGCCAACCTAGAGCTCAGCGTGAAGCAACGGTTGACTCAGATGCTGCATGACTACATTGAAATCTTTGCCTGGTCCTACAAAGACATGCTTGGTCTGGATACCGACATTGTGGTCCATCACTTGCCTACAAAGGAAGACTGCCCTCCGGTTAAGCAAAAGGTCCACCGTATGCGTCCAGAAATGTCCGAAAAGATCAAAGCCGAGGTTATGAAACAGTTTGATGCTGGGTTTCTTGCAGTGACTTCTTACCCTCAGTGGGTTGCTAATGTGGTGCTGGTGCCAAAGAAAGATGGAAAGGTCAGAATGTGTGTTGACTACAGGGATCTGAACAGGGCCAGCCCCAAGGATGACTTCCCTCTACCTCACATTGATGTCCTTGTTGACAATACTGCTCAGCACAAGGTGTTCTCTTTCATGGATGGTTTTTCAGGGTATAATCAGATCAAGATGGCTCCTGAAGACATGGAAAAGACTACCTTTGTTACTCAGTGGGGCACCTTCTGTTACAAGGTCATGCCATTCGGGTTGAAAAATGCTGGGGAAACCTACCAACGTGCCATGGTTGCTTTATTTCATGACATGATCCATCATGAGATTGAGGTATATGTCGACGACATGATTGCAAGGTCCCAAACTAAGGAGGAACACCTTGACCATCTGCAAAAATTGTTTGACCGTCTGAAGTTGTACAAGCTGAGGTTGAACCCGAACAAGTGCACCTTCGGGGTTAGATCGGGAAAGTTGCTAGGCTTCGTTGTAAGTGATAAGGGTATTCAAGTGGACCCTGCCAAGGTTAAAGCCATTCAAGAGATGCCAGTTCCTAAGATAGAGAAAGAGGTCAGAGGCTTTTTAGGACGCCTGAATTACATTGCTCGATTTATCTCGCACCTAACCGCTACCTGTGAGCCAATCTTCAAGCTGCTGAAGAAAGATCAGGTAGTACGTTGGAATGATGAATGTCAGGCCGCTTTTGACAGAATCAAAGAGTATCTCCAAGAACCACCCATTCTTATGCCACCAGTTGAAGGGAGACCTCTGATATTATACCTGACAGTACTTGACAACTCAATGGGGTGTGTGCTAGGGCAGCATGACGAGTCTGGCCGAAAAGAGCATGCCATTTATTACCTTAGCAAAAAGTTTACCGACTGTGAGACCCGATACTCACTGCTCGAGAAAACTTGCTGCGCTTTGGTATGGGTTGCTCGCTGGATGAGACAGTATATGCTGACTCACACTGCCTTGTTGATCTCAAAGATGGACCCAATAAAGTACATATTTGAAATGCCTGCTCTGTCTGGGAGAATAGCAAGATGGCAAATGATCTTGACAGAATACGACATCCAATACACAACTCAGAAAGCCATCAAAGGAAGTGTATTGGCAGACCACTTGGCACATCAGGCAGTAGACGACTATCAGTCAATGAACTTTGAATTTCCTGACGAAAGCATCATGATTGTGACTGATTGTGAAGTACCTGGACCGGATGAAGGACCTGAGGAAGGATCCCGATGGTCTATGCACTTTGACGGAGCCTCTAACGCTTTGGGTAACGGTATCAGCGCTGTGATCATATCCCCTCAAGGCACTCATACTCCACTTACTTCCCGACTATGTTTCAACTGCACCAACAACATGGCGGTAGTATGAGGCTTGCATCATGGGTCTCCAAGCTGCGATTGACTTAAGGATCAAGTTTCTGAGTGTCTTCGGAGATTCCGCTCTCGTGATCAATCAGATCAAAGGGGAGTGGGATACGAAACATCCGAACCTTATTCCTTACAAAGAATGTGTGTTGACCTTGATCCCCCACTTCACAGAGATAACCTTTGAACACTTTCCGAGAGAGGAGAATCAGCTGGCGGACGCGTTAGCTACGATGTCTTCCATGTTCAAAGTCAAATGGGACAATGAGGCTCCCCGGATCATCATCTGGAAACTGGACGAACCGGCATACTGTTGTGATCTTGAGGCTGAGGTAGTGACTGAGAAACCTTGGTACCATGAGGTGAAGAGGTATTTGGAAGCTTAGGAATACCCTGAAGGTGCACCTATCAACGACAAGAAGTTTCTGAGAAGGTTCGCTACAAAGTTCTTCCTCAGAAACGACATCCTGTATAAGCGAAACCATGATTCGACCTTACTACGTTGTGTGGATAAGACTGAAGCAGAAAGGATCATGGCAGAGCTACATGAAGGGACCTTCGGAACACATTCCAGTGGACACACTATGGCGAAGAAAATCCTTCGGGCAGGGTATTTCTGGTCCACAATGGAAGCCGACTATTACCAACACTCTCGGACATGTCATAAATTCCAGGTTTATGCAGACAAGGTGCATGTTCCTCCAGTTCCTCTGAATGTTCTGACTACACCTTGGCCTTTTGCAATGTGGGGCATAGATATGATCGGCGAGATTAAGCC
Organism: Vicia faba; assembly: GCA_948472305.1. Taxonomy (NCBI): domain Eukaryota; kingdom Viridiplantae; phylum Streptophyta; class Magnoliopsida; order Fabales; family Fabaceae; genus Vicia; species Vicia faba. The sequence goes on from OX451739.1 coordinate 1,604,604,824, forward strand.
TACAGCATCCAATGGACATCGCTTCATCCTGGTAGCGATCGATTACTTTATGAAGTGGGTTGAAGCAGCTTCCTACGCCACAGTAACCAAGAACGTCGTGGCACGGTTCATTCGGCATAACTTGATCTGTCGATACGGCATCCCTGAAAGAATCATTACAGAAAACGGTACCAATCTCAATAACAAGATGATCACTGAGCTCTGCAAGCAATTCAAGATACAGCACCACAACTCTTCTCCCTACCGGCCGAAGATGAATGGGGCTGTAGAAGCAGCGAATAAAAATATCAAGAAAATTGTGCAGAAGATGACGGTGACTTATAAAGATTGGCACGAGATGTTACCGTTCACTCTACATGGGTACCGTACCTCAGCAAGGACGTCAACCGGGGCAACTCCTTTCTCCTTGGTCTATGGCATGGAGGCGGTCTTACCGATCGAAGTGCAAATACCCTCTCTCCGGATAATGAAGGATGCAGATCTGAGCGAAGATGATTGGATCCAGACACGACTTGATCAGTTAAACTTAATTGACGAAAAGAGACTTGCTGCTATTTGTCATGGTCAGACGTATCAAAAAAGGATGATCAGGGCATTTAACAAAAAGGTCAGACCACAAGAATATCAAGTTGGGGATCTGGTAATCAAGCGCATCATCCTTCCTCAGAGTGATCCAAGGGGCAAATGGACCCCTACGTACGAAGGGCCATTTGTGGTTAAACATGTGTTCTCAGGAGGAGCCATGATTCTAACCAACATGGATGGTGACGACTTTCCTCACCCCGCCAATGCAGACATAGTAAAAAGATACTACGCATGAAAAAAGACCCGCTAGGTTGACATACCTAGGCAAAAATTAGGGCTTCCCGGAGAACCAAAAGGGTTCGGGCAAAATGAAGGGATGAAATGAAAAAAATCTGTACACCCGGCAAGTCGAAAACCTGAAAAGGCGGCTTGGGCAAAAATGGGTATCCCGGTGGACTGAAAACCCGAAAGGGCGGTCCAGGCAAAAATTAGGGATAAAGCGTAATACTATGTCTCATTGGATCACCTTGCATCCGGAATCCGGTATCAATATCAAGTTCAAAACGACATCGATCAATCAGCCTCATCCTCGACTAGGTCATCAAGTGATGAGACACTCGAAGATATAAAGGCAATAGCAGAGTTGAAACCCAGCGGGATTACTCTTTTCACACAGCTGTTTTATTTTCCTTTGTACAAATTTGTATAAACTCTTTTGTTCGGCGGCGTTCTCTTACTAGGACGTCAGCCTCTTGTACATAAACGCCTATTTACAGGCAAATTCAAAAATCAATACAAAAATCACTTTTCAGTTAAAATTTCCAATAGTTTTTCCTTTTCTGTTTTGTTTTGCGAAGAACGTCCAAGGTTCAATTTGTGATATATGCATTTGACACTAATTGCTAACTCATAAATATTTGCATACGAAACAAAGGATTATTTACAAGTAACATTAGAAACAGGGGCAATAATGAGTGGTCTAAGCGATCTAATTGTTCTATCCACCAAGGTACCAAGGTAGGTTCAGCTGAAGAACATAACCAATATACCCTAATTCCCCAGAGAGTGAGCCAGCAAGTCAATGCACTCTCCCCAAGCAAAGGTACATTATCAGCCTTAAGGAAGTTGGGTATCCCTAGCAGATCTCAACATTCCCTAGTACAATATACGAATATTCTTAAAAAGCATCCCCGACAGTCTTGATCTAAGATTGATCCCCGGCGGTATACCAGACATTCAGTGGAGCCACTTCCCAGTACATCTCAAGAATTTCCCCAGGAGAGTCAAATCCAAATTTCCCCAGGAAGGGTTGAATCATCTCCCCAGCAGGAAGCTTACCCCCAGTAGATTCTGGAAGCTTCTCCCCTACAGAGCATGAACGCGTCCCTCGGCTTTATTCAAAGGTTATTTCCCTACCGGGATATAACTGGGTTATCCTCAGCCAATAGCCATGGAAAGATCGTCGTCAGCAAAGTCTTCCTTATCCCCAGCGAAGTCTACTAACACTTCCAACATAACAACGACATCCTCAGCGAAGTTACCATCAAGATCCCAGCAAAGTACCTCTCTCCCCGCAGAGTATTGTCCCCCAGTAAGATCGCTAGAATAATTTTCTCCCCGCAGAGTAATCCATTCGCCAAGTTTATTCCCCAACAGAGTTATCTTCTCCTACCGGTATTCTTGCAACTATCATCCCCAGCGGAAACAATAAAGCACTATTCTCCAACATCAGCCCAGGATGTGACTTCCCGGCACCCGTCAAGGATTTATTTCCCTAGACAAAAACATACATTCATAAACATCGCATTTCCATACATTATAGCATGCATAAACGCATCATATCGTACAATCTCATTTACATTGAGAACATCATTGCTTGACCCATATCATGCATTGCATATGACTGACCTTTACCTTTCAGGAAAGATCCAGTTAAGTTCTCAGCTATGTCCAAGGCCTTCTCTGGTTCAGTCAGGTCGACCCTAAGATCTCCCTAATTCTTATCCAGTTGAAGTTATTCCAAGACCTTACCTGGTTCAGTTAAATCAACTCCTAAAGATTTTTCTTATTCTTATCCAGTCAAAAGCCTTCTCTGGTTCAGTCAGATCGACCCTAAGATCTCCCTGATTCTTATCCAGTTGAAGTTATTTCAAGACCTTGCCCGGTTCAGTTAAATCGACTCCTAAAGATTTTCCTAATTCTTATCCTGTCAAAGGCCTTCTCTGGTTCAGTCAGATCGACCCTAAGATCTCCCTGATTCTTATCCAGTTGAAGTTATTCCAAGACCTTGTCCGGTTCAGTTAAATCAATTCCTAAAGATTTTTCTGATTCTTATCCAGTCAAAGGCCTTCTCTGGTTCAGTCAGATCGACCCTAAGATCTCCCTGATTCTTATCCAGTTGAAGATTCCAAGACCTTGTCCGGTTCAGTTAAATCAATTCCTAAAGATTTTTCTGATTCTTATCCAGTCAAAGGCCTTCTCTGGTTCAGTCATATCGACCCTAAGATCTCCCTGATTCTTATCCAGTTGAAGATTCCAAGACCTTTTCCGGTTCAGTTAAATCGATTCCTAAAGATTTTTCTGATTCTTATCCAGTCAAAGGCCTTCTCGGGTCCAGTTAAATCGATTCCTAAAGATTTTCCTGATGAAGACTCAGTAGAAGACATCCAAGATTCTCTCATCGTTACTGTTGAGGTAGTAATCGCCCCAGATTCTCTCATCGTTACTGTTGAGATAGTAATCGCCCCAGATTTTCTCATCGTTACTGTTGAGGTAGTAATCGCCCAAGGTTCTCTCATCGTTACTGTTGAGGTAGTAATCGCCCCAGGTTCTCTCATCGTTACTGTTGAGGTAGTAATCGCCCCAGATTCTCTCATCGTTACTGTTGAGGTAGTAATCGCCCCAGATTCTCTCATCGTTACTGTTGAGGTAGTAATCGCCCCAGGTTCTCTCATCGTCCCGTTGAGGTAGTAACCATCCCTGATTCATTCATCACCGTTTGAAGCTCCAGACTCGATTCCTGTATCTCGCCACGGCACGTCTGAAGAGTTCAAAAATTCAATTCCTGTAACCAGTCAGGGCACATCTACACAAAGAGTTTGAAGACCAGCTCCTGTAACAGACCAGGTAATCATTTTCTTTTCTAGGTACGCAAGTTCTCGCTAAGGAATCTCTTACGCGATCGACACCCAGATGGCATCTATAAGCCCGTCCACCTATCCATCACCTCTCAGCATGGCATCTGTAAGCCCATCTTCCTATCCATCAATCTCCAAATGGCATCTGTAAGCCCATTCCCAACATCACACTGCCAACATGTGAGCGCAAATTTCTGGGCACTCTAGTGTTCAATCATCTTCCACCTTCGGATTACGAAAGGCACGTCAGCCAATCTACATCCTCAGATGTAAGAAGATTGAACAGGGGAAACTGTTGTACCCCAAAATTTGCCCTCCCATATTCTTCAAGATTTGCAAAGAGCATGCTTCAAAATCTCCCAAGGGTTGCACAGTCCAATGGCCTCCTATCAGTCAAAGATTAGGGTTTTGGTTCTGGCAAAGAAGTTGAAGCTTCCAAGGGTCCAAACAAGTCCCACATGCCTATAAACATTGTCAAGCATCCTCATGTCAAGTTTCAAGACTTACAGCATAAAATTGCACAGTCAAAAACCCTAATTGCTCAACAGTCAACTGCAGGGGCAAAATGGTCATTTGACAGTCAAAAGTCAAAAATTTTGGTCAACATATTATTTTGAAGCCACAAACATCATTTGATCAATTCTTGATCATGATTCTCAAGGCATGGCTCAAAAAGTCTCAAGATGCAAAAGTTTCTATTTTTGGACAGTTGGAAAAGTCAACTGCAAATTGACCAAGGCATAACTTCCACATGGTTTATCAGAAAAATTCCATCCAAAGCTCATTTTGAAGAGAATGACATTTCATACAACTCATCTTCACACTTCAAGTACAAGAAATGCTCTCACAAAAAGATATCAATCTCAACATTATAGGTCATTTTCGAAAGTCAACAAAAAGGCACTTTAAGTCAAAGACCATAACTTGATATTGGTAAATCCAAATGACATGGGACCAAAGGCATTGGTTAGAGGACTTCAAGACCTTTCCAAAATGTCTAAGAACACGATCAAAGCTTAAAAATTGAGCAAGATATGCCTTGTGGAAGTTGGGAAATTTTTGGGAATTTTGAAAAGTCAACTTTGCTTCAAATGCCTCAAAATTGCTAATGGGCCTCAATTTCTTCCATGAAACATTACCCAAAGGTTATGCACGACCCATTGACCCAAAGGGGAGTTATTTTCTTATTTTTAATTTATTAATTGAATTTTCAAATCTATTAATTCATTTAATCAAAATTAAATATGAGAAAAATACAAAATGATGCTTTTAAATCTTTTTGATGCAGCAAATCCAACTAATGCTAGGTGGCAATTGGTTTCATGTCCAAAAAAGGCAAATCTTCCATGATTGGCATGTTCTTCATGACAAAAAGATTGAAAAAATCAAGGAAGATCACAAATATTGAAAGGCATTAAAACTTGGATGTTGGGCTTGTTTTGTTGACCTAAAACATTCACATACATATACACAATGCAACCCTAATCACAAAGACAAGAAAGCTGCGCCAGAATCACAAGAACAAACTTGCACTTTTTCTTAAAAAACCTCAAAACTGTTTTGGCATCTAGAAGGCGTTTCAAGGCGTAAAAAGTATCTCAAAAGCTTGCTGGGACTTTCCTGAACAGAACCCAATACTTTTCCACTCTCCATACACAGAGAAACGGTAGAACGCCATAGCCCTGCTCAAGAAAACTCTCATAATCGTATTTTGATTTATATGCATATTTCATACATTTTAAACGTTGATTTATATTAATATGGACCTTCTGAAACTCATGATACCATTTAATTGTTCTAATCTTGCCTGTAGCGAAATATACCATTGAAATGTTCTAGGGTTTCAGAAGCTTCCATTTGAGGCTTTGAGTATATGGAAAAATTAGGCCATGAAACTAGGACCATTGAATTCGTGACATTCTAAAGAATCCAAAACACTCATCGCGCCTTTTTTATGATTGCTCAATTTCCTATTCGCTATTTTTTGTTGTTTCAGATTGTGGGGGTTTAAAACCCCCACTATCTAGCTTATATTTTCAGGCAAAAAACGAAGAGGCCATGAGGAAGACGCTGAGGTGTAAGCACGTTACTGGGTAATTCAAATCCTGGCGCGCGTTTTGTTAAAGTTCCACTAACACTTGCTTTCTCTCTCTTATTATTCTTTATCCATTATATATCAAACAAACGCGTTTGGCTGGTTGGTGAGTGATGTGTCCTTCAAGCATTGGGACATGGGTTCGATTCCCAGGTCCCCCATATTTCTGCATATTTTTCATGTTAACATGTTCAGGTGGTCATCACGCTCAAGGGAGTACCATATGCCTTCACATGCTGGCTTGCCACATAATCCTGGAGATCAATCTGAAGGTCATAATGAGGATTCCAGGGTACACACTAGTCCACCATGCACACGTGACCATTGAAAAGTCAACAGGCCCTGACTTATTGGGTCAAAATTGCTTGCAAAAAGCCTCCAAGTTGGGCAAACAACCCCCAAAGTTTGTATATCTTTTAATCTCTTTTCTTTTCTTTTCCTTTTTTTTAATTCTTTTGATCATTTTTTTTTATTTTATTTAATTTACTTTAGATAATTAATTTTCATATAAAAACCAAAAAAAATCAGAAAATTCCAAAATAAAATATATTTATTTATTTAATGCATTAATGTTTTTGTAAATAAAATTCTAATAATCAATTAGTTTTAATTTTAGTTTTAACTTTAACATTTTTCTTAAATAAATTAAAAAATATAAAAATTAGGGTTTCTAGCATTTTTACTCTTTTTCTCAATAATTAAATTTCCTCATCATCATTATTATTAATTCTTAATTAATTTGTGAATAAATATGACATTTAAATGATTAGGTTAAATTAGGTCAAACTTAAACATTTTTCTTTAATAAATTAAAAACAAATTAGAATTAGGGTTTCCTATAATAATTAATTTTCTCATTAAATTTCATAAATACAAAAACTCCAAAAATAAGTTCTTTCCTTTACTTAATTTAATTAATTTTGTAACTTCAATTCAATTTCCTTAAAGGGTCCAACGCCCTCGCACTCGATTCTAAATTCTTTTCACGCATTTATTTTTATTTCTTTTATGAATGTAATGTATTTTCCCCAAAGCCTTGTAATAGATAATTAGGGTATTTACTTTTTGCATTTTGATTCAAATCGGGTCTTGGTTTAATTTGGCGATGTAGACCCGCGCCCTTGTAATAGCGTAGGACCTTTATTTTTCCGCACTTTAAATTCCCGCACCTTTAAATGTTAATAATCACATGAAAGAATGTATGCTCAAATAAAATCAAAGCGTAGAACACTCAATGCATGATCAAGACAAAAATAACTGAAAATGACACACAATTCACACACCACTCTTAGGGTACGCCTCACGGTTTCCTTGCCCCTCGAAACGTGGTCGTCCAGTAGAGGATGTTTTAGTAAGTCCTCGTGTTCATGAACATGGCATGGGGGTAGCTTCTAAGGTATCCTCCTATTACTCTGGTGACCACACTGTCCCTAAACTCGAATTGACCCGAACACCTCCAACGGTGGTGCTACCTACCTCTCAATGGTGGGATGGCACTATGTTAAGGACATCTACACAGAATAATTCCTTAGGGTAGGTAGATGACTCGTAGATACTTGCTCTAATTCAAAACAAATCCAAAAACTTCTTTTCACACCGACACTTTGCAAAAAGCTTTCAAAACAACTTTTCAAACACTCTTGAGGACTGATACAAGAGTCGATCTGAAACTTTCAAAGAAACTTTTTCAAACCCACTCACCTTGAAAAGCAAACAAACATTTTTGAAAACATAAATGAGCAAGTATCTAAGAGCCCATGGATAACCATGGATAGAAAGGGTGCTAACACCTTCCCTTTCTATAAATCTACCTCCCGAACCGAGAGCAATCTCAATAAGGAATTTTTCTGTGCTTTTGTCCTTTCCATTTGGAGAAAATAAAAGACGGTGGCGACTCTTGCTTCCGCGACATTTCGTGAACCAGCGTTAAACAGTCAGTTCCAGATCCACCGATCACAAGGGTCAAAACCCTAATTTTGCATCCGATTTAATTTCCCGCACGCTTTATTTTATCCAATTAATGTATCTGCTCCCGGTTTGTAATAATTAATTAGGACCTTTATTTATTTTACCGCTTTATTTTATTTTCAAAGGGTTGCTTTTGGCGATGTAAATACCCGACACCTTGTAATTTAATTTCCTTATTTTAATTCCGCAAATTATACAACTGCTAGATGTTTGATAATAGGGTTTGCATAACAAGAATGAATGCTTAATCTTAAAATCAATTAGATCACCCTAAACATGTGCAAAGATAAAAATAACTGAAAACAACACACTCACACATGAGCACTCCTAGGGTACACCCCACTTGGTTGCCTTCATACACGGTCATTGAGTATAGGTCGTTTTAGAGGTCGTCCTCTTGTCTAAAAGATCATAATTCCATCGAAACGGTTGCCTCAGATATTGTTGCCTCAAACAAATGATCTAAGACATTAGGGTTACCGCTAAGGCGTCCTAACATTGTTTTAGTGACCGTATGTCCCTCTTTCGAATTGACTCTCAAACTCCAACGACGGTGCTACCTACTCACTAATAGTTGGATAGCATGGTCTAAAGGAAAATAGCATAAAATGATTCCTTTTTCGAGTAGGTAGATTAGCTCTTAGATACTTGCTCCTTCAAAACAAAAACTTTTTCACACTTACACTTTTACAAACAAGTTTTCAAAAACACTTCATTACACTTTTGAGGACAGAAGCAAGAGTTAAATCGAAGTTTTTAAACAAAAACTTTTTCAAAACCCACAAACACAAAGAAAGCAATTTTTTGAAAACAATGAGGAAGTAGCTAAGTGCCCGTAGATAACTATGGATAGAAAGGGTGCTAATACCTCCCCTTTCTATAATCTACCCCCCGTACTCAGAAATATCTCGAAAAAGGAATTTTTCTGAGCTTTTTTCCTTTCCTTGTTGGATAAAATAAAAGTAGGTGGCGACTCTTGCTTATCGCGACATTTTGCGAACACAAACGCAAAATGCAAACCAGCATTCCAAAAAACAGTCAGTTCTTCCCACCGTATCACAAAAGTCAACCCAACTATGACCAAGCATAAATTCTTCATACTTTACCAGAAACTTTCCATCCAAATCTCATTTTTAAGAGGATACAATCCCCTACAATTTATCTTCAGCTCACAAGTTCAAAATATGCACTCACAAAAAGATAGGAATTTTGATATTATAGGTCATTTTGAAAAGTCAACAAAAACACCTTTTTGGGTCAAAGCTTCATACATGAACATGGAAGACTCAATTGAGATGTGACCAAAATGTTTGCTTAGGGGACATCCTAAGCTTTCTAAAAAGTCAAAGAACACCCTCCTAGGGTCAAAATTGAGAAAGTTGTGCATTGTCAAAGTTGGCAATTTTTGGAAAATTGTCAAAAGTCAACATTGATCAAATTTGCATTTTTTCCAAAGGGGCCCATGTTTTCTTGCTTGAAACATGTTTCTAATAGGACCCACGACCCCTGAGATTTTCCACCTATTTTTTTATTATTTTTATCATTTAATTTGATTTTTTATTCATTTAAATCAAAATAAATCAAATTAAGTGGTAAAATAATGAAAACAAATCAAATCTTGAGATTTTTATGCATGTTCTGAGTCCATATACAGCTAGCATGCCAGCCAATTCGTGCAAGGCTCATTAGGGTTGAAAAAGATTAGATTGAAACAAGGTTTGGAAAGAAATCATACATGAAGCAAATCAAATCAAATCTCCATTATTTCTCAAGATTCATGTCAATTTTGTTAACCTAATTCAGTCTCCTACATATACACAACAATTCCATACCATAAGAAGAAGGATTGGAGGCGTGAAATAGCAAGAGAGAAATTGAAATTTTGGACAAAAAGTGTGAGATCAAAATCCACCCTAGAGCCATCCTCACGGAGATTTAAAGATTCCAATCTATTCCAGGACATCCCAGGAAGCTAACAACATCCTTTGCAAGTCTCAGAGCATCCAGAAATCGTCCCTAAGAGCATCACGGTTTGCACTAAGAACTCAAATTCCTTTTCTATGATTTACGCATTATAAATGTATTTTTCCCATATATTTTTGTTCATCATCATGTTTGCAATGTTTCTGGATAGTTTGATTTAAGTTATAGTGCAGGAATAAGTTTTTGCCATTGCTAGGGTTTGATGCTCCAATTTGGGGTTTTGTGATTTAAGCAAAATTAGGCCTAATGATGGGTACCATGATGATTAGGGCTTCAAGCCCAATTGATTCATGGTCACCAATTTAATTTATCTTACCTGTACACGATTTTTTAGATGCACAGGGTTATAGCCATGGCCAAAATCCGTAGGTAAAAGTTGTTACCTAAGACAACAGTCCCGAGGAAGAAGACGCTGGCGTGTCAAGTAACCATTGAGACATTTGAAAATTTGCGCGTGTTCTGTGCATCGCAATTAATTTGGCTTTTGTTTTTATTTGTTTATTATGTTTACAACTAATAATTCCAGCGCAGTTGGTCAGAGCAAGGAAGTATGAAGCTCATGTCCTGGGGTCGATCCCATGTGTGAGCTTTTGGAATTTTCTCCATTATTTCCTTGCAAGTTCCATGCACCTCACCTTCTGAGGACCATCATCCTCTGGATCCACCTCCAGCCAGATCCAACACACCTCACCTTCTGAGGACCATCATCCTCTGGATCCATCTCCAGCCAGATCCAGCGCTAGCATACGCAGGTCCACCATGAGCCCCCAGAAGATGGTCTCACGGGATCAGGCGCTAGACTCTGGGCCATCCTTTTGAGGTTCAGAAGTTCAGCATACACCCCCCAAATTTGCTAGCAGCAGGCCCATTTGGTTATTTCTACTATATTTCTTTAATTTCTTTTCTTTAATTATTTTTTTAATCAATACAAAAATTATTTTATTAAATTAACAGATCAAAATATCACAAAAAGACTTATTTTCTTAATAAATATTATTTTTAATTAATTAATTTAATTAATTTAGAGCAACTTTAATTTCTTTCATAATTAAAAATAATTAGAAATTAGGTTTAATTAATTTGCAATTAAATGTTTTCTCAAATAAAAATTCACAAGAACAAAAATCTTTTTCTCTCAATTAGAGTTTTAAGTTATTAATTACCGTCCTCGTATTTAATTTTCCGCGCGCTTGTTAATTATTTTTTCCATTATTTTGTTACTGTTCAGGGTTTGTAATAGTTAAATTAGGGTTTTATTTCTTGCTTTAAATCCCCAATTTCTTGGTTATGTAATTAATCCCCCTCCCCGAACCCTTGTAACAACTATGTTTTGCTTCCTCACACTTTAAATTCCCACAATCTTTAACTGTCTAGATGTATGGCTAATAGGATTGTATGGCAAGAATGTATGAAAAATTAAAACAGTTAGAAAACCCTAATGTGAAAAGATAAAGTTAACTGAAAAAGCACACTTGCACATGCTCACTCTTAGGGTATACTCTCACTCCTGTTGCCTTCGGTAAACGGTCATGAAGCATAGGATGTTTTAGTGGTTATCCTCTATGTCCCAAAAGATCAAAAAATGACCCTTTCAACTGTTGCCTCGGGAAAGATCTTTAGGACTCTAGGATGGTTACTAAGGTGTCCTAACATTACTTTTGTGACCGTATGACCCTTTCGAATGTCCCTTACAACTCTAACGACGGTGCTACCTACTCCTTAATAGTGGGATAGTGTTGTCTAAAGGAAATAGAATAGAAACGATCTTCTTTCGAGTAGGTAGATGCTAGTAGGTACTTGCTCAATAAAAACTTTTCACACAAACACCTTTCAAAACAACTTTTCAAAATAACTTCGTCACACCCTTGAGGACTGATACAAGGGTAATCACGAAGCAAAATGTTTTCAAGACAAACACACACAAGAAATTTAAAAAATGAGAAAGTACCTAAGAGCCCGTAGATAACTACTGATAGAAAGGGTGCTAACACCTTCCCTTTCTATAATCTACCCCCCGTACTCAGAATATCTCGAAAAAAGGTTTTTTATGTTCTTTTTCCTTTTCCATGATTGGATGAAATAAAAGTCGGTGGCGACTCTTGCTTACCGCGACATTTTGCAAACAAAAAAATGCAAAACGCAAACCAGTATTAAACAGTCAGTTTTTCTACTGTGTCACAGAACTGACGACTCTGCTGGGGACATAATAAGTGGGATATACCTTAGGATCTAGGTCATTTAAATTGCTTCTCTTGATTGTCTTGATTGTTTTACTTTTGAGGGTTTGTTTGGGGTTACTATAGATCCTTCACCCGGTTCTGGGGGAACTCATTAGGTAAACATCAATAGATCGTGGAGACTGTACGGCATAGACCGATATGGTTCAAGCGATGGCTGTGTTGGTGTGGCACTTTGGTTGGTACCGGTATCCTTCATGGGGAAACGAGGAGAATACGGGGCCGCCGCGGGGTGTCGTGAAGCACCAACGGACCTTAGAACCTTAGTTGAACAACTTGGCCATTAGAAAGTAGTGAGATAGTCGGACTCGGTGTAGAGCTGAGAATTGGTTGATACTCGATGCTACACTCATTGAGATTAGACTTTCGGGATATTTTGGCTGCAAGAAAAGATTGAGAGATGAAACAATGCCCGATAAAGGATGGTCAGTGATATTGAGAAACTCTAGAACCCAATTACTTTTTAGGACAGGTTTGAACCAACTAAACTTCAAGAGGGTACTACCTTTAACCTCATGAAAGCCTTAAACCTAAGGACTTTGTGTGATTTGACTGTGTTTGCTATACCCGTGATTGCTATACCTGTGGTTTATCATGACATCATGCATCATAACATGGCATTCATGCTTATTTCACTAACCATTTCAAAGACCAAGGGAATTTGTCTTTATTCTGTTTTGCAGATCATGGCTTCCGTTCGTAGAAACACTATCCGAATCAGCTTTGTAAAGATACCTTCCCAACTCAAAGAGCTAACATCAAGGGTTTCTGAAACTTCTGCGTTCACTAAGAGACATGGTCAACTTCTCAACCTGGTTACTTCAAACTTTGATGAAAAGATGATGAGTGTACTCTTTCAGTTCTTTGATCCCAAGCACCACTGCTTCACCTTTCCAGACTATCAGTTGGTGCCTACCTTGGAAGAATTCTCTCAGCTATTGGATATACCTATTCTTGAACAGGTACCCTTCACAGGTATAGAAGAAGTTCCTAAGCCAAAATTCATTGCCTCAGCTTTGCACATGAAAAGGGCCGACGTGGTATCCAATTAGGAAAATAGAAGCGGAGTCAAGGGTTTTCTAGCTAAGTTTTTGATAGACAAAGCCCAACTGTTTTGGGATAATATGGATTTTCAGGATTTTGAGGAGGACTTGGCTTTTCTTATCTATGGTTTAGTTCTCTTTCCTAATCCGGACTCATTTGTAGATGTGAATTCTGTCAAGATCTTTCTCTCTCGCAAACCGGTGCCTACCTTGCTCGGAGATATTTTGCATACTCTTCATACTCGTACCATGAGGAGAAGAGGGATTCTTTTGTGCTGCATGCCATTGCTGTCGAGGTGGTTTATTTCTCACCTCCCTAAGTTCATACTGAAGAATTAAGAAGGTCTAGTTTGGTCACAAAGGATAATGTCACTCGCTCATACGAATATTCTTTGGTGTTCTCGATCTATGGAAAACATTTCTATCATTGACCGCTGCGGGGAGTACCCTAATGTCCCATTACTTGGTATCAGAGGGGGTATAACCTACAATCCTTGTTTGGCTCTATGAAAATTTGTTTACGCTCGAAGGGATGGTCCCCATGAGTTACTTATCAAGGGCATTGTATTCAACTATGAGGAGGATATTCAAAGGTATCATCAGAGGTTCGTACGAGCTTAGGGCATGGTAAACAGATCGAGCGTCAGGGATTTTGGGCCAAAGACTTCCATTCCAATGGAACCTTATCTACAACGGGTACGAGCCCGTGCTTAGCAACTTATGATGCCCTATATGGCTATTTTTCCAGTGATTGTGGAACCCACTACTGAAGAAGGCATTCCTTACACGGTTCTCTATCCTTACATGCCCACTAATCTTGGGGAATTACAGATGTCTTGGATTCAGATGATGAAGGAGCGGGATACTTATAGGGATCAGTTTCATGCTCAGGAGAGGAAGGTCCTAGATCTCACAAAGCAGTTGCATGAGGAAAAAGGACTGAATGATTATCTCGGTGCAAAGAGGAAGCATCCATGGGACTTTTGATTTTTATTTCTAGTTTTAGATTTATTTTTAATTGTAACGCCTTAAAGGCATTTGAACTTCAATTTTAGCTAATAAAGTTTTTGTTTATTTTTGGTTCGCAAATTTAAATTTTCTGAGGTCTTTGAAATCATTGCATGCGCATACCATTATCATACACATCATTACAGGTACCATTACAGGTTTCTCATCTCCTTCGTTGTTTATTTCAGCAGAAATGTCTTTTGAACAAAGCAATAAAGACCTTCAGGCACAGAATGCCCAGTTCCAACAAATGTTTATCAGTCTGGAAAAGGGGCAGGAGGATCTGAAAGCCCTCATTCTGAAAGAGAGGAAGAAAAAGAAGAAGGTTGCTGGTATTCTGAACATGGGCAGAAGGTTTGGAGAGCGGTTGAAGCAACAAGTCGATCTGACCTCTTCATCTAAGGAAGGGGAGAACCAAGAAGAAGAGAAGGACCCCAGTCCTGAAGTCTCTGACAATGATACTGATTATAATGATGAGCAATATCCTCCTGCTGAGTATAGATACAAACAGTTGGAAGACCGTCTGAGTGCCATGGAAGTTCAGAGGATACCTGGGCTGGATTTCGAAGAACTGGGATTGGTGTCAGGAGTGGTCATCCTGCAGAAGCTCAAAGCTCTAGTTTTTGCTAAATATTATGGGGTGTCCTGCCCAAAGCTCCATATACGCTCTTATGTCAGGAAGATTCAGCCCCACACCGCTGATAAAAATCTGTGGGTTCATTTCTTTCAAGACAGTCTATCAGGGACTCAACTTGAATGGTTCTACCAGCTAGAGGGAGAAAATATCCGAAACTGGGAAGATCTGGCTGCTGCTTTCTACAAGCAGTATCAATATAATGCCGACCTTGCTCTCACTCATACTTAACTCCAGAGTATGTCCATGGGTGCAAGTGAAGGCTTCAAATATTATGCCCAAAAATGGAGAGACTTGGCTGGGAGAGTTCAACCCCCGTTGTCTGATAGGGAGTTGGTTGATATGTTTCTAGGGACGCTATCTAGTCCATTTTTCAATCATTTGATCGGCAACTCATCAGCTGGTTTCACAGAGCTGATTTTAACTTGAGAAAGAGTAGAAGCGAGGATTCGAAGCAGAAAAATACAGAAGGATGCCTCTTTAAGTTCAGTAAAGAAGCCTTTTGCTGGTAAGAAGGAAGCTAGTGCCATATACAGCCCAAGGGGTCAGAACAAGGTTGAACAACGTCAGACAGTAAGTGCCGTGATGATACCTAGACCTGCAGCTGCTCCACAATGTAATAATCAACAAAGGGTTGAAAGACCACAACAAAAATTTACCCACATCAACATGATATTGGCTGAAGTTCTACCTCATTTGCTGAAATCCAACTTGGAAACCTTGAGAGAGGCTCCCAAGAATCCAAATACTACATCTCCCAGATATAATCCAAACGCCTGGTGTGCCTATCATTCTGAGAGTCCTGGCCATGATACAAACGACTGCTGGGCTCTGAGAAACAAAATACAAGACTTGATTGAAGCTAAGGAGATAGATTTTGATGCTCCGGAGAAGCCAAATGTCATAACTGCTCCCATGCCTAAACATGGTCGTGGAGTTAATGCTATTGATACTGATTTGTTTGTTACCTCTGTCAATGAAGTTTCTACTCCTCTCATGATTGTCAAGAAGAATTTGCTGTTGGCCGGTTTATTTCCAGGTTGTGGTGAAGGTTGCCACATGTGTTCACTTCTACCTTCTGGTTGCCATTTGCTGAAGTTAGGCGTTCAACGCCTGATAGATAGAAAATAGATTATGTTTGAGAAAACTATAGTTCCTGTTGTTCCAGTTGAAGACGTTGCCATTATAACCATTTTCGCCAATCCTTCCAAGGTTTCCTCGAGAAGACCTGTTAGGATTACACCTGCACCAAGAATTGCTCCGCTGATAATCACTGTTCCTGGTCCTATCCCATATGTCTCTGATAAAGCTATCCCCTGGTATTATGGTGCCGATGTGTACTATCATGGCATCAAACAAGATCTGGAAGATGAAGAAGCTGATCCTGATATTGATAACATTGTTGGAACCAGTAAAATCACCCGAAGTGGAAGGGTCTTCTCTCCTGAGATTTCCCCTAAGACTGTTAACAAGCCTATTGTCATTACATCTGTTGTTCCTGCTAGTACATCAATTACTGTTCCTGTTCTTACTCCAGTCGACAAATCATCTGATACCCGCGGTAAAGAGGTTGTAGGTGAGCCTGCCCGGACGGAGGCGCCTAACAAAATTGTTGTGGAGGCCTCTAAGCAAGAAATAGAGGAGATACTGAAAATCATTAAGAAGAGCGACTACAACATGGTCGAGCATCTGGGGAAGACCCCATCGAAGATAACCATGTTGTCTCTACTGTTGTGTTCTGAAGCCCATGCGAAGGCTTTGATTGCATTTCTCAAGACTGCGCATGTGCCGCAAGAGACTTCAACTGATTAGTTCAAAGATTGTGTGGCCAGCCTGACTGCTGATAATGGGATGGGTTTTTCAGATGCAGATTTAACACCAAAGGGGAGGAAGCATAATGATTCTTTGCATGTCTCGATTGAATGCAGGGGCACCACTATGGCTCATGTGCTGGTAGATGCTGGGTCTTCATTGAATGTTCTTTCGAAGAAGGCATTGGACCGTTTGGATTGCGAGGGGCTAACTCTAAAGCCTAGTAACATTGTGGTAAAGGCTTTTGACGGATCAAAGAGAACGGTGCATGAGGAGGTGGACATCCTTGTCAAAGTGGGTTCTCAGACTTTTGGGTCCAATTTCTATTGATGGATATCTGGCCATCGTATTCTTGTTTGATGGGTCGTCCTTAGATCCAAGAGGCTGGGGCAGTCACCTCTACACTCCACCAAATGTTGAAGTATCCAGTGAAAGGAAAAATCGTCACAGTGCAGGGTGAAGAAGAATATATGTGAGTCAACTCAACTCCTTCCGCTACATAGAGATGGATGGGGAATTCATCAAAACTCCTTATCAGAATTTTGAAGAGGTCCCTTAGATCTTGGCATCAACTGAAACTACTAGCAACAAACCTCTGTTGAAGATGGCTTCTCTCAAGGACGCCAGAGCTGTGGTTGAAAAAGGTGGGTGTGCCAATTGGGGTCAACTCCCTGATTTCACTCATAAAACTGACAAATTTGGTTTGGTATTTACTACAGGGGCTCAAAGGGCTGTTAGACGCGCTCGGACTGGAAGACCTCCCCTATGTATCAGCAATCGTGGGATAAACGCCATTGAAGACAGTGAAGAGGAATCAGACAATGACAGCTGGATCTACCCGACTACCAACGGTGGATCGAGTAACTGGACGGCTAAGGACTTCATACCTGTTTCTTTTATTCTGCAGTAATTGACTTATTTGTTTTAAGATTTGTAATAAACTATTTGAAACTTTATGGCCCGGTGCCTTACCCGAGGCACCTTGGCTTTGATTGTGAGGGCTATTATTTGTCATTCCATAATCATTAATAAAGCATTGGACGTTTCTTGCATACAAATTTTGCGCTCCTTGTTTTTCCTTTATGCTTTTCACTTTATCAAAACAACTACTCTCTTACACACACTCACGTATCATAATGCAAATCCATATCCACTCTGGATCCCATTGATAACAGCTCTGCTATTGCCAATTATGACTTCAAAAATCCGATCAACCAAGCCGAGGACGAATGTGAGGATGATTGTGATGTTCCTGGAGAACTTGCTAGACTATTACAGCAGGAAGAGACGGCCATACAACCTCATGAAGAGCTGGTTGAGACAGTGAACTTGGGTACTGAGGAAGACAGAAAAGAGGTTAAAATAGGTGCAAATCTGGAGCTTAGCGTTAAACAGAGGTTGATACAGATGTTGCACGACTACGTTGAGATTTTCGCCTGGTCCTATGAAGACATTCCTGGTTTAGACACTGATATTATGGTATATCACCTGCCGACTAAGGAATACTGTCCTCCAGTTAAACAGAAGGTCTGTCGTATGCGTCCCGAAGTGTCAGAGAAAATCAAGGCAGAGGTCATGAAAAAGTTCGATGCAGAATTCCTAGCTGTCACTTTGTATCCACAGTGGGTTGCTAACGTTGTTCCGGTACCTAATAAGGATGGTAAGGTACAAATGTGTGTGGATTACAGAGATCTGAACAGGGCAAGCCCCAAGGATGACTTCCCACTCCCTCACATCGATGTTCTAGTCGACAACACCGCGCAGCATAAAATATTATCCTTCATGGATCGTTTCTCTGGCTACAATCAGATCAAGATGGCTCCTGAAGACATGGAGAAGACAACCTTCGTTACACAGTGGGGCACCTTCTTCTACAAGGAGATGCCTTTTGGGTTGAAGAATGTTGGGGCAACATATCAGCACACTATGATCGTTTTGTTCCACGACATGATTCACCATGTGATCGAAGTTTACGTTGATGACATGATAGCTAGGTCTCAGACTGAGGAAGAGCATCTTGATCATCTCCAGAAAATTGTTTGACAAATTGAAGACATATAAGCTGAGGTTGAATCCGAACAAGTGTACCTTTGGGGTAAGGTCTAGTAAGCTTCTGGGTTTTATCGTTAGTGACAAGGGTATTCAGGTAGACCATGCGAAGGTAAAATCCATACAAGAGATTCCGGTTCCCCGTATAGAGAAGGAAGTTCGAGGTTTCTTGGGATGTCTAAATTACATCGCCAGGTTCATTTCACATCTGACTGCTACTTGTGAGCCAATCTTCAAGCTTCTGAAGAAATATCAAGTGGTAAAGTGGAATGATGAATGCCAGACCGCTTTCAAAAGAATCAAGGAATACCTTCAAGAACCGCCAATTCTGATGCCTCCAGTTGAAGAAAAACCTTTGATATTATACTTGACAGTGCTAGAAAATTCAATGGGGTGTGTGCTGGGGCAGCATGACGAGTTTGGCCGAAAAGAGCACGCCACTTACTACCTTAGAAAAAATTTTACCGACTGTGAGACCCGATACTCATTGCTCGAGAAAACTTGGTGCGCTTTGGCATGGGCTGCTCGCCGGCTGAGACAGTATATGCTGACTCAAACTACTTTGTTGATATCAAAGATGGATCCGATCAAGTACATTTTTTAGAAGCCCGCTCTCTCCGGAAGGATAGCAAGGTGGAAAATGATCTTAACCGAATATGACATACAATATACAACCCAAAAATCAATAAAGGGGAGTGTATTGGATGATCATTTGGCTCATCAGGCCGTGGATGATTACCAGTCCATAAAATTTGAGTTCTCGGATGAGAATATCATGTTGGTGACTGACTGCGAAGAGCCTGGACCGGATAAAGGACCTGAAAAGGGATCCCGATGGTCTATGTATTTTGATGGAGCCTCAAACTCACTGGGTAACGGCATTGGCGCTGTAATTATATCTCCCGAGGGTTGTCATACTTCGTTCATCGTTCGGTTATGTTTCAACTGCACCAACAACATGGCGGAGTATAAAGCGTGTTCATGGGACTTCGAGCTTCTATTGACCTGAGGATTAAGTTTTTGAGTGTATTCGGGGATTCCGCTCTGGTGATAAGTCAGATCAAAGGCGAGTGGGATACGAAACACCTGAATCTCATTCCTTAAAGAGAGTATGTACTGAAATTGCTCCCGAACTTTGAGGAGGTAACCTTCGGACATTTCCCACGAGAGGAGAACCAGTTGGCGGACGCGCTAACTACCATGTCTTCTATGTTCAAGATTAGGTGGGACAACGAAGCTCCCCAGATTACCATTGAGAGGTTGGATGAACCAGCACACTGCTGTGAAATTAATACCGAGGAAGTGATAGATAAACCCTGGTTTCACGAAGTCAAAAGGTATCTCGAGGCTCAGGAGTATCCTGAAGGGGCATCTTCCAACGATAAGAAGTTCTTGAGGAGGTTCGCTGCAAAGTTCTTCCTCATCAATGGGATCCTCTATAAATGTAACCATGACTCCACACTACTACGATGTGTAGACAAGAGCGAAGCAGAGAGGATCATGACAGATTTACATGAAGGAACTTTTGGAACCCATTCTAGTGGACACACCATGGCTAAGAAGATCCTACGAGAAGGATACTACTGTTCCACTATGGAAGCCGATTGTTATCAGCACTCTCGAACCTGTCATAAATGCCAAGTATATGCCGATAAGGTGCATATACCTCCAGTACCTCTGAATGTTTTGACGGCCCCTTGGCCTTTCGCAATGTGGGGAATTGATATGATCGGCGAGATCAGACCTACTGCGTCTAACGGGCATCGCTTCATTCTGGTAGCAATTGATTACTTCACAAAATGGGTTGAGGCAACTTCCTTTTCTACAGTAACTAAGAACACCGTGGCGCGGTTTAACCGACATAACCTGATCTGTCAATATGGTGTACCAGAGAGGATTATTTCTGACAATGGTACAAATCTCAACAACACAATGATCACCGAGCTCTGTAAATAGTTCAAGATACAACATCATAACTCTTCTCCCTACCGGCCGAAGATGAATGGGGCTGTTGAAGCTACTAACAAGAACATCAAGAAGATTGTACAGAAGATGACGGTGATATATAAAGACTGGCATGAGATGTTACCATTCTCTCTTCATGGGTGTCGTACCTCAACACAGACGTTAACAGGTGCAACCCCATATTCTCTGGTATATGGCATGGAGGAAGTACTACCCATAGAAGTCCAAATACCTTCTCTCAGAATCATGAAGGATATGGGTTTAAACGAAGACGACTGGATCCAAACCCGGCTTGATCAGTTAAATCTAATCGATGAAAAGAGACTTACTACTATCTGCCATGGTCAGACGTATCAAAAGAGAATGATCAAGGCTTTTAACAAGAAAGTCAGGCGTCAAGAATATCAAGTCGGGGATCTGGTGATCAAACGTATCATACTGCCGCAAGGTGATCCCAGGGGAAAATGGACCCCCACGTACGAAGGGCCATTTGTGGTTAAGAACATTTTCTCGGGAGGAGCCATGATTCTAACCAACATGGATGGTGACGACCTTCCTCACCCCGTCAATGCAGACATAGTGAAAAGATACTACGCATAATCAAAGACCCGCTAGGTTGACTGGCCTAGGCAAAAATAAGGGCTTCCCGGCGAACCAAAAGGGTTCGAGTAAAAGTAAGGGATGAAAATGAAAAAATATGTACACCCGGCAAGTCGAAAACCTAAAAGGGAGGCTTGGGAAAAAAAGGGTATCCCGGTGGATTGAAAACCCGAAAGGGAAATCCAGGAAAAGTTAGGGATTAAAGTGTATCACTACGTCTCATTGGATCATCTTGCGACCAGACTTCGGTATCAACTATAAAGCTCAGACGACACCAATCAATCTGATTAACCTTTGGCCAAGTAGCAAAGTGATGAGAGGCTTAAAGATATAAAGGCAATAGCAGAGTTGGAACCCAATGGGATTGTTTCACATAGCTGTTTTTCTTTCTTGTGCACAAATTGTAATTCCTTTCGGCGACGTTCTCTTACTAGGACGTCAACCTCTTTGTAAAAAACGTATATTACAGACCAATTTCAAAATCAATACAAGTCATTTTTACAAAACTTCAGTTTGTTTCTTTTTCTTTTTCTGTTTTGTTTTGCGAGAACGTCCAATGATTTATTTTTTATATATGCATTTGGAAATGATTGCTGCCCATAAATATTTACGTAAGAAACAAAAGACGATTACTCGTAATTCCAGAAATAGGGAAAATAAGAAGTACCGAACCCTACAGTCACTTTTCCCCACAGGTATCGGGATAGAGTCATGCTTGAGAACATAATTATCGGTATGCGCACTCCCAACAAAGTAAAAATATCCAAAGGCATTGATGTCAGCTTTCCCAAGACAGGACACAACTATCCCCAGCCGAGGTTCGTAATCGCAGGCGAATCAATAAATTTCATTCCCCAAGCGGAGTCTATTTCTACAGATACAGAAGCTCAATCTCCAACCGAGCTCATCACTTCCAGTAACAGAATTTCATCCCCAGCTGAGTTTATCTCTCCAGACCAGCAGGTCGACCAACAAAGTATCTCTTCCCTCAAAGTCTGGTCCTCACAGAGTTACTTCTCCAACACCTCTTCCCGACAGAATATTTGCGAATCTCCAGCAATAGTCAGGGATTTATTTTCCCAGGCACAAGCATACCCCGACAGCATTTCATGAACATACATCATGACATACACATACATATCACATACAACAAAATCTCATTTATTTTGAGAACATCATCTCGCCCTGCATTTCATGTATCGCATATAACTAACCCTGATATTTTTCAGGAAAAGACGATTAGCTTCAATGAATCCAGCAGTTATACAGATCACATCTACAGACAACTGATGGAAACTCAGTTCCCGAAATCAAACGGGTCAACTAATCTACATTATCATATCAAGGTAACCTTACCCCGGTTCCTCCCGAAGTTTTACACGAACTTATCTCAAGGTAACCTTACCCCGGTTCCTCCCGAAGTTTTACACGAACTTATCTCAAGGTAACCTTACCCCAGTTCCTCCCGAAGTTTTACACCAACTTACCTCAAAGTAACCTTACCCAGGTTTTACACAAACTTACCTCAAAGTAACCTTACCCAGGTTTTACACGGACTTATCGAAGTAACCCTACCATCCAGGTTCCTTCTCACAGCCCTACTATCCAGGCTTTCATATTGAAGTAACCCTACTATCCAGGTTCCTTCTCAGCAGCCCTACTCTCCAGGCTTTCATATCGAAGTAACCCTACTATCCCAGTTCCTTCTCACAACCCTACTATCCAGGCTTTCATATCGAAGTAACCCTACTATCCAGGTTCCTTCTCACAACCCTACTATACAGGCTTTCATACAGAAGTAACCCTACTATCCAAGTTCCTTCTCACAGCCCTACTATCCAGGCTTTCATACCAAAGTAACCCTACTATCTAGGTTCCTTCTCAGCAGCCCTATTATCCAGGCTTTCATACCGAAGTAACCCTACCATCCAGGTTCCTTCTCACAACCCTACTACCCAGGCTTTCGCATCGAAGTAACCCTGCTATCTAGGTTCCTTCTCAAAGCCCTCTTACCCAGGCTTTGATATCGGAGTAACCCTACCATCCAGGTTCCTTCTCAAACCCCTACTATCCAGGTTTTCATATCGAAGTAACCCTACTATCTAGGTTCCTTCTCACCGCCCTACTATCCAGGCTTTCATACCGAAGTAACCCTACTATCCAGGTTCCTTATCACAACCCTACTATCCAGGCTTTCATATCGAAGTAACCCTTCTATCCAGGTTCCTTCTCACAGCCCTACTATCCAGGCTTTCATACTGAAGTAACCCTACTATCCAGGTTCCTTCTCATAGCCCTACTATCCATGCTTTCATATCGAAGTAACCCTGCTATCCAGGTTCCTTCTCACAGCCCTACTACCCAGGCTTTCATATCGAAGTAACCCTACTATCCCGGTTCCTTCTCACAGCCCTACTATCCAGGCTTTCATATCGAAGTAACCCTACTATCCAGGTTCCTTATCACAACCCTACTATCCATGATTTCGCATCGAATTAACCCTACTATCCAGGTTCCTTCTCACAACCCTAATATTCAGGTTCCTTCTCTCTTATCCCCAAACAACAGTCTACAACACTGTAAGACCTGGACCTGATCAAACACGATTGGTTTCACATTTTCCCAGTAAGTCTCAGTGTAGCATATACCCTGAACAGATACGCAGTTCACTTCCGCTTTCTCAAGCCAGAGTTAATTCCCCAGTAGAGTAACGGACAACTGAAGCTCCTAAAACTCTAGTTCTCCCAAGACAGGAAATCGACATCCCATGGATGGCATCTTTAAGCATATCTCCTGTAATACTCCATCGCATCCAGGATGACGTCTTTAAGACCATCTCTGACAATCTTCAATCCTCGACATCCAAATGGCATCTATAAGCCCATTCCCGATATCACAAATCAAATATCACTTCATCCGAGCGCAAATTTCTGGGCACTCTAGTGTTCAATCATCTTCCACCTTCAGATCACGAAAGGCAGAACAGCCAATCTACATCCTCAGGTTTAAGAATATTGAACAGGGGCTCCCATTTTACTCAACAAATGTTAATGGAGGTCCCCAAGTTGCTCAAGGAAGTCCAAGAGTTGACCAGACAAACTCTCTCCTAAGGCAGTATACCTCAAATTAGGGTTTCCACTTTCATCAAGATGTGTTAACCACAAAGTGTTGTACCCCAATTTGTTCCCCTAAGATTCCTTCATCATACCATATTATTTCAATCACAACAAAATCACATTAGGGCTTTTGGTTCTTCTACGCATCTTTAGCTTTTCGCTTCGAGGAGTTACCAAGCACCTTAACTTGTTCTCTTTTGTGATCATGGATATTTTGCTTTGATTTTCTCTCTAAGTAATAAAATTCAATATTGGTTTGTCTTACTTGTTAATAATGTAGGTAAAGGTAATGAGGTCTAGCAAGTTGCATCATGGGTTCATGAGTTTATTTCCATGCCCTAGTCAATAGCTTGAGAAATTCAAACCTCACCATTGAAGTTGTTTTTGGAAGGATTAGTATGGAAGTGGTTTTGGTGGCCATGAGTCCTCATCATTATCCTCAACATTTTCTATTCACAAAGGAAGAATATTGGCACAAAAAGTTTGTTCAAACTTGGCAAAGTTCTACAAAGCATTCTCTGGATATAGAGGCTAGGGTTTTGGACTTCAAAGGAGCATATCTTGCTTATCTTTTGGTATTTTTGAGTGATTCCAAAAACATTCTTCTATTCAAAGAGTTACCCACAAATCACTTCAAAAGTTCCAAGGAGTTTTTATGTAGAAGGAACTTGGTGAAGAAGAAAGATTGCAAGTCATCCAGATGAATCCCCAATTTTACATATGTGACTTCAAATGGTCATAAATTGGTCAATTTTTATCACCTTGGGCCCATTATTTTTCATGATGATCCTAAGGATGTGTACTTCATGCCTTATTTTATGTGCAAAGTGAGAAAATGGATGGAAGTTTCCTTAATAATGCAAAAGATTATAGGTTATTTCATGATTTTTGGCCAACTTCAACAAGTCATAACTTTCTCAATTTTTGGATATTTTAAGTGGTTCAAATTGAAAAATGTCATTCAAGAGATCTGCTTCATTCCATCTTTTTTGATCAAGAGCAAATTCTAAGTAGAAGGCCATGTTTGGATGTAAAAGATTATAGGTCATTTTTAAAGAAGAATTTGAAATATTTCTAAGTATGGAAAGTCAACTATTTTTCTTCAACTTTGACTCCATGTAAATTTCAGCTCAAGCATCCATTTGATTCCATTCTTTTTCCATTGCAAATCTTGTAACCTCATCTTTCCAAAGCATCAAGAATTTTTCCCTAAGACCCCTTGAGAAGAAAATGCCATTGGATTGAACTTGGTAACTTGGAACTGAAGTTTCTCCATAAGTCAGAATTTGAAATTCATGTTTTGGCCTCTTAACATCAAATTAGCACGCGTTTGTGATCTAAACATGTTTTACCAAGTTGCCAAAGTGGATTAGAGCCTTGAAACGCAAGGATTGGATGAGTTTTGATGCAAATCAGATCACACTTTGCTAGTGCATCAGGTTCACACGATTTCCCTCCAAACTTCATCATTTCACACGCTTGAACATTACATTTGATTCCCTATAAATAGAGGGTCATCCCCCATTCAATTTCCCAGGTTTTGATAGCCAGAATCACCCTGCCAAACTTGCTTCACAACCCAAAATTCAGCTACTTCGAATTCTATTCTCAAGCCTTTTTCAATCTAATTTTTCCATCAATTCACTTTCCTTGATCTTCCCTGAAGCTAACCATATAATTACATTCAAGAATCGTGCCCTATATTGCTCCATAGAAATCCAGTTTCAGAGCTCTGCAAGTCAACTTCAATAGGTAGATTCCTTCATCAATTCTTCAAAACTCTGATATCATTGTGTTGCTCTCATTGCCCTGGTTCTAGTTGTAACACTTACTTCTTACTGGAAACACGTTTTGACCATGAAATTTCAAATCCCTTTTAAAACCTTCTTTTCCAAATTGCTTGAGCTACAATTTATATAAATTTGGCGTGAGGGTGTGGTTGTCTTCGTCTTGAAGAGACGAAACAAATGGCATAGGTTTGAGCTTACGATTTTACAGTTTGAGAGACCTGCAATTCGTGATGGCTGGAGGTGGAAGATGACCAACGTGTCATCTTCTGACCAATGAAGGTGTGACATTTGTTATTTTCAAATTTTGATTTTATTAATTATTCTGTATATTATTCATTAAAGACCATGATATGCACAGTGCGCCAGATCCCTTGTATTTGATTATTAACACGTTTTGACTCTCATCCAAAGGTCCACATCTTTTTATTTTATTTCCTTTTTCTGATTTTTATATTTTAAATGTTTTAAACTTCAAAAAATCATAGAAAATCCATTTTTAGTCCAAAAAATCTGGAAAAATTATGAAAAATATTTTCGATTA
This sequence comes from Vicia faba, assembly GCA_948472305.1. Classification (NCBI taxonomy): domain Eukaryota; kingdom Viridiplantae; phylum Streptophyta; class Magnoliopsida; order Fabales; family Fabaceae; genus Vicia; species Vicia faba. Next base: position 1,604,631,327 of record OX451739.1, read on the forward strand.
TTCTCTTTCTTATTTTCATTTTTTCACAATTTAATTTGGTGTTTTGGTATTTTTTATAAATTTTGCAATTATTTGATTTGTTTAAAATGTTTAAAAATACTTTTACACATTTTTAAAATCTGAAAAAATAAGGGAATGATCCAATGATATTGTGACAAATATTGGTGACCTTATTTTATTTTTGTTTCTGACTTTACTATTTTTTACTATTTTTGTTTATTTTACCCATTTATTTTAATTTTTAAAAATAGTTTCTGACTTTTAAAAATTCCCAAATTTTTTTATAAAATCATTTGGCCTCTTCTCTGATTTTTCTATGGTCTTATTTTTCATTTCTTGATTAATTTGAATATAATTGACATTTTCCTCATTATTTTCCATTTTTTAAACATTTTTAAACCCTTTAATGTATATATTAATTATATTATTATTTTGTGATTATTTTCTGGCTATCTTGGGTTGATTTTTTGATCATGGCTTTATTAACATCATTGGATCCATGGTGTTGAGTTTAACTCCACAAAAAAGGGATGAATGATTTTAATAATAGTTTGATTAAATATTAATTCAAATGTGGTTTCTCTTTTTACCCTAATTCCTCTTCATCTCATACCCTTCTCATTGCACTTAAAGTTATTGGAGCATGATCTCTATATCATGTCTCAAAACAAATGGTGCATAGATTGCTATTGACCAGCCTCAAAATAGGTGCGACTTCTATATAAGTCCACTTACGATTGCTTAACATAGCGCTAAATTTTGTCCCGATTTGAATAAATGATCATTCGTGGCCCAAGCTTATGATTGCAAGCCAAAGTATGTTAATTTGATCTCTTTGATCCAATAACCTTGAGATTAATTGTGTGGAGGCTTTGGTTCTACCAATCCTCTAATGGATCTACAACACCTTTGGTCAACGCGAATCACTTAAACATCGTTAATCATTAAATGGTACTTATGAGAATTCCAAATGGATGATATACTTGACAAAAAGCATATGCAACTTATTGTGTGGAGGCTTTGGTTCTACCAATCCTCTAATGAGTTCCAAATGCAAGTTTCAAGATGGTCATCCAACTAACCACTAATTATTGACTTGTTTTATCTTATGCTTTTATTATTTTTTTATGCTTTATGCACTATTTATTTTTTAGCATTTACATTTCATGCCATTTTCATCTTTGCTCATTTGAGCTTTTTTTTTTCTTGTCCTTTTCTTTTTCTTTTCTTAATATACTTAATAATCAACTTAAACCCTAAAAAACTCTTAACGGTTCTTGGACTATTTGGTTACTATCCTTGGCATTATGGAGCAGTGGACTTTTCCTTCACTATGCCAAAATTGACTTTAGACAGCGCCACATAGACATCTCTTATGCCCTAAGCGCTGCTATAGGTTTTCAGTAAAAAAAATAAAAAAAATAGAATAAGCGCTGCTAAAGGTATACTATAGACAACGCTTATTATAAGCGCTTCTATAGGCCTTACCATAGATAACGCTTTCTTTCCCTAAGCGTTGCTATAGGTTTTCAGTAAAAAAAAATTTAAAAATTAGAATAAGCGCTGCTAAAGGTTATACTTTAGACAACGCTTACTAAAAGCGCTGCTAAAGGTGTTATTCTGGGAAGCGTTGTTAAAGCTTAAAGCGCTGCTAAAGGGTATACCTTAGACAGCGCTTTCCAAAAGCGCTGCTAAAGGCTTTACTCTAAAAGCGCTGCTAAAGGTAATACCTTTAGCATCGCTTCTTGAAAGCGCTATCTAAGGTAATTAAATAGTGTCTTAATCCCTAAATTGGTTATCAGATTTCCAGAAATCCCATATTGTACAAACGAAACCCCACACCTAGAAATCGCTCTTGTTCATCTTCTTCTCCAACTCGTCTCCTCCCATTCACCGCCCAACCGTGGTTCTTCCTCTAACTCTTCTCTAACTCGTCTCCTCACCGTCCAACCGTGGTTCATGCCAAAAAGCTTCTGATTTGTTGTCTCGTTACAGATAACCTGATTCAAAAACAGTGTGAGCCTTTACTTAGAAGAAGAAGTTTCGCAAAATCTGTTTCATCTAAGGTAAAATTTCTTCATCCTTTTCCGGTTTCACTATGGAAGCCTGTTAGTAATAAAACATTGAATTGGAATGGTTTTAACTGCAAGAGTTTCGAGTGTTTGAATGGTAGGAAACTGAATAGAGATTGTGTTCATTACTTTTATTTGGTTGATGGATATGAGAATTAAAGATTTGTTAAGTCTAAGAGTAAGAATGATTTTCTTGTTGATGATGTTTTGCAATTAGGAAATGGTGGGATTAGAATAGGTTTTGATATTGGAATTGGTTCGGGGTCTTTTGCGGCGGTTATGGCTGAGAGGAATGTTACCGTGATTACTAGTACTCTTAATGTTAATGGTCCTTTCAATGAGTTTATCGCGGCGAGAGGACTTTTTCTGGTTTACTTGAGTTTGGATCATAGGTTTCCGTTTGTTCAATCTAGTATTCAACTTAGTAATAGTAAAAAATAACACAAATCATGAATCTTCGAATGAGTTCACAACTAAGCTAATGTCTCTAAAATTGTAACGTTGACGATCATTGATTGAATATGTTATAGGACCACAACAGTAACATGAACTAGGCCTCTAAGGTTGGACCACATTCGTGGCTATGCTCCTTTCACTCACACGTTACAATCCTCATTTCTAGAATTGTTCTAATCACATGTTTGATTTTTGTTGACAACACACACTCTTTAAATTCATTGTACTCCCACCACATTGCTTATAATCCAAGTTAGTAATAATCAACACAAGAGGTTCATGTAACAATGACATATTCACTTGAATAATAAAAGCATACACTATAGATTAAAATGAAAATCTAATGTGTAGTGAGATTCATGAACTTGTGGTTATGGTATTAATAATGTGAAGATAAAATAAATCATAATTAGGGGTGTTCAAAAAATCCACGGAACTGAACTGAACCACTGAACCGAACTGAACCATTTTTAAATGACCGAACCGTTATTCATGGTTTATGAACCGAACCACATGTCATCAAACAGTTCAATAACCGAACTGAAACCATAGTTAACCAAACCATAACTTACTGTCAAAACACAAAGTATACATGGATTTAAAATAAATTTGAGTTCTAAAAAATCAATTTTTGTGCCCTAATTAGTGTTTTTGTTTAACTTAGATAATAGTTAAAACCATGGATAAAAAAAGGATGTGTGCCTATCGATTGTCAAAAGAGTACGAGAATGGGGTATTAGAGTTCGTTAAGTTTGCTGTTGAACATGATGAAGACCCGAATAGAATGAAATGTCCTTGCTTGGGTTGTTGTTATGTGGGTCGGGTTGAAGCAGATGGATTGAAATCACATTTAATAATGCGCGGAATTGATCGAAGTTATACATGTTGGATATTTCATGGTGAGAAAAGCATCGAGAATGTTGAACCGGGGGTGAAAAGTAATGCGACCTATGTTTCGTACGACAATGCCACGGATACATATGATTGTGATCGAGTCGAAGAGATTGCAGAAGCACTTAAAGAAGATCTTCAAGATTGTCCTAAAATGTTTAAGAGGTTGGTAAGCGATGCAGAGAAACCGTTGTATAATGATTGCCCCAAATTCACAAGATTGTCTGCGGTATTAAAATTGTAAAACTTAAAGGCGCACAATGGATGGTCGGATAAAAGTTTCACCCAGTTATTTGCCCTTTTGAGAGATATGCTTCCTGAGGATAATGTTCTTCCTAATCGAACCTATGAGGCCAGAAAAATGTTGTGCTTTATTGGCATGAGCTATGATAAGATACATGCATGTCTAAATGATTGTATTTTGTTTCGATACAAATATGCATCGTTGAATGAGTGCCCAAAGTGCGGTTTATCTCGATATAAGAAAAAATTATCTCCAGCGAAAGTCTTATGGTATTTTCCTATTATTCCGAGATTTAGACGCATGTTTCGTAGTGAAATCGATGCTAGACACTTGACTTGGAATGTAGATGAAAGAATTAACGATGGAAAGTTTCGACATCCGGCAGATGCACCACAGTGGGATAAAATTGATAATGATTATCCTTATTTTGGAGGAGAAACAAGAAACCTTCGCTTGGCATTATCTATGGATGGAATGAACCCGCATGGTTTTCAAAGTATCTCACATTCCACATGGCCTGTGATTCTTATGATTTATAACCTACCTCCATGGCTATGTATGAAGCGCAAGTACATGATGTTATCTATGTTAATTTTTGGGCCTAAACAACCAGGGAATGACATAAATGTATACTTGAAACCTTTAATCAGAGATTTGAAGATTTTGTGGGAGAACGGTGTGGAGGTTTATGATGGAAATAGGAAAGAAAGTTTCAATTTGAGGGCGATGTTGTTTGGCACAATTAACGATTTTCCAGCATATGGAAATCTATCCGGGTATAGCATTAAAGGTGAAAAAGCGTGTCTTGTCTATGAAGATGGAACCGATACGACACAGTTGAAACTTTGTCAGAAGAATGTCTTTCTCGGTCATCGTAGATTCTTAAATTCAAAACATCAATATCGTGGATGGAGAAAAGCGTTCAAAGGGAATACCGAACATAGTAGAGCTCCACCTGGATTGGCAGGTGATCAAATTTATGAAAAGGTGAAAGATGTGAGTATTCAGTTTGGCAAGCCTTTTGAATATAAAGTTGTCATAGGTGGGTGGAAGAAGAGGTCAATTTTTTTTGAATTGCCATATTGGAAATCTTTGTACGTAAGACATTTTCTTGATGTTATGCATATTGAAAAAAATGTATTTAAAAGTGTTATTGGTACGTTACTCAATATAAAAGGAAAGTCTAAGGATGACCTTAAAGCAAGAGAAGACATGGTAGAGATGGGAATAAGAACTGAATTAGGACCAGTGAAGAAAGGAAGACGAACATAGGATTATAAACCTTGGCCTACCTTGGAGACCTTGTGATCTTATCTGATTATTTTGTCTGGAGCTCTTGAGGTTTACCTCAAGACATTGGGTTGTTTGTTTGTTTTTGTGTGCAGGTTTTTGTGATTACATACTTTGTTTGTAATCTGGAATTCACCCGTATACAACTGTTACTCTGCCCAATTTTTGTGAAGACTTAATGCATTTGAAGAGGTCTAGTATCTTTGCTTGCTTGGTTCCAATCCAAAGAATGGGAATTGTATCTTGGCTCATAATGTCAAGTATTGGCTTCTTGTTGGTTATATGGTTCTTATCCTTAACTTTTATCTTATTCTTTAGGATGGTCTCTTCTTCTCATCCCATCTTCTTTAATTTCAAAAAACTTTCTCCCTCCTTTTGAAAACTCTTCTTGTTTTGAAACTTAAACCACTTTCATAATAAACTTGGACTTAGGTCCATGCATTTTTAAAATATTTTCATAAATAAACTTCAATCTATTTAATAATACCTTGATATTTTTGTCAGAAGACTAAAAGTCAACCAATCTCATTTCAAACCATTTTGCCACTTTGGCTTTTACGCTTTAAACTTTTCTTAAAAGATTAGACTCTTGTCAATCCTTGTAGTGATGCAAACAACTATACTTCTACAATATATAGTGAAGAGAGATATTTTCCACTTGGGTGTTGAGTGAGGCATTGTTGATTTTAAAATCCAAGCCATATCCTCCACTTTGAGATGATGCAAATTCTCCTTTATCATGATTGAGGGTAGTAAGTATGTTTTCCACACGGACAATGACGATGATGTCTTATCTCTTAAAAATCAACCAACACACTTTTGTTTCAAACTTTTAAAAGAGGAACTACGTGTACCCTGATCCTCTATTGCACTAAAGGTGGTACGTAGGCACTAAAGGTTCGCAACCGCGACAAGTGCAAAAATCATAAAAAAATATATTTCTTTTCTCACCTCCACCATCCATTATATATATAACACCTTTTTATAGCCAAAATATACAGATTTTACAAAGAAGTTCATGCGGAGTACCGTAGATGTTTAGGGTGCTAATACCTTCCCTTTGCATAACCAACCCCCTTACCTTGAATCTTTCCCCCATTTTGGGTTATTCACTCTTTTCCCATTCCTTTTGGAAACAATAAAGCGCGGTGGCGATCTTTTTTATTTATTTTTGATTTGTATAAAGTCTAGTCAATCCAATGGCTTATTGTTGAACATTTCTACCGCTACAAAAAAATGGCGACTTCACTGGGGAAAGATTGACCTCTTGCTGGTCCATCACTAAGTGGGTTGAGCTTATCTTTGTTTATATCTGTATATGTGCTATTGTTTTTTATGTGTTATATTGTCTATATGTTTGTTTGAATTTTCCTGGTTTTCAGGGTGCTTGGTGATTACTCATAAGTCCTATACCTGGAATTGGGCAAACTTTAAGATAGGACAGGCGGTATAGTCATGTTAGCTTTGAGGGAGTAATCCCAAAAAAGGAGGCATGAGATCCCCCAATCAATGGAGGCCTCTTTGACTGTAGTTTTGTTTACCGAGTAATGAGGAAGACGTACTGCTTTCGACCTGGGAGCCTGCTGAAACTGAGGACCGTAGAATACCAAACCCATCTTGGCCTTTTAGGTGTAGTGCGAAAGCTACGACGGAGTAATCCGAAAATAGTTGTCACGCGATACTATGCTCGGACGAGTCTTTCTTGAGAATATTACTAATTACCGAGTTAATCGGGAAGGTGGTAATATCCGAAGGAAAGATGTAGACTCTGAGAACCTCTAGAACCTTGTTTGGTAGGTGATAACTTTTTAGACCAACACCTTATGGGTAGTACCTTCGACCTCATGCTCATGACGTTGAACCTATGAACCCTATATGTGTGATCTTGTGTGTGATTATTGCATCATGCATCCATGCACTCATAAGCATCTTTTAAAGAAAACAATATTTCAAGGGATTTAAAGGTTGACTATTTGTGAATATCTCAAGTACTTTTAACCATGGATTCTGGAAAGAGAAAGACCGGGAAATACAGTTTCAAGGATCCCAAGATATATGAGTTGGTCAGTCTAATTCCAGAGATCGAGTGTTCTAAAGACTTTCGGAAGAAGTATGGATCCATCATTCCTCTCATGAAGCTAAAGATGAAGGAGGGTTTTCTCTCGGCCTTGGTCCAGTTCTATGATCCGGTGTATCACTGCTTTACTTTTCTCGATTATCAGTTGATGCCTACACTGGAGGAGTATTCCTATCTATTAGATTTACCCGTTATCGATCGTGTTCCTTTTACTGGTTTGAAGGGTGATCCAAAACCACATGAGATTGCTGCTTTGATTTATCTGGGGAAGTCTAAGGTGGAAGCCCATATGACTACTAAAGGAGGGATTAGAGGATTACCAGCTCAGTTCTTATTGGAGAAAGCTCGTTACTTTGCTAGGATGAAGAGTACAGTTGCTTTTGAGGCCATCTTTGCTTTACTTGCCTATGGATTATTCTTATTTCCTAATGTGGACAAGTTTGTCGACATTAACGCTATCAGGATTTTCATGATTGGAAACCCAATTCCTACATTGTTGGGTGATGCTTATTACTCTGTTCATCTTCGAAGCTCCTATCATGGGGGAATGATTATCTGTTGCACACCTTTGTTGTACCGATGGTTCATCTCTCATATGCCTCAGTCTGATGCTTTTTGGGATGTCAAGAAGGAACCCCGTTGGGCTCCTAAGATCATGGCACTTACTCACTCGGATATTGATTGGTATCATCGAGCTTACTAGGATATGGAGATTATTGACAGTTGTGGTAGTTTCCCCAATGCACCTCTTCTTGGTACAAAGGGAGGAATTAACTATAACCTTGTTCTTGCACGACGGCAGCTTGTTTATCCAATGAGGGATAAACCGAACAATATCCATTTGAGTAGTTTCTTTATGAAGGAAGGAGAAGACCACAGGGAAGCTAGGGAACAAATTGCAAAGGCCTGGTGTCACATTCATAAGAAGAGTAGGAAGGATTTGGGACCTAGGGGTGTTGTTTCATTGGAGCCATATCTTCAGTGGGTATGATCGAGAGCCATTCAATTGAAGATGCCGTATGCTCGGGAGACACCCATGCCTGATCTATTTGTAAGGACCACTCCTCCTTTGTTAGATGATCTAGAGGAGATGCAGCTTGCTTTGGTTAGGATGCAACAGGAAAAGGGACGCTTGGAAGAACAAGTTCCAGACTTTGGAGAGTTCCTACAGAGCAGACTTGAAGGAGAAAGATGACTTGATCGAGATCCTTGAGAGTCGAGCGGAGGAGTCTATGGAGAGGAAAGGGGGTTTATTTCCCCCTAAGCCTCAAACAGGTACTGATTACTCACTTTCTGATCCAGATAATTGGAGGGAGGTTGCCACCAGACATGTGGAAGAAAATTAGAGGTTGATGGCTCAGATCACCAGGCTCACAGGGAAGCGCCAGCGTACAGATTGATCTCCATTTGTTCTTTTTCTCAGGATTTTTAGATTGTATTTTCATCTTGTACTTGGGATCATTGAAACTTGTAATCTATTTTGAAGTTATTATAATAAATTTTCAGTATTTCAAATGTGTTATTATTTTGATGTTTGCAATATGTCTATAAACTTTAAATCCCTTAAAATATTAAATGGTAAAGTAAAAATAGTCATATGCATTACACATCACTCATCATATTGCGCATATTTCTTGCATTTATTATGCATATCCAGGTGCCTTACCCAACTTTTTTCTTCAATAGAAAACTGACTAGTCACTACAACACTCGGGCTAATTTCAAAAAGAAGATGGATAATTTGGAACAGGAGAATCGCGAGCTGTGCGAAGAAGTTTCTACTTTGAAGGCTGCCTTGGCCAATTTGACTACTCTAATGGAAGCTTTGGTGGTTGCTCAGAATCAGCCACCGAGTGTTCAACCTTAACCAACGAGGGCAAATGCTGAAGTTCCTACTGTTCCCGTATCTGTTACTCCGACCTTTGTTCAAAACCGTATGCCTCAGGGTTATCCGTGGGGAATGCCTGATAATTTTTCACCTTAAGGTTTCAATTTGGGCCCCCAAGATGCACCAATGGTTCAAAATGTTGTTACTCCAGCACCTTCTGTGGTGCATACCATTCTTGCTGCACCTCCTTCGGTGAATTTGGTCTCTTTTGTTAATGAAGATGTGTGTCGTCCTTTCCCTCCGCCGAGTGAAGTCTTGGGTCTTTATGACATAATGGATGATTTCCAAGAGCAGTTTGATAGAATGCAAAGAGAGATGAAGGCTCTTAGAGGAAAAGAACTATTTGGGAAGAATGTGAATGAGCTGTGTTTGGTCCCGAATGTCAAAGTGCCCGCTAAGTTCAAGGTCCCGGAGTTTGAGAAGTACAAGGGCAACACTTACCCTCGTGCTCACTTGGTGATGTATGTAAGGAGAATTTCTACTCACACTAATGATCAGCGTCTGCTGATTCAATTTTTCCAGGATAAACTAACTGACGCAGCATTGAAATGGTACATGAGTTTAGACAGCGCCAACATCCATACTTTTAATGATTTGGGAGAAGCATTCATTAAACAATACAAGTACAATTTGGACATGGCGCCTGACCGTGACCAGCTTAGGGCCATGGTTTAGAAAGATAGATAATCATTCAAAGAGTATGCACAGAGATGGCGCGAAGTGGCTGCACAAGTGATTCCTCCCATGGAGGAGAAGGAAATGACTAAAATTTTTCTGAAGACGCTGGGTGCTTTCTACTACGAAAGAATGGCAGAAAGTGCTCCAAGTGATTTTACAAAGATGGTAGGAATAGGCATCCGCCTAGAAGAGGCTGTAAGAGAAGGCCGTTTGGCGAAGGGTGAAGGATCCAGAGGTGTGAAAAAGCCAGCTTATGGGTTTACAAAGAAGAAAGAGGGGGATACAAATGCTGTCATACAAGAGAGGAGAGTGAACACTCCTAGGAGGAATTATCAGCGTCACCAGCAAGTTGCCTCGGTTACTCCTATTATGAATATCGCTCCAACTACCGTTGCTTATCAAAGACAGTCCCAGCAGGGAAACCAAGGGAATAATCAGAGAAGGGAGAACTATGACCCTATCCCCATGAGTTACGCAGAGCTACTACCAGCATTGATTCAGAAGAAGTTGGTCCAGACACGACCACCTCCAGCTATACCATCACCATTGCCTTGGTATTACAAAGCAGACCAGACGTGTGCCTTTCATCAGGGAGCACCAGGGAATATTGTTGAAAACTGTTATCCTTTAAGGACTGAAGTGCAAAGGTTGGTGAAGTCTGGAATTCTATCTTTCAAAGACATGGGACCTAATGTGAAAGATAATCGTCTACCCAAGCACGGGGGAGTGAATGTTGTGAATATGGTGGCCGGTCGTCCGAGTGACTTCCGGATTTTTGACATTAATCTAGTTAGAGGAGATTTGGTGAAAATGCACGCAGACCTCTATGAATTCAGTTATTATACGCATGACCACGCCGGTTGTGCTATTTGCAGTACAAACATACAGGGTTGCAAGAAGATAAAGGATGATTTACATGAGATGATGGATGAAGGTTTAATCCATATAATCAGGCCTAGGGAAGAATATGAAGAGGAAGTGAATATGGTTTTTGGATGTCCAGGTGAATTCAAATTTTTTGATGTGGAGCATTTGAATGAGGATCTCATGCAGTTACATGCTACCTTCTACCATATTGCTGGTCAGGTGGAATACCAATATGGATCTTGCATAGTTTGCTGTCGAGACCCCCGAGGATATTCTATTGTGAGAGAGGGTGTTCAATTGTTGTTAGATAATGGAACTATTAAGATCACGGGTCAGAGAGATGTTTATCATGAGATTGATATGGTTGAAGTTTGTTTAATGGAAGAAGAGTCAGAGGAAGAGTATGCCTCCGTGGATGAGTATTTCTCTTCAGACGAAGATTTGTTTGCTAGAAATGACCTTTTGATGGTTGATTATGTTGAAGAAGGGGTAAACATCATTGTACCTTGTTTTGGTGCACACGCTGACCTTGAGGTGGAGTACCATAGCAAAGCAGCAGTTACCCCATTGGTAATTAGTATGCCAGGTCCTGTTCCTTATAAATCAGATAAGGTTGTGCCTTACAAATACAATGCTTTAATATTAGAAGATGGGGTGGAAATTCCTATCCAGCCAATGCCAGATGTTGGAAATATAAATGATAATAGCAGGGTGACCCGTAGCGTTCGTGTGTTTGCGCTGGTTATTTGAAGAGATGTTGTTACTGGAAAGAAAATTGCTGAGAACGATGAGCCTAAGAAGGTTGCAAGAGAGACTAGTGGAGCTACATTAGAGAAAGAAGTGGATGATATCTTGAAGATAATTAAGATGAGCGACTATAAAATTGTAGATCAGCTATTGCAGACTCCTTCAAAGATATCCATCCTAGCTTTATTGATGAATTCCTCCACTCATAGAGAATCACTGATGAGAGTACTAGACAAAGCTTTTGTGGAGAATTACATGCCGTTAGATCAATTCAGCAGCGTAATTGGAAACATTATGTCATGTAACAACTTGAGTTTCTGCGATGATGAGTTACCAGATGAAGGGAGGAATCACAACCTGGCCCTCCACATATCTATGAACTGCAAGAATGACTCGCTATCCAATGTGCTAATTGATAACGGATCCACGTTGAATGTTATACCGAGAAGTACCCTCATGAAGTTAAAGTATCAGGGAACACCTATGCGCCCGAGTGGCATCATTGTGAAGGCGTTTGATGGGTCGAGGAAATCTGTCATCGGTGAAGTGGACTTACCCATCCATATAGGACCACATTTGTTCCTGATAACCTTCCAGGTCATGGACATTATTCCCGCATATAGTTGTTTGCTTGGACCGCCATGGATACACGAAGTAGGGGCTGCCACTTAAACTCTGCATCAGAAGCTAAAATTTGTGCGTGAAGGGAAGGTAGTGATCATAAATGGGGAGCAGGCATTATTGATATGCCATCTATCCTCTTTCAGTATTGTAGAAGCGGATGAGGCTGCTGTTGGAACCCAGTTCCAAGCCCTATCCGTTGACAACATAAGGAAGAACGAGAATTATGTGGTTTCGCTGAAGGACGCGCAGTAGGTTGTGCACAATGGTCATAATGCAGTTTTGGGACGACTTGTGGATCCACCCGTGAACAAAAACAGAGCTGGTTTGGATTTCTCTTCGAGGAATGGCAAAGGCAAAAGTTTGAAGTCAAAGTATTTTGCGAACAGTTATCACGATGTTTTCCGCAGCGGAGGCTACCTCCATCCTATTGGTTCTGGAATTAATGTTGTTGAAGAGGATGAAACAGAGCAGGAAGTACCGAATTATGTGACGCATGGAGTCCGAGTTCAGAACTGGGTCACCATTGATGTTCCTTCTTGAATACATATTTCAAAGTAATTTGTTTTGTTAATCTGTTTCTTTCTTTTGAAAAGCTTTCACTCTTCCCTAGGTGGAAGTATTAATGTTGTAGGGCTTATCTGTTTGCTATAACTGTAAAGATCATTAATAAAAGTTGTCTTTGCTTCCAAATTATGTCTTTTATTTTCTGCTTTTTCCTGGGAAATGGTAATAAAAAACAAACCTTTCAAAATAAACAATAACTGAAAATTAATCTGCATGATCACTTGTTATATGTGTCAGTTTCTAAAAACAATCATAAAACACATGTGCAGATTAATTAAAAAACCCGTTGAATACAATGACCCTGCACCCTCTCCCAACTTTGATAGTCCTGTGTTTGGGGATGAAGAAGAAGATTATGATGAGATTCCAGAAGAGGTCTCACGGTTGCTTGAGCATGAGGAAAATACCATTCAGCCATATAAGGAGCCTTTGGAAGTGATTAATTTGGGTTCAGAAGAGGATCCGAAGGAAGTCAAGATTAGAGCATCGTTGCACCCTAATGTAAAGAGCGGGTTGATTGAGCTTTTGAAAGAATATGTGGATATTTTTTCTTGGTCTTATCAAGATATTCATGGTCTAGATACAAACATTGTCGAGCATCGTTTTCCGTTGAAGCCAGAGTGTCCGCCAGTTAAACAAAAGTTGAGAAGAACCCACCCGAATATGGCAGTAAAGATCAAAGAAGAGGCCCTAAAGAAGATTAATGTTGGTTTTCTTGTGACATCAGTGTATCATCAATGGATTGCCAATATTGTCCCAGTACCAAAAAAAGACGGAAAAGTCCGCATGTGCGTAGATTACAGAGATCTCAATAAAGCTAGTCCAAAATATGATTTTCCATTGCCTCACATTGACATGTTAGTGGACAACACAACAAAATTCAAAGTATTCTCGTTCATGGACGGATTTTCCGGGTATAATCAAATAAGAATGGCTCCAGAGGACATGGAAAAAACAACGTTTATCACACCCTAGGGAACATTCTGTTACAGAGTGATGCCCTTCGGGTTGAAGAATGCTGGTGCAACGTACCAGAGGGCTATGACAACCCAATTCCATGATCTGATGCACAAAGAAATCTAAGTATATGTTGATGATATGATTTCCAAATCGCAAACTGAAGAAGGGCATATAGAAGATTTGTTGAAGTTGTTTCAGCGTTTGAGGAAGTATCGTCTCCGCTTGAATCCAAATAAATGCACCTTCGGAGTTAGATCAGGGAAATTATTGGGTTTTATTGTTAGCCAGAAAGGAATTAAAGTTGACCCTGACAAATTCAAAGCAATTCAAGAAATGCCAGCACCAAGAACTGAAAAACAAGTCAGGGGTTTCCTCGGGCGTTTGAATTATATCTCCAGATTTATTTCTCACATGACTGCAACGTGTGAACCGATCTTTAAGTTGTTAAAGAAAGATCAAGGTTGTGTGTGGATAGATGACTGCCAAAGGGAATTTGAAAGTATTAAAGAGTATCTGCTTGAACCTCCTATCTTGCTCCCTTCCGTAGAAGGAAGACCGTTGATTATGTATCTAACAGTGTTAGATAAATCCATGGGTTATATTCTTGGACAACAGGATGAAATGGGAAAGAAAGAGTTCATTATTTATTATCTCAGCAAGAAATTCACTGATTGTGAGTCGCGGTATTTCATGTTGGAGAACACATGTTGTGCTTTGGCTTGGGCGGAAAAGCGTTTGCGGAAGTATATGTTGAATCATACCACTTGGTTGATCTCCAAAATGGACCCGATCAAGTATATTTTTGAAAAGCATGCTCTTACTGGGAGAATTTCCCGTTGGCAGATGTTGCTATCTGAATATGATATCAAGTACCGCACTCAAAAAGCTATTAAAAGTAGTGTGTTGGCAAATTACCTTGCTCACCAGCCAGTGGATGATCATCAGTCTGCAGAATATGAATTCCCCGATGAGGATGTGATGTTCCTAAAAGTGAAATATTGTGATAAACCATTGCCTGAGGAGGGCCCCGACCCTGAATCCCATTGGAGTATGATATTTGATGGAGCTGTGAATGCTTATGGAAAAGGAATTAGTGTTGTGATTGTCACTCCTCATGGATTACATATTCCTTTTACTGCAAGGTTAACATTTGATTGCACTAATAATATGGAGGAATATGAGGCTTCCATCATAGGTCTTGAGGAAACTATTGATCTCAAAATCAAGATTCTAGATGTGTATGGTGATTCAGCCTTGGTAATAAATCAGATTAAAGGAGAATGGGACACTCGTCACCCTGGCTTGATCCCTTACAAAGATTATGCTAGAAGATTATTGCCCTTCTTCAATAAAGTTGAATTCCATCACATCCCTAGAGATGAAAATCAAATGGCGGACGCTTTGGAAACTCTAGCTTCTATGTATCAAGTAAATACTTGGAATGATATACCGCGAATTACATTTCGACGGCTGGATAGGCCCGCTCATGTGTTTACGACAGAGGAGGTAGAAGATGAAAAACCTTGGTATTACGATATCAAGCATTTTCTTCAGACTCAGGAATACCTGATTGGTGCATCGAGGAAAGATAGAAAGACACTGAGAAGATTGGCAGGCAGTTTCTTCCTCAGTGAAAATGTGTTATACAAGAGAAATTATGAAATGGTCCTTCTCAGATGCGTGGATAGACACGAAGCGGACATGTTAATGCATGAGATCCGTGAAGGTTCATTTGGCACTCATGCTAATGGACATTCGATGGCTAAAAAGATGCTAAGGGCAGGTTATTATTGGTTGACAATGGAATCTGACTGTTACAAATTTGCAAATAAGTGCCATAAATGCCAGATTTATGCAGATAAGATCCATGTGCCTCTGACACTTCTCAATTTGATTTCCTCCCCATGGCATTTCTCTATGTGGGGTATTGATATGATTGGGATGATAGAACCCAAAGCTTCGAATGGGCACCATTTTATCTTGGTAGCAATTGACTACTTCACCAAATGGGTAGAGGCTACTTCATATGCCAATGTTACCAAACAGGTGGTTGTGCATTTCATAAAAAACAATCTTATATGCCGGTATGTTGTGTCGAGCAGAATCATCACTGATAATGGCTCGAATTTGAACAACAATATGATGAAAGAACTGTGCAAAGAATTCAATATTGTTCATCACAATTCATCTCCATACAGGCCAAAGATGAATGGGGCTGTTGAAGCTGCTAATAAGAATATCAAGAGAATTATCCAGAAAATGGTTGTCACTTATAAGGATTGGCATGAAATGCTCCCTTTTGCTCTGCATGGATATCTAACATCTGTTCGCACTTCAACAGGAGCAACCCCGTTCTCCCTAGTGTATGGAATGGAAGTTGTACTCCCTGTCGAGGTAGAGATTCCCTCGTTGTGTGTGATAATGGAAACCAAGTTGACAGAGGCTGAATGGGTCCAAAACAGGTTTGACCAATTGAATTTGATTGAAGAGAAGAGAATGACAGCTTTATGTCATGGGCAGTTATATCAGAGAAGAATGAAGAAGGCATTTGACAAAAAGGTCAAACCTCGTGAATTCAGAGAAGGCGACCTCGTGCTCAGGAAGATCATGTCTTTCAACACTGATTCTAGGGGCAAGTGGACTCCCAATTTTGAAGGCCCGTATGTTGTTAAGAAAGCCTTCTCTGCTGGTGCATTAATTATTGAAACTATGGATGGCAAGGAGTTCCCACGTCCCATGAATGCTGACACAGTCAAGAAATACTTCGCCTAAAGAAATAAAAGAACAGCTCACTAAGTCGAAAACTCGAAAGGGCGGCTTAGGAAAAAAAGAGCGTCTCGGTAGGACGAAAACCTGAAAGGGAGGTCTAGGCAAAAATTATAGACATAAAAAAAAATATTTCCCGCTAAGTTGAAAACCCGCAAGGGCAACTTAGGCAAAAGTTAGGGATTTTTCTTGGCAAGTAACTACGTCAGACAAGACTTGATCGTTAAAGCAACAATCTTCTTGGATCCTCACCATACTTCAACAAAAGTTGCTGCTCAGGATTTCAAAAGTTGTTAGGGGGGATAATGGCCATTGTATCTCAATGTATCTTTTCCATTATGTATTACCATTTCCCAAACTTTGTAATCATCCATGGAGTCTCGCCATTCACAGACTACCATTCTATTAATGAAATTCGAGCTTTTGCCCAAATTCTTTGTCTTCTTATTTTTTACTTAGCTTGCAAAGACTTCATTTATTACTGATAATAACTGTTAAAGCAAAAGGATTAAAAAGCAAAATTAACTTTTCAAAAAAAAAAGAGAAGAGATCTCTACAATTCAATTTACTTTGGGATATATGATGAAACAATGACAACAAGAATGGTGATCCCAAGAATGAACAAACTCTGGTTGTTTTAAGAAGATTTTCTCCCTTCATGAAGGTTTTTTCAGGACATTTTGATGGTGTGCACAATCTTCTATTCACAAAGGAAGAATATTGGCACAAAAAGTTTGTTCAAACTTGTCAAAGTTCTCCAAAGCATTCTTTGGATCTAGAGGCTAGGGTTTTGGACTTCAAAGGAGCATATCTTGCTCATCTTTTGGTTTTTTGAGTGATTCCAAAAACATTCTTCTCTTTAAATAGTTACCAACAAATCACTTCAAAATTTCCTAGGAGTTTTTATGTGGAAGGAACTTGGTGAAGAAGAAAGATTACAAGTCATCTAGATGAATCCCCAATTTTCCATATGTGACTTCAAATGGTCATAATTTGGTCAATTTTTATCACCTTGGGCCCATTCTTTTTTCATGATGATCCTAAGGATGTGTAATTCATGCCTTATTTTATGTGCAAAGTGAGAAAATGGATGGAAGTTGCCTTAAGAATGCAAAAGATTATAGGTCATTTCATGATTTTTGGCCAACTTCAACAAGTCATAACTTGCTCAATTTTTGGATATTTTGAGTGGTTCAAATTGAAAAATGTCATTCAAGAGATCTACTTCATTCCATCTTTTTTGATCAAGAGAAAATTCTAAGTAGAAGGCCATGTTTGGATGCAAAAGATTATAGGTCATTTTTAAAGAAGAATTTGAAATATTTCTAAGTATGGAAAGTCAACTATTTTTCTTCAACTTTGACTCCATGTAACTTTCAGCTCAAGCATCCATTTGATTCCATTCTTTTTCCATTGCAAAGCTTGTAACCTCATCTTTCCAAAGCATCAAGAATTTTGCCCTAAGACCCCTTGAGGAGAAAATGCCATTGGATTGATCTTGGTAACTTGGAACTGAAGTTTCTCCATAAGTCAAAATTTGAAATTCATGTTTTGGCCTCTAAACATCAAATTAGCACACGTTTGTGATCTAAACATGTTTAAACAAGTTGTCAAAGTGGATTAGAGCCTTGAAACGCAAGGATTGGATGAGTTTTGATGCAAATCAGATCACACTTTGCTCGTGCATCAGGTTCACACGATTTCCCTCCAAACTTCATCATTTCACACGCTTGAACATTCCATTTGATTCCCTATAAATAGAGGGTCACCCCCCATTCAATTTCCCAAGCTTTGATAGCCAAAATCACCCTGCCAAACTTGCTTCACAACCCAGAATTCAGCTACTTCGAATTCTATTCTCAAGTCTTTTTCAATCCAATTTTTCAATCAATTCACCTTACGTAAGAAACAATCCAGGTTTCTAGAATTACGAGTAATCGTCTTTTGTGATAATTTCCTGGATGTCTTGGGTTTATTTTTTGATCATGGCTTTATTAACATCAATGGATCCATGGTGTTGAGTTTAACTCCATAAAAAATGGATGAATGATTTTAATAATAGTTTGATTAAATATTAATTCAAATTTGGTTTCTCTTTTTACCCTAATTCCTCTTCATCTCATACCCTTCTCATTGCACTAAAAGTTGTTAGAGAATGATCTATATATCATGTCTAAAAAAAATGGTGTATAGATTGCTATTGACCGACCTCAAAATAGGTGCGACTTCTATATAAGTCCACTTACGATTGCTTAACATAGCACTAAATTTTGTCCCGATTCAAATAAATGATCATTCGTGGCCCAAACTTATGATTGCAATCCCAATTATGTTAATTTGATCTCTTTGATCCAATAACCTTGAGATTTATTGTGTGGAGGCTTTGGTTCTTCCAATCCTCTAATGGATCTACAACACCTTTGGTCAACGCGGATCACTTAAACATCGTTGATCATTAAATGGTACTTATGAGAATTCCAAATGGATGATATACTTGACAAAAAGCAAATGCAACTTGTTGTGTGGAGGCTTTGGTTCTATCAATCCTCTAATGAGTTCCAAATGCAAGTTTCAAGATGGTCATCCAACTAACCACTAATTATTGACTAGTTTTATCTTATGCTTTTATTCTTTTTTTATGCTTTATGCACTATTTATTTTTTAGCATTTACATTTCATGCCATTTTCATCTTTGCTCATTTGAGCATTTTTTTTCTTGTCCTTTTTTATTTTGCTCACTTGAGCTTTTCTTTTTCTTTTCTTAAGATACTTAATAATCAACTTAAACCCTAAAAAACTCTTAATGGTACTTGGACTATTTGGTTACTATCCTTGGCATTATGGAGCAGTGGACTTTTCCTTCACTATGCCAAAATTGACTTTAGACAGCGCCACATAGACATCACTTATGCCCTAAGCGCTGCTATAGGTTTTTAGTAAAAAAAAATAAAAAAATTAGAATAAGTGCTGCTAAAGGTATACTATAGACAACACTTATTATAAGCGCTGCTATAGGCCTTACCATAGACAGCGCTTTCTTTCCCTAAGCGCTGCTATAGGTTTTCAGTAAAAAAAATTTAAAAATTAGAATAAGCGCTGCTAAAGGTTATACTTTAGACAGCGCTTACTAAAAGCACTGCTAAAGGTGTTATTCTAGGAAGCGTTGCTAAAGCCTAAAGCGCTGCTTAAGGGTATACCTTAGACAGCGCTTTCCAAAAGCGCTGCTAAAGGGTATACCTTAGACAACGCTTTCCAAAAGCGCTGCTAAAGGAATTACTCTAAAAGCGCTGCTAAAGCCTAAAGCGCCGCTAAAGGTAATACCTTTAGCAGCGCTTCTTGAAAGCGCTATCTAAGGTAATTAAATAGTGTCTTAATCCTTAAATTGTTATCAGATTTCCAGAAATCCCATATTGTACAAACGAAACCCCACACCCAGAAATCGCTCCTGTTCATCTTCTTCTCCAACTCGTCTCCTCCCATTCACCGTCCAACCGTGGTTCTTCCTCCAACTCTTCTCCAACTCGTCTCCTCACCGTCCAACCATGGTTCATGCCATAAAGCTTCTGATTTGTTGTCTCGTTACATAAAAACTGATTCAAAAACAGTGTGAGCCTTTACCTAGAAGAAGAATTTTCGCAAACTCGGTTTCATCTAAGGTAAAATTTCTTCATCCTTTTCCGGTTTCACTATGGAAGCCTGTTAGTAATAAAACACTGAATTGGAATGGTTTTAACTGCTAGAGTTTCGAGTGTTTGAATGGTAGGAAACTGAATAGAGATTGTGTTCATTACTTTGATTTGGTTAATGGATATGAGAATCAAAGATTTGTTAAGTCTAAGAGTAAGAATGATTTTCTTGTTGATGATGTTTTGCAATTAGGAAATGGTGGGATTAGAATAGGTTTTGATATTGCAATGGTGGGTCTTTTGCGGCAGTTATGGCTGAGAGGAATGTTACCGTGATTACTAGTACTCTTAATGTTAATGGTCCTTTCAATGAATTTATCGCGGCGAGAGGACTTTTTCTAGTTTACTTGAGTTTGGATCATAGGTTTCCGTTTGTTCAATCTAGTATTCAACTTAGTAATAGTAAAAAATAACACAAATCATGAATCTTGGAATGAGTTCATAACTAAGCTAATGTCTCTAAAATTGTAACGTTGACGATCATTGATTGAATATGTTATAGTACCACAACAGTAACATGAACTAGGCCTCTAAGGTTGGACCACATTCGTGGCTATGCTCCTTTCACTCACACGTTACAATCCTCATTTCTAGAATTGTTCTAATCACATGTTTGATTTTTGTTGACAACACACACTCTTTAAATTCATTGTACTCCCACCACATTGCTTATAATCCAAGTTAGTAATAATCAACACAAGAGGTTCACGTAACAATGACATATTCACTTGAATAATAAAAGCATACACTATAGATTAAAATGAAAATATAATGTGTAGTGAGATTCATGAACTTGTGGTTATGGTATTAATAATGTGAAGATAAAATAAATCACAATTAGGGGTGTTCAAAAAATCCACAGAACTGAACTGAATCACTGAACCGAACTGAACCGTTTTTAAATAACCGAACCGTTATTAATGGTTTATGAACCAAACCACATGTCATCAAACAGTTCAATAACCGAACTGAAACCATAGTTAACCAAACCATAACTTACTGTCAAAACACAAAGTATACACGGATTTAAAATAAATTTGAGTTCTAAAAAATCAATTTTTGTGCCCTAATTAGTGTTTTTGTTTAACTTAGATAATAGTTAAAACCATGGATAAAAAATGGATGTGTGTCGATCGATTGTCAAAAGAGTACGAGAATGGGGTATTAGAGTTCGTTAAGTTTGCTGTTGAACACGCTGAAGACCCGAATAGAATGAAATGTCCTTGCTTGGGTTGTTGTTATATGGGTCGGGTTGACGCAGATGGATTGAAATGGCATTTACTAATGCGCGGAATTGATCGAAGTTATACGTGTTGGATATTTCATGGTGAGAAAAGCATCGAGAATGTTGAACCGGGGGTGAAAAGTAATGCGACCTATGTTTCGTACGACAATGCCACGGATACATATGATTGTGATCGAGTCGAAGAGATTGCAGAAGCACTTGAAGAAGATCTTAAAGATTGTCCCAAAATGTTTGAGAGGTTGGTAAGCGATGCGTAGAAACCGTTGTATAAAGATTTCCCCAAATTCATAAGATTGTATGCGGTATTAAAATTGTACAACTTAAAGGCGCGCAATGGATGGTCCGATAAAAGTTTCACACAATTATTAGCCCTTTTGAGAGATATGCTTCCTGAGGATAATGTTCTTCCTAATCGAACCTATGAGGCCAAAAAAATGTTGTGCTCTATTGGCATGAGCTATGATAAGATACATGCATGTCTAAATGATTGTATTTTGTTTCGAAACGAATATGCATCGTTGAATGAGTGCCCAAAGTGCGGTTTATCTCGATATAAGAAAAAATTATCTCCAGCGAAAGTCTTATGGTATTTTCCTATTATTACGAGAGGACGCATGTTTCGTAGTGAAATCGATGCTAGACACTTGACTTGGCATGCATATGAAAGAATTATCAATGGAAAGTTTCGACATCCGGCAGATGCACCACAATGGTAGAAAATTGATAATGATTATCCTGATTTTGGAGGAGAAACAAGAAACCTTCGCTTGACATTATCTACGGATGGAATGAACCCGCATGGTTTTCAAAGTATCTCACATTCCTTATGGCCTGTGATTTTTATGATTTATAACCTACCTCCATGGCTATGTATGAAGCGCAAGTACATGATGTTATCTATGTTAATTTCTGGGCCTAAACCACCAGGGAATGACATAGATGTATACTTGAAACCTTTAATCAGAGATTTGAAGATTTTGTGGGAGAACGGTGTGGAGGTTTATGATGGATATAGGAAAGAAAGTTTCAATTTGAGGGCGATGTTGTTTGGCACAATTAACGATTTTCCAGCATATGGAAATCTATCCGGGTATAACATTAAAGGTGAAAAAGCGTGTCCTGTCTATGAAGATGGAACCGATACGACACGATTGAAACATTGTCAGAAGAATGTCTTTCTCGGTCATCGTAGATTCTAAAATTCAAAACATCAATATCGTGGATGGAGAAAAGCGTTCAATGGAAATACCGAACAACGTAGAGCTCCACCTGGATTGACAGGTGATCAAATTTATGAAAAGGTGAAAGATGTGAGTATTCAGTTTGGCAAGCCTTTTGCACATAAAGTTGTCACAGGTGGGTGGAAGAAGAGGTCAATTTTTTTTGAATTTCCATATTGGAAATCTTTGTACGTAAGACATTTTCTATATGTTATGCATATTGAAAAAAATGTATTTGAAAGTGTTTTTGGTACGTTACTCAATATAAAAGGAAAGTCTAAGGATGACCTTAAAGCAAGATAAGACATGGTAGAGATTGGAATAAGAACTGAATTAGGACCCGTGAAGAAAGGAAGACGAACATAGGATTATAAACCTTGGCCTACCTTGGAGACCTTGTGATCTTATCTGATTATTTTGTCTGGAGCTCTTAAGGTTTACCTCAAGACATTGGGTTGTTTGTTTGTTTTTGTGTGCAGGTTTTTGTGATTACATACTTTGTTTGTAATCTGGAATTCACCCGTATATAGTTATTACTCTACCCAATTTTTGTAAAGACTTAATGCATTTGAAGAGGTCTAGTATCTTTGCTTGCTTGGTTCCAATCCAAAGAATGGGAATTGTATCTTGGCTCATAATGTCAAGTATTGGCTTCTTATTGGTTATATGGTTCTTATGCTTAGCTTTTATCTTATTCTTTAGGATAGTCTCTTCTTCTCATCCCATCTTCTTTAATTTCAAAAAACTTTCTCCCTCCTTTTGAAAACTCTTCTTGTTTTGAAACTTAAACCACTTTCATAATAAACTTGGACTTAGGTCCATGAATTTTCAAAATATTTTCATAAATAAACTTCAATCTATTTAATAATACCTTGACATTTTTGTCAGAAGACTAAAAGTCAACCAATCTCATTTCAAACCATTTTTCCACTTTGGCTTTTACCCTTTAAACTTTTCTTAAAAGATTAGACTCTTGTCAATCCTTGTAGTGATGCAAACAACTATACTTCTACAATATATAGTGAAGAGAGATATTTTCCACTTGGGTGTTGAGTGAGGAATTGTTGATTTTAAAATCCAAGCCATATCCTCCACTTTGAGATGATGCAAATTCTCCTTTATCATGATTGAGGGTAGTAAGTATGTTTTCCACACGGACAATGACGATGATGTCTTATCTCTTAAAAATCAACCAACACACTTTTGTTTCAAACTTTTAAAAGAGGAACTATGTGTACCCTAATCCTCTATTGCACTAAAGGTGGTACGTAGGCACTAAAGGTTCACAACCGCGACGGGTGCAAAAATCATAAAAAAATATATTTCTTTTCTCACCTCCACCATCCATTATATATATAACACCTTTTTATAGCCAAAATATACAGATTTTACAAAGAATTTCCTGCGGAGTACCATAGATGTTTAGGGTGCTAATACCTTCCCTTTGCATAACCAACCCCCTTACCTTGAATCTTTCCCCCATTTTGGGTTAATCGCTTTTTTCCCATTCCTTTTGGAAACAATAAAGCGCAGTGGCGATCTTTTTTTATTTTTTATTTGTATAAAGTCTAGTCAATCCAATGGCTCAGTCTTGAATATTTATACCGCTACTCAAAGGGCTTAAATTCTTTCTAAGGTTTTAATTTGCTCTCAAGACCCTACATGTCAAGTTTCATGCCTTGCACAAGAAGTTTGCTCAGTCAACTGCCTCAAATGCTTGAGAATCGACTCTATTAGGTCAAAAGTTAATTGTGGCCCACCTACAATTAAACCTCAAGATTTTGGTTCAGCATCAACATTATGAAGTGACTTGAAACACTTGATCAAGGGTTGATCAGGATTCCTCAAGGAATGCTCCAAATTCATTAAAACTCAAAAGTTGCTAAATTAGGGTTTTGTAGGAAAAGTCAACCCAACTTTGACCAAGCATAACTTCTTCATACTTTACCAGAAATTTTCCATCCAAAGCTCATTTTGAAGAGGATACAATTCCCTACAATTAATATTCATCTCACAAGTTCAAAATATGCACTCACAAAAAGATAGGAATTTTGACATTATAGATCATTTTGAAAAGTCAACAAAAACACCTTTTGGGTCAAAGCTTCATACATGAACATGGAAGACTCAATTGAGATGATACCAAAAGGCTTGGTTATGGGACATCCTAAGATTTCTAAAAAGTCAAAGAACACCCTCCTAGAGTCAAAATTGAGAAAGTTGTGCATTGTCAAAGTTGGCAATTTTTGGAAAATTGTCAAAAGTGAACATTGATCAAATTTGCATTTTTCCAAAGGGGCCCATGTTTTCTTGCTTGAAACATGTTTCTAATAAGACCCACGACCCCTGAGATTTTCCACCTATTTTTTTTATTATTTTTATCATTTATTTTGATTTTTTATTCATTTAAATCAAAATAAATCAAATTAAGTGGTAAAATAATGAAAACAAATCAAATCTTGAGATTTTTATGCATGTTTTGAGTCCACATACAGCTAGCATGCCAGCCAATTCGTGCAAGACTCATTAGGGTTGAAAAATATTGGATTGAAGCAAGTTTTGGAAAGAAATCATACATGAAGCAAATCAAATTAAATCTCAATTATTTCTCAAGATTCATGTCAATTTTGTTAACCTAATTTAGTCTCCTACATATACACAACAATTCCATACCATAAGAAGAAGGATTGGAGGCGTGAAACAGCAAGAGAGAAATTGAAATTTTGGACAAAAAGTGTGAGATCAAAATCCACCCTAGAGCCATCCTCATGGAGATTTAAAGATTCCAATATATTCCCGGACATCCCAGGAAGCTAACAACATCCTTTGCAAGTCTCAGAGCATCCAGAAATCGTCCCCAAGAGCATCACGGTTTGCACTAAGAACTCAATTTCGTTTTCTATGATTTACGCATTATAAATGTATTTTTCCCGTATATTTGTGTTCATCATCATGTTTGCAATCTTTCTGGATAATTTTATTTAAGTTACAGTGCAGGAATAAGTTTTTGCCATTGCTAGGGTTTCGTGCTCCAATTTGGGGTTTTATGATTTAAGCAAAATTAGGCCTAATGATGGGTACCATGATGATTAGGGCTTCAAGCCCAGTTGATTCATGGTCACCAATTTAATTTATCTTGCCTATACATGATTTTTGAGATGCACATGGTTATAGATATGGCCAAAATCCGTAGGTAAAAGTTGTTACCTAAGACAACAATCCCAAGGAAGAAGACGCTGGCGTGTCAAGAAACCATTGGGACATTTGAAAATTCGCGCGTGTTCTAAGCATGGCAATTAATTTGGCTTTTGTTTTTATTTGTTTATTATATTTACAACTAATAATTCCAGCGCAGTTGGTCAGAGGAAGGAAGTATGAAGCTCATGTCCTGAGGTCGATCCCAGGTGTGAGCTTTTGGCATTTTATCCATTATTTCCTTGCAGGTTCCATGCACCTCACCTTCTGAGGACCATCATCCTCTGGATCCACCTCCAGCCAGATCCAGCGCACCTCACCTTCTGAGGACCATCATCCTCTGGATCCATCTCCTGCCAGATCCAGCGCCAGCATACACAGGTCAACCATGAGCCCCCAGAAGATGGTCTCACAGGATCAGGCGCTAGACTCCAGGCCATCCTTCTGGGGTTCAGAAGTTCAGCATACACCCCCCAGATTTGCTAGCAGCAGGCCCATTTGGTTATTTCTACTATCTTTCTTTAATTTCTTTTCTTTAATTATTTTTTTTAATTAATACAAAAATTATTTTATTAAATTAACAAATCAAAAAATCACAAAAAGACTTATTTTCTTAATAAATATTATTTTTAATTAATTAGTTTAATTAATTTAGGGAAACTTTAATTTCTTTCATAATTAAAAACAATTAGAAATTAGGTTTAATTAATTTGCAATTAAATGTTTTCTCAAATAAAAATTCACAAGAACAAAAATATTTTTCTCTCAATTAGAGTTTTAAGTTATTAATTACCGTCCTCGTATTTAATTTTCCGCGCGCTTGTTAATTATTTTTTCCATTATTTTGTAACTGTTCAGGGTTTGTAATAGTTAAATTAGGGTTTTATTTCTTGCTTTAAATCCCCGATTTTTTGGTTATGTAATTAATCCCCCTCCCCGAAGCCTTGTAATAGCTAGGTTTTACTTCCTCGCACTTTAAATTCCTGCAATCTTTAACTGTCTAGATGTATGGCTAATAGGATTGTATGGCAAGAATGTATGAAAAATTAAAACAGTTAGAAAACCCTAATGTGCAAAGATAATGTTAACTGAAAAAGCACACTTACACATGCTCACTCTTAGGGTATACTCTCACTCCGGTTGCCTTCGGTAAACGGTCATGAAGCATAGGATGTTTTAGTGTTTATCCTCTATGTCCCAAAAGATAAAAAAAGTGACCCTTTCGACTGTTGCCTCGGGAAAGATCTTTAGGACTCTAGGATGGTTACTAAGGTGTCCTAACATTGCTTTTGTGATCATAAGTCCCTTTCGAATGTCCCTTAAAACTCCAACAACGGTTCTACCTACTCCTTAATAGTGGGATATCGTTGTCTAAAGGAAAT
Source organism: Vicia faba (assembly GCA_948472305.1). Classification (NCBI taxonomy): domain Eukaryota; kingdom Viridiplantae; phylum Streptophyta; class Magnoliopsida; order Fabales; family Fabaceae; genus Vicia; species Vicia faba. Next base: position 1,604,658,180 of record OX451739.1, read on the forward strand.
AGAACAGAAACGATCTTCTTTCGAGTAGGTAGATGCTAGTAGGTACTTGCTTAATAAAAACATTTCACACAAACACCTTTCAAAACAACTTTTTAAAACAACTTCGTCACACCCTTGATGACTGATATAAGGGTTATCACGAAGAAAAACATTTTCAAGACAAACACACACAAGCAATTTGAAAATGAGCAAGTACCTAAGAGCCCGTAGATAACTACGGATAGAAAGGGTGCTAACACCTTGCCTTTCTATAATCTACCCCCGTACTCAGAAAATCTCGAAAAAAGGTTTTTTCTGTTCTTTTTCTTTTTCCATGATTGGATGAAATAAAAGTCGGTGGCGAATCTTGCTTACCGCGACATTTTTCGAACAAAAAAACACAAAACGCAAACTAGTGTTAAACAGTTGGTTCTGCCACCGTATCACAAGGGGTAAGGCATCATAAGACTCTGAGCACGAGTTCATACCCATTTGAGGTAAGACTAAAGAGGGATGGAATTCTTGTGCCCCAATGTCTTGCTATCTACCCTGTTTAACATCCTCTAAGCTCGGACAAATTTATGGCGAAGACCTTGTTCGTCGTTGTCGTAGTCAAATACCAAACCTTGAATCAACATCTCGTGTGGGCCATCCCTTCGGGCATAACCAAATTGTCTTAAGGATAAGCAAGGGTTGTAGGTGATACCTCCCCTAATGCCAAGTAAAGGGACATTAGGAAATTCCCCATAACGGTCGACAATAGTAACATTCTCTATGCATCGGGAGCACCAATGGATGTCTGGATGTTTGAGCGTCATCAACCTTTATGACCACCTTGAACCTTGCTCATTCTTTTATACAGATTGGGGAAGATGCGAAATAAACCATCTTTCCAAGAGAGGAGTGCAACTCATAAGGACACCTCTTTTCCTCATTGTGTGAGTGTGAAAAGAGTGTAGGATATCCCCTATCAATGTAGGCACCGGGTTGCGGGATATGAAGATTTTGACGGTGTTCACATCTATGAGTTGGTCAGGATTTGGAAATAAAACCATCCCATCGATGAGGAGAGCCAAAATTTCTTCAAAGGCTTGCAAATCCAAGGAATCCCAACAGTTTTGGGCTTTCTCAAACAGGAACTTTGCTAGGAAACCCTTGACATCACTTCTTGTTTCCCAATGAGTTGCGATATCATATGAGTCCAAGTGTAGAGGTTGAGAAATATCTTCTGGATTTGGGTCTCTTTCTGTACCGTTGAAAGGTAGTTGATTGAGAATGGGAATCCTCAAGAGTCGGGAGAATTCTGCCAAAGTAGGCACAAGTTGGTAGTCGGGAAATGTGAAGCAATGGTGTAAAGGATCAAAGAACTGAAAGAGAACCTTCATCATGTCCTCATCTGTGTTGGAGGTGACCAAGTTGAGTAGGCGACCATGTCTCTCGGTGAATGGAGAGTTTTCAGGAATCCTTGAAGCTATCTCCTTAAGTTATGAAGGGATCCTCACAAGATTGACTTGAATAGTTTTCCTGCGAAGTGAATCCATATCCTACAAAACAAGAACAAAGATGAATCTAAAAATCCTTGAAGCAGTTAGTGAATGTGTATGATGTTTATGGTGTTCATGGTGTTATGTACAAGTATGTATATACAAACAAAGCAAACAAATCCATAGGTTTAGGCTTGCATGGAGTTTTATAGGTAAGTACCATCTTGAAGTTTAGTTGGCTCAAACCTGTCCTAGTAATAGTAACCGGGTTCTAAGGAGCTCAATATCACTAGTTTGTTTCCTTAGTCATTATTTCAGCACAAGCCTCTTTAATGGCGACCGAAATATCCCAAGAAACTAAACTTCAATGAGTGTAGTATCGAGTATCTACCAACTTCGGACTGCACCAAAGTCGGACATCTCACTACATCCTAAAGGCCAAGTTGGTCGAGTAAAGGTTCTAAAAGTTCATTAGTGCTTCGTGACATCACTCAGCGGTCCCGTATTCTCTTTGATTAACTCAAAGGCTACCGGTACCTACAAATATGTCGCACTAACGTAGCTATTTCTTAGACCATGTCGGTATACCCCGCACAGTTTCCACAATGTATTGCTACTTACCTATAATGTATCCCAAATCCGGGTGGAGGATTCAAACCCAAACAAAGAACCATAATGTAAAGCATACAAGTCAAACAATGAAAGCAAATAAATATGATCTAGACCTATGATAACCCCATTTTTATAATATTCCCCAGCAAAGTCGCCAGTTCTGTGATACGGTAGGAGAACTGACTTGAAGGTTTTGTGTTTGATCACAAATGTTGCGGTTAGCAAGAGTCGCCACCGACTTTTCTTTTATCCAAAAAGGAAAGGTGAAAAAGCACAGGACAAACCTTTGAGATTATTTCTTGAGTTCGGGGGGTAGATTACGAAAAGGGAAGGTATTAGCACCCTCTTCATCCATGGTTTTCTATGGGCTCTTAGTTACTTGCTATATCACTTGCTTTTTTATTTTAAATTATGCATTGTGTGGTTTTTTGAAAGTATTTTGTAAAGATGCCATTGTTTAGGCAATCTTTGTAATGATTCTTGTTTGTAAGAATGTATACAAAGATATTAATCTTTTGAAAATGTTTTCAATGTTTGTAAGATGTTTGAAAGTGTGTGTGTTTATTTTGAAATGTAGCAAGGATGTTTGTTTTGAAATGGAGCAAGTAATTAGGAGCAATATACCTACTCAAATGTCTTTCTTGTTCATTTTCTCTTCCTTTGACATTGTTATCTTACCATTGATTTGGTAAGTAACCTTATCTTTGGATGTAAACGACACGGTCGTGGGTCATCTGTCATACCCCAATTTTTGACCTAAGATCCCACTTGCATTTTTGCATTTTTTATACAAAAGTCAAGGTCACTAAATACGGTCGGTTTTAACCTCTCACCTTCGAGCTTTGACTATGTGAAGATTGTCAAGTGTTTTGAACATTTTTAGCCTATGTATCACTAATTTCTAATCGCATACAAAGGTGTATGTTCATGTTTTCTTTTGTTTCATGTGCAGAGACAGGTCTGAATCAAGAGCATCAGGTGTCGCGCTTCAATCAAGGTTTTGAGTCTCCCAAGCCAGAAGTACGGTTGATTGTGGATTCTCGAAGACTGATTCATCAAGGCACACCGTTGCACCCTTAATTTCGCCCCTAATTTTTTCAGTCGCACATTCATACCATATCTTGTCATTTGGTCACAATCATTAGTAAATATCTTCATTCATCATATTTTGCATCATTAGTCGTATTTAAGTTGACCAGAAAAGTCAATTTAAATCAAAGTTTGCATCGTCTTTTAGTTAAAAAAATACCTGACATTTCACTTCATGCATTTTTATCTTTTTACTCGTTTCTTGCATTGCTCCAAGTTGTTTATATGTCGATAATAAAAATATTTTGGTTTTATAGACAAACTGTTAAAAGCGATTCAACAATGTGCGAAAAATTAGCGAGAAAAATATTTCAAGTTTTCACCTTTTACCGATCATTTTATGAATCTGCATCTCGCATAGATTATGACGGTATGCTCGCTTTATTTTTTCGATACAGTTTGAAGTCTCGTTTTTAACCGTAAAACGTCTGTTTAGCTTGGTATTTTCATTATCATTTTATTCCTATTTTTACTTTTTTTGAATCTTTTTTCTTTAATCTTTGTGACACGTAGTTTATTTTAATGTGTTCATTTTATTTTTTCGGATAAATTTTCGTCCGTTTTTTATCGTTTTCGGTCATTTTGGGTCTTTATTTTTTATTCAGAAAAATTCAGAAAAAATTATTTTAATTTTAATACATTTAGTTTTTTTGATTATTTTTATCATTTAAGGGCTATTTGGTCACAAAAATATATTATTTACACTATACTCTATTCCTATTGGTTGTTGGATGAAATTGCGGATCAATACAAAAATTGCCAAAAACAAAATTGAAAAATCCGAGCAATTTTCCTCTTCATTGTTCTATTTAATGGCTCTTTATTTTCTTTGTAAGGGGGACACACAACAAAAACAAAAAAAACAATACAGTAGCATACCACTTATCTCTTTCTCTACTCCATAAAACAAACAATTTTAACCAAAAAACAGATATTTCAAAAGGGTCCTGCGGAGTACCGCAGATGCATTGGGTGCTAATACCTTCCCATTGTATAACCAACCCCCGAACTCTCGATCTCTTTCAAAAACGCATTGTATTTTTATTACTTTTAAGTATTATTTTACATTGCATATTTTAGGGTTTTATTTCGCTCTTTTCCCTTTTCCCTTGGAAATAATAAAGCGCGGTGGCGACTCTTGCTTTGGTGAGTCAAGTTAATTAATAGCTTGATCTCCGATTTTCACCGCTACAGAATTGGCGACTCTGCTGGGGATAGATTGACCTCTTGCTGGTCCATCCCTAAGTGGGTTAAGCCTAATTTGTTTTATCTGTTTTATCATTATTTGATTGTTTGATTATATGTATATATTATGATTATTTGGGTGTTGATAATATTTACAAAGGACAAGTCCTATACCCGGACTAAGTTACACTTAGGAATAGGACGGGCGATACAATCATGTTAACTTTGAGGGAGTAATCCCGAAGAAGGAGGCATGAGATCCCCCACTCAGTGGAAGGCACTTTTGAACGTAATATTTGTTTACCGAGTAATCGGGAAGACATTATTATTTTCGACCTGGGAGCCAGAGAAGCTGGGAACCGTAGAACCCTAACCCATCTTGGCCTTTTAGGTGTAGCGCGGAGATTATAACAGAGTAATCCGGAAGTAATTGTTACGCGATGCTACGCTCGGATGAGTTTCTCTTGAGAATATTGCTGATTATTGAGTAATCAAGACGTTGGTAATATCCGAAGGAGGAATGTAGACTCCGGGAACTCTTAGAACCTTGTTCTACAGGTGTGATTAAACTGTTAGTACATACCTTGGGGGTGTTCCTTACCTTGACTCCATGCTCGTGACGTTGAACCTTTCCACTTTATTTGTGACCTTGCTTGTGGTTGTTGCATAGCCATGCATTCATGCATCCATAAAACCCTTTTCACTTGACTTTGAAGGAATTTGGAGGTCTTTCTTTGTAAACATCACAAGTTTCGTCAAGCTCAATGGATCTTGGGTGTTGATAGGGCGAAAACCCTAATCCACCAAAATGGATGATTGATCTTGATGATAACTTGATCAATGTTTGGAGCCAATTTAAAATGCATCTTCTATCTTCATACTTTGATGTTTACAACTTAATATATTGAGTTCCTTGAAAATCAAATAAAAACTCTCTTTTGCATATCATACATCATTCTACATTTTTTGTTTCACTTTCAAAGGTATTTTTCCGAGTCTTATTTTTCCTTTGGTCTCACCAGTACAACACTCGCTCTAAGAGAACAATGGAGAATATCAAGCAAGAGGTTTCTGAACTCCGTAGAGAGATGACTATTTTGAAAGCTGGTATGGATCACTCAACTGTTTTGGTTGAAATTTTGGTTGCTGCCCAAGTCAATCCTTCTAAGAAGGAGGAAGCGATGATAAAAGTATTCACTGATTGTCATTCAAGGACGTTGGTTTTGAAGTTCAATCAAGCACGTGCCGAAGAGTAAACATGATTGATGGTCACTTTGAGTTTTGAAGGATGTTTTCGGTGATTCAAGTCCAGATGGAAAGCCTTCCCCGATCATTAACTTATTTCTGCTTGTTGCAATTTTTCTTGTTTATCAAAACATTGTTTGCATGTAAGAACTTGTTTGCATTTGAATGATTATCTTAATACAATGAGCATGTTTGTCTTGAAGAAATTAATTTGTTTCACACATATTTGTTTTCAAATTCTAAATTGCTTTTTGCATTATGATACCAACTTGTTGCCCATTCTCTTACCTAGGCAGAGATTGAAGGGAGGATGATGATCTAAAGAACACAAAATCTCTGGTTGCATGCTTTTGGATAAAATCTTGCTGATGATGTACAGGCATTGTTTCAAATCCATAAACACTGGAGATATAAGAAAGATAATCCCTTGCTAACCTCTTTTGAGCCTTGAAGTAGGAGTTTCTTTTCTATACGAAAAAACATTGAATTTTAACCTGGGGCAGGGTAGTTTTCAGTTAATCCGATTGAGTGTTCAAAATTCATAAGGAAGATATTTCTGGAGAGAAACTGCGAGGGCCATCCTTCATGTATAATGAAGCCAGAAGATGTGGAACCACAATGTTATCCCTCATTCATCAAGAAACGAGGCAGTCACAATCTGTAAAGACAAGCTAATGTCACACATTTTGTTCAAAAAGTCAAAAATCAAGAAAAAGAAAAAGCCTGCTAAGTCAAAAACATGAAAACTTATGACTTAGGCAAAAACAAAGGCATCCCGCTGGACTATCAATTCAAAAGAATTAGTTCAGGCAAAAGTTAGGGAAAATAAAAATTGCAAAGAAAGGACTACAAAGAGAATTCCTCAGCAAAGAACAAATTGGTGACTACAAACACGAAGACATGAGGGTGGTTTCTACTCCGAAATCCTCGTCGTTTCCTTAACCGTCACAAAATCCTTTTGAGAGATGAACACTCATATTGAATTAACTGAACATAGGACTGAAGAACATCATGAAGAATGGGCGGGCACTTATAAATTTTGAGCCTTAAAAACCTTTTTTCTAAAAAACCCGTGAACCAAACCACGTTACAACCTTCAAAAGTCCTAATTGAAGCAAGGTTATTTTGAAAGCATACTTCAATTAGATGGTGTTCCTGACTCCCATGAATGTTTGTTAAATAGTTATGTTGGTATCATATGCTTTTGCTATACAAAAATTAATGGTGCTCTAACTCGCAAAATTTGTGGGATATCTTTTCAAAATCTTCAAGACTTACATAAATGTTGCATTAGAATTTTCATTCTCATAATAAACTTTTTCTAACTGCAAAACATTTGTTTGGTATCAAGGAAGCTCACATATAAGCACTAGCAATGAGTTTATTCTTTTAAGGCCTGAAACTATGTTGAGCAATTGGCGAATCATTTCAAAAAAATCATATCCAGAGGCATGCCACATGAAGACCTTAAGCACAGACATGTTGCTTCTCCCAGTTAATGCTTCTCCAACTTGTTTACCCTGTTGGGGCAAAATTTGAAGACTTTGTTGTGCCAACTACAGTCAATCTGGGGCAATCACATAGAGATTTGATGAATCTCTCTAAGAGTTTGAAGACACCAGAGCATGGTGAATGCCAGGTCTTTTGTAAAATCCTCTTGAGTCGATTTCTCCTTATCAACCATATGGCTCGGGGCATTTTAGAGGTGAAGCTATTCGCAAGAATTGTCGTGCATCACGCAGCTTATCAGCAGTAAACTTGGGGCATCCAACAGTATCTCCAGCTAAGCAAGACTTCTTTCCAGCTGAAACTTTGTTTGTGTTGTTATCCTTTCAATGGATTGTTTACAATAGAAGACTGGACTTTGGGTTTTCTACCTGAAAATATCTTCCTCTCCAGAGATATTTAAGCCTTGTAAAAGGACCTTGCTCCAATGATGGCCTGTGTTTTATCTCCAGTAATGTTCCCATCCTATTGAGATTAGACGAGTGTTGGGTTGTGCTATGATGTCTTATCATCTCCAGTTTATCTTGTCTCTTTGTTTTGTCAGCACATACATGGCATTCATTTATTCATTCACACTTGCATCATGCATGCACAGTTGTATTTGTTGATGTCATTGAGTTCGTATACCTTGGTTGTGTCTATTCAAATAATGTATTTGATCTTTCCAAGTAGAGTGCCAACTTAAGCAGAAAGTGCGTCTTCTTTCTAATTCCCCACTGAGTTAACTCTCGTGGAAGAATCTTGCTTTAGCTTTCCTTTTCCATCTCTGGATAGGATAAATCCCCATTTGAGTTGTTTCCTCATTGGGTGGAGTCTTGTTTGACTGTTTTTCTCTCCAGTTTATTCCTGGATTGAGCTTTGTCTCTTGTGAACGATACCCTGTGGATATCTCTAGGCTGTGAAACCTAGATGGAGAGTGCATTTATTTTGCAATGTAAATACTTGGTCTTCTCAGGAAGGATCCATTCATGGTTTCCCATTGAAGATGAACTTTATTCCCTAGTAGTGTTATCACAACCTTCTTCTGGAATATCGACATGACAACAAGCGACTGACTCTTTATTTGAGCAGTTTGATTATTTCTGATTTCTTTATGACAAATGGCGGTCTCTTCATGAGCAATTTGTCCATCCCCGGTGAAATTATTAGTTCTCACCTCCAGCAATATCTTCACGATATTTTATGGGTATCTTTTTGGGAAACAGCAAGCGGCAGTCTCTTCATGAGGCAACTTGTGTGTTATGGATACTCTTGACAAACAGCAAGCGGCAGTCTCTTCCCGGGGAAACTTGTATATTATTGAAACCTCGAAAAAACGGCAAGTGGCAGTCCTTTCATGGGTAGCTTGTACGTTATTTTTCTTTGGAAAACGGAAAGTGGCAGCTCTTCATGAGCAGCTTGTATGGAAAATGGCAAGTGGCAGCTCTTCATGAGCAGCTTGTGGGTTATAAGCAACAAGTGGCGGACTCTTCATGAGTAGCTTGTGTGCTTTAATATTCTTTGAAGATGGCAAGTGGCAGCTCTTCATGAGCAGCTTGTGGGTTATTGGCAACAAGTGGCAGACTCTTCATGAGCAGCTTGTGTGCTTTGATATTCTTTAAAGACAGCAAGTGGCAGCTTCTTTATGAGCAGCTTGTGGGTTTTTGGCAACAAGTGGCGGACTCTTCATGAGCAGCTTGTGTGTTTTAATATTCTTTGAAGATAACAAGTGGAGGTCTCTTCATGAGGAGCTTGTATGTTATTGACACCTTTGAAAGGAAGCAAGTGGCGGCCTCTTTAATTGAGCAGCTTGTGTATCCCCAACAATAATGTCTACTCAGCAAATGGCATCCCTTCGGAAAAGTCCCGTGGGGAAGTTTGTTATTTTATCCTTTTCAAGCGATATCTTGGTTAGAGAAGAAATGTGTTACCGTTCTTGGTAAAATTCAGAAATCAGAGATGTTTATTTCCAGCCACAGTGCTGATGTCAATCATTTTGTTTTCCAGCCACAGTGCTGATGTCAATCATTTTGTTTTCCAGCCACAGTGCTGATGTCAATCATTTTGTTTTCCAGCCACAGTACTGATGTCAATCATTTTGTTTTCCAACCACAATGTTGATGTCAATCATTTTGTTTTCCAGCCACAGTGTTGATGTCAATCATTTTGTTTTCCAGCCACAGTGCTGATGTCAATCATTTTGTTTTCCAGCCACAGTGCTGATGTCAATCATTTTGTTTTCCAGCCACAGTGCTGATGTCAATCATTTTCCAGTCTCAGTACTGATGTCAATCATTTCCTTTTCCATTCACAATGTTAATGTCAATCCTTTCCCTTCTCCAGTCTCAATACTGATGTAAATCATTCAAGAGTCTCTCATTTGAAGTCTATGACTTTGTTTCCCCAGTGATGTTATAATCTGTTCCCCTGTAGGATTACTATAATGTGCTTGGTTTCTCCAGCATAGTCTGTCTCATATGGCGTCATTCCCCATAAAATTCAGAGCATTACATTCATATCATATCATGAACATAATCGCGGTATCTTAAGGCCAAAAATTGTGTATTCTATATTTAAGTCCCTTCAATCTCGTCAGATAGAAGAAACTTAAATAGGGGCAGCTGTCATACCCCAATTTTTGACCTAAGATCCCACTTGCATTTTTGCATTTTTTATACAAAAGTCAAGGTCACTAAATACGGTCGGTTTTAACCTCTCACCTTCGAGCTTTGACTATGTGAAGATTGTCAAGTGTTTTGAACATTTTTAGCCTATGTATCACTAATTTCTAATCGCATACAAAGGTGTATGTTCATGTTTTCTTTTGTTTCATGTGCAGAGACAGGTCTGAATCAAGAGCATCAGGTGTCGCGCTTCAATCAAGGTTTTGAGTCTCCCAAGCCAGAAGTACGGTTGATTGTGGATTCTCGAAGACTGATTCATCAAGGCACACCGTTGCACCCTTAATTTCGCCCCTAATTTTTTCAGTCGCACATTCATACCATATCTTGTCATTTGGTCACAATCATTAGTAAATATCTTCATTCATCATATTTTGCATCATTAGTCGTATTTAAGTTGACCAGAAAAGTCAGTTTAAATCAAAGTTTGCATCGTCTTTTAGTTAAAAAAATACCTGACATTTCACTTCATGCATTTTTATCTTTTTACTTGTTTCTTGCATTGCTCCAAGTTGTTTATATGTCGATAATAAAAATATTTTGGTTTTATAGACAAACTGTTAAAAGCGATTCAACAATGTGCGAAAAATTAGCGAGAAAAATATTTCAAGTTTTCACCTTTTACCGATCATTTTATGAATCTGCATCTCGCATAGATTATGACGGTATGCTCGCTTTATTTTTTCGATACAGTTTGAAGTCTCGTTTTTAACCGTAAAACGTCTGTTTAGCCTGGTATTTTCATTATCATTTTATTCCTATTTTTACTTTTTTTGAATCTTTTTTCTTTAATCTTTGTGACATGTAGTTTATTTTAATGTGTTCATTTTATTTTTTCGGATAAATTCTCGTCCGTTTTTTATCATTTTCGGTCATTTTGGGTCTTTATTTTTTATTCAGAAAAATTCAGAAAAAATTATTTTAATTTTAATACATTTAGTTTTTTTGATTATTTTTATCATTTAAGGGCTATTTGGTCACAAAAATATATTATTTACACTATACTCTATTCCTATTGGTTGTTGGATGAAATTGCGGATCAATACAAAAATTGCCAAAAACAAAATTGAAAAATCCGAGCAATTTTCCTCTTCATTGTTCTATTTAATGGCTCTTTATTTTCTTTGTAAGGGGGACACACAACAAAAACAAAAAAAACAATACAGTAGCATACCACTTATCTCTTTCTCTACTCCATAAAACAAACAATTTTAACCAAAAAACAGATATTTCAAAAGGTTCCTGCAGAGTACCGCAGATGCATTGGGTGCTAATACCTTCCCATTGTATAACCAACCCCCAAACTCTCGATCTCTTTCAAAAACGCATTGTATTTTTATTACTTTTAAGTATTATTTTACATTGCATATTTTAGGGTTTTATTTCGCTCTTTTCCCTTTTCCCTTGGAAATAATAAAGCGCGGTGGCGACTCTTGCTTTGGTGAGTCAAGTTAATTAATAGATTGATCTCCGATTTTCACCGCTACATCATCGTATAACCATGATTAGCAATGTTGCAAGGTATCTTAGCATTCTTCTTGAGGGACTAAGATCATTTGTAAGGCAACTTAGATAATGTCATTGAGGGACTATGATCTTGTATTTGCTTGTTTTTGCTAAGACACCTCACATGCGTAATATGGTCATTTTGTATAAGGAAACCAAGTGGAATAACCCTAAGGGTGCTTGTGTGCAAGTGTATCATTTTCATGCTTGTTTTGTCTTGAATTAGGGTTTTCTAGGTATTGATTTTAGTCTTTCCATACAAACCCTAATTACTAGCATGTTATACAAAAGCGATAATTTGCGAAATTTAAAGTTACTACGCTATTACAATATTTGTGGGGAGGGGGGTATACAATTTGTAAATAGGGATTGCAAGAATTTAAATCTAATTAATCTATTACAACCATATTAATTTGGTATGAATATACAAGGAATTTAAATAAGTAAAAATGAATAAATGTACAAGGATGCAAAATGTGAAGAAAATGAATTTAGTTTGGTTTTCATGAAAAAAGATTTTGTATTAACCTAATTTAAATAAATAAAATAGTTAATTAAGTTTGATTTTATTTAAGAAAAGATTTTAAATGAAAACCCTAATTCTAATAATTAATCAAAAGAAAATAAGTTTAAGAAAAGTATTTTTGGTATTTTTTCTTTATCTTGAAAGTATTTATAGCATTATAAAATATTTTTGGTCTTTTTTTTATATATTAAAAATAATGTATTTTAAATAGTGTGGAAAAATAAAATCATAATATTAATTAAGTTTATAAGATTTACTTAATAAAATAAATAAAGTATAATAAATAAAAAGTATTTTTATTTATGGAAAAATAAAATAAAATAAGTCAAAATATAAAACATATTGTGATACGGTGGCAGAACCAGAATTGTTTTAGGAAAATGCTGGTTTGCGTTTTGCGTTTGTGTTTGCAAAATGTCGCGGTAAGCAAGAGTCGTTTCCTTTAGACAGCGCTATCCTACTATTAATGAGTAGGTAGCACCGTCGTTGGAGTTGTAAGGGTCAATTCGAAAGGGATGTACGATCACTAAAGCAATGTAAGGACATCTTAGTAATATCCCTAATGTCTTAAGATCAATATTCGAGGCAACAATTCTGAGGCAACCTTTCCTAGGCAACATTTCTGAATGGGACTTTTGGTCTTTGTTTAGAGAAAAGGGCGACCACTAAAATACCCTATACTTAATGATTGTTTACCAAAGGCAACCGAAGTGAGAGTATACCCTAGGAGTGCACATGTACGAGTGATTCAATTCCAAGTTATTATCTTTGCACATTTAGGGTTTGCTAACTATTTTAATTTTTACATACATTCTTGTCATGCAACCATATTACCATACATCTAACAGTTTAATATTTACAGAAATTAAAGTGCAGAAAGTAAAGCTACGCTATTAAAAGGCTTCGGGTATTAATAACATAGCCAAAAAACACGTCAAAATGATAAATGAAAAGAAAAAGGTCCTAATTAATCTATTACATCCTGTGAGCAATTACATCAATATTGTAAAAATAAATAAGCGCGTGCGAGGAATTAAGAACGAGAAAAGATTAGGGTTTTGACCCCGTCTAACCTAATTACGAGAAAAGACATTTTTTGGTTGTTTTTGACTATTTTAAGAAACTAAGGGTTTGAATTAAATATGCACAAACTTAATTACTAATTAGATTAAATTAAAGAAAACAATTTACATGACCTATTTTTGTGTTTTTGGTTATTTTTTAAGAAAAATAAAATAGAATTTAAATTAGACAAAACCCTAATTTCTAACTTGTTTTAATTTATTTACAAAAGAATTAAAGTTACGCTAAAAGTAAATAAACTAATTAAATTAATTTTTGTATAAAATATAACCTAAATGTAATTGAATGAAAAATTGTTTTTATGATTTTTTAATAAAAAAGAATTGATTTTTATGTTAGTAAAAATAATTAAATGAATATAAAGAGAAAAAGAAAAGGAACATTCGGCCTGTAATCAGCAATTTGGAGGGGTGTTGATAGCAAGCTATGGGCCCAAAACAAGCTGACCCACGTTGACTTCCAAGATTCCATGTTGTGTATTGACTATGGTGCACCATGGTCCTTCATGTGATATCCTTCAGATCTGGCCTTTTGGAGATCTTAGTGGTTGAGCCTTGAAGGTATATGATGGACCTCACGCTTGTGTGCACACCTGATCATACACATGAAAATAATATGAAATATATGAGGGGACCTGGGATTCGAACCCAGGTCCTATGGCCTTTTGCACTACCTTGTTACCAACTGAGTTGCATGTGCGTGTTGTACATAAAAGAGACAATAATCATTATATTGAAAACAAACAAAATAAAAAAACATTCGCGCGAAAATTCAAACGAGGCAATCAGGGGCTGCCACACCATCATCCATGTCCTCTCTCCGTTGCTAAAAGGTTCAGTGACCTTTACCTACGGACAAATGTCTGTCACTACAAACGCTGCATATTCCAAAATCACATACAGGCACAATAAATGAAAATGTTGTGGACTAATTCTTCTTGGCCTGTTGAGCATCATGGAGCCCTTTTTGTGGACCAATTTCACCTATACAAAAAGATCCTAAATCGAGACCAAGAACCCTAGCAATGGCGGATTCTGATATAGCTTCCAAAAATTCAATTAATTATCACCATGAACTTGCAAACATGTTAGGGATTCATAATATGCTATTGAAACATGATAAATATGCAAGAATAAGGAAATACGATTTCAAGAAAAAAGCCAAATCGTGAGGGTTGTGGAGATGAATTTTGGGCGCGAAGGCGCTTGGTATTGATTGGTATAGCTTCCCTGTATGCCCAGGAAACGAATGGGATGGCTTAGGAATCTTGAAAACGCCTGGAAGTTCAAAATCAGATTATCACTTTCTCTGAGTTTTTCCAAGTTTGGTTCTGCCTCTTCACGCCTCAAAACCTTGTGATTTTTTTTCTGCAATTGTACACTATATACCACTGATTGAATTAGGGTTGCAATTGTGATCTCAATCTTTGCCAATTATGATTTGTGATCTTGATTTGATTTCCATGAAATTCCTTCCAAAATAGGCCAAAATCAATCTTTTTATGCACACCTATGCCTTGCACAAATTGATTCACTTGCTAGCTATATATGGGACCTGAAATGTGCATAAAATCTTGAGTTTTGAATGGTTTAGATATTTTCATGATTTGTTTTGATTTAAATTGATTTAATTGAAATAAAAAATCAAAATAAATAGCAAAAATAGGATAAAGACAAGTGGAAAGAGATAGGGCTCGTGGACCATGTTACAAACTCAAAACAAGTGCAAAAAGTTTGGCCCATTTGACAAAAATTGCAATTTGAGGCACTTTTGACTTTTGGTAATTTTGCAAAAAAGGGCAACTTCACCAATGCATAACTTCCTCAGTTTTGACTATTTGAAGGTATTCTTGGACTTTTTAGAAATCTTGAGATGTCCTCTAAGAAACCATTTTTGTCTCATCTCAAATGATTCTTCCATGTTCATGTATGAAGCTTTGACAAAAAAGGTGTTTTTGTTGACTTTTCAAAATGACCTATAATGTCCAAATTCATAACTTCTTGTGAGTTCATATTTTGAACTTGGGAGATGAAGATTAATTGTAGGAAATTTCATCCTCTTCAAAATGAGATTTGGATGGGTCATTTATCATAAAGTATGAGAAAGTTATGCTTGGTCAAAGTTGAGTTGACTTTTCCTGCAAAACCCTAATTTAGCAACTTTGGGTTTTGATGAATTGTGAGCTATCCTTGATGAATCATGATCAAACCTTTATCAAATGATGAATAATGCTTCAAAATGAGAATGTTGACCAAAAATCTTGAAGTTTGACTGTATGTGGGGCACAATTGACTTTTGTCCTAGCATAGTCAATTTTCAGGCCTTTGAGCAATTGACTGAGCAAACTTCCTCTGCAAGGCTTGAAACTTGACATGAATGATCTTGAGAACATATTAGGACAATGGTGAGAATTTGGGATCCCTTGGACTCGAGTATCTTGGTGCAATATGAAACCCTAATTTGAGGTAGACTGCCTTAGGAAGGAGCTTGTCTGGTTAACCCTTGGACTTCCTTGAGCAATTTGAGGATCTCACTTGAAATGTTTTGATAAATATGGGAGGGAAAATTTTGGGGTACAACAGCTACCCCTGTTCAATCTTCTTAAACCTGAGGATGTAGATTGGCTTGCCTGCCTTTCGTGATCCGAAGGTGGAAGATGATTGAACACTAGAGTGCCCAGAAATATGTACTCGCATGAAGTGGTATTTGTCTTGTGATGGCGGGAATGGGCTTATGGATGCCATTTGGAGATTGATGTCGGGGGATGGGCTTAAAGATGCCATCCGAAGGAGTGTCGATCGCCTAAGAGATTCCTTAGCGAGAGCTTGTATACCTGTTGTTGAGGAAGATTCCGCTGGGGAATGCTGGTCTATGTCTTGAGAAAAGTTGAATTTTAGGAGCTTCAGTCGTCCGTTATTCTACTAGGGAATCGTCTCTTGGTCTAAGAGGTGAAGATAAACTACTATATGGTCGTGATCCAGGCTTCATAGTGATAAGATCGACTGCTATCTGGTCGTAATCCAGGCTTTACAATGACTTACTGGAGAGATTAGATTAAACTTGCTATTCGGTCGTAATCCAGGCTTTGCAATTTCTCAATTCTTATCTGGTCGTAATCCAGGCTTCAGAAGGAATTCAGTTGTTATTCGGTCGCATCCGGGCTTTAACTTGAATCTAGGGCACACTAATATTCGGTCGACTCCCGGCTTCTTAGTAATTGTCCAGGTAAAATTGCTATTTGGTCGAAATCCAAGCTTCACAATGTCTTGTACTGCTATCTGGTCGTAATCCAGACTTCACGATGTCTTGTACCATTATCCGGTCGAATCCAGGCTTCATGGGGAAATCAAGGTATTATCCGGTCGAATCTGGGCTTTCATTTGATTTAAAGGCCTACTAATATCCGGTCGACTCTGGGCTTTATAGTAATTGGCCTGGTAGACTTCTATTTGGTCGAAATCCAAGCTTCACAATGTCCCTTACTGTTATCTGGTCGTAATCCAGGCTTCATAATATCTTTTACCGTTATCTGGTCGTAATCCAGGCTTCACGATGTATCATATCATTATCTGGTCGAATCCAAGCTTCATGGTGTTCGGGGAAATCAAGATATTATCCGGTCGAATTCGGGCTACATAACTTGCATTAAAGATATACCACTATCTGGTCGTAATTCAGGCTTCGTAGTATCTTTTACCGTTATCTGGTCGTAATCCAGGCTTCACAATGTATCATACCATTATCTGGTCGAATTCAAGCTTCAAGGGGAAATCAAGGTATTATCCGATCGAATCCTGGCTTCATAACTTGCATTAAAGATATACCACTATCTGGTCGTAATCCAGGCTTCATAATATCTTTTACCGTTATCTGGTCGTAATCCAGGCTTCACGATGTATCATATCATTATCTGGTCGAATCCAAGCTTCATGGTGTTCGGGGAAATCAAGATATTATCCGGTCGAATCCGAGCTTCATAACTTGCATTAAAGATATACCACTATCTGGTCGACTCCAGGCTTCGTAGTATTTTTGGCTGCTATCTGATCGTAACCCATGCTTCACAACGTCTTCTACCATTATCTGGTCGAATCCAGGCTTCATGGTGTCTTGTACTGCTATCTGGTCGTAATCCAGGCTTCACAATAACTTGTTAAGCTGCTATCCGGTCGAATTCGGGCTTCATGGCTTGTGTTTATGATATAGCACTATCTGGTCGAATCTAGGCTTCATAGTATTCTTGGCTGCTATATGGTCGTGATCCAGGCTTCACAACGTCTTCTACCATTATCTGGTCGAATCCTGGCTTCATGGGGAAATCAAGGTATTATCCAGTCTAATTCGGGCTTCATAACTTGTATTAAAGATATACCACTATCTGGTCGACTCCAGGCTTCGTAGTATTCTGATACTGTTATCCGGTCGTTCTCTGGGTTTCACAATATGATGGAGAAATCAAGATATTATCCGGTCATACCCGGGCTTCATAGCTTGAACTTTGTGAGATTTTGATTATTTTCCTGAAACGTAAAGAGTTAGTCGTATGTAATGTCATGATGCATGACATGTATCGAGCAATGATGTTCTCAAAATAAATGAGATTATGCTGTATGATGCATATATGCATGCCATGATTCATGGATGTGTAATGTTCTTATGATGTTCTCTAGCTGGGGAAAATAAATCCTGAACTGCTGCTGGAGAATATAAAGAGTTTCGCTCGCTGAGGATAATGATCGAAGATGATTTGAGAATAACATGGCAGGAGAATAATTCTACTGGAGAATAAATTGGTGAGGAAATAATTCTGTGGGGAGGAGATACTCTATCAGAAGATCTACTGATTCAGAGAAAATAACCTCGGCTGTGGATGAATTACCGTTGCTGGCGATGATAAACTCTGTCGGGGATAAAGCTTCTGTTTGTGGAAGAAATAAACTCCACTAGGGATGGTCTTCCATTGTTGGTGAAATATGAACTCTGCTTGGGGAGAATTAACACCACTGTTTTTAGATGCTTTTTACTCTGCGGGGAGTGTATGCATTTTTAGTCATATTCTTCAACTGGGTATATCCATGTACCTGGTGGGTAGAGCAACTGTAAGGTTTGGACATTTCTTGTTTGCCCCTGTTTCTGGGATTACGAGTAATCGTCTTTTGTTTCGCATGTAAGTATTTATGAGAAACAATTATTTTCAAATGCATATATCAAAAATGAATCATTGGACGTTCTTGCAAAACAAAACAGAAAAAGAAAAACAATTTTGAATTTTATTGTAAGATGAATTGTATTGATTTTTTGAAGTTGGCCCGTAATAGGCGTTTTGTACAAGAGGCTGACGTCCTAGTAAGAGAACACCGCCGAAAGATAGAAATTATACAATTTGTGAAAAACAAAGAAAAATAGCTATGTGAACAATCCCACTGGGTTCCAACTCTGCTATTGCCTTTATATCTTCGAGCGTCTCATCACTTTGCTACTTGGTTGAAGGTATATCAGATTGATTGGTGCCGTCCAAGCTTGATAGTCGATACCGAAGTCTGGTTGCGAAGTGATCCAATGAGACATAGTGTTACGCTTCAATCCCTATTTTTTTCCTGGACCGCCCTTTCGGGTTTTCAGTCCACTGGGATACCCTTTTTTGCCCAAGCCGCCTTTTCAGGTTTTTGACTTGCCGGGTGTACAGTTTTTCATTTTCATCCCTTATTTTTACCCGAACCGTTTTGGTTCACCGGGAAGCCCTTATTTTTGCCTAGGCCAGTCGACCTAGCGGGTCTTTGATTATGCGTAGTATTTTTTCACTATGTCTGCTTTGACGGGGTGAGGAAGGTCGTCACCATCCATGGTGGTTAGAATCATATCTCTTCCCGAGAAAATTTTCTTAACCACAAATGGCCCTTCGTAAGTAGGGGTCCATTTTCCCCTGGGATCACCTCATGGAAGTATGATGCGTTTGATCACCAGATCCCCGACTTAATACTCTTGTCGTCTCACCTTCTTGTTAAATGCCTTGACCATTCACTTTTGATACGTCTGACCATGACAAATAACAGTAAGCCTCTTTTCATCGATTAAGTTCAACTGATCAAGCCGGGTCTGGATCCAATCGTCCTCACTCAAACCTGTATCCTTCATAATTCAAAGAGAGGGTATCTGGACTTCAATGGGTAGGACTGCCTCCATGCCATACACCAAGGAATAGGGTGTTTCCCCGGTTGACGTCCGCGCTGAGGTGCGGTACCCATGAAGAGCGAATGGTAACATCTCATGCCAGTCTTTGTATGTCACCGTCATCTTCTCCACAATCTTCTTGATGTTCTTATTAGTTGCTTCAACAGCCCCATTCATCTTCGGCCGGTAAGGAGAAGAGTTGTGATGCTATATCTTAAACTGTTTGCAGAGCTCGGTGATCATCATATTATTGAGATTTGTACCATTGTCCGTAATGATCCTCTCTAGAACACCGTATCGACAGATCAGATTGTGTCGGATAAACCGCGCCACGACGTTCTTGGTTACTGTAGCAAAAGAAGCTGCTTCAACCCACTTCGTAAAGTAATCAATCGCTACTAGAATTAAGCGATGCCCGTTAGACGCAGTAGGTCTGATCTCGTCGATCATATTAATGCCCCACATCACAAAAGGCCAAGGAGCTGTCAAAATATTCGGGGGAACTGGAGGTACATGCACCTTATCAGCATAGACTTGGCACTTATTTTGACCTCTTTCCCGTCTTCCTATGTACCCTAATTCACTGATTCCATTGGCTCTTCATGCGGCTGTATGGCCCTATCTTCCTGTAGTAACA
This sequence comes from Vicia faba, assembly GCA_948472305.1. Lineage (NCBI taxonomy): Eukaryota > Viridiplantae > Streptophyta > Magnoliopsida > Fabales > Fabaceae > Vicia > Vicia faba. The sequence continues at coordinate 1,604,677,863 of OX451739.1, forward strand.
GTCTAGAAAGTTCCCCAGTCACTTCACAATCATCCTCACCTTCATCCTCGACTTGGTTGATCGGATTTTCGAAGTCATAAACGGAAGTAGCAGAGTCATTATCAATGGGATCCAAAGTGGGTGTGGATCTGCATTATGATATTGAGTGTGTGTAAGACAATAGCTGTTTTTATGAAGTGTGAGATAGAAAGGAAAAACAAGGAGCACAAAATTTGTAATGCGAGAAAACGTCCAATGTTTTATTGATGATATATGAAAATGACAAATAATAAGCCCTCACAAACAAAGCCAAGGTGCCTCGGGCAAGGCACCGGGCCGTAAAGTTTTAAACTGTCTGTTACAAATCTCAAAACAAAAGTCTATTACTGTGTAATAAAAGAAACGGGCACGAAGTCCTTCGCTATCCAGTTGTTCAATCCACCGTTGGTAGTCGGGTAAATCCAACTGTCGATATCTAACTCTTCTTCATTATCTTCAATTTTATTCACTCCCGAATTACTAATGCACAGAGGAGGTCTTCCAATTCGTGCACGCCGAACAACCCTTTGAGCCTCTCCAGTAAATCCCAAACCAAACTTGTCAATTTTGTGTGCGAAGTCAGGGAGTTGTCCTAATTTGCACACCCACCTTGATTAATAACAGCCCTGGCATCCTTTAGGGAAGCCATCTTCATCGGAGGTTTGTTAACAACAACTTCAGTCGACGCCAGAGTCTGGGGAACCTCTTCAAAGTTCTGACACAGGGTTTCAATGAACTTTCCATCCATCTCCACTTACCGGAAGGAGTTAAGATGACTCACCATGTGCTCCTCCTCACCTTGTACCGTAACAATCTTCCCCTTTACTGGATATTTCAACATCTGATGGAGCATAGAAGTCACTGCCCCAGCCTTATGAATCCAAGGGCGACCCAACAAGCAAGAATAAGATGGTCGGATATCCATCACATAGAACGGTAATTCAAAAGTGTGAGAGCCAACTTTAATAGGGACGTCCACCTCCCCGTGCACCATCCTTTTCGACCCATCGAAATCCCTAACCACAATATTACTCGGCTTCATAACCAAACATTCACAATCCAGACGGTCTAATGCTTTCTTTGGAAAAACATTTAATAAGGACCCAGTATCCACCAGCACGTGGGCCAAAGTAGTGCCCCGATACTCGATCGAGATGTGCAGAGCATCATTGTGATTTCTTCCTTTAGCAGTCAAATTTGCGTCTGAGAAACCCAAACCGTTGTCGGCAGTCAAACTAGCTACACAGTCTTTGAATTGATCAGCAGAGGTTTCCTGCGGCACATGCGCAGTTTTGAGGAAAGAAATTAAAGCCTTTGCATGGGCTTCAGAACACAATAACAAAGATAACATGAGGATTTTTGACGGGGTTTACCCCAGCTGATCGACTACGTTGTAGTCGCTCTTCTTGGTAATCTTCAGAATTTCCTCTATCTCCTGTTTAGAGGTTTCTACAATGATTTTCTTAGGCGCCTCCGTCCGGGCAGGCTCACCTGTAACCTCTTTGCCTCGAGTGTCAGATGACTCAGCGACAGGGGTGATAACTGGAGTAAGAATTGGAACAGTAGCTGGTGTACTGGCAGGTGGAATGGCAACAGGCTTTTGAACAGTCGGAGGGGAAATCTCAGGAGAGAATAGTCTTCCACTTCTTGTGACCTTGCTAGACCCGATAATATTGATGATATCAGCATCAACTTCTTCAACCTTTAAGTCTTCCTTAACTCCATGGTAATATACGTCGGCCCCATAGTGCCAAGGGACAGCCTTATCCGAAGTGTATGGGATAGGACCAGGAGTAGTAATGATTAATGAAGAAACTCTCGGAATGGATGTAATCCTAACAGGCTTTCTCGAGGAAGCCTTGGAAGGATTGGCGGAAATGGTTATGATGGCAACATCTTCAATTGGAATTAACAGAATCAAAGTCTTCTCGAACAAGATCTCTTTACTATCCATCAGGCGTTGAATACCTGATTTCAATAAATGGCAACCAGCAAGCAGAATTGAACATAGGTGGCAACCTTCGCCACAACCCAGAAATAAACCGGCCAACAACATATTCTTCTTAACTGTCATAAAAGGAGTAAAAACTTCTCCCACGGAGGTCACAAATAAATCAGTGTCATTATCAGAGACTACAGGACTAGGACCTTTTCCTACCTCTCGATTTTCTCCTCCTTTGGATGAATGAGACAGACCAGCTTCCTGTCGCAACCTACTCCTGAATCTGTGACCAAATTTGTAAACCAAGAAACAAACCAACTTTATTAGATTAACTTGTAAAATGTTTAACAATGCCTTTAAGGCGTTTACAAAGAAATAACTGAAAAGCAAATCTAAACTAGAAACAATAAAAAGACATTAGAACTCCCAGGGTCGTTTCCCCTTCGTGCTGACATAATCATGATTGTCCTCTCATTCTCAAGTTGCCTCGTGAGCTTCAAGATCTTCCTTTCCTGCTCATGATACTTCTCCCGGTAGGTATCATTTTCTTCCTTCAACTGAATCCAGGATCTCTTCAATGCCCCAAGATCAGTAGGCATGTAGGGATAAAGGACCGTATAAGGAACACCCTCTTCATTGGTAGGCTCCACAATCACCGGAAACACAGCTTCGTAAGGCATCCCAAGCTTTTGAGCACGGGCTCGAACCCACTGGATATAAGGTTGCATAGGGAGAGAAGTCTTTGGTCCTAGTTCGTGAGGGTCAGACCTGTTCACCATGCCCCAGGCTCGTATAAACCTTCGGTGGTGCTCGTCAACGTCCTCCTTATAGTCAAAGGCAATATCTGTAAGAATTAGCTCATGAGGACCGTCTCTCCGAGCGCGACCAAACTGTCGTAGAGCTAAGCAAGGACTGTAGGTTATTCCTCCTTTAATTCCAAGAAACGTGACATTAGGGTATCCCCCACATCGATCAATGACAACAATGTCCTCCATAGCCTTAGAACTCCAAAGAATGTCCGTATGAGCAAGGGACATTATCCTGTAGGCCCAACCTAAACCTTCCTTATTCTTCAATACAAACTTGGGGAGGTGTGAAATAAACCACCTCGCCAACAGCAGTATACAACACATGAGGGTACCTCTTCTTCGCACAGTACGAGTATAGAGGGCATGTAGGATATCACCCAGAAGAGTAGGCATTGGATTACGAGACAAGAAGATCTTGACCGCATTCACATCTATGAAGGAGTCTGGATTTGGGAAGAGAACCAAACCGTAGATGAGGAGAGCCAAGATGTCTTAAAAATATTGAAAGTCCAAATTGTCCTAGAACTGCTGAGCTTGATCAATCAGAAACTTGGCTAAGAAACCTTTAACCCCGCTCCGTGTCTCCCAGTTGGATACTACATCAACCCTTTTTAGATGTAAGGCTGAAGCAATATCCTCGGGTCTTGGAACCTCCTCCAAACCTGTGAAGGGTGTCTGCTCGAGGATGGATATGCCCAGTAAGTAAGAAAACTCCTCTAAAGTGGGAACCAGCTGATAATCCGGGAAGGTAAAACAATGATGCACTGGATCGAAGAACTGGAAAAGGACGCTCATCATCTGCTCATCCAAGTTTGAAGTGACCAAACTAAGGAGCTGACCATGTCTTCTAACGAATGAAGAAGTATCAGGGAATTTTGAGACTAACTCTCTGAGCTGAGCAGGTATTTGCACGAAGTTAACCCGAATGGTGTTTCTGTGCATGGAAGCCATAATCTGCAAAACAGAACAAAGATAAATCCCCTCGGTCTTTGAAATGGTTAGCGTAATGAAGTATGCATGCTATGTTATGATGCATGATGTCATGATAAAAGCACATAACAAGTATAGCAGACATGGTAAAGGCAAACAAGTCACACCAGAGCCCTTAAGTTTCAGGCTTGCATGGAGTCTAGGAATTACCCTCTTAAAGTTCAGTTGGTTTCAACCTGTCCTAATAATAGTAATCGGGTTCTAGAGGTTCTCAATATCACTGACCATCCTCCATCGGTCATGGTTTCAGCTCACGCAATCTTTTCTTGCGGCCAGAACTATCTCGAGAGTATGGTCTCAATGAGTTTAGTATCGAGTATCAACCAGTTCCCAGCTTTACACTAAGACAGGCTATCTCACTACTTCCTATGGCCAAGTTGGTCAATTATAGGTTCTAAGGTCAATTGATGCTTAACGACACACATAGCAGCCCCGTATTCTCCTTGTTGCTCCACAAGGGATACCGGTACCAACCAATGTGCCACATCAACATAGCTACTGCTTCAACTGTATCGGTCTATGTTGTATAGTTCCCTCACAGTTTATTGCTACTTACCTAAAAGGTGTCTCCCCAGATCTGGGTTAGGATCTATAGTAACTCCAATAAAAAGCCCACAAAGATAAAGCAATCAAATCAAACAATGGAAGCAAATATGATGAACTATTCCTAAGGTACACCCCACTTATTTTTATCCCCAGCAGAGTCGCCAGTTCTGTGATACGGTGGCATAACCAGAATTTTTTTAGGAAAATGCTGGTTTGCGTTTTGCGTTTGTGTTTGCAAAATGTCGCGGTAAGCAAGAGTCGCCACCAACTTTTATTTTATCCAACATGGAAAGTAAAAAAGCACAGAAAAATTCCTTTTTCGAGATTTTCTGAGTACGGGGGATAGATTATAGAAAGGGAAGGTGTTAGCACCCTTTCTATCCATGGTGTTCCACGGGCTCTTAGGTACTTGCTCATCATTTTAAAATTGCTTCTGTGTTTGTGTGATTTGAAAAGTGTTTATTTTACTTCGATTTAACCCTTGCTTTTGTCTTCAAGAGTGTTACGAAGTCGTTTTGAAAACTTTGTTTTGAAAGGTTTGTTTGAAAGTGTATGGTGTAAAAAGTTTGATTTTGAGCAAGTACCTACTAGCATCTACCTACTCGAAAAAAGAATTGTTCTATGTTCCTTTCTTTAAGACAACTCTATCCTACTATTAGTGAGTAGGTAGCACCGTCGTTGGAGTTGTAAGGGTCAATTCGAAAGGGACGTACGATCACTAAAGCAATGTTAGGACGTCTTAGTAATATCCCTAATGTCTTAAGATCAATATTTGAGGCAACAATTCCGAGGTAACCTTTCCGAGGCAACATTTCTGAATGGGACTTTTGATCTTTGTTTAAACAAAAGGGCGACCACTAAAATAACCTATACTTAATGATTGTTTACCGAAGGCAACCTAAGTGAGAGTATACCCTAGGAGTGCGCATGTGCAAGCGATTCAATTCCAAGTTATTATCTTTTCACATTCAGGGTTTGCTAACTGTTTTAATTTTGACATACATTCTTGTCATGCAACCATATTACCATACATCTAACAGTTTAATATTTGCGGAAATTAAAGTGCGAAAAGTAAAGTTATGCTATTACAAGGCTTCGGGTATTAATTACATAGCCAAAATACTCGTCAAAACGATAAATGAAAAGAAAAAGGTCCTAATTAATCTATTACATCCTGTGAGGAATTACATCAATATTGTAATAATAAAAAAGCGTGCGCGAGGAATTAAGTGTTGTACCCCAATTTTTGCCCCTAAGATTCCTCTATCATATCATATCAACTCGATCATAACAAGATCACATTAGGGTTGGTTCTTCCTCTTTTTTCCTATCTTTAAGTTTTCTCTTGAGGAATCTCCAAGCACCTTGGTTGTGTATTTTGTATATGTATTGTTGACTAACTTCTAATCAAAATACAAAAAATATTTGTCTTTGTCTTTGTATATTTTTGTTTTGTAGGTACCAAGTCGAAGCATCTGACAAATAAGGATTTCTGGTATTATTTTCCTAAAATCTCTATTTGCAAAGAAAAAGAATAAAAAATTTTCATTTTTTTCACTGATGCAATCGATTGCTCTTAAAGTTCAATCGATTGCACATAGTGTATTTTACGCCATTTTTGAAAAAATACACTGTGCAATCGATTTGCACTGTAGTGCAATCGATTGCACAACGTGAAATTTGAAAAAAATCAGCATTTTAAAATTGTCAAATCTTGGCTCCAATTTTCCTTCACTTTTGAAAGATGTATCATTAATTCAAATTTTAGTGCCAATCTTTCATTTTTAAAAAGAATTATCATTAATTCAAATTTTGGCTCTAATATTTGAAAGAATTATCATTAATTCAAATTTTGGCTCTAATTTTTGAAAGAGTTGTCATTAATTCAAATTTTAGCTCCAAGAATCAATTACCAAATTACCACTAATCCCAATCCTAAAACTCTATAAATAGAGCTCTCATTTCATTCAAATTAAAAAGCTTTTGATTGCCAAATCCACCTTGCTAAAAAATCTCTCAATTCTCTCCATCTACCCAAATTCACTCAAAGCTCCATTTTCAAAAAGTTAGTAAGCTTTGCAGTGAAGCTTACTAATCTTTGAGCTAAACCTTCATACAAACACTTTTTCTCCATCAATTCTCTACATCCAAGCTTGGTCAATTGATTCTTGCGGTTGAATTGAAGCAAATTCTTGAAGTTGTTTTGATAATTCTCTAGATCTACCTTTGGTAAGTTGGATAATTCATCTTTCACAATGTGATCTCTTGGTGATCTTTGGGATTGATTATTTGAGCATTATTTTGTGATTTCAATGGTGTTATTTTCTCATAATTTGATGGAATTTTCGTGCTCAAGTGGATCCATGATCATAATGTGTTTGATGGAAAGTTTGAACAAGAAATTGCCCTTTTAAAATGTTGTTTTTGCTATTGTTACTGTGTGCAATCGATTTGCACTAAGTGTAAATCGATTGCACAGAAGCAATTTCACGCGAATTTTTGAAAACTGTACTGTGTAAATCGATTTACATAGTAGTGTGAATCGATTTACACCAGGACAGAATGCATTTTTTGCCTTTTTTTGGGGTAGCTTTGATCCAAAATGCTTTTTCTACTCACTCCCTTTGATTGTTGGTTTGGATTGCAATTTTAAATGTCCAATTTGTCTTTAAACTCAATGGACTTTGTGATGTAGATGAAGTTGGATAAATGTTCATAAATTCAAATCTACCTAAGAGTGAATTATTTAATTCATTTTTGGTGCTTTGGATTAATGATATGTTTAGTGCTTTAATCCATCTAGAGGAGTGGTTGAATTTAAAGATGAAAGAATTTTGAAATGGTGATCCAAATTAGCTTATCATTCCCATCCCTCTTCATCTTATCACTTTCTTTTTTAATTGTGCTACATGTTAAGGGATGGTGATCTCTATATCATTTATCCAAACATGAAGTACATAGATTGCTATTGACCGGCCTCAAAATAGGTGTGACTTCTACATAAGTCCACTTACGATTGCTTAACATAGCGCTAAATTTTGTCCCGATTCGAATAAATGATCATTCGTGTCCCAAACTTATGATTACAAGCCCAAGTATGTTAATTTGATCTCTTTGATCCAATAACCTTGAGATTCATTGTGTAGAGGCTTTGGTTCTACCAATCCTCTAATGGATCTACAACACCTTTGGTCAACGCGAATCACTTAAACATTGTTGATCATTACATGTTGCCTTATGAGAATTCCAAAATGGATGATATACCTGACAAAAAGCAAATGCAACTTGTTGTGTGGAGGCTTTGGTTCTACCAATCCTCTAATGAGTTCCAAATGAAAGTTTCAAGATGGTCATCCAACTAACCACTAATTACTAACAATTAACTTTACTTTACACTTTTATTTTCATGCTTTATGTACCATTTACTTTTAGCATTTTACATTTCATGCTATTTTCATCTTTGCTCACTTGAGCATTTACTTTTATGTCATTTTTATTTTGCTCACTTGAGCTTTTCTTTCTTTTTAAAGACACCTAATAATCAACATGAACCATAAAAATCATTAATGATACTTGGACTACATGGTTACTATCCTTTGCATTATGGAGTGATGGACTTATTGGACTTAGGATTAGAGACCTTGGCCTATCTTGGAGACTTTGTGACTTTATTTGATATTTTGTCTGGAGTTCTTGAGGTTTACCTCAAGAAATTGGGTTGTTTGTTTGTTTTGTGTGCAGGTTATTGAGATTACGATCTTTGTTTGTAATCTGGAATTCACCCGTATACAGCCGTTACTCTGCCTAATTTTTGCAAAGACTTAAAACACTTGAAGTTTGGTTCTCTCAAGAGGTCTAGTATCTTTGCTTTCTTGGTTTCAATCCAAAGAATGGGAATTCTATATTGACTCATAATGTCAAGTATTGGCTTCTTGTTGGTTAGATGGTTCTTATCCTTAGCCTTTACCTTATGCTTTAGGATAGCCTCTTATTCTCCCCCCATCTTCTTTAATTTCAAAAATCTTCTCCCTCCTTAAAAAAAAACTCTTCTTGTTTTGAAACTTGAAACAATTTCATAATAAACTTGGACTTAGGTCCATGCATCTTTGAAACATTTTCATAAATAAATGTCAATCAATTTAATAATACCTTGACCTTTTTTTGTGAGAATACTAAAAGTCAATCAATCTCATTTCAAACCATTTTGCCACTTTGGCTTTTATCTTTAAACTTTTCTCAAAAAAGATTAGACTCTTGTCAATCCTTGTAGTGATGCAAACGACTATACTTCTACAATATGTAGTGAAGTGAGATATTTTCCACTTGGGTGTTGAGTGAGGCATTGTTGATTTTGAAATCCAAGCCATATCCTCCACTTTGAGATGATGCAAATTCTCCTTTCTCATGATTGTGGGTAGTTATGTTTTCACACGGACAATTGCGATGATGTCTTATCTCATAAAATCAACCAACACACTTGTGTTTCAAATTTTTTAAAAGAGGAACTACGTGTACCCTGATCCCCTATTGCACGAAAGGTGGTACATAGGCACTAAAGGTTTGCAACCGCGGCGGGTGCAAAAATTATAAAAATATTTATTTTCTCACCTCCACTATCCATTTTATATACAACACATTTTTATAGCCAAAATATACAGATTTTTCAAAGAGGTTCCTGCAGAGTACCGTGGATGTTTAGGGTGCTAATACCTTCCCTTTGCATAACCAATCCCCTTACCTTGAATCTTTCCCCCTCTTTTTGGGTTATTCGCTCTTTTCCCATTCCTTTGGAAACAATAAAGCGCGGTGGCGATTTTTATTTTGATTTGTATAAAGTCTAGTCAATCCAATGGCTTAGTCTTGCACATTTCCACTTCTACGGAAAAAATGGCGACTTCACCGGGGGAAGATTGACCTCTTGCTGGTCCATCCCTAAGTGGGTTAAACATATCTTTGTTTATATCTGTATATGTGCTATTGTTGTTTATGTGTTATATTTTGTATATATGTTTGTCTGGATTTTCCTGGTTTACAGGGTGCTTGGTGATTACTCATAAGTTCTATACCCGGACTTGGGCAAACTTTAAGATAGGACGGGCGGTATAGTCATGTTAACTTTGAGGGAGTAATCCCAAAAAAGGAGGCATGAGATCCCCCACTCAGTGGAGGCTCCTTTGACTGTAGTGTCGTTTACCGAGTAATCGGGAAGACGTATTGCTTTCGACCTGGGAGCCTGCTGAAGCTGAGGACCGTAGATTACCTAACCCCTCTTGGCCTTTTAGGTGTAGTGCGGAAGCTATAACAGAGTAATTCGGAAGTAGTTGTCACGCGATACTACGCTCGGACGAGTCTTTCTTGAGAATATTACTAATTACCGAGTTAATTGGGAAGTTGGTAATATCCGAAGGAAGGATGTAGACTCTGAGAACCTCTAGAACCTTGTTCAGCAGGTGATAAATTTTTAGACCAATACCTTATGGGTAGTACCTTCGACCTCATGCTCGTGAAGTTGAACCTATGAACCCTATATGTGTGATCTTGTGTGTGATTGTTGCATCATGCATCCATGCACTCATAAGCCTCTGTTGAAGAAAACAATATTTTAAGGGATTTAAAGGTTGACTATTTGTGAATATCTCAGGTACTTTTAAACCATGGATTTTGGAAAGAAAAACAAAAGCATTATTACTTGGATGTTGGCAACGTGTCTATAAACCATAAATCCCTTGAAATATTAAATAAAATAAAATCATGTGCATTGCATATCATGCATCATATTGCACATATTTCTTGCATTTGTTATGCATACCCAGGTGTCTTACCCAGCTTCTTTACTTCATTCAACAAGCTGACTCATCACTACAACACTCGGGCTAATTTCAAAAAGAAGATGGACAACTTAGAACAGGAGAATTGCGAGTTGCGCGAAGAAGTTTCTGCTTTGAAGGCTGGCTTGGCCAACTTGACTACTCTGATGGAAACTCTGGTGGTTGCTCAGAATCAGCCACCGAGTGTTCAACCTTAACCAACAAGGGCAAGTACTGAAGTTCTGACTGTTCCCGTATCCGCTACTTCGGTTGTTGTTCAAAACCATATGCCTCAGGGTTATCCGTGGGGAATTCTAGAGAATTTTACACCTGAAGGTTTCAATCTGGGTCCTCAAGATGCTCCAGTAGTTCCAAATATTGTTACTCCTGCACCTCCTGTGGTGCATACTGTTCCTGCTGCACCTCCTTCGGTGAATTTGGTTCCGTTTGTTAATGAAGATGTGTGTCGTCCTTTCCCTCCGCCGAGTGAAGACTTGGGTCTTTATGACAGAATGGATGATTTCCAAGAGCAGTTTGATAGAATGCAAAGAGAGATGAAGGCTCTTAGGGGAAAAGAGTTGTTCGGGCAGAATGTGAATGAGCTGTGTTTGGTCCCGAATGTTAAAGTGCCTGCTAAGTTCAAGGTCCCGGAATTTGAGAAGTACAAGGGCAACACTTGCCCTCGTGCTCATTTGGTGATGTATGTGAGAAGGATGTCTACCCATACTGATGATAAGCGTCTGCTGATTCATTTTTTCCAGGATAGTCTGACCTGTGCTGCGTTGAAATGGTACATGAGTTTATACAGCGCCAATATCCATACTTTTAATGATTTGGGAGAAGAATTCATTAAACAATACAATTACAATGTGGACATGGCGCCTGACCGTGACCAGCTTAGGGCCATGGTTCAGAAAGACAGAGAATCGTTCAAAGAATATGCACAGAGATGGCGCGAAGTGGATGCACAAGTGATTCCTCCCATGGAAGAGAAGGAAATGACTAAAATTTTTCTGAAGACGCTAGGCGCTTTCTACTACGAAAGAATGGTAGAAAGTGCCCCAAGTGATTTCACAGAGATGGTGGGCATGGGTGTCCGTTTAGAGGAAGTTGTCTGTGAAGGTCGTTTCTCTAAAGACGGAGACTCATCAAATGGTGCTAAGAAGAATGGTGATAGTTCTTCCAAAAAGAAAGAGCAAGACTCATATGTTATACTTCGTGGTAGGCAAGGGAGATCTCATAATAGGAATCAACAAGTTGCTTCTGTGACTCCATTTTTCAACAAGACTCCGACTGTTGTTGCATATCAGGGGGCACCTCAACAAGGAAATCAAGGTCAAGGTCATCAGAGGAAAATGAGCTTTGATCAAATTCTAATGACATACACAGAGTTGTATCCTTCTTTGTTGAAGAAGAATCTGGTTCAAACTCGAGCTCGACCAGTTGTTCCTGAAAAACTGCCAAGAGGATATAAGGCTGACGCTTCTTATGCCTTTCATTAGGATGCTCCTGGGCACGATTTGGAAGATTTCTTTGCTTTAGGTTAAAGTTCAGAGGTTGGTCCAAAGTGGTATCTTGTCATTTAAGGATATTTTTCTTGAGGTTCAAGTCAAATCTTTGCCGAAGAATAAACTTGATTGAAGAATGCCTTGGAGTTTAAGGATGATTAGCCTTCTCAGTTTATTATCATTTTTACTGCTTTCTCATTTGTAATTTTTCTTGTTTATCATTGCACTGTTTGCATGTAAGAACTTGTTTGCATTTGAATGTTTAATCTTAATACAATGGGTATGTTTGTCTTGAAGAAATTCATTCGTTTCACTCATATTTGTTTTCAATTTTAAATTTCTTTATGATACCAACTTGTTACCCATTCTCTTTCCTAGGCAGAGATTAGGAGGAGGATGATGATGATAAAACACAAATTTTCTGGTTGTATGCTTTTGGATAAAATCCTGTTGACGATGTACAGGCATTGTTTCAAATCCTCAAACACTGGACATATAAGGGAGTGAAACCTTCGTTAACCCCTTTGAGCCTTGAAGTAGGAGTTTCTTTTTCTATTAAAAAAAACCCTCATTTTTTAACCTGGGGTAGGGTAGTGTTCAGTTAATCTGATTGAGTATTCAAATCTCATCAAGAGTGCGCATCTCAGGATACAATAATGGTTATCCTTCAAGAGGTTGAGGGAATTCAAAACCTCAATGTTTAACCTCCGCATATCAGTAGTGTGCATCAAAAGAAGATGTTATCCCAATGGGTATCTCTCACATATCAGGGGATCAATAGATAACGATACAATAATGGTTATCTTTCATCTACCCTGAAATAGGGCAGTCATAATTCTTCCAACAAGTCACAAATGACTCGAAGTCACGCGACATGTTCAAAAAAAAAAAGAGAAAAAAAAGATGACATGAATAAAAAATCATGATGAAAAAGAAAGAGACAAAAAGCCCCGCTAAGTCGGAACTTGAAAAAACAAGTCGCTTAGGCAAAAGTCAGGGCATCCCACTGCACTTCAGAGTCAAAGTCAAAAGGAATTTGTCCCGAAGGCAAGGAAGAAATGGAAAGCCTAAAATGCGATAAAGGATTACAATGTGAAATCATTAGCAAAGAACAGAGTCGCGTGACAAGAAACCCAAAAGAAGCAGAAATGAGTGACTTGCATGTCCAAAGAAAACCTTGTTTGATTCCTCAACCATCTCGAAACTTCTTTTGAGAGATGAATGTTCGTGTCAAGTTAACTGAACTTAGGACTGAAGAACATCATGAAGGGGGTGGGCACCAAATATTTTTGAGCCTAACATCTTTTTTCTAAAACCGTGAACCAGGCCACGTTACAACCCTCAAAAGTCCTAATTGAAATATGGTTTATTTCGAAAGCATACTCCAATGAGATAGTGTTTCCTGACTCCCATTAATTTTGATAAATTATTGTGATTGGTATCATATGCTTTTGTTATCTTTCACAAAAAAAATCCATGTCGCATCCTGGCTAGTGATTCGTTCACAGGGTTTTGCGACATCTTTTCAAATAAAATCTTCAAGACTTACATAATTGTTGCATTAGAATTTTCATTCTTAGAATAAACATTTTCTGCTTGTAAAACAACTGCTTGATATCATGAAAGTTTACATTTGAGTATCAGTAAAAGGCATGTTGCCGAGAAGAGTTGCGGAGAAAAGAGGATGTAACATTCAACCAATCTAGGGCAGTTACTTCAAGATTCAACAAATCTCTAGAAGCCGTTTGATCAGAAAGGTTATCCTAAAAGCATGTAGCTAAGGGCAACTTATGAAAGTTACCTTGATCAGCACGGTAAGCTTGGGACACCAGATTGGTTTCCAAGGGCATATCCATATTTTGTCAAGATAGCTGCTATGTCTATCCCAGGCTGAGAACCTTCCTCAAGTTGTGTTATGATTTTGGGTTCATAATCCCATTTTTTCCAGTCTTGCTGCAAACTTCTCCAGCTGAGTGTGATTCTTTACCCAGCCAGGTGGTGATCAAACAGAGATTAAAAAGAGCTATGAAGCCTTTGCTTATTTGATGGAGTTATTTCTCCCTTTTTATTGATATGGAATCTCTTGTAGAGCATTACTTACTCCTGTTACAACATTATTGTTGTTATGTGCTTCCCAAGTAGCTAGACAAGGGCAATATATTTTCTAAGAGGTGTTGAGATGATTGTCAACTTTTCTGGGTTTTCTCTCACCAAGTGTTGAGTTTGATTTAAAATCCCCATAATTTTGACTTCTTACTATAGTGTTAACTTCTTGGTTCCCCAGGAAAGTTCTCTCAAGTCATCTTGTTGGTATGTGCGCAATCTTTGTGTGTTTCTCAGATAGTTAAAGATGATACCAGTTGGCGTAAGGTATAGTATTAGGTTTGTGATCCCATGATCCCCGACCAAGTCTTGGTTCACTTTTGATTTTGGGTTGCATGGTCAGAAGCCTCTGTCCCAGGTTCCCCAGCGAAGTTTTACCTCATATGATGAAAGGTTTTATTCCCTTGGTGTGCTAAGATATCGCTCTTTTTGCAGTATTAGCATTAGTGTTGACTTCTTGATTTCCCAGGAAGACTACACCAGGGCATCTTTTGTCGGAATAGGTTTGGTTGATATGAAGACTCAATCCAGTATTTTCCAGTGAAGGCCTTGTTTATTTGATAGAGGTCCTTTTTCCCCAGTGAATAACGTATCTTGGTTTCCCCTCGATGATATGGTGTCGACCTCCCCAATGAAGTCAGCATGAAGTCCCCGGTAAAGGTCTCGATGATGAAGTATTGTCTCTGTTAGTGAAGTCCGTATGTTTTTCTTCCTTCAAAGTGGGCCTGATTTCCCCAGTGAATGTTTTGACAATTTGGTTTCCATTTGCCTTATTCACAATCAGTATCGAAATCCCCAGTAGGAGTACGGACTGTGAAACATTTGTTTTCCCCATGGAAGTCTGTGTGTTATTCCCTTGGAAGGTTATCCTAGGGCATCTCTGGTTGGAATGAGTATTCATGATGAAAAGTTTTCAATCCATAGTTTTTTCTCCAGGGAGGTAGACTTGAATCCCCCAGTGAGGTTTGGTTGTCTCGGCGTCAGTCTGCTTTATTTGAGGCTGATCTTGCAATCTCAAGTAGGCACGTTGTTTTTGGAAAACTAGTTTCTCCGATGAAAACGGAAGAAATATGTTCTATCCCGGTATCTGTTTGATTTAGCTACATCCGAATTATGTTTCTCCTCAGTGAAGTTAGGACAAACAATAGGTTTGGTTTCCGCAGTTTCTTTTACCTTTCTTGGATTAATCTTTTTGGTTGAAGTTTAGACCAATGTTGTTAGTACCTGAGGCAGTTTTGTTCGATTATGTATCCTTTTACCAGCATATGCACGATATCACTCATACATTCATACATGTATCATGCATTGTTACAAATCATTTTTTATTGACATTGTGTTCAAACCTTCCTGCAGCGCTCCTTGCTTAGTTGGATTTGGTTTTCCCTCTTGAGTTTATTTCTCAAAGGATGTATCTTCTTTGGCTGTCTTGCTCCAGTTTGTTTCTAATTGGATTCGTGGTTGCATGACAATATTATTTACTCTGGATTTATGAGGACTTTGAGCTTTGATTTGTGCATTTATTTTGCACGAGAAAACTTTATCTCTTCAGCAGGAATAATGTGGCATTTCCCCAGGAAGTCATATCTCATTTCCCTAGGAAGTCATATCTCATTTCCCCAGGAAGTCATATCTCTTTCCCCAGGAAGCCACATTTCCATCCCCAGAAAGTCGTTTCTTTTTGCAATCTTCCATGATAACAAGCAACAGGTATCTTTGTTTGAGCAACTCGTGCTTCCCTGTACAAGTCGACGTAACTTTTTTTTCTATTTCCTCTATGAGTGGTTAGCTTGCAGTCCGTCGTCAGTTTACGCCATTGGATGGCAAGACTTTCAAATTCACAGAAATTGCTTGTTGTGAAATCTTTGCAAGTGGAAGTCTCTTTATTTGAGACAGCTTACATATTACCCTTTCCAGGAGGAATTCCTTGGTTAAGGAAGAAGTTGAGACTCGTTCTAGGTGAAACACCAGAAGTTTGGGGAACATATGATATTTTCAAAATCTACCTTCAGTGAACGTTGGTAGTGCATCGGCAGTGAACGTTGGTGTTTCTTATCTTTTTGCTATCATAAGTGAATGGTGATGGTTCCTCGTCAGTGAACGGCGATGGTATGATATTTTCAAAATCTACCTTCAGTGAATGTTGGTAGTGCATCGGCAGTGAACGTCGGTGTTTCTTATCTTTTTGCTATCATCAGTGAACGGTGGTGGTTCCTCGTTAGTGAACAGCGATGGTATGATATTTTCAAAATCTACCTTCAGTGAATGTTGGTAGTGCATCGGCAGTGAACATCAGTGTTTCTTATCTTTTTGCTATCATCAGTGAACGGTGGTGGTTCCTCGTCACTGAACGGCGATGGTATGATATTTTCAAAATCTACCTTCAGTGAACGTTGGTAGTGCATCGGCAGTGAACGTCGGTGTTTCTTATCTTTTTGCTATCATCAGTGAACGGTGGTGGTTCCTCGTCAGTGAACGGCGATGGTATGATATTTTCAAAATCTACCTTCAGTGAACGTTGGTAGTGCATCGGTAGTGAACGTCGGTGTTTATTATCTTTTTGCTATCATCAGTGAACAGTGGTGGTTCCTCGTTAGTGAACGACGATGGTATGATATTTTCAAGATCTACCTTCAATGAACGTTGGTAGTTCATCGGCAGTGAACGTCGGTGTTTCTTATCTTTTTGCTATCATTAGTGAACAGTGATAGTTCCTCGTCAGTGAACGGCGATGGCATGATATGTTTTCTCTTCTACCTTCAACTATTGAGTTGCTAGTTTACCGTCATCTGTGAGTCAGTATATCTTCTCCTCTCTACCTTCAGTGAACATTGGTAGACATCGAAAGTGAACGTCGATGCTTGTTATTCTCCTCTCTGGTTCTATTCTTTTGGTCCACCAGTGATTTATTTTCCTGGTGGGGTTGCTCCTTTGTTTCTTCATTTTTGTGGCATCCCCAGTGTTACTTTGCGTCTCTTTTGTTCTATTCATATGCATCCATAATCATAAACATTGCATGGCATCTTAGAGACAAAAATAGGGCTTGTTTTATATTTAAGTATCTTCAATCGCGTCGACACGAAGATTTGTAACCTTCGTATCTCCGGATAGAAGACACTTAAATAAGGGCAACTGTTGTACCCCAATTTTCCCCCTAAGATTCCTCTATCATATCATATCAACTCGATCATAACAAGATCACATTAGGGTTGGTTCTTCCTCTTTTTTCCTATCTTTAAGTTTGCTCTTGAGGAATCTCCAAGCACCTTGGTTGTGTATTTTGTATATGTATTGTTGACTAACTTCTAATCAAAATACAAAAATTATTTGTCTTTGTCTTTGTATATTTTTGTTTTGTAGGTACCAAGTCGAAGCATCTGACAAATAAGGATTTTTGGTATTATTTTCCTAAAATCTCTATTTGCAAAGAAAAAGAATTAAAAATTTTCATTTTTTTCACTGATGCAATCGATTTCTCTTAAAGTGCAATTGATTGCACATAGTGTATTTTGCGACATTTTTGAAAAAAAATACACTGTGCAATCGATTTGCATTGTAGTGCAATCGATTGCACAGCGTGAAATTTGAAAAAAATCAGCATTTTAAAATTGTCAAATCTTGGCTCCAATTTTCCTCCACTTTTGAAAGATGTATCATTAATTCAAATTTTAGTGCCAATCTTTCATTTTTAAAAAGAATTATCATTAATTCAAATTTTGGCTCTAATATTTGAAAGAATTATCATTAATTCAAATTTTGGCTCTAATTTTTGAAAGAGTTGTCATTAATTCAAATTTTGGCTCCAAGAAAATTACCACTAATCCCAATCCTAAAACTCTATAAATAGAGCTCTCATTTCATTCAAATTAAAAAGCTTTTGATAGCCAAATCCACCTTGCTAAAAAATCTCTCAATTCTCTCAATCTACCCAAATTCACTCAAAGCTCCATTTTCAAAAAGTTAGTAAGCTTTGTATTGAAGCTTACTAATCTTTGAGCTAAACCTTCGTCCAAACACTTTTTCTCCATCAATTCTCTACATCCAAGCTTGGTCAATTGATTCTTGTGGTTGAATTGGAGCAAATTCTTGAAGTTGTTTTGATAATTCTCTAGATCTACCTTTGGTAAGTTGGATAATTCATCTTTCACAATGTGATCTCTTGGTGATCTTTGGGATTGATTCTTTGAGCATTATTTTGTGATTTAAATGGTGTTATTTTCTCATAATTTGATGGAATTTTCGTGCTCAAGTGGATCCATGATCATAAGGTGTTTGATGGAAAGTTTGAACAAGAAATTGCCCTTTTAAAATGTTGTTTTTGCTATTGTTACTGTGTGCAATCGATTTGCACTAAGTGTAAATCGATTGCACAGAAGCAATTTCACGCGAATTTTTGAAAACTGTACTGTGTAAATCGATTTACATAGTAGTGTGAATCGATTTACACCAGGACAGAATGCATTTTTTGCCTTGTTTTGGGGCAGCTTTGATCCAAAATGCTTTTTCTACTCACTCCCTTTGATTGTTGGTTTGGATTGAAATTTTAAATGTCCAATTTGTCTTTAAACTCAATGGACTTTGTGATGTAGATGAAGTTGGATAAATGTTCATAAATTCAAATCTACCTAAGAGTGAATTATTTAATTCATTTTTGGTGCTTTGGATTAATAATATGTTTAGTGCTTTAATCCATCTAGAGGAGTGGTTGAATTTAAAGATGAAAGAATTTTGAAATGGTGATCCAAATTAGGTTATCATTCCCATCCCTCTTCATCTTATCCCTTTCTTTTTTAATTGTGCTACATGTTAAGATTTGGTGATATCTATATCATTTATCCAAACATGAAGTACATAGATTGCTATTGACCGGCCTCAAAATAGGTGTGACTTCTACATAAGTCCACTTAAGATTGCTTAACATAGCGCTAAATTTGGTCCCGGTTCGAATAAATGATCATTTGTGGCCCAAACTTATGATTGCAAGCCCAAGTATGTTAAGTTGATCTCTTTGATCCAATAACCTTGAGATTCATTGTGTGGAGGCTTTGGTTCTACCAATCCTCTAATGGATCTACAACACCTTTGGTCAACGCGGATAACTTAAACATCGTTGATCATTACATGTTGCCTTGTGAGAATTCCAAAATGGATGATATACTTGACAAAAAGAAAATGCAACTTGTTGTGTGGAGGCTTTCGTTCTACCAATCCTCTAATGAGTTCCAAATACTAGTTTCAAGATGGTCATCCAACTAACCACTAATTACTAACAATTAACTTTACTTTACGCTTTTATTTTCATGCTTTATGTACCATTTAATTTTAGCATTTTACATTTTATACTATTTTCATCTTTGCTCACTTGAGCATTTACTTTTATGTCATTTTTATTTTGCTCACTTGAGCTTTTCTTTCTTTTTAAAGACACCTAATAATCAACATGAACCATAAAAATCATTAATGATACTTGGACTACATGGTTACTATCCTTTGCATTATGGAGTGATGGACTTCTTGGGCTTAGGATTAGAGACCTTGGCCTATCTTGGAGACTTTGTGACTTTATTTGATATTTTTTCGGGAGTTCTTGAGGTTTACCTCAAGACATTGGGTTGTTTGTTTGTTTTTTGTGCAGGTTATTGAGATTACGATCTTTGTTTGTAATCTGGAATTCACCCGTATACAGCCGTTACTCTGCCCAATTTTTTCAAAGACTTAAAACACTTGAAGTTTTGTTCTCTCAAGAGGTCTAGTATCTTTGCTTGCTTGGTTTCAATCCAAAGAATGGGAATTCTATATTGACTCATAATGTCAATTATTGGCTTCTTGTTGGTTAGATGGTTCTTATCCTTAGATTTTACCTTATGCTTTAGGATAGCCTCTTCTTCTCCTCCCATCTTATTTAATTTCAAAAATCTTCTCCCTCCTTAAAAAAAAAACTCTTCTTGTTTTGAAACTTGAAACATTTTCATAATAAACTTGGACTTAGGTCCATGCATCTTCAAAACATTTTCATAAATAAATTTCAATCAATTTAATAATACCTTGACCTTTTTTTGTGAGAAGACTAAAAGTCAATCAATCTCATTTCAAACCATTTTGCCACTTTGGCTTTTATCTTTAAACTTTTCTCAAAAAAGATTAGACTCTTATCAATCCTTGTAGTGATGCAAACGACTATACTTCTATAATATGTAGTGAAGTGAGATATTTTCCACTTGGGTGTTGAGTGAGGCATTGTTGATTTTGAAATCCAAGCCATATCCTCCACTTTGAGATGATGCAAATTCTCCTTTCTCATGATTGTGGGTAGTTATGTTTTTCACACGGACAATTGCGATGATGTCTTATCTCATAAAATCAACCAACACACTTGTGTTTCAAATTTTTTAAAAGAGGAACTACGTGTACCCGATCCCCTATTGCACGAAAGGTGGTACGTAGGCACTAAAGGTTTGTAACCGCGGCGGGTGCAAAAATTATAAAAATATTTCTTTTCTCACCTCCACCATCCATTTTATATACAACACATTTTTATAGCCAAAATATACAGATTTTTCAAAGAGGTTCCTGCGGAGTACCGTGGATGTTTAGGGTGCTAATACCTTCCCTTTGCATAACCAACCCCCTTACCTTGAATCTTTCCCCCTCTTTTTGGGTTATTCGCTCTTTTCCCATTCCTTTGGAAACTATAAAGCGCGGGTGGCGATTTTTATTTTGATTTGTATAAAGTCTAGTCAATCCAATGGCTTAGTCTTGCACATTTCTACTGCTACATTAAGAACGAGAAAAGATTTGGGTTTTGACCCCGTCTAACCTAATTACGAGAAAAGACATTTTTTGTTTGTTTTTTGACTATTTTAAGAAACTAAGGGTTTGAATTAAATATGCACAAACTTAATTACTAATTAGATTAAATTAAAGAAAATAATTTACATGACCTATTTTTGTGTTTTTGGTTATTTTTTAAGAAAAATAAAATAGACTTTAAATTAGACAAAACCCTAATTTCTAACTTGTTTTAATTTATTTACAAAAGAATTAAAGTTACCCTAAAATTAAATAAACTAATTAAATTAATTTTTGTATAAAAAATAACCTAAATCTAATTGGATGAAAATTTATTTTTATGATTTTTTAATAAAAAAGAATTGATTTTTATGTTAGTAAAAATAATTAAATGAATATAAAGAGAAAAAGAAATGGAACATTGGGCCTGTAATCAGCAATTTGGACGGGTGTTGATAGCAAGCTCTGGGCCCAAAACAAGCTGACCCACGTTGACTTCCAAGATTCCATGCTGTGCATTGACTATGGTGCACCATGGTCCTTCCTGTGATATCCTTCAAATTTGGCCTCCTGGAGATCTTAGTGGTTGAGCCTTGAAGGCATATGATGGACCTCACACTTGTGTGCACACCTGATCATACACATGAAAATAATATGAAATATATGAAGGGACCTGGGATTCGAACCCAGGTCCTATGGCCTTTTGCACTGCCTTGTTACCAACTGAGTTGCGTGCGCGTGTTGTACATAAAAGAGACAATAATCATTATATTGAAAAAAAACAAAATAAAAAAACATTCGCCCAAAAATCCAAACGAGGCAATCAGGGGCTGCCACGCCATCGTCACTGCCCTCTCTCCGTTGCTAAAAGGTTCAATGACCTTTACCTACGGACAAATGTCCGTCACTACAAACCCTACATATTCCAAAATCACATACAGGCACAATAAATAAAATCTAATGTTGTGGACTGATTCGTCTTGGCCTGCTGAGCATCATGGTGCCCTTTTTGTGGACCAATTTCACCTGTACAAAAAGATTCTAAATTGAGACCAAGAACCCTAGCAATTGTGGATTCTGATATAGCTTCAAAAAATGCAATTAATTATCACCATGAGCTTGCAAACATGTTAGGGATTCAGAATATGCTATTGAAACATGATAAATATGCAAGAATAAGGAAATACGATTTCAGGAAAAAAGCCAAACCGTGAGGGTCGTGGAGATGAATTCTGGACGCGAAGGCACTTGGTATTGATTGGTATAGCTTCCCTGTATGCCCGGGAAACGAATGGGATGGCTTAGGAATCTTGAAAACGCCTGGAAGTGCAAAATCAGTTTATCACTTTCTTTGAGTTTTTTCAAGTTTGGTTATGCCTCTTCACACCTCAAAACCTTGTGATTTTTGTCTACAATTATACACTATATACCACTGATTGAATTAGGGTTGCAATTGTGATCTCAATCTTTACCAATTATGATTTGTGATCTTGATTTGATTTCTATGAAATTCCTTCCAAAATAGGCCAAAAACAATCTTTTTATGCACACCTATGCCTTGCACGAATTGATTCACTTGCTAGCTGTATATGGGACCTGAAATGTACACAAAATCATGAGTTTTGAATGGTTTAGATATTTTCATGATTTGTTTTGATTTAAATTTATTTAATTGAAATAAAAAATCAAAATAAATAGAAAAAATAGGATAAAGACAAGTGGAAAGAGCTAGGGCTCGTGGACCATGTTACAAACTCAAAACAAGTGCAAAAAGTTGGGCCCATTTGACAAAAATTGCAATTTGAGGCACTTTTGACTTTTGGCAATTTTGCAAAAAAGGTCAACTTCACCAATGCATAACTTCCTCAATTTTGACTCTTTGAAGGTTTTCTTGGAATTTTTGGAAATCTTTAGATGTCCTCTAAGCAAACCATTTGGTCTCATCTCAAATGATTCTTCCATGTTCATGTATGAAGCTTTGACAAAAAAGGTGTTTTTGTTGACTTTTCAAAATGGCCTATAATGTCCAAATTCACAACTTCTTGTGAGTGCATATTTTGAACTTGGGAGCTGAATATGAATTGTAGTGAATTTCATCCTTTTAAAAATGAGCTTTGGATGGATCATTTCTCATAAAGTATGAGAAAGTTATGCTTGGTCAAAGTTGAGTTGACTTTTCTTGCAAAACCCTAATTTAGCAACTTTGGGTTTTGATGAATTGTGAGCTATCCTTGATGAATCATGATAAACCCTTGATTAAATGATGAATAATGCTTCAAAATGAGAATTTTGACCAAAAATCTTGATGTTTGACTGTATGTGGGGCACAATTGACTTTTGCCCTAGCACAGTCGATTTTCAGGCCTTTGAGCAATTGACTGAGCAAACTTCCTCTGCAAGGCTTGAAACTTGACATGAATGATCTTGAGAACATATTAGGACAATTGTGAGCATTTGGGATCCCTTGGACTCAAGTATCTTGATGCAATATGAAACCCTAATTTGAGGTAGACTGCCTTAGGAGGGAGCTTGTCTAGTCAACCCTTGGACTTCCTTGAGCAATTTGAGGATCTCACTTGAAATGTTTTGAGAAATATGGGAGGGAAACTTTTGGGGTACAACACATATCATTTTTTGTATTTTTATGATTTTTAGTATTTAGAAAATATATTTAAGAAAAGAAAAATAAAATAAATAAATAAGTAATAAAACTTTGGCCAGGGGGTGTCAATGGGAAACAGCGAGGTCAACTAGCAAAATAAAATAAAGCCAGGCCCAAAGGGCCCAGCGCCTGCCAAACAAAAAAGTCAGAATTGTAAAAATATGAAAAAATGCAAAAGGGTACCACTGGGGCTCGAACCCAGGTCCTATAGGTTACAGGCGCGCGCTTCTACCACTGGGGTGGCTATACATCCGTTAATACAAATGAAACAATAAATAAGGCAAAACGTGTTCTGAAGACTTCATCTTCAACCTCCATCCAGACCAATTGTAACTTGCTTATTTCTCATCAAAAATGAAAACTGTAAACATGAAACTTGTAGCAAATTTTCTCACGATTCTAGAAATGTAAAGTATTAAAACTATAGATCAAAGATAAGCAAGAATTTTAATGGCCCTAATCTGAACCCTAAAAATTTCAGAAATTTCAGTTTCAAAATTCTCTTAGCTCAAGCAAAATTAATGGAAACTAAGGACATGATTAGCTCAAGGGCAATGATATCTACATGTTTTATTCACAAATAAACTATTGATGATGCCTGTATGAAGAGTTCCAAGTTGATAAAAGTTACGTCAAAACTAGAAATCGTGTTTGGAGTTTGAGCTTGTTTCATGTGATGGTGATGACCAGGTTAACTTCCTTGAGGTCCCAGGAAGCTAATGCAATGGTTTGCTTGAGTTGAGAGTGGCTAAAATGACTTGGAGAAGTCAATGTGTAATGCTCTGTTTTTGGTTATGGAAGATAAGGTAAATGATGTTACACAAATGAAACAGGTACATGGATGAGTTACACTTGATGTAAGGAAGCTTTAGAAACTAAAAGGCCAAGAAACGCACGAGGGAAATGAGAGTTTGATGTTCAAGGTCAGAAACTGTGCAACAATGGAGTTTTTGTGCAATTTCTGATTTCAGAGAATTTTAGTGTATTTCAGGGTGTTCAAGCTCTTCCTCTAGGTCACAAATAGTTACTCTATTTATAAGCAACAAGTTTGGAGTGCTCTAGTTGATCAGAATTCAAATTTACATGTGTAAGTTAAACATGTGATTTTTTGACAAAACAAGTTTCAAAGTCTTGTGTACTTGCTAAGATAGAGTGGTTATGCTTTAAACAATCTTGCTTCTAACTTTGTGGATGGAGTGTAATCAGAGGGAACAATTTAGAGGCTCAATGTGAACTTTATGCGAAAAGCTTGCTTTACAAGAATGGTAATGTTACTTTGTGCCATTAATGGAAATACAACTTGGATAATAGCTCAAATGCTTGGATCAAAGATCTAATAGATGTGTAAACATTTAATTATGGAGTGACAAACAAGTTTGAGGCCTGTAAAGCAAAGACTACGCATCCTAGCATGGATTCGGTTCATGTGTTCATCAAAAATGACTTGTAATTCAAGTGACAAAACCCTAACTTCATCTCTTCGATTCTCCCTACTCAAGAATGATCTCAAGGAGTTCTTGGACATTTTGGAAAGCTTGAAATGTTATCTACAACCAATACTTGAATTGATTTTGAATATTCCCATTGGAACTATATGAAAAAGTTCCATGAAGTTAGGTCAAAATCCTGGCCAAATTAGGGCAAAATTTCACTAAGTGTTTAGTTTCATGACCCTATGTTCATAAAATTATAACTTGAGAACCAAGAACTTTTGGAATAAGTTTTGTGAAGAAAAGTTGTATATTTCATGGAGATCTACAAATTTCATGTTGGAAGTTTTTCTTGAATCATCTTGCATTATGGTGAAAATTTGGCTCAAAGTTATGAATAAACATGAAATTTCCAACACTTAAAAAGATTTCTAAGTTTAGAAATTTTGACTTTTCAAAATGAAATATTGACTTTTTTATTTCTTGATGAATAAGTTTCATATTTTGACATTTTTGGATGAACTATGATCTTTGGAACTTGAATTTGACCAAAAAGTCAAAGTTTAACTTTTCAGTATACAGTTGACTTTTGATCAGTTGACTGCAAAATTTATCTATCAATCCAATGGAATTGCAATGTTTTGAACCATGTCATTAAGTCAAAATTATGCAATTGTACTTTTGAGATCATGCCTTAAACCAATTGACCATTTTCTAGGTCAAAAACCAAGAAATTGCCCTTTCCCAGTCAAAACCCTAATTTTGACAATTTTGCCCTTTTGGAGATTTGATCAAATTTCTTGAGGAGTTGTGGTCCAAAAATTATATATATGAGTTTAAAATGTTTATGTGGACCAATAATTATGAAGTTTGACTGTGAATTGGCCATAGTTGACTTTTTCCCCAATACAGTTGATTTTTAGATCAAATGCTCAATTGACTGGTCCAAAGTGTGATCCAAGTCTTGAAACTTGACATGAGTAATCTTGGGGGTCCATAATGATCCATGAAAATAATATGTGGAATTTGAAGTTCAAAAATCCTTGTGCAATCTCAAACCCTAATTTTGGTCATCAGTGCATAAGGAGGTGTCTTGAGCTGATCAAACCCTAATGCAGTCTTGAGCCCAAGGAGATCTTGTGAGAAAATTCTTGATAAGTGAGAGGGAAAATTTTAGGGTACAACAAGTTTGTACTGATATTTCCAGATTTTTTAGTATAGATTTGATTTAGTTTAGAGATTTTCTCGGTTTGGATTATTTTTGAATTAATTTCTACAGTATATGTTAATGTAGAAACATGCATGATTCTTGGAAGAGATTGGAACAATTGTTGTTTTTTCTATTGGGCCAACATGTTAATATTCCAAATTGGGCCTTGCACGTTATTTCCTGAATTCAGCCCAACAACATTGTTTAATAATTTTTTTATCAATCATGATGAATAATATTTTTTTTGAAGAAGATTGGGCCAACCACTTTTATCAGCCCAACTAGTATTTACAATAAAAACTCTTTATTATACTTTCAATACAACCATACCCAAAACACTAAACTTTGATAAATAAAACAAATTTTAAAATAAAACATTACGTTTCCCTTTTTCTTTAAAAAATTGTTCATTTACTTATTTATAATAACCAACTTTTTATTATTATTTTTAATAATAAAATACTTTTTGTTTTCCCAAAGACTCTTTATCTAATAAAAATTTTCAACAATAGATTAATAATAGCAAAATAATTATAGAAATATTTTTCTCTTTTCTTTCCAAAAACATCAGATGGGCCAACTTAATGGGCTTCATATTGCAACCACGCCCCTTTTTTTTACTGACAACAACAAACACTTAAATGGACTTAATTTAATAACTTAATAATTACTCGAATGATTTTTTTATTTTTGAATTGCATGGGCCCTTGGCCGACATTCCCACGAACGAATTTATGAGTCTTGCCGATTTAGCAAACCCCCCATTTCCTGAATTAAAATACACCCTCAGTTGGCTTAAAATTTAAGAATGGGCCATCAGATATTGTTGTACCATCCTTAATTACACGTTTCTTAATTATTTTAATCTTGAAAAATAAAACCATCGTGGTAGGATAAATTTTGGGTACGACAACAAGATACTGACACCATCTGATATTACTGGCATAGACAAGCAATTTGGTGGTACCGAAGATCTTTGGTCAAGTCTCACAACTTTCTAAGAACTTCAAGGGAAGGATCCGAAGACATGATACTGAGATCATCTGATACTAATGGCACATACAAGAAATTTGGTGGTAATGGAAGTCTTCATAGTGGATTTTTTTTTCAAGCCCATAATCAATGTAACATTGCCCCTTGAGTGATTCAGATGGAGATTTGCCCCTGGTTATTCAACATTTCTTTGAGAGATTCTTTGAATCTCGACTTGACTGCCCCAGATGTCTTGGACAATGATCATGTCGTGCCCCTTGATTGTGAGAGATTTTGTCATTGGAAGTTATGATACGGTGGCAGAATCGACTGTTATACTGGTTTGCATTTTGTATTCGCAAATGTCGTGGTAAGCAAGAGTCACCATCTACTTTTATTTCATCTAACAAAGGAAAAGGAAAAAGAACAGAAAAAACCTTTTTTCGAGATGTTTCTGAGTACGGGGGGGGGGGGGGGGGGGGGGGGGGGGGGGGGTATATTATAGAAAAGGAAGGTGTTATCACCTTTTTTATCCATGGTTTTCCATGAGCTCTTAGGTACTTGCTCATTTTTCAAACCTCTTGTGTGTGCTTGTTTTGAAAAGCTTTACTTCATGATAACCCTTGTATCGGTCCTCAAGACTGTGATGAAGTTGTTTTGAAAACTGTTTTGAAAAGTGTTTGTTTGAAAAGTTTTGTTTGAGCAAGTACCTAGGAACTAATCTACCTACTCGAAAAAAGTCTGTTCGTTTTCCTTTAAACAACGCTATCCTATTATTAAGGAATAGGTAGCACCGTCGTTGGAGTTTTAAGGGACGTTCAAAGGGACAAATACGATCACAAAAGCAATGTTAGGAAATTTTAGTAATCATCCTAAAGCCTTAAAGATCTTTTTCCGAGGCAACATCTGAATGGGTCATTTTAGATCTTTTGGGACTAGAGGACAACCACTAACATTCCCTATACTTTATGACCGTTTACCGAAGGCAACCGGAGTGGAGTAAACCCTAGAAGTGAGCATGTGCAAGTGTGTTTTTTCAGTTATATTTATCTTTTCATATTTAGGGTTTTCTACCGTATTAATTTCAATTTATCTTCCCATATAATCCTATACATACATCTAAGAAGTTTATAGTTTGCGGAAATTAAAATGTGAGAAATTAGAGTCCTAACTATTACAAGGCTTGCGCAGATACATAATTATTTTAACTGTAAATAAAATGCGGAATTAAAACCCTACTTAAATCTATTACAAACCCGAAACAATTACAATAATAGAAAAAAGAAAATTAAAGGCGTGCGGCGAATTAAATGCGAGAAATAATTGGAAAAACCTAAAAATCTAATTGAAAGAATATTTAGGTTATTTTTGAGAAAAATTAGGTTATATACAACATTAAACCGTAATTCTAATTATTTTAAATTATAATAAAAAAAGAATTAAATTACCCTAATTTAATTAAACTAATTAATTAATAAAATATTTTTTTAAAAAAAATGATTTTTGATGTTTTTATGATTTTTTGATTAAATAAAAAAAACATGATTGTTGGTGTTATTTGAAAAAGAAATAATTAATAAATAAATAAAAAGGAATAAAAAATAAAAAAGAAAAGAAATGGGCCTGCTTAAGCAATCAGGGGGGTGCGCTACCAAATTCTGGTTAGGCCCAAAGATTGCCCAGGGTCTGGCGTTTGGTCTAGTGCTTCTCTCCTCTGATGGTACATGGTAGTCCCTCAATGTTGGAGCGTGAGATTTGTATGATGATGAGTCTCAAGGCTAAGTTCTGGGGCGCACGGTGGATGTTAAGCTATGAGGAACGCTGGATCTGCAGTTAAATGTTCAGAAAATAAGAAAATGTTTGGACCTGGGATCGAACACATGTCCTTTGCTTCACATGCCCATACCCATTGCCATATGCATTGCGTTGCTTAATTGTTACTATAATAAGATAAATAAAATATAAGGCAAGCCACGTAGTTTCCTCCAAAAAACGTGTGAATTTCAAATGGACCAGTGGTTGATTGCCACGCCTTCATCTGCTTCCCAGAAGTGTCGTTTTAGGTACCAAACTTATACCTCGGACATCTTCCATAGCTATAAACCTGCAAGCTTCAAAAATACACAAAACACATGATAAATTAATTCTAGCTATACCAATCAACTCGTCTTGATATCACGAGTACCACGACACTATTTTCTTGGCCTAATTTTACCTGTACATAGAAACCCTAAAACGGCTTCTTAAACCCTAGCCATGGCAATCACCAATATATGCATCAAATCATCAATTAAATCATCCAAGAATGTTGCAAATATGTCAATAATCACAAATACATTATTAGAATATGTTTATGATGCAAGAATTGTTATAATCAATTTTGAAACAAAGAGCAAACCGTGTGAATGCTATAGGGCGATTCTGGACTTGGGAATACTTGCAATTGATCGTGTTAGCTCTAGGAGATATCTAGGAAGAGATTAGAAGCTTTGAATGGCCTTGAATCGTCCCCTAGGTTAGAAATCAAATCCACACTTTTTGTCCAATTTTTGAGTTTTCTTCCTCAGCTCTCACGACTACAACCCTTCTCTTTTTGCATTGTTTGTGTTCTTATATGCAGTGTCATGAATTTGGGCAACAAAAACATATTGAATATTTTCCAATCATGGAAATTGAATGTGATTTGTTTGATATATGATATATTTCTAAAACCATCCTAATCATGCTATTTTTTCCTCAATTTCCCTTGATTAGATTTGATCTGATTAGGCCAGCTTAATTAGATTTGATTCTAAAAAAAATCAGATAAAAAAATCAATCTTTTATATTTTTTGTCATTTATTTGATTTAATAAATATCAAAATAAAATAAATAAATATAGAAATTAATATATGGATGCTGACTTGGGTCGTGGACCATGTCTTCAACAAGATACAATCATGAAAAGCTACGCCCATTTGACAAAAATGCACTTTTGAGCACATTTGACTTTTGGTAATTTTCCAAAAATGGCCAACTTTGACAATGCATATCTCTTCCAATTTTAACCCTAGAGAGGTGTTCTTTGACTTTTTAGAAAGATTAGGATGTCCCCAAAACAAACCTTTTAGTTTCATCTCAATTGGGTCTTCCATGTTCATGTAAGAAGCTTTGACCCAAAAAGTGTTTTTGTTGACTTTTCAAAAGGACCTATAATGTAGAAATTCATATCTTTTTATGAGTGAAATTGTTGAACTTGAGGGCTGAAGATGAATTGTAGGAAATTGGATTCTCTTAAAAATGAGCCTTGGATGATAAATTTCTGATACAGTATGAGAAAGTTATGATTGGTCAAAGTTTGGTTGACTTTTCCTAAGAAATCCTAATTTAGCAACTTTTGAGTTTTGATGAATTAGGAGCATTCCTTGAGGAATCATGATCAAACCTTGATTAAATGATGGATATCACTTCAAAATGTTGATGTTGACCAAAACTCTTGAAGTTTGACTGTATGTGGGTCATAGTTGACTTTT
This sequence comes from Vicia faba, assembly GCA_948472305.1. Lineage (NCBI taxonomy): Eukaryota > Viridiplantae > Streptophyta > Magnoliopsida > Fabales > Fabaceae > Vicia > Vicia faba. The sequence continues at coordinate 1,604,708,158 of OX451739.1, forward strand.
CAACTAATAAAGTTGATTTTCAAGCATCTGAGCAGTTGACTGAGCAAACTTCTTGTGCAAGGCATAAAACTTGACATAGATAATATTGAGAACATATTAGGACCATGGAAAAATATTTTAGGCCTTTGTATCTCACCTATCTTGATGAAAAGGGAAACCCTAGTTGGAGGTTCCTTGCTTTAGGAGAGGATTTGCCTGATCAATCCTTGGGCAAGTTGAGGACTTCAATGAACATATGTTGAGTAAAATGAGAGAGAAAATTTTGGGGTACAACAGAAGCTTCTTTCTGTTTGAAGTAATTATGTTCATAGGATTTTTTTCATGTGAATTTCTCCGCTGTCAAACAATTAGCCATATGCAAACAGTGGTATTCAAACAATGCAAAGTTTATGTCTGTCTTGAGAATTTTTTTTTAAAACTGCATTTTTAAAGAGAAACAAAAATTTGTAAGAATATGAATTCAACTCGATATCTACAGTAAACCTTACAGGAGTCAGTATACCTTATGTAACAACATGCTTTCGAACCAACCTATGCTTCAATTAGGACTTTTAAAGGGTTGTAAAGTGACTTGGTTCACGTTTTAAGAATCAAAGGATAAGGCTCAAAGTTTATTTGTACCCAAACCGTTCTCCATGATGTTCTCCAGTCCTAAACTCACTCGATCGTGCATTTATCTCCTACTATAATTTGGAATGATATTTTGATGATGGTTCAAATACTGGAAATTTATTTAGGAAGGCAGTCATTTTTGTAACATTTTCATATTGTCGAGGATTTGTAGTCACCTCTTTTTTTATCTATTATCCCTAATTTTTTCCTGACTGTTCTTGTTTTTGAGATTACAGCCAACGGGATGCCCCAGTTTTTTCTTAAGTCTCCTTCATAGGTTTTGACCTAGTGGGCTTTTCTAAAGACTTCCTTATTTATGGGGAACCAATTCAAAAGGATATTTTTGTTGTGAAGTTACAGCTTGCAACTGAATGCGCATTTGAATCAACTGAGAAAACTACCCTGTCCCAGGTTATGATTAAAGGTTTCAGTTTGAATGGAAAAGAAAACTCATACTTCTTTTGCTAAAAGGGGTTGACTAGGGATTATCTTCCTTATAACTCCACTGCTTTGGGATTTAAAACAATGCTTGTACATCGTTAGCAAGGTATGTCCAAAAGTATATTGTATGAGATTATGGTATTATTTTCGTCATCCTCCCTCTAAAAGCTTATAGCTTGTAATCCAGAGTTGAATATCATACAAAAAGGAGTAAAAGTATAATTTTATTATAGTGAAAACAAATGGATTAACTCAAGACAAACATATGCAATGCATTAATGAGAACAACCAAAGTATGACATAAGGACCAATGTTTAAACGAACAAAGAAATTACAACTGGAAATTTGGATGAACAAAAATGTCTCCGCCTAAACTTTGTCACTTCAAATAGTGTGCTTTTGAGGGGTGACAGAAAAACTCCAATTGACCATCTTCTGTAAATTCCAACACTAATTTGTCGATCAGGTCTTGAATCTTGTTCTTCAATGACCATCAATGATTAGTGTTGTGTCCCTAATTGTTGGAGTCGTATGCGTATCTTTCATTGTATTTTTAGTTGGGAGCAGAAGTGTTAGGTTTTTGAGGAGGCTCCCTTAATGTAACCAACTTGGGTTCTAACATATGATGCAATGCTTAAGCCAGGGACATACTGATCTCGATAAATTGTCTTTTGGGCATATCTTGCTTACGCGGGCCACCCTGTCGTGGTTGGTGGGGTCGTTATTAGATTCTCGGTGTAACAACCATTTTGAAAGGTGTTCTCTCAACCAAACCTTCTTGTTTCATTTGAGGCAGGTTAATGACTCGATTCCCAATTATAGTTGCTTTCTCCATATGGTTGCATCCATCTTAATGAAGCTTATTTACTAGGGATCTTAGCTCTTCTTGTCCTCGAGCTAAGTTTTGGATAAGAGCCATCTATCCCAACATCTGGATTCTCATTGTTGTCGTCTTTGCTTGCAATTGCTTCAACTGGCCATCCTTGTCGTCTTCAGGATATTTCTCGGTCATTCTCTCAATGAGGAGTGCTTTCACTTCTTCTTGCCCATTTGATAGATTCAGGAACAAAACTTGAAGCTGGTGATTTTAGGTCTGAAGATCTTGGACAGTTTGTTCGAGAGCCAATTTTTTACTGAAATAAATAGTAAGCAGATGAGAAAACCTGTATGGGGAAAACTTGTAATAATATGATGCATGATATGTGGACGTAATGTTTCCAAGGCTCTCGTGGGGTAAACACAAGAAAATGTCAAAAGTTGGATTTTGATTATAGCTTTGATTTAAGAACTTCGCATCGTTGAATGTCCTTCTACAAAATTAAAACTCACCATGTCAAGTGGGTCATAGCCCTTGACTCAAGTTATCATGGTTTGGTCTTTGACGACATTTAGTTAGAGGAAAATAAATTCTCTTGCCCCTTGATAGACGTCTGGTTCAACATAACCCTGTATCACAGACCCTTGAGACCCTTGAAATGGTTATTGAAAATTTTATGGAATGATGTCATGATGTTATGTACAAATAAACATATACAAACAAGGCAAACAAGTCCTTAGGTTTAAGCTTGCATGGAGTTTTATAGGTAAGTACCCTATTGAAATTTAGTTGGTTTAACCAATCCTAGAAAGTAACCAGGTTCTAGGGGATCTCAATATCACTGATCTTTCTTCATCGGGCATTGTTTCAGCGCAAACCTCTTTATTGGCGACCTAAATACCCCGAAAGTTCGATCTCAATGAGCGTAGCATCGAGTATCAACCAACTTTCAACTGCACCAAAGTCGGTTATCTCACTAGTTCCTAATGGCCAAGTTGTTCAATTAAAGGTTCTAAGGTTCGTTAGTGCTTCATGACACCACACAACGGCCCAGTATTCTCCTTGACTGGAATCAAGGGCTACCGGTACCAACAAATGTGTCACACTAACGTAGCCATTGCTTCAACCATGTCGATATATGACGCACAGTCCCCATGATCTATTGCTACTTACCTAATGGTGTTCCCAGATCCAGGTAGAGGATCAACACAAGCCCAAACAAGGACCCACAAAATGTAAAGAAAACAAATCAAACAATGAAATCAATTAAATGTGATCTATCTCTAAGGTAACCCATCTTTCAAGTTATATCCCCAGCAGAGTCGCTAATTCTATAATACGGTGGGAGAACTGACTTTGTTATTTTGTGTTTGATCATAATTGTTGCGGATAGCAAGAGTCGCCATCAACTTTTCTTTTATCCAATAAGGAAATGGTAAAAAGAACAGGAAAGACCTTTGAGATATTTACTTGAGTTCAGGGGGTAGGTTATGAAAAAGGAATGTGTTAGCATCTTTTTCATCCATAGTTATCTATGGGCTCTTAGTTGCTTTGCTAGCTCACTTATGAAATTCCTTTGTTTGAAATGTGTTTGTGATATGTTTTGAAAGTATTTTTGAAAAGCGCCTTCGTTTAGGAAAACTTTGTAATGATTCCCGTCTATATAAGAATGCATACAAAGTGTTGGACTTTTTGAAAATATTTAATGATTTTGAAAGTGTTTGGTGTGTTTAAAAAGATGTTTGTTTTTGAATATGGATTGTGAGCAAGCAACTAAGAATGTTCTACCTACTCAAAAGTCTTTTGTTCATTTCCTCCTTCCTTTGATATGGTTATCTCACCATTGATTGGTAAATAACCCTATCTTTGGATGTGAAGGGACGAGCGTGGGTCATCGTATAATCATAAAATGCAATATTGTGAGATACCTTAGCATTTCTCTTAAGGGGCTAAGATCATTTGTAAGGCAACATTCATAGCGTCATCGAGGGACTATGATATTGTATTTTTGATTGTTTTTGCTAAGATGTCTCACATGTATAACATGACTATTTATTTAAGGCAACAAATTGGAGTTAACCCTAGAGGTGTAAGTGTGCAAGTGTTTATCTTTCATGCTTGATTTATCTTGAATTAGGGTTCTAAGTATTGATTTTATCTTTCCATACAAACCCTAATTAACTTGTATTTATATTTGAAAGCGGTAAACGGCGGAAAGTAAATGTCCTACGCTATTACATCATTAGGGGATGGGGATACAAATTACAAATTGGGAATTACAAGAAATTAAAACCCTAATTATCTATTACAATCATCTCTAATTTAACAAATGTACAAAGAAATGTAAATATAATGTACAAGATGTAAATGGAAAAGAAATGGATTTTTGCTTGGTTTTGTTAAAGAAAAAGGTTTCTTGACCTAATTAAATAAAAAGGGGAAAATTAATTAAATTAAGAAAATTTAAATCTAAATTAACTACGAAAAGAAATTAACTTGATAAAAAAAAAACATTTTTTAGGATTTTGTAGAAAGTGGTTTTAATTACATTAGAAATAGTATACATGAAATTAATTAATTAAAAGAAACTTAAGTTCTAAATAAATAATAATAATAATAATAAACCAACATATAATTATTTAATTAATTTTAAGAAAAGAGAATGAATTTAATAAGAAAATATTTTGGGTATTTTTAGTCTAAAAGAAATAAATATGAGTATATTTAATATAAATAAATAAATAAAATATTTTTGAGATTATTAATAAAAATAAATATTGTAATAATATCAATAATAATAACTAAAATAAAGAAAAGAAAAGAAAAGAAATAAAATAAGTCATGGGGGGTGAAAATTTGAATTTGGGAGTTTAGAAGTAAAACAGTTCTAATGTCTGGCCCATTAGTGTTTTTGTTAGTCAGAATAATAATAATAATAATAATAATAATAACAATTGGGCCTGCGTGATTGTTAGTAAGCAGGGGGTGTATTGGGCCTGAATATTCGTTTGAGGAATGAGGAGGCCCGATAGAAATTGTTTAGCAATTCAGTGAAGTAAAAAGGTGGTGTAAACACAAAAATGGGGTGGGGGTGCGTGAGTGGGACCTGAGATTGGGCATTGGGGAAAAATGGGCCTGATGGTTTTCTTTGTTTTAACAAAACAAAAGAACAAAACACAGAAAAAATTCATTTTAACATATCCATCTCTCTCTTACTCTCTCGTTCTCTCTCGTCTTTTCTTCGCCGAAGAAGAAAACCAGGCCGCACCGGAAATCGCCCTTACCGTGGCGACGGCGGCGAAGATGCTTGGATCTTTACTTTTCTTACATTTTTGGGTTCCTCTCCTCCTCCTGGTTACTAATCTCGTGTTTGATTTTGCAGATTTTTCCCGATTTTGCATAGATCTAAAAGGGGAAGAATGTAACCCTAGGGTTTGGATTCGACTGAAACGACTTTATCTTTGTGAGATCATTCTTCCTATTCTTCTCTTTGCATCTCTGGAGGGTATGGTTTTTTTGAAAATGATGGAAAAAATATGTTAGGCGTTTGTGTGTTCTTTGTCGTATATTTTTGTAAACAATGATGATGTTGGTTTGGAAAATTGCGGTGTTGGTTGTGTGGTGATTTTTTATATCTTTTGTGAACAAAAAAATTTTTAAAGTGGGTTTTCTGTTGTTTTTGTTTCGGCCTCTATATGTTTTTTGGTGAAAAGAAGTTGACAATGATTTTGAGGGGAAAAAAAACAAGTGTTGCTGTTTATTGGGATCTTCTGGCCTCTGTATGTTTGTGTATCTATTTTTTTAAAGGCTGTCCCCTTTTGCTGTAAACCGTGGCTCTGTTTTTATGCTGTGAATTTGGCTTACTTGTCTCTTGTACAAGTTTGATTTTGACTTGAGGGACTTTGCCTTATCACTTTGATTTCTGACTTTGCTTGCTTGAGGATGTACTTAATATCTTTTCTTTTATATATCAATGCCGATTTCGCTTGCTGACCTTTGGCTCTTGGTTACCTTTTGGAACTCGATTACTTGTTGTTGGCTTCTAGGTTTTGTACCCGTTGTACTGGTTTTGGTACCTTTTTGCAGGGTTTGTACTTGCTGTATTTTGATAAATTAAGTTGTTGGTTCTTTTGTTGGTTTTTCTATGATGCTTGTTGTATTTTTTCTGAGTTTTCTGTGAACAAAACATTTTCTTTGAGATTTGTTTGAGAATTGCAGTACAGTTGCTTTGGCCTGTGATTTGACATTACAATTTCTGAGTTTTTTTCTTTTGATATGAAATCACACGAGGCTCTTTCCTTTGGTTGCGTGAGAACATGATGAGTCTTTTTTGAAATATGATTTGATTCTTCTTTGTACTTTTTGTGAACAAACTTTGTCTTTGTGATTTGCAAAAAGTAACATTTTCTAAGCCAATGATGTATGTTCTGATTTTGTGAAACAACATGTATGAGACTTTTTTCTGTTGGGCTTGAATTGAAATTCTATTTGGGCTTGATTGAAGGAATTCTATTTTTTTTTAAACCTTTTTCTTGTATTGTGAACCAAATAAAACTTTGTGATTTACAAAAGAAATTAGCCCATGATAGAAACTTAAATGTTTGAGGTATTAACACACAAAACCCTTCTTTTTTCTGATTCCATAAACCACCCTGTAATATGGTGAGAGAACTTTCTTGGGATGTTTTGCGTTTAAATCGCTATTGTCGCAAATAGCAAGAGTCGCCACCAGATTTTCTTTTATCTAATGAAGAAAAGGGTGAAAAGAACAGGAAAGACCTTTGAGATTATTTTCTTGAGTTCGGGGGGTAGATTATGAAAAGGGAAGGTGTTAGCAACCTTTTCATCCATAGTTATGTATGGGCTCTTTGTTGCTTGCTAGATCACTTGCTTTTGTTTGAAAGTGTGCTTTGTGGTGTGGTTTTGAAATTATTTTGAAAACGTGTCTTTGTAATGATTCTCGTCTCATAAGAATGCATACAAATTGTTGTTTGAAAAATAGTTCAAAGAAGTGTTTGTGTTTTTGAAAGTGATTTTAAAAAGGGTGTCTTTGTAATGGTTCTCGTCTTTATGAGAACACATACAAAGCGTTGTCTTTTGAAAATGTTTCAAAATGAAAGTGTTGGTGTATAAAATGTTTTTGTTGTGAGCAAGCGAGCAACTAGGAGAAATCTACCTACTCAAAAGGTCTTAAATGTTCTTTTCCTCCTCCTTTTGATGTTGCTATTTTAGCATTATTTTGGTAAGAAGCCCCATCATTGGATGTAAAGGGACGGGCGTGGGTCATCGAATAGTCATGATAGAAATGTTATGAGATATCTTAGCATTTCTCTTGAGGGACTAAGATCATTTGTAAGGCAACATTCGTAGCGTCATCGAGGGACTATGATCTTGTATTTTGATTGTTCTTGCTAAGACGTCTCACATGCATAACATGACCACTTTTAGGCAACAAGTGGAGTTAACCCAAAGGGTGCATGTGTGAATAGTATGTTTGATTTGAATGCATTTAGTCTTTGATCATGGGTTGTCTACTTGTTTTTTTTTATCTTTCCACACATTCCCTATTTTACTAGCAAGCATAAAAAAGTAATAAAATGCAGAAAGGTAAAATTCTACACTACTACAACCATATTGAATTTCATGAAAATATAAAGGAAAAAATAAGATAAAAGAAAGAAAAAATAAGGTCTTTCGATTGAGGCAGAAGACCCTTCAATTCTCCACTTTTTGGCTTCCTTCGATTGGGGGCTGGCACCAGTGTAGGAGTGTCCTTCGATTGGGGGCTGGAAATAGCATGTTGTGCCTTTCGACTGGGCCTGGAAGTAGCATGTTGTGCCTTTCGACTGGGCCTGGAACCAGTGTAGGCATGCTTTTCGTCTGGGCCTGGAAGTCAAAAATGGTTTGCCTCATGCTTGCCTCTTTCGTTTGACCTGGAGAATAGGGTAGAAGCCATAAGCTTCATTTCCTATTTCCTGTTTCCTATTTATTTCGTTTGAGATGTTAAATAGTAACATGGCCTAAGGCCATGCTAGCGCTGCCTTAGGGCCAAGTTTATTCTTAAAAGATTTGTAAGAAACCAAAAAGCAAAACCAAAAGGAAAGTCAATAGAACAAAACTATAAGGGTGTAAACAAAAAGAAAAAAACAATAGTATGTACATGCTTGAAACGAAAAGGAGTTGTATATACATGTGCTGGAAACGAAAGATCCAAGCTTGTATGAAGAAAAGTCTACAAGAGGCCCTTGGTGCAACTGGATTCGAAGGATGCATAGAGATGGTTACTTTGTCCCATCGAAACTTATCCCAATGAAGCAATCATGCAGGCACCAAACTTGTCCAATCGAAGCAGGCATCTATTTTTTCCAAATCGAAGCAGGCAGTTATTTTGTCCAAATCGAAGAAGGCATCTATTTTGTCCAAATCGAAGTAGGCATGCAGGCAACATATGCCCAATCGAAGTAAACATGTTGTTTCTTTAATTTTGTGAAAAAAAATAATTTTATTTGTTTTCCCTCTTTTTGACAGTTTCCTTTTAATCATGGTACTGGAAAATCCCAATGTACTTGTGCAAGCTTGAACCTTGAGAATCCTTGTAAGAAAGGCCTTGAAAAATGAGAGGGAAAATTTTGGGGTACAACAACTACCCATGTTCAATCTTCTTAAACCTGAAGAGTTAGACTGACAAGCCTGCCATTCGTTGCCTGAAGGTGGAAGATGATTGAACACAAAAGTGCCCAGAAATTTGCACTCGATGATATGTTGGTTGATTGTATAGGAAATGGGCTTAAAGATGCCATTTGGAGGGATGATAGATAGTTGTCAAAGATGGGCTTATAGATGTCATCCAAAGGTGATTGTTGACAGAAGTTAGATTAAGTCTAAATTTTGACTTCAACTGGAGAATAATCAGAATAAATCTTTGGAGTGATTTATCTGAACCAGAGAAAATGTCTACGGGAAAAGGAATCAAGATAAACTATTGAGAGATTTAAACTGAAATAGCAGATGTAGTGGGATGAGTATAAGAATATTATCCATAAATGGATTTTATCTGACTCATATCTGAAATATGTATTGAATGAGCGTCAGAATGACATCCGTATCTGGATTGTATTTAGGAGAAAAATCTGGAATAAGTATCAAAATAATATCCGTCTCTGGATCGTATATGAACTTTTTCTAGAAGAGCATCTGGAGTTAGTATCAGAATGTCATCCGTATCTGGATCACATCTGAACTGTTTCTAAAAGGAATCTGGAGTAAGTATCAGAATGTCAGCCATATCTAGATGCATCTGAATTATTTCTAGAAGAGAATATGGAGTAAGTATCAGAATGTCAGCCATAGCTGGATCGCGACTGAACTATTTCTAGAAGGAATCTAGAGTAAGTATCAGAATGTCAGCCGTATCTGGATCGCATCTGACCTATTTCTAGAAGGAATCTGAGAAGGAGCCCATGCAGGATTGCTTCAGCTGGTCGAGTAGATAATTGCCCTGTCTTGTTTCAGGTAATAATATTTGACCTTAGAAGGAAAGATAGTTTTCCTGGCTTATTACAGGTATTAATCTTCAATCTGCTCATGTAGATAGCTTTCCTGGCTTATTACAGGTATTAATATACAATCAATTGTTCTCAGATATTTTTATTCGCTTGTTACAAGTATTAATCTGGAACTATTGAAAATTGTTGACGATAGTTATCTGTTGTTTAGTCTTTCCTGAAAAGGTAAAGAGTTAGCTTCCTGTAATGTCATGATGTATGAAATGCATGGCGTAATGATGTTCTCAAAATAAATGAGATTGTGTTATACGCGTTGCGTGTATGTTATATGATATATGAATGTTAAGCATTGTTGAAATGTATCTTTGTCTCGGAAAGTAAATCCTTGACAAGTGTTGGGGAGTCATGGGAAATGAAATCCCGAACCGCTGTTGTGGATGAAGAGTATGCTCCTCTTAGGGCCTTGGTTTAGGATGTTTCCACTGGGGATTCCTGTTTTGTTGATTGAGGAGAAACTATGTTGGGGAAGACTGGCTTTGCTTAAGAAGGCTCTGTGGAGAGTGTTGATCTCTGTTTGGGGAAAAGAGTTCAGGAGTCTTTGTTTCTCTACTAGGGAGTTATCTTGGGGAAGATTAAATTAACTGTTATCTGGTCGTATTCCAGGCTTCGCAAAAAACTTCTTGGGAGAGTGAAGTTAAACTGTTATCTGGTCGATTTCCAGGCTTCGCAGTAACTTACTGAAGTTAACTGCTATCTGGTCGGTTTCCAGGCTTTGCAGTAACTTATTGGGGATTGTAGAACAGTCTACCGGGGAGAGGAGTTGTGGTCTATTAATTTGTAGCAATCGGAGATGCAAACTCAAGCTGGGCAATCTATAGTTTGTTGGGGAAATAAACCTTGTTGCAAGTTTGTTGGGGAGGAGTCTTCTTTTGGCAGAAATCCTAGAGGATTCTTGCGATCAACTCAGTTGGGGAGGAGTTTTCAGAGATTGAAACCTTGGCTGAGGGTCATCCTATGAACATGATTTCGGGGGAGATTTGTCAGTGCCCCTAGTAGCAGGTGTTTGTGGCACTGCCGGGAAATGTTTGACTATATGTAACCCTTTGTTGGGATTCGTGTTCAATGCCCCAAGTGATTCAGATGGAGACCTGCCCCTGGTATATTCAGCATTTCTTGAAATATTTCTTGGAATCTTGACTGGACTTCCCCAGGTGTGTTCGATAGAGACACATCATGCCCCTTGCTTATAGGAGATCTGTTATTGGAAGTGTCTCCCCACTTAAAATGATTTTGCTCTTTGAGAGGGTTTTTGTTCACTGGATATTCGTCGTGCAAATTTCTCTGATGTCAAACAAATAGCTATATGCAAACAGCGATATTCAAATAATTCAAAGTTTATGCTTGTCTTTGAAGTTTTCAAAATGCGTTTTAGCAGATAAAAGAATTTTTTTAGGAAAATTCAACTCAGGTTTTAGAGTAAAGCCTTACAGGAGTCAGGATACCTTTTGTAACAGTATGCTTTTGAATTAACCCATGCTTCAATTAGAACTTTTGAAGGGTTGTAACTTGGCTTGGTTCATGGTTTAAGAAACAAAGGATAAAGGCTCAAATTTTATTTGTGTCCACCCGCTCTTCGTGATGTTCTTCAGTCTTAAACTCAGTTAATTGTATGTTCAAACTCCAATGACGTTTTGGTGATGGTTCAGACAAGTTTAGTTTATCGGAAGGCAGTCATTTGTTTGCAACATTTTTCATGTTGTTGAGGATTTGCAGTGACCTCTTTTCGTTTATTATCCCTGATTTTTCCTGAGTGTTCTTCTTTTTGAGATTACAGTCATTGGGATGCCCCAATTTTTCTTAAGTCTCCTTCGTAGGTTTTGACTTAGTGGGATTTTTCTTTTTGAGAGATAATTACTGCCTATGTGATAGGGAACCATCACCGTCTTTTGATTCTAGAGGAATTTTTTTGATGTTCTTCGTTGTATACGAGTGAAAGTTTGCGACTGAATGCGCATTTGAATTAATTGAGAGACTACCCTGCCCCAGGTTTTAATTAAAGGTTTCAATTTGTATTAAAAAGAAAACTTCTACTTCTTTGGCTCGAAATGGTTGATTAGGGATTATCTTCCTTATAACTTCAGTGTTTAAGATTTGAAATAATGCTTGTACATCGTCAGCAAGGTCTGTTTAAAAGCATACTGTATGAGATTAAGGCATTGTTTTCGTCATCCTCCCTCTAAAGGCTTGCAACTTTTTTAATACAAGAGTTGAATATCATAAAGGGAGTAAACAACATTGTTTAAATGTAATGAAAACGAATGGATCAATTTAAGACAAATATATTCAATGCATTAATGAAACAGAGTTTGACATTAATAGATAAGTGTTTGAACAAGCAAAAGAAATTACAATTGAAAATTCAAAATGAACAGGACACTCTCAATGATTTGGCATAGGAGCAGTGATCACGTTAGGAGCCCCTGGAGGGTCGAACTCAATCTCCTTGGCATCAATCATGTCTTGGATCTTATTCTTCGGAGCCCAACAGTTGTTCGTGTCGTGTCCAGGACTATCAGAGTGGTATGCACACCTTTAATTCGGATGATAGGTAGGAGCAGAAGTGTTAGGGTTCCAAAGAGGATCCTTTAACGTAATCAACTCTGCTTTCAACATGTGTTGTAGCTCTTGAGTCGGTGGCATGTTGATATTAGTGAATTGTCTTTTAGGCGCGACCTCTTTACACTGATGTCCCTGTTTTCGTTGTTGCACCGATGCAGGATTGGAGATTAGGGCTACCCCTAAATGTTGGTCGTGATGGCCCTGGTTAGGACCCTTTTGGACGTACGCAACATATGACTCTTTCTTCCAATTGTATGGCTTTTTCTGAGAATCAGAGGATGTAGCTCCTTGCATCATTCCACTTTTGATGCCAGCTTTGACCCTTTTGCCAGTCAGTATTATCTCGGTGAACCCGACTGAGGAGCTTCCGATTAGGTGATTAAAGAAAGGTCCCGTCAAAGTTCCCATAAAAATGTCAATCAGTTCCCTGTCAATTAAGGGTGGCTGCACCCTGACATCCAAGTCTCTCCACTTTTGGGCGTATTCTTTGAAGCCCTCGTTGGAACGCATGTCCATATTCTGCAATTTCACACGAGTTGGTGCAAGATCAGCGTTGTATTGGTACTGCTTGTAAAAAGCATCATCTAGATCTTCCTAAGTGTGAATGTGGGAACTCTCCAATTGATAGAACCACTCAAGTTGCGTCCCAACTAAACTCTCTTGGAAGAAGTGGATCCAAAGCTTCTGACCAGTTGTGTATGGTTGAATCTTGCGGACATAAGACTTTAGGTGCATCTTAGGGCAAGAGACTCCATCATACGGGGCAAAGGTAGGGATTTTGAACTTTGGTGGGATGACCACTCCAGGGACCAAACCCATGTCTCCTAAGTCCAAGCCAGGCAGAACTTGGATTTCCACAGCTTTTAGTCTGTCTTCAAGTTGTTTGTATTTTTCATCTGATGGTGGATACCGCTCTTTAGAAGAGTCTTTGTCATCAGTAGTTATGTTATCTCTAATGCTTCTAGCTTCCTCTTTTTGACTGTCTTTAGAAGAAGCATCTTATTTTTGAGCTAGCTGGGCATGTCCCTTGGACCTTCTTCTCACGTTGAGGATAACAACCTTTTTCTTGTTCTTGCTCTCTTTGTTGAAGAGTGTTTTCAGATCTTCCTTCCCCTGGGCCAAGTTCATGAGCGCTTGTTGGAACTGAGCATTTTGAGCTTGGAGATCTTTAACTATTTTCTCTAGAGCCATCTCTACTGAAATAAATAGTAAGAAGATTCGAAGACCTGTATGGGAGAAACCTGTCATGGTATGATGCATGGTATGTGGATGCATGTTTTCAAGGATCTCGCGGGGTAAACACAAGAAGATGTTAGAATTTGAACGTTGATCAACAACTTTGATTGGAAAACTTTGTATCGGTGGATGTCCTTCCACGAGAATCAAGCTCACCATGTCAAGTGGGTCGTAGCCCTTTACTCAAGTTACCGTGCTTTGGTCTTGACGGCATTTGGTTAGAGGAAAATAAATCCTCTTTCCCCTTGATAGACGTCTGGTTCAACGTGACCCTGCATCATAGGCCCTTGAAATGGTTATTGAAAATGCTATGGTATGATGTCATGATGTTATGTATAAATAATCATATTCACATAGAGAAGACAAGTCCTTAGGTTTAGGCTTGCACGGAGTTTGTAGGTAAGTACCGTCTTGAAGTTTAGTTGGCTCAACCTGTCCTTGTAATAGTAACCGGGTTCTAGGGGATCTGAATATCACTGATCTTTCTTCATTGGGAATTGTTTCAACGCAAGCCTCTTTCATGGCGACCGAAATATCCCAAAAGTCCGATCTCAATGAGCGCAGTATCGAGTATCAACCAACTTCGGACTGCACCAAAGCCGGCTACCTCACTACTTCCTAATGGCCAAGTTGGTCAAATAAGGTTCTAAAGTCAGTTAGTGCTTCATGACACCACACAGCGGCCCCGTATTCTCCTTTACTACTCAAGGGCTACCGGTACCAACAGATTTGTCACACTAACATAGCTATTGCTTAGACCATGTCGGTATACCCCACACAATTTCCGCAATCTATCGCTACATACCTAAAAGGTGCCTCAGATCCGGGTAGAGGATCAAAACAAGCCCATACAAGGAAACATAATGTAAAGCATGCAAGTCAAACAAGGAAAGCAAGTAAATGTGATCTAGCCCTAAGGTAACCCCACTTTTAAGTATCCTGAGCAGAGTCACCAGTTCTGTAATACGGTGGAAAACTGACTTGGGATGTTTTGCATTTTTATCGCAATTGTCACGGATAACAAGAGTCGCCACCAAATTTTCTTTTATACAATGAAGGAAAGGGTGAAAAGAACAGGAAAGATCTTTGAGATTATTTTCTTGATTTCGGGGGTAGATTATGAAAAGGGAAGGTGTTAGCACCCTTTTCATCCATAGTCATCTATGGGCTCTTAGTTGCTTGCTAGATCACTTGCTTTTGTTTGAAAGTGTGCTTTGTGGTGTGGTTTTGAAAGTATTTTGAAAACTTGTCTTTGTAATGATTCTCGTCTCATAAGAATGCATACAAAGTGTTGTTTGAAAATTAGTTCAAAGAAGTGTTTGTGTTTTTGAAAGTGATTTTGAAAAGGGTGTCTTTGTAATGTTTCTCGTCTTTATGAACGCATACAAAGCGTTGTCATTTGAAAATGTTTCAAAATGAAAGTGTTGGTGTATAAAAGGTTTTTGTTGTGAGCAAGCGAGCAACTAGGAGCAATCTACCTACTCAAAAGGTCTTAAATGTTATATTCCTCCTTCTTTAGATGTTGTTATTTTACCATTGTTTTGGTTAGGAGCCCCATCATTGGATGTAAAGGGGTGGGTGTGGGTCATCGTATAGTCATGATAGCAATGTTGTGAGATATCTTAGCATTTCTCTTGAGGTACTAAGATCATTTGTAAGGCAACATTCGTAGCATCATCGAGGGACTATGATCTTGTATTTTGATTGTTCTTACTAAGACATATCACATGCATAACATGACCATTTTTAGGCAACAAGTGGAGTTAACCCTAAGGGTGCATGTGTGAATAATATGTTTTATTTGCATGAATTTAGTCTTTGATCAGGGGTTGTCTACTTGTTGTTTTTATCTTGCCATACATTCCCTATTTCACTAGCAAGCATACAAAAGTAATAAAATGCATAAAGGTAAAATCCTATACTATTACAACCATATTTAATTGCATGAAAATATAAAGGCAAAACTAAGATAAAAGCAATAAAAAATAAGTTCTTTCGATTGAGGCAGAAGACCCTTCGATTCTGCACTTTTGACTTTCTTCAATTGGGGGCTGGCACCAGTGTAGGCGTGCCCATCGATTGGGGGCTGGAAATAGCATGTTGTGCCTTTCGAGTGGGTCTGGAAGTAGCATGTTGTGCCTTTCGACTGGGCCTGGAACCAGTGTAGGCATGCTTTTCTTCTGGGCCTGGAAGTCAAAATGGTTTGCCTCCTGGTTGCCTCTTTCGTTTGACCTGGAGAATGGGGGTAGAAGCCAGAAGCTTCGTTTCCTATTTCTTGTTTCCTGCTTCTTTCGTTTGAGATGTTAAATAGCAACATGGCCTAAGGACATGCTAGCACTGCCTTAGGGCCAGGTTAGTTCTTAAAATTTTTGTAAGAAACCAAAAAGCAAACCCAAAAGGAAAGGCAATAGAACAAAACTATAAGGGTGTAAACGAAAATAAAAACACAACAATATGTACATGCTTGAAACGAAAAGGAGTTGTATTTACATGTTCTAGAAACGAATGATCCAAGCTTAAGGATGACATACCTTGCTTTGAGGCTGGGACGTGTATTGGGCCTTTAGGTGATTGCCTAGAGTGTCCCTGGATTTGAAAGGAAGGGACCAGAGGCAGCGTTTCTACTGTTTGGTTCGAAGGAGGAAAACAAATGGAATGTATTTTCTACTAGATTCGAAAGGGAATAAAATGTGAGGATACCTCAAATTCGAAGGGGACAAATGTTTGGGATTCTGGGTTTGTGTTTTCATAAATGTTTAAGTATTTAAGAGCTTTGTGATTTTGATGATTTTTGAAGATTCTTTCCACACCACCAAATCTAGACCTCTTTCTTTGTTCATGGTTCCTCTATTTATAGAGAAAATAATGGACATGTTTGAAGTAATCAGCTTTGCAACAAATATTAAAATATGAAAATGAAAAGTACAAGTGGGGGCCTGATGTCAGTTGGGTACAGAAGATTTGACTTATGTCGTTTGGCATTGCTTGTGCTCCGGCCAAAAATCAGGTTGAGAGCTGATTTTGTGATTAAAGTACTCTTTATGAAGAAATGGTATGTAACCTTTTTCCATTTCATCCAAGAATGGTATTATCTAGTGGATAAACCTTCGAATCTTTGTGTAATGTATCACAAATTTGTGTAAGCCTCTGATTATGTAAAGATTTGGAAGCAACATAGCCTGGCAAATGAGATTTGGAGGATAAGGCTATGAGATTTGGTCTTGAGTCGAATGCAAGAATGAGATCGAAGAACATTTTTTCGAAGGAAACCTTTGCCTCAGTCGAAGCTTGTGATCGAAACAAGCTTTCTTGAAGGAAGCTAAAGCCCTGTCGAAGCTAGGATCAAAGCAAACACATTGGGAGTCATTTCCTTGTGTCTGGTTAGCATGAGGGAAGTTCCTGGATTTGTGAATCAAAGGCAAACAATAAGGCCAAAGGTGCATTCAAAGCTTGTATGCAGGAGGCCTAAATGGTGAAATTGAAAGAAACATTCAGAAGACCAATGCCTTCTGAATCAAAATACATTTTTCAGAAGGTTATTACCTTCTGAATCGAAGGGCATTCTTTCAAGGGAAGCAAGAACTTAGTCAAATATTGTATGAAGATACCTCTTGGCTCAAACAAAGCTTGTATAATGCAAAGTATGCAAGAGGCCCTTGGTGCAAGTGGATTCGAAGGATGCATAGAGATGGTTACTTTGTCCCATTGAAACTTATCCCAACGAAGCAAGCATGCAGGAAACAAACTTGTCCAATCGAAGCAGGCAACTATTTTGTCTAAATCGAAGCAGGCAGCTATTTTGTCCAAATCGAAGTAGGAAGTTATTTTGTCCAAATCGAAGCAAGCATGCAGGCAGCATATGCCTAATCGAAGTAAACTTACTATTTCTTTTATTTTGTCAAAAAAAAACAATTTTATCTGTTTTCTCCCTTTTTGACAGTTTCCTTTTAATCTTGTTACTGGAAAATCCCAATGTACTTGTGCAAGCTTGAACCTTGAGAATCCTTGTGAGAAAGGCCTTGAAAAATGAGAGGGAAAATTTTGGGGTACAACATACCCTAATGATGAGCTTGAAATATTTTTTTCAATTCTTTGCTTATTTCCATGTTTGTGTTTACTAATAGCTCTCTGATTTTTGTGTCTCATGTATTGATGCGTTGACACAAGTTTGGAACGATGATGAAGGAAGTCTTGGAAGATGAAGTCGAGGAACCTGAATTAAAGAAGAGTCCATTCTTTTATATATATTGAGAATGAAATAGGAATTTATTATTCAAATTTTGTAAATGAAATTGAAAGAAACTTATGTGAACCCCTTGAATACATTCTTGCTTGAAACATTTGAAATATATTATTTTAATTAATAGAGCCTTAGAACTTAAAATCCTTGCCATAGTGCTTGTAAAAGAAACAAATTGAGATCTTTGATTGAATCTCGCATTTATCCTTTTGTTCATTTCAAACGAACAAAACTTCTATCTTTGGGACATGATATTATTTTAGCAAATTGGATCTGAATAATCATCTTAATGAACATTCCTACAATAATAAATTCATAATGACCCAACTCTGCAATCCCCCTCAATAAATAACAATCTTCAAGATAACAAAAAAAGCCTTGCTCTCAACGTATTTTTTTTCATTCATTTCAATTCAGACAAAGATATCTTGATTCAACTAGGAATTGACGCTTTGTAGAATCCTTCGATGAATTTCTTGTTTGAAACATGGAAAAGAGAGTGACCATAAGAATCTTCAGCCAAATGAATCTTAGTTGATAATTGAAAGTTCATTCGAACAAAACTTAGGATGATACTACTTCAAAGTTATTATAAAGAATGACGTCACACACTTCAATAATCAAACCCATTCACCAGAGCCAATAGATAAGAAAACTGTGATTCATTCCAAAATACTTACAGGTTCTGGATCCTTTGATGAAACAGAGAATCAACTTGAGGTGTTACGAGGCCTGAGAAGCCATGGTAGCTTAGGATGATTGAAAATCCCAGGAGTACGGAGGGACATTTTTGACTGAAAAAAGAGGGACAATTTTGGGGTGCCATAGAACCAGTTTAGCAGGACCTTTGAATCTTATCCCCATATTGAAGAGAGCAACTGGATTTTGAGTCTTCTTTTTCTTGATGATGAGCGCCATCATGTCCTTCTGTCCATGTGCTAAGCTCAGGAGAGTCTCCTGAAATTGGGTGTTCTGAGCTTGGAGTTCATTAACGGTCTATTCTAGAGCCATCTTTTACTGAAATAAACAGCAAGCAGATGAGAAAACCTGTGTTGGAAAACCTGTGATGTAATGATGCATGATATGTATATGCAATGTTTTCAAGGATCCTGTGGGATTTAAATTTGTTAACCAAAAGGAAACAGAAATAATGGCTTTTATTAGTAAGCTCAAATTATAATTTCATCTTAGGTTTACAACAAAAGGGTCTCAAGGAGACAAAAATATGAACTTATAAGACCTAAGACTCAAGTCTCCCACAAACACTTCCTCTTTGTGTTGACATATGCATTAAGGCTCTGCTCTTTGTGAATTCGTTTTGTCAGCTCCAACACCTTCTTCTTGCTAGCATAGAACTGAGTCTCAAAGGTATCCCTTTATTCTTTTAATTGAATCCAAGACTTATGTAGCTCTTAAAGGTCCATAAGCATATATGGATGAAGAACGGTGTGAGGAAGATCACCTTCAGCAGTAGGCT
Organism: Vicia faba; assembly: GCA_948472305.1. Taxonomy (NCBI): domain Eukaryota; kingdom Viridiplantae; phylum Streptophyta; class Magnoliopsida; order Fabales; family Fabaceae; genus Vicia; species Vicia faba. The sequence continues at coordinate 1,604,727,105 of OX451739.1, forward strand.
CTATAATTACTGGTAGGACAGTGGGATATGGAATTATAAGGTTCTGAGCATGAGATCATACCCATATGAGGTAAGGCTCCAAAGGGATGGAGTTCTCTATCCTAAAGTCTTGCTATCAATCTTGTTCACCATGCCCCAAGCATGTATAAACCTTTGACGATAACCTTGAGAATCATTCTCGTAATCGAATATAATACCCTGAATAAGCATGTCATGAGGGATGTCTCTTCGAGCATAATCAAATTGACGTAGAGCTAGAGAAGGGTTGTAAGTAATGCCTCCCATAATTCCATGGAGTGGAACATTGGGGAATTCAGCACAGCGGTCATTGATAGTGATATGCTCCTGAGATCGGGAACACTAATAGATATATGTATGAGAAGTGACATTATCCTTTGAGACCACCTCAGACCTTTTTCATTTTTTTATCACTGATCAGGGAAGGTGCGAAATAAACCACCTGGATAATAAAGATATGCAACACATAAGAGTTCTTCGCTTCCTCATAGTACGAGTGTGAAGAGAATGCAAAATATCTCCCAGCAAAGTAGGCACAGGATTACGAGCAAGAAATATTTTGATAGTGTTCACATCTATGAGTTGGTCTAGATTGTGGAATAGTACTAATCTGTAGATCAACAGAGCCAGGATCTCCTCGAAAGCCTAAAAGCTAATAGCATCCAAAAACAACTGAGCCTTCTCTATAAAAAATTTAGCAAGAAAGCCCTTGACTCCACTTCTTGTTTCCCAATTAGATACAATGTTGGACCGCTTTAGATGTAAGGCTGCTACAATATCCTCAAGCTTTGGAAATTTCTCTAGACAGATGAAAGGTGTATGATTAAGAATAGGTACTCCGGGTAGCTTAGAGAACTCTTCCATCATGGGTACCACCAGATAATCTGGAAAGGTGAAACAGTGATGCTAAGGATCAAAGAACTGGAACAGAACCATCATCATATCTTCTTCAAAACTTGAGGTAATCAAACTGAGTAGATAACCATGCCTTTTGGTGAGTTGAGAGTTTTCGGGAACCTTTGAGACTAACTTCTTAAGCTGAGAAGGTACCCTTACAAAGTTGATCCGGATAGTGTTTCTACAAGAGGATGCCATAACCTACAACAAAGAACAAAGATAAATCCCTCGATCCTTGAAATGGTTAGTGAAAATTATATGGTATGGTGTCATGATGTTATGATGTCATGTTCGAATATATAATCAAACAAAAACATATCACATAAGGCCTTAGGTTCAAGCTTGCATGGAGTTTGTAGGTAAGTACCCTCTTGAGTTTTAGTTGGCTCAACCTATCCTAAAAGAAGTAACCAGGTTCTAGGAGTCTCATATCACTGATCTTTCTCCTAAGCCTTGTTTCAGCACAAGCATCTGATTTGTGACTGAGATATCCTGAAAGTAAGATCTCAATGAGTGTAGCATCGAGTATCAACCAACTTCTGTCTACACCAAAGTCGGCCATCTCACTACTTTCTAATGGCTAAGTTGTTTGAACTAAGGTTCTAAGGTCAGTTAGTGCTTATGACATCACACGGCAGCCCAGCATTCTCCTTAACTGACTCAAGGGACACCAGCACCAACCAATGTGTCGCACTAACATAGCCATCGCTTCAACCATATCGGTGTACGCCATACAGTTTCCATGATCTATAGCTACTTACCTAAAATGCCCCAGATCTGGGTATAGGATCTTTACAAAAATAACCCAAACAACCCTTTAAAAATATAGCAAGAAAATGAAACAAGTAAATCATTTAAATGTGACCTAACTATAAAGGTAACCCTACTTTTAGTTCTCCCCAACAAAGTTGCTTGTTCTGTAATACGGTGGGAGAAATGACTTTTGGTTTTGCGTTTGATCGCAAATGTTGTGGATAGAAAGAGTCGCCACCGACTTTTTTTTATCCAATAAGGAAAGGGTGAAAAGAATAGGAAAGACCTTCGAGAATTTTCTGAGTTCGTGGGGGGGGGGGGGGGGGGTAGGTTATCAAAAGGGAAGGTATTAGAATCCTTTTCATTTGTAGTTATCTACGGGCTCTTAATCGGTAGCTCACTTATTGAAATGCTTTGAGTGTGTTTGAAAATATTTTCAAAAAATGCCTAAGTATGGCAACTTTGTAATGATTCTTGTATCAGTTAAGAATGCGTACAAAGTGTTTGTTTTTGAAAATATTTTATAAAGTTTTCATGTGAAATTATTTTTGTTTGTGTGAGCAAGCGATTAAAAGTATTCTACCCTTACTCGTGTTATTTTCCTCCTTCTTCAGATAGTGATATCCTACCATTAGTTAGTAGGAAGTCCTATCATTGGATGTGTGAGGGACAGGCGCGGGTCATCGTATAGTCAGAAAGGAAACTCGTAGGGTGTTTTAGCAATTTTATCGTAAGGGACTAAGATCGTTTATCAAAGGCAACATCAAGGGGTCATCGAGGGACTACGATCTTTTAATTGTGGGTCATTGCTAAAGCATCCCCATGTTCGAGGGACATGACTATATTTATCCGAAGGCAACAAGTGGGGTCACCCTAGAGGTGCGTGTGTGAACAGTGATTCAATTCAGTTGTTTTATCTTGTATTTAGGGTTATCTAGCATTTCATATTAGATCTTACCATGCAATCCTATTAAACTAGATAATTATAGGTAAAAGCATAAATTAAATGTCATATTCTATTACAAAGCTTCGGGGAGGGGGTACAAACCACAAAAATAGGGAAAAATAGAAAGAAAATAAAACTCTAGTTAAACTATTACATTCATTAGCAATTATATAATAGGAAGAACTAATGCAAAAAATAATAAAGCGTGCGAAGATTATAAAATAAGAGGAAAATTTTTTGATGAAAAATATTTGATGATTAGCCTAAGGACTAATTGATTTTAATTGATTTAAGAAAATAAATTTTTTTATTAATAAAAATAAAAAAAACTAAATAAACCTAATTATTTTGATTAAAAATAAATTAATTTACTTTAAAAAAAATAAACAATTTAATTGGAAAAAAGAAAGAATTAATTTGGTTAATTTTAATAAAAAACCTAATTCTAAATTGATTTTAAGTTTGTTTGGATAAAAATTAATTATGTAAAAAAAGATATTAAAAAAATCATTTAAAAAGAAAGGAATGGGCCTAAAGAAGTAAATTTGGGGGGTGCTGAAGCAATTCGCTTGGGCCCAAAAATGCAAGCCCAAACTTTGTGGATAATCCGGTGTGGCTGGCTCCAAAAGATCCATGGTACGCGTGCAAATCTGGGATGCTAGATCTGGTCTTGTGAAGATCTGATGGTTATGAAGTGAGGCGTTTGGTGAGCATGTAAAGCTGACTTGCATTGGATCTTTAAACAAGAAAAATATGAAAAATAAAATACCAGGGGCATGGATCGAATCCATGCCCTGGTATACTAATTCTTTAAAAATGCTCGCTTCTACCGCTGGGGCGGCTTTACATCCGTTCATATAAATCAAACTACAAAAATAAATATAAAACATTATTCTACTCCCGATCGTCTTCTCCGACAGCCTGTAACGCACCAAACCTGATAATTTAAAGCATTAGTGATAAAAAATGTCCTACTCCCCCTAATTTGACCCTCATAAATCCAAATATGGGCTTAAATTTTTCTATAAGTCCTTGTATCGTGGGTTTCGAAGCAAACACCCTAACTCGGTTTAAAAATGGAAAATCAAGACCTGGACGTCAAAAACTCCATGTAACGACTACAACATGTTCTGAACATTTATATAAACTAATTTGGATGGTTGGAAATATTCAAAAATGCATGGAATTAAAAATGTATGAATGATAAAAAAAATCCAAAATCGGCCAGGGCTTGTATGCATGTTTCAGGCGCTTAGGATCATGGTAACTGATCCAAACTTACCCTTCAATGTTCCTGAAAGTGAATGGGATTGAAGTTTTGGAATGAAAGGGATTGTAATAAAAGTTTTTAAGTTCTATAGTTCTTGAAAAAGTTTGTATGTTTTTTTGACAATTTAAGAGGCAAGGATTCATGTCCTCTTACATCTTGTCTTATAGGTATATATATGTCATGATATTATGTCAACAAAAGTGGTATGAATACAAATAGACCAATGATTTGATTTGCTTCTAAAATAATTTAACATATATTTCCAAATTTGTGAAGATCTCCTTCTTAATATAGCTTCACACGATTTTGGCAAGTTGTCATGAGCTGTCTTGGGCCTCCAACTGATCCAAAAACCATCCATGCACCTTGATCCAAGGTAAGGCAGGAATGAGTTTAGGAGTCTCCTATAAGGTCATGGACATGTTTGAAACCTAAAAAGTTAAGCCCATTAGATCAAACCGAGTTTATAATAAAGTTAGGTGGCGAATCTGTTTATAATAAGACTGGATAACTTCAGATGGAACAAACAGAGTCGCCACCTAACTTTATTTATCCCAAAAAAATAGGCAAAGGAAAATATAGAGAAAACCTTTGATATCGGGAAAAGAACATGGTCTCGCAACCAAATATTGGGTAACTGAGTCGATTACGCAAGGGGAAGGTATTAGAACCCCTCACGTCCATGGTACTCCATGGGATCCACTCTTGTTATTCTATTCAATGAGTGTGTTTATATAAACCTTACTTGCTAAAGGGAAATGCGTGCATAAATTTATTAGAAAAAAGAAAAAAGATTTTATTAGTGTGTTCTCCTGAGCATTGAAACTCCATGCCTATGTATCCACAAAGAAATCAGAACATTGTAGTTCTTCTTTAAAAAAACTTGTTTGTTGTGTGTTTTTTTTATGATGTTAAATTCACATTCTAACAGTTAACACTGCCACTCGATCGTTGGAGACTACGCATCATTGTTTTGTGTAGAATGGAGTTAACATACCATTTTAGAAAAAAATTTAAAGTGAAAAATACCTAAAGCAAAATGATTTGGATTTGGTTTGTGTTTTTGTTAGGAGAAAGGTGTTAAGCAGACCCTCATCCAAGGAGACACCCATCACCTTCATACCTTTAAGTTTTGAAAGGGTTTTGAATATTGTTAAGTGTTTTGATATTTGATTGAGAAAATATTTTAGTCCTAATGATGCAATGCAAAAGAGAAAAAAAGTCTAATGGGACACTTGATCTTAATGTTATCATGCAAATATTGATCCTATAGTTGAGATTGTGGGGAAAATTCTATCCTAATGTTGTCATGCTTGGATTGAGATCCTAATGTCTATCTTGATTCAAGTTTCATCAAATATTTAAAATGAACCAAGCAAGCTTAAGGGAAAATGTTATTCACACAAGTAATGATCATACAAGTGGATGAGAATCCATGGATTTTATTTGGTAAAAGTTGTGACAAAAGATTAAAAAAAGCATGTTTTTGATGTTTTATGGTTTATGCTTTAAAAGAATTTAAGAAGGAAATATGCTCAAAAAAGAGACAAGCTTATGAAAACATGGATGAATCGAATGTTTGAAACATATATATGCATCACAATCACAAAAAAAGTCATGGAGCATAGTTTTTGATTTTTGAACATGTTTCATGATTTAGTGTGAATTTTGAATGAGAAAAACCCTAAAATGGCTCAAGCTATCATGAAGTGCTCAATCAAGAGTCAAGATATCATATGATAATCAAGATCTATCATGGTAATATCAAGCTTTGTGAGCAAACTTGAGGAATTGATCAAAAGATCTCCAAAGGTCCCCTTAAAAACCTCAAAAAGGTGCACACTTGATTTAATTAAAAAATTATGAAATACAATTTTTTTATATTTTTGAATATTCATAAAGTAGAGGTGATAAATGAGGGGTGTGCAAAAAATAAGCTAAAAAACAACCAAATTTTTTTGCAAAAAGAAATAATTGAAAATGGTGAAAAATAAGGTGAAAAATTGAGTTTAAAAAGGAAAAAAAATACAAATGGAACCTCTAGGGCTCGAACCTATGTCCCTAAGGTTACAGCCGCACTTGCTTTACCACTAGGGTGGCTGTTTCATCAGGTTATGAAACACTACCCATTAAATATATTATAAACTTAAAAGAATTTTTGAAATTGTGGCGCCATGTTTTTCTTCTTCTTATTCACCAAGACACCGACAACAACAACTCCATTGATAAAATCCTAACTCCTTCATTTCTCAACCAATTAAAATTTTTCCAAACTTGTCTAAAATTTCACAAGGAATTCAATGATATAATTTTCAGAAGCTAACAATCAAAGATGAGCACGAATTTAATCCAGTACCAAAATGAAACCCTAATGGTACAGTTTTGAAATTCTCATGATATCTACATTTCTACTTCAGAATGTATGTGTTAATAATGTGCATTAAGATTTCACAGTTTAAGTAAACATACTTATTGAAGAAAAATCCAATGCCCTCTACACGACTTAGAAAAGTGAAATGATGAACCTAACACCTTCCCGGGACCTTGTTGATGCTTAGTGAGTGCCCAATTTGCTTGGAAAATCTCTAAACCTCCCTACCCGAATCAACTTTTAAATGGCAAAAGTGAAAATGGTGAATGATGGTAGAGGTGTTACAAGATGGATATGAGTGTTTGGATAACTTCTATATGGTATATATGAGGTGTGTGGATGGTTAGCTCACAAAGAACATGCAAGGATTATGAATTTCAAAGAAATGGTTTTTGAACCTTGAGAAAGATTGCAATGTTGAAATTTTGAGTTATGGAGTGTTTGAGAGGTTATAAAGGGTGTTCAAGGTCTGTCTTGTAATATATAATTAGCCTCTATTTATAGGAAAACAATAGGGTTTGGGACTGAGGAGTTTGAAGCTTAAAGTTTTGAAACTTAGTAGTGAAGCAATGTGAAAATTATGTTTCCAATGCATAGTACCAAAGCTTCCAAAGTGGTTGAACACTTTAAACATGTTTCTTATGAGTCTTGAGGTTGAGTTTGGGCACATGGATCAAGTTATAGGCTTAATGCATTGACATTTTGCAAAAGGCTTGCTTTACTAGAATGGAAGTGTAACCTTTCTCCCCTTAATGGCAAAATGGATTGGATAAAGCTTGAATCAAATAGACAATAGCTCAAAAGCTTGTGTAATCTTTTGATTAAAGATATATTTACAAGTCAATGGGCCTGAAAAGTGAGATTACAAGGCATGCTTGAAGATTTGATCATATGGTTTTCAAAAGAATGGCCTATAATTCAAGTATGGATGTACAACTTCATCTCTTTGAATATCCTAGCTTAAAAATGATCTCTTTCTATTCTTGGACATTTTGGAAAGCTTGAATCAATATATTCAACATTCATGTTTTAAGTTTTTTCTAATTCTACTTGGATCTTGGTGAAAAATAGTCATGAAGTGGGTAACTTTTGAAGTTAAAACAGACATGAAAAATTTCTCTAAGTGTTGGATTTTGAGGTCATGAATTTATTGGATCATATCTCTCAATTTAACCACTTTTTGGAGACCAAACCTCATAGAAAAAGTTGTAGAATTCTTCATTCCCTACAACTTTCATCTTGAAAGTTTTCCTTGAATCAACTTGCATCTTGATAAAACTTGCTTGTGAAGTTAGGCTTTTTTTAGGCTCAAAACACTTGAATTTTTTCTAAGTACTTGAAAATCTTCCAACTTTTACTTTTGTTGACATTCTTGATCTTCTCGATTCTTGATGAACAAGTCTGATGATTTTGAATATATTGATGATATTTTGAATTTGAACTTCAAAGTTGACCAAAAAGGTCAAAGATTGACTTTTTGTGACAATTGACTTTCTTCAGATGAAATCAACTCCTCTATAACCAATGAGATCTTGTGAGAATGATGCAAACTGAGATGATGTAATGACCATGAAATGATATTGTTGATGATACTTTGAAGATGTCAACCTTGAACTTCAAATCATAACAAACCTAATTCCTAACTTTTCACTGATGGGGGTCAAACCCCTAATTTTCCCAATCCATGGTGATGAGACTAAATGAATGATGATGCCTTGAGAATGATGATCATGATTACACAAAATCTTAAGATATGACCCTATCTTCTTTAAAACCATAATCTTGAGGAAGAATGTGATCCCATGCTTGGAGAACTCATGTTGTGAATGATTGTGATGCATATGAAGATGTATGTGGAGATGAATGAACGTGAGGTTTGAGTTAATTATGGTTGAAACTCAAAGGGTAAATTTTTTGGTGCAACAAAGAGCAGTTGGTTTGATGAGTTTTCAAGGTTGAATTAAGTATTGTTTCAGGCACTATCTTGAAGTGATTCCAACATGAAAGATGAAGCTTGGAATGCAAGTTTCACATGGATATCAAGACTTCATCGTGAGGAGGTGTAAGCTTGAAGGTGGCAGCATGGCCACAAGTCTAATTCCAACACTTGGACACAATTTAAATGTTTAAAGGCATTTTGGTGTATTGGATTAACATGAGGCTATAACTTGGTTATAGTATTCGGTATGCATCATTTCACTTACTCAATTTGAACCAACACCACCTTACGTGCATGCATCAAGGAAAAGAATTACTTCAAGTAAAAAGATACTCTCCGCTACTTTTTGGCAAAGATAGGCGTGCACAACATAAGCTACAATGTTCCCTCTCTCACTTGATAAAATAACAACAACACTGCATAGCTGCTGGGTCGAGCAATTCACTCAGGCACTCTCTATTCTTTTTGTTCAAGTTTAAAGAAAAAGCTGAAAAGGTGGATTCATTGAAGCACATGCACCCCATTCCCTCTATATAAGATGATCATCATCATTTTTAGAAGGGGTTAGAGATTGATAACAGAAAATGGTTACACAGTGGCAACACAAACTTCAATCTCAAATCATCTTTCTATTTCTTCTCCTAATCTCAAATCATCTATTTCATCGTCATCACCACCTCATCGCAGAGTTGGTTTCTCTGTGAGCTTTGTCTGAAAGCTTCAGACACTTTGCAGGAAGCGCGGTCTTCTTTCATCACTGTGTTCTTGTCAAAGAACTTCCACAAAAATCTGACGTTCATAGTCCAGGAGGAGCATAGTTTTCTTTAAGCTTTCGCATGCGAAGACCGCAACAAACAGTTGCTCTGTGGGGTAAGCTTCCTCTATCCTTTTGCATTTTAATCAACATTATTTTAGCATGTAATTATTGCATATGAAGTCCTAGAGATATCCAGGCATTGGCGTTAGACGCAAAGGTGTTTGGTTCTTGAATTTTCTGATTTTTCTCGTTAAAGTTCGTGTCCAGATTCTTAAAGATTGAGTGATTTTTAGTGAAATATCAGCGTGGGTCCGGATTCAGCATGTGATTTCGGTCAAGATAATGTCCATTGGTGACATTTCTTTGATTGTCTCCAGCGGCCAAGCCCAGCCGGAGAAGATGACCGGAGTTTAGCTCTGACATCTCTTTTATTCAATACAAAAATCCTAACTGTAACACACTAATTTTTATAATTAATTATTTAAAATGATTTATTAGGAATAATTATGCATTATTGGTGAATATGTCATGTTTTGTTGAGTATATGATGTGTGTTGTGATGTTATATTGTAGGTTAATGTTGGATTTGAGTGAGTATGAGAATATTAGTAATTTAGATGATTAGTTAATAATTAATTAGAATTATTAATATTATTAAAATAAAGAAACAATTTGTGTAGAGAAAAAAAGGGCAAGGTTGTAATTAATGATAGGTTAAGTGAGGGTAAGATGGGAAGTTCATATTAGGGGTCCTAAGGTTAAACAAAGAATTGAAGGAAAAGAGTGTCATTTGTACGATTGTGAAAATAGTGGAAGAACAGAGAAGAGGCTAGGGCATAAAAGATTTGGAGAAATCACAGCATGAGCGCAAAGAGGAAAGTTGATTGCTAGGAATATAAGGTAAGGGGGTGGTCTGTCATTATAATTGATATAGGGTTTAGTGGTATGTAGGGATTTGTTGGGGTTTATGATGATTTGATGATTGTTGCATTTGTGATGAAATTATGTTAAAATTGATGAAAATACTATGTCCATTTTCCATGAGTTGTGTAATTAATGCCTATAATAAGGTATGGTTGTTATATAAAGATTATGTGTTGAAAACAATGAGAATATGGACTGTATTACTATGAAATCCCTAGAGAAATTGAGGATGATTAGGTGCAGAATCGCAACAAGGAGTTGTAGTCTGCTACGCGTCATTGTGAAGTGGAGAGCGTCGTCAGGCGAAGCAACGGCGTTTAGTCGTTGCTGGGCGAGTAAATGAGAGAAGGAACATGGAAAAAGTGGTGCTCTTAGATTTTTGTATAGAGGAGGTTGCCTCACTCGTGCTTCGTCGGGTGATGCTGGAGCGAGAGGTGCGTCGCCAGGCGAGAAACAAACTTCGTTGAGCGATGGCGGCCAGAGGAGAATGATGGTGCTATTGCTCCCACGTTGCCGAGCGAGAACCAGTCGATGGACAACAGTAGGATTTTTAATGTGCAATAACTTGAGTTTTAGAATTTCGTTTGATGCGTCGTTTGAAGCGTTGGGTAGCTAATGCAATGAACTACATGTGGGTGGACCAAAATGAGTAAAAATATGTATATTTATAGCACCTAGGCTAAGGCATACTTAGATTCTTAATGAGGTATTCTATCATGATTTATGTTGCTATGATGAATTATGAATACTATAATGGTAATATGTTGTGACTATGAAATATTCAATGTTGTTGATGATTTCATGAATGATGATGCAATTTGATTAGCTGTAGTCGTTTGATATTATATTATTGTGCATCATGCATTTATGGCATTGTTTGGATAGCTTTGGTCCGCCCATGTTGATTTAGGACGTTTGACCAGTGTTGGCCTCAATCCCATTGTCTGGATTGAGTGTGTTGGTGTTGTGATCTAGTTCTAAGAGGGAATCGATCCTATGGTGGGGACATTTAGAGGGTGATGAGTCAAGTACTCATAACGAATTGGTACCACGTGCATGAATCTATGTTATTTCACTATATCTTATGTGGCATTGCATAATTGGTGACTAGATGTTGTTGTATATGTTGTTGTGCTAATTGACAAAGTGTTGACAATGATGTTGATTTTGATACCATGATGTTGTTTACTTGAACTACTACGTATATTCCATATATCTTTTGTAATGAATGTGATTACTGACCCTTTCTGTTTGAATGTTGCCTTCATGCGGGTAACACGTAAGTGATCAGGAGTAGTTCGTAGAAGCATAGAAGATAGCTTGGAGTGTGTTGTTTATTTTCTGTTGATTTTAGAAGGTATTGCTCTGATATTTAACATCGGGGTCGAGAACATTTGATTTTGAGCTTATGTCCCTTTGTTTTATTATGAATTTTGAACTACCTTTCATGGTATTTAAGTTGTTTTGAATTATGAATTCCATTGCGAGTAATTGAAGTGTTACTGTAACACCTTAATTCCCCGTCGGTAATTTACCCAAAAATCAGAGTAAATCAATTCATAAAATAAAACATCAAGAATAGGATACCACTTATTCGTACATCATACATGCTCATGTAAAAAGATAAGCAACACATAGTCACTTATTCATCATGTCTGAATTTCATTTCATTTATTCGTAGCGGAAAACATCACTAGTAATTATTCTCAACATGAGCGATAGTCATCATAATTCAAAAATCAATGTAAAACATCAATTAAATCCAACAAATGGAATTCTACAATAGTTTACTTCCATCATAATAAAACAAACGCAAAACTCCCAAGTGTTACATATCAGAGCTGGCATTTACTAAATCTACGCAAAATGAGGCACTTCTTAGTGAACCTCTACCTTGAGCTACTTTAGATCACTTGCATGTTACCCACGTAGAGAAAACATTCAAACGGAAGGGGAGAGATATCATAACAATATAAATGAAAGCATAATAATGAGTAGATAGAAATTTAAGTACGCATAATTATACTTCTTTACCTCACACCTTTACTTCATTCATCACACCACAAAGTACATCAACAAATAAGAAAATATGCGCACAACACATAACACTCATCATAATATAACTCATACTCTTTCAGCATCAAAACATCAAGTTATCAATCATAGTGTAATGCAATGAGACCAAAACTGACTCAATGCATGTGGTACTAATAGGGTAGAATCCTCATCATAATGCCAACTTAGTGCAGCAACATCATAACACCAATACATGCCATCTGTCACTAATACAGGCCATCGTTCGCCAATACAGGGCATCATTCGCCAATACAGGCCATCATTCATGAATGCATGCGACACTGACATGCAACAATTCAATTCACATTGATTATTCTTACTCATCAATGCCAAGCTAATACAGGCCATCGTCATCATCATTATCAGACAATACATCATGCAATACAATTGAATTATTCATACAACATCATCTTACTCAACCGCGTCTCAATTCATGACACATTACTCAGGAATATACACAAATAGGAATCAATTATGGTTGAATAATTAGCTAATATGTTTCCATTTATTTTTATAGGATATAAAATCATTTTAGCTTCGTACTCGTCCAAACGGCGCGTCAAACGGACACTGTAGTCAAAAGTTACAGATTTTCAAAGTTTTGAAAACATTTTGGTTCAGCACAGATAAGAAACCGGTTTCCCTAAAATTGGAAACTCGTTTATGCATTTTTAGAGTAACCTGCATAACAAAACACGTCGAAGAAACCAATTTCTTCAAAATTCAAAATTTGTTTCTCCTCAGCCAGAAACATGTTTTTCTGCAATTTCTCAGGCACAAACCGGTTTCCCAAAAACCAGAAACCAGTTTTTGCTTTGCATAACTGATTTTTCTACTATTTTACCGAACATGATTCATGTTCCAATCAACCCCATAAAATCCCAATTTTCAATTCAAATCAATATCATATGATTCCATAAAACACACACTTCATACCCATCATTCCAACACAACTCACATCAACAATTTTAACCAATTTCATCATATTTATAATCAATAATTCATCAAAATACAAAATCCCACAAAGAAATAGTAATGAGAAATCAAGAATACACGATCATGGAACCTAATCACTATCATTCCTCATCATCATGCAACCCGTTATAGAGTTAGAGCCTTGCCCTTACCTTAGATCGATAATTCTAAACTTCTATCGCGAATCACTTGGTTCTTGCTTCGAGTACGATCGCTTTCTCTTATTTCTTTCTCATTCTTTGTTTCTCTTCTCTCGTTCACAGCATGTCACATTCTCACTTCTAATTTTCCTCTTATGACTACTTAACCCCTTGGACCCCTAAATCCATATTCCAACTTTTCCCTTCCTCATTAAAATAATAATAATATTATTATAAAAACTATAATTATTATTTTAATTAAAATAATATTAATATTAACCAATATTCTCCTTCCACCTCTATTTTTCTACATTTTTAGTCATACACCCCTAATTCCTAAATTTTCTTCGTTTCTAAGATAGTTACCTCTTATTAAGGCATAACAACACATCGAAACATAACAATTATTGGTAATCACATATGCTTCCTTAATATTTATTTATAAAATTAAATAAATAAAAATAGGTGTGTTACAGTTATTGTTGTTGTTAATGAGGTGCTTGTCATAAATGATTTTGAAAGCCCGAGTTACGGAGAAAGATGTGCATGCATGATGTTTTATGAATGGTATGATGCCCTTTTGCTGCAATACTCTTATTATTTAGTTATAATATTCATGGGGATTTAGAATGGTGTTACACTAGCCCTAGGTGTGTTGGATTGTGATTGGTTTGTTCTTTAATTCTCCTCCACCTCGGCATTATCCATATTTATTTGATTTTGTTAAACCCATTTTGTTAAAATGATATTAATAATAAAAATAAAATGATAAATGATAAAACAATTGATGTGGAAAATGGGTCAATGGTTTTTGTATTTGGGCTAGTACCGAGTGTGGTATTTGCACCCCATAGGCCTGTTTCTTTTTGTTTTACAAGCCTGATTGTTGTGCCAACAAAAATCTTGTTGGACTTTCCTGGTGATGGGCCTAGCGCCTTTATTGTAACACCCCCTGGCCTTGTATGGATTATTTATTGATGCATATTTCATTTTAATTTTTAAAATTTATTTTTTCTTCAACATAAAAATCCCCAAAAATACTTTTTAGATACTTAGGAGTCCAAATTATTAGTATTTTTTAATTTAAATTGGTTAAATTGTTTACACAGAAAATTAATAAAATAATTTATTTACTAAATACAATATTTACCTAGAATATTAAACTGGTTACATTGTTTACACAAAATATCAATACAAAATTTAAGTTGTCCATGAAGATCATATGTTGGATCTTCAAATCTTGATATCCTGGGAAGATCAAATGCTGGGAAATAATATATTCTCAATTTCTTTTCCTTACATTTGTTTCTGATATTAGCATAAAAAAAGGGTTAGATAAATAAAGGGTTAGATGAAAAAAGGGTTAGATAAATAAAGGGTTAGACGAAAAAAAAGGTTAGGTATATAAATATTTAAGAACACAAACCTTATATGCAAATAATTTCCTGCTCTTGTAATCCATCATATAGAACACTTCACAACAAAAACTCTTGCATATCTTAAAGTGGAGGATATTTTCAAGCGCTTCACGATGTTTTTTATATTCATAGTGCTTTTATAATAGAAGTTAAATTAGGTTTCATGCGGATCACTAATGGTAGTGTCTTCAGCATTGATATTCGTAAAAATGGACGGAAAGGATTTAAGTAAGGGAGGTACAAATATCATCAATTTTAACGCTAACATATCCCCTCGGTTTTGAGAAAAACCGAGGTGGAAATAAATTTTTTTAGTTACATTGTTCACAAAGAATATCAGATAAACAATATTATAACAAATTTGCACTATTGCTTTAGGCTTATTGAATTTAATAAAAGCATAGCCTTTATTCACCCCAATTATGCAAATCAATAGTAAACCATACAACATCAACAATCATCATTATTTTTAACGTATGAAAACTGAATGTTCTAGAGAAGAAATTTGGTAGCGCACCTGAGATCTATCGACTAGTAGACAAAATCATAGGAGAAAGTGTTTTCAACAACAGATCTTTGGTGGAATCCAAATTGTGTTTCATGCCTTTATGTTGCATATACAAAAAACACTCCATAACTTATCCATCTTCGGATAACTTATTTTAATTTATGCACTTGCAATCCATCTTAGAAATTTGTTCTTAGGCGTTTCTAGATCAATTTTTTTCATGGCAATGGACAATATATAATATTTCCTATATCTGCTACGACTACATATAAGTTAGAAATAGGGTAAAATATGATAAACTAAGGTATTTATAGTGAAAGATGATTACTTTACCCCTCGAATTCACCTTAAAATCGAGGTATATTATCTTCTGATTTTATCTATCACCTCAGTCTTTTTAAAAAACCAAGGTGAAATGTATTTTTTTCGAACTTAAATTGTTTACACAAAATATTGAAATAAATAGTTTAAAAAAATCTTTTCTCCTTTGAATGAATATCTTCGATGATATCCATCATTCAATTAGTCAAACACCCTTCTTTGTGCAACTTTTGAAAAGAGAAGGGAGCTTAACTTCCTTCATTGTCTCCTTAAAGGGAGAATGAGTTTTCTGCACTTGCAATCTATCAAATGAGAAAAAATACAATAACAACACCAAAAACAACATGACCACCAACAAAAACATCAACACCATTATGTGAGATAGATTGCAAGGGCAGAAAAAACATTTTGTTCTATAAGAACATTGAAGGTTTTTTTGTCTCGCAATCCATCCCAAAGAATTATGCAATTTCGAGTTTAGGACAGCTAAAAATAAGTAAGGAATAAGGTAAAATATGTTTTATTTTTATAGTGTTATCTGATTAGTAGACCCCTAGGTTGTATCAAAACATTGAAGGGTTAGTTAATTTAACGTAAAATTATAATAAAAATAAAACATAAACTGTAATAGTTAGGATTCGAAACGCGTCCAGATTTATTTTACCCGCCGGATTTATTAAAAACCGAGGTAAGTTGATACTTTTCCCATTTAAAAAATATAATACATGGCGTGCCTAGGCTTAATACCTCTTTGTTTTTCTGGATGACGTGAAAGCTTCATCATGGAATGAGTTATTTGTTGTAGTGCATCTTAAAGGATTCATATTTCTGAATCAAGGCCAAGGCCTTGGTTTCTTTGACTTTATCATTTCCTTCACGAGTCATTCTGAGAGAGTCAAATATAAACTTCGCAGAGTCTCTATTTGTTATATTATCGTACTCAATGTATGAGATATAGTTCAATAGAATGGTCATTGATTTATGATAATTTATGTTATCCTTTTTCTGTTGATCATTCATAGCACTTATATTAAGTTTAACTCCATTTTCATTTGCAAGATATATGTAACCATCAGATACAAAATCCTATAGATCATAATAAAAACCAAGAAGAAACTTTTGATACTATCCTTCCAATAATAAAATCGTTCACCATCAAAGATTTGTGGTTTAGTAGTAAGATGATTCTTTTCATTGTTGGTATTTGCTGAAGGAACTTTCGCCATTGTGTTTCAAGTATTATTTCTTTATATGATACGGTTAAGTGTTTTGATAGAAATCAATTCCAGAACTGGAGCTCTGATGCCAATTGAAGGTTCAATCAAACACAAGAAAGGGGGGTTTGAATTGGGTTTCAAGATTTAACACTTTTACAAACACCCAAACAAAAAAATAAATGATAGCATAAGGGATGAAGAACACATGATTTTTATCCTGGTTCATCGTTAACTAGGCTACCTCCAGTCCATCCAACCTAGGTGATTTGCCTTATCAACAAGGACTTAATTCACTAATCAAAAACCTTTGATTAAAACCAAAAAGATAACCTGTCTAAGTCTTCTTGAAGCTTGTAACTAAAACTTTAGTCTCTCGAGAAATCTAACCCAACCTGGTTAAATATTACAAAGAGTTGTATTTATGAAGTGCTTCTTAACAAGCAGATACACATGGTTACAATACAATGAAATTTACAAAGAATGAAAGTAGCTTTCAGAAAAAATATAAAAACATTCTTCTTTGTGTTGATGCTGGAATTTTTGTGTTTCTCTCTGTTGAATAGATTTAAATTGTAATAAATTTCTATATTATGCTTCTTGTTTTCCATGGCTTCAGACACTCCTTCAAATAGATTAAAAATATATTAGTTGGATGGTGAATTTGGAATTTCAAAAACCACAAATTGCATGGAGGCGTTGAGTAGAATAATAGTAGAGGGGTGGTAGTAGCATAGTGGAAGGTGAGGATATAACGAATTGAAAAAGTTGGTACAAATAAAGTCCTTTTATCCACTTTTACAAGAAAGTCGAATTGATGATGATTTGAACTTATTTTATTATTTCCCCAAAAACTTCCTTAGAGTAATCTCTTTTAAACAGAGGCTTCAGATAGATTTAAGATGAAGCTTGTTCAGAGTCAAGAGTTACTAACTTTCTTTACTTCAAATTGTTTGAGTCATGGGCTTCTAATAAATTTGAGATAAAGCTTGATTAGAGAAGTATTCCATGCTTTTAGAAACGACGAGTCTGCATATTCTTGAGTCATTAGGGTCGATCTAGATAAACTTCATTCAGTAGATGACTTGATACTTTATAGAAACTGATTTGTTGTTGTAAACACTTCTTTTATTAAATGTTTCAAAGTGCATTGGAATAGCCCAGAGTCCAAAGTTGCTTAGTTCAGAATTCATAACCACATTGTCTAGAGTCTATAACTAGCATACTCAAAATAAAAAATCTATGAAAAACATATGCACACTGTTGTACCCCAAAATGTTCCCTCTCACTTATCAAAGATTTCCTCACAAGTTCTCTTGAACTCAAGACTGCATTAGGGTTTGATCAGCTCAAGACACCTCCTGATGTACTGATGACCAAAATTAGGGTTTGGGTTTGCACAAGTATTTTTGGACTATCAATGCTTCATATGACTTTCAAGGATCACTAGGGACCCCCAAGATTACTCATGTCAAGTTTCAAGCCTTGAATCACACTTTTGATCAGTCAATTGGACAGTTGACCTAAAAATTAGTTGTATTGGGGAAAAAGTCAACCATGGCCAATTTACAATCAAACTTCATAATTTTTTATCCAAATCAACATCTTAGACTCATATGTATCATTTTATCATGTTTGGACCTCAATTCCTCAAGAAATTTGATCAAATCATTAAAAGGGCAAAATGGTCAAAATTAGGGTTTTGATTGAGAAGGGGCAATTTTTGATTTTTGACCTAGCAAATGATCAATTGGTTTGAAGCATGATTTCAAGAGTTAAATTGAATCATATTGATCTAATGATATGATTCAAAACATTATAAATTTATTGGATTGACAAATGAATATTTCAGTCAACTGATCAAAAGTCAACTGTATACTGAAAAGTCAAACTTTGACTTTTTGGTCAAATTCAAGTACCAAGGATCACAATTCATCAAAACTTGTAAAAATGTGAAACTTGTTCATCAAGAAATCAAGGATTGAAGATCTTGTTTTGAAATTTGAAATTTCTTAACTTAGAAATGTTTCTAAGTATAGAAAATTTCTTATTTTTTCTCAACTTTAAGCCAAATTATCACCATGATACAAGATGATTCAAAGGAAGTACCCAACATGAAAGTTGTAGATCTCCATGAAATATACAACTTTGCCTCATCCAATTTCACCTAAATATGCTTGGATCTCAACATATAATTTTGTGAATACATGCTCATGAACTAAAATAACTTAGTGAAATTTTGCCCTAGTTTGGCAGGTTTTTGACCTAACTTCATGGGAACTTTTCACCTAGTTCCAAGAGGAATTTTCAAGAGCATTTCAAAGATTGAATGTATAGGACATTTCAAGATTTCCAAAATGTCTAAGAACTCCTTGAGATCATTCTTGAGTAGGGAGAATCGAAGAGATGAAGTTGGGGTTTTATCACTTTGATTATAGGTCATTTTCATGAAGAACAAGTTTTCAAATTTGCAAATTGGTTGTACAATCTTCACTTTTCAGGCATCAAACTTGTTTGTCACTCCACCATTAATGGATTGCACAAGGTTTCATGCCCTAAAGCCAAGCATTCAATGCATTGTACAAGAAAATAGCCATTTTTGGAAGAAAGGCAACATTGCCATTTTGGAAAAGCATGCTTTTTGCATTTTTCCATTTCTTGAGCCTTGGACTTATTATTTCGGCACAAACCAAGCCTCTAAACCTGAACAAAACATGTTTAAAGCTTCAATCCACCCCACAAGATCAGAATCATGTCTTAAGAAGTCACTTCTCACACTTGCTTAAAAAACAAGAAATGTAGCAAGACATGTGATCTTGTACTTCTGAACAAGCACAATTCATCCAACCTTTTTCTCTATATAAAGACATCATTTTGCAACTAAAATCATGGATGCCCAAGCCTTGAAACACCCTAGAATCAGAAGTTGCATACCAAGCCTCCAAGCCTGTCATTTCTTACTTGTGAACTGAATCTTCCATTTCACTCAAGCATTTTCAGGCCTTTTGCTTTCCCAAGCTTCCTTATCTTACAAGTAAACCATCCCACACCCTGAAACATCACTATCATCACTTCCCATTTTCAATAACAGTCAAGACAACAACTCAAATTCAGAGTATAAAGATCCAACTCCAAGGTAAGTCTCTTGACTTTAGTAATTCATTTTTGAAGACAAAAATGTAGTAACCATTGTCTTTGAAGCTAACCTTTTGTTTATCTCCCATTCTTTTCATTATGTGTTGAGAACTAACCCATGTATGCAGCAAAACAATGTTTAAGTATAAAAAATGACAGTATGAGTCGACACATAGCCTTATGAGTTGATACATACTGCTTTACAGGCCTAAAATTGAAGGAAAAACAATGTATGAGTCGACACAAAGCACGTATGAGTCTACACATGCAGTGTATGAGTCGACACAAACCATTATGTATCGACTCATACTGAGTTGATTTGGAAATACAGGGGCAAGGAAAGTTATGTGTCGATGCATGTGAGCTTGTGTCGACACATAATAGTTCAAAATTCATTTTTTCCTTCTTTTTACACTGTTTTTACGTTTCCTTCATGGTTATTCGATATGGTTGTAACATTTATGTTCCTACTTCATCCCCATTTATAAATTGTACCCTTATCCCCTAAATGATGTAATAGCGCAGGGCTTTACATTTCTGCAATTTAACGCTTTCAAATAGAAATGCTAGTAATTAGGGTTTTGTATGGAAAGACTAAAACCAATCAATAGAAAACCCTAATCAAAGACAAACACAATTCATGTAAATAAATACACTTGCACCCAAGCACCCCTAGGGTAAACTCCACTTGGTTTCCTTATAAATGGCCATATTACGCATGTGAGGTATCTTAGCAAAAAAAACAACCAAAAATACAAGATCATAGTCCCTCGATGATGCTATCTAAGTTGCCTTTCAAAATGATCTTAGCCCCTAAAGGAGAATTCTAAGATACTTTGCAACATTGCTAATCATGGTTATACGATGACCCATGCCCGTCCCGTTTACATCCAAAGATAGGGTTGCTTACCAAATCAATGGTAAGACAACAATGTCAAAGGAAAAGAAAATGAACAAGAAAGACATTTGAGTAGGTAGATTACTTTTAGTTACTTGCTCTATTTCAAAACAAATATCCTTGCTATTTTCAAAAAGAAACATACATTTCTAAAAACATCTTACAAAACTTGAAAACATTTTCAAAAAGACAAACATCTTTGTATACATTCTTACAAACGCGAATCATTACAAAGATTGCCTAAACAATGGCCTCTTTTGCAAAAATACTTTCAAAACCACACAAAGCACAATTTCAAACAAAAGTAAGTGATCTAGCAAGTAACTAAGAGCCCATGGATAACCATGGATGAAAAGGGTGATAATACCTTCCCTTTTCATAATCAACCCCCCAAACTTAAGAAACAATCTCAAAGGTCTTTCTTGTGCTTTTTCACCTTTCCTTTTGGATAAAAGAAAAGTCGGTGGCGACTCTTGCTAACTACAACATTTGCGATGAAACGCAAAACAACCAAGTCAGTTCTCCCACCATATCATAAAACAGGCGACTCTGCTGGGGAAATTTCTAAAAGTTGGGTTACCTTAGGGTTTAGATCATATTTACTTGCTTACATTGTTTGAGTTGTATGCTTTACATTATAGTTCTTTGTTTGTGTTTGAATCCTCTACCGGGATTTGGGATACATTATAGGTAAGTAGCAATACGTTATGGAAACTGTGTGGGGTATACCGACATGGTATAAGCAATAGCTACGTTAGTGCGACATATTTGTGGGTACCAGTAGCCTTTGAGTTAATCAAAGAGAATACGGGGCCGCTGAGTGATGTAATGAAGCACTAATGAACTTCTAGAACCTTTACTTGACCAACTTGGCCTTTAGGATGTAGTGAGATGACCGGCTTTGGTGCAGTCCGAAGTCAGTAGATACTCGATACTACACTCATTGAGGTTTGGTTTCTTGGGATATTTCGGTCGCCATTAAAGAGGCTTGAGCTGAAACAATGACCAAGGAAACAATCCAGTGATATTGAGCTCCTTAGAACCCGGTTACTATTACTAGGACAGGTTTAAGCCAACTAAACTTCAAGAGGGTACTTACCTATAAAACTCCATGCAAGCCTAAACTAAGGATTTGTTTTCTTTGCTTGTATATGAATACTTGTACATAACATCATGGACATCATGAACATCGTATACATCCACTAACCATTTTAAGGATTTTGGGATTCATCTTTGCTCTTGTTTTGTAGGATATGGATTCACTTCGCAAGAAAACTATTCAAGTCAACCTTGTGAGAATCCCTCCACAACTTAAGGAGCTAGTTTCAAGAATTCCTGAAAACTCTCCATTCACCGAGAGACATGGTCGTCTACTCAACTTGGTCACCTCCAACATATATGAGGACATGATGAAAGTGCTTTTTCAGTTCTTTGATCCTTTACACCATTGCTTCACCTTCCCCGACTATCAACTTATGCCTACTTTGGAAGAATTCTCCCAACTCTTGAGGATTCCCATTCTCAATCAACTACCTTTCAATGGTACGGAAAGAGATCCAAAGCCAGAAGAGATTATTCAAGCTCTACACTTGCACTCATCTGATGTCACAACCCATTGGGAAACAAGGAGTGGTGTCAGAGGTTTCTTAGCAAAGCTCCTGTTTGAGAAAGCCCAAATCTGTTGGAATTCCTTAGATTTGCAAGCCTTTAAGGAAATTATGTCTCTCCTCATCCATGGGATGGTTTTGTTTCCAAATCTTGACCAACTCATAGATGTGAATGCCGTCAAAATCTTCATATCACGCAACCCGGTCCTTATGTGTTGCACTCCTCTCTTGGAAAGATGGTTTATTTCTCATCTTCCCCAATCAGTCATAAAGAATGAGCAAGGTTCAAGGTGGTCACAAAGGTTGATGACACTCAAATATTCAGATATTCATTGGTGCTCCCGTTCCAAAGAAAATGTTATCATTGTTGACTGTTGTGGAGAATTTCCTAATGTCTCTTTACTTGGCATTTGGGGAGGAATCACCTAAAACCCATGCTTGGCCTTAAGGCAGTTTGGTTATGCCCGAAAGGATGGCCCGCACGAGATGCTGATCCAAGGTTTGGTATTCGACTACGACAACGACGATCAAGGTCTTCGCCCGAGATTTATCCGAGCTTGGAGGATGCTAAACAAGGTGGATAACAAGACTTTGGGGCACAAGAATTCCATCCCTCTTGAGCCTTACCTCAAATGGGTACGAACTCGTGCTCAGAGTCTTATAATGCCTTACCCATCCATTCTCCCGATAATCATTGAGCCTGTTAAGGATGGAGAAGTTCCATACACTATCCTACATCCTGACATGCCCACATCTCTTGAAGACCTCCTAAGGTATTGGATACAACTCAAAGGAGAGCGAGATACTTTCGAAGCCCAATTCTACGCAAGTGAGAAGAAGGTTTTGGAACTCACTAGGCTACTTCATGAGGAGCAGACTCTGAACGCCTACATTGCACTAAAGAGGATGCACACTACTTTACTACCTTAGAGTTTTGTATTATTTTTGTCCAAGAGGCATTGATGTACTCAAAATTTATCTTATTAATATAACGTGTGTTTCTTTTTGTCTAAAACAAACTTGAATCTTTTAAATCCTTGAAAACATCGCACATACACATATCATTCATCATAGCATAAACAGGTCTTTTGCAACAAGTCTCCTCATCTCTCTACTGTTTATTTCAGTAAGATGGATCTCGAGCAAACAATGAAAGATCTCCAAGCCCAGAATACGCTATTTCAACAATTGCTCATGACCCTAGACAAGGGGCAAGAAGAATTGAAGACTCTGCTGGATGAAGAGAGGAAAAAGAAAACAAATAAGGTGACCGGAGTCTTAAACATGGTAAGAAGATTTCATGGGAAGACCAGAAGGACTTTGGACTTTGCAACAACATCTGGTGAAGGAGAAGGGAAAGGCAAGGAAACAATTGTCTCGTCAGAATTGGAAGAAGAGGAAGAAGAAGAAGAAGACTACTCTGAGGAACAGTACCCTCCAGCTGATGATAAGTATAAACATCTTGAAGAGTGGTTGAGCGCGATGGAAATCCAAAGGGTGCCAGGTCCGGACTTTGAGGAATTAGGACTAGTGTCGGGGATTGTGATTCCTCCGAAATTCAAAGTGCCTATATTTGCCAAATATGATGGAGTGTCATGCCCTAAAATGCATCTTCGATCATATGTGAGTAGAATTCAACCCCTTACCGCTGATAAAGATTTATGGGTACACTTCTTCCAAGATAATATGTCTAGAACTCAACTTGACTGGTTTTACCAACTAGAAAGAGCCAACGTCCACAATTGGGAAGATCTTGCCGCAACTTTCTACAAGCAATATCAATACAATTCTGATTTGGTGCCTACCCGAACTCAACTCTAGAGTATGGCCATGGCTTCCAATGAAGGTTTCAAGGATTACGCACAAAAATGGAGAGATTTAGCTGGAAGAGTTCAATCCCCTATGTCTGAAAGGGAATTGGTGGACATGTTTTTAGGCACCTTATCTGGCCCCTTCTTCAACCATTTAATCGGAAGTTCATTTGCCGGCTTTACGGAACTAATATTAACCAGAGAGAGGGTGGAAGCTGGCATAAAAAGTGGAAAGATTCAGAAGGATTCATCTTCTTAAACATCTGTAAGGAAGCCTTTTATCGGAAATAAAGAGGTAGTTATTGTATATCCGCAAAGGAACCAAGAGAGTGTCGAACGCCGACCAATGGTGGGGGCTGTTATGATTCCCAAGCCTACATCTGATCAACAAATAAGTAATCAAGCAAGGGTGGAAAGGCCGGTTAGGCAATTCACTAGAATCAACATGACCCTGTCTCAAGTATTACCACATCTTCTGAAATCCAACTTGGCAACCTTGAAAGAAGCTCCAAAAAACCCCAATACAACATCCCCTTATTACCATCCCAATGCCTGTTGCGCATATCACTCTGAAAGTCCTGATCACGATACTAATAACTGTTGGGCCTTGAAGAACAAAATACAAGACCTCATTGAAGCAAAAGAAATTGAGTTTGATGCGCCCAAGAAGCCAAATGTCATTTCTGCTCCTATGTCCAGACATGGTCACAATACCAATGCTATTGAAGAAGATTTGTTTGTTACCACAGTTGATGAACTCATGAATCCACTTCCAACAATTAAGATAAACTTGTTGAAAGTCGGTGTGTTCCCAGGCTGTAATGAAGTTTGCCATCTCTGCTTGTCCTCACCAACTGATTGCCCTTTGTTGAAAGCATGCATTCAGAGCCTGATAGATGACAAAGAGATTTTTTTTGAAAGTATTCCCGTTTCACCTATTCCTGTTGAAGATATTTCAATCATTACCATTTCCGCCAATTCTTCCAAGGTCTCCACCAAAAGACCTGTTAGAATTACATCGGTTCCAAAAGCAGCTCCTCTAATAATCACAATGCCTGGGCAAGTCCCATATGAATCAGACAAAATTGTGCCGTGGAATTACGGAGGGGACATTTACTACCATGGCATCAAACAAGACTGGCCGACCACCGAAGAGATAAACTTCGAAGAAGAAGATTCCGACATCAGCAATATTGCCGGAACTAGTAAAATTACCCGAAGCGGTAGGATCTTTTCTCCAAAAATTGCTCCCTCAAAAGTTGTTTCTGGACCCGTGATCATCCCTGTGGCTACTCCAAAGGTTACTTCCGTACCCATAATCATCTCTGCAAGTGCCCCTATTGACAAAGATGTTACAACTCTTATTATCATTCCTACCAACACTCCTGCTACCGAGACTCGAGGATAGAGTATTCAAGTGGAGCCTGTCCAGACGAAGGCTCAATCATTGACTATCCCCGAAACTTCCAAGAAAGAAATGGAGGAGATCCTAAAAATTATAAAGAAGAGCGACTACAACGTAGTTGAACAATTGGGGAAAACTCCCTCCAAAATCTCAATGCTGGCATTACTACTGTGTTCTGAGGCACATGCGAAAGCCTTGGTGAAGTTCCTAAGAACAGCCCATGTGCCTCAAGAGATGTCTGCTGATCAATTCCAAGACTGCGTAGCTAGCTTCACAGCAGATAATGGCCTAGGTTTCTCGGATGCTGATCTAACACCAATGGGAAGAAAGCACAATGAGGCATTACATGTCTCAGTGGAATGTAGGGGCATAACTTTGGCCCATGTTTTGGTGGACACAGGCTCATCCTTGAATGTATTACCGAAAAAATCTCTTGACAGACTTGACTACGAGGGGCTAACGTTAAAGGCAAGCAACATAGTAGTAAGGGCATTTGATGGCTCGAAGAGGATGGTGCACGAGGAAGTGGATATCCCCATAAAAGTTGGAACTCAAACCTTTAATTCAACCTTTTAAGTAATGGATATCCACCCTTCTTACTCCTGTCTTCTAGGACGGCCATGGATCCACAATGTTGGCGCTATTACCTCTACATTGCACCAGATGCTGAAGTATTCGGTTCAAGGGAAAATTTTCATTGTCCATGGAGAGGAAGAATACATGATCAACCGTCTCAATTCCTTCAGACATGTGGAATTGGACAGTGAATTTGAAACTCCATTTCAACACTTAGAAGAGGTCCCCCAAGAGGTGGCAGTGACCAAGATTGTGTCCTAGATTCCCAAGATTACAAGACCTCCATTCCGGATGTCATCACTATAGGACGCCAAAGCAGTGGTAGAGGAAGGTGCATGCACCAATTGGGGGAAACTTCCGGATATCCCGTATAAGTCTGACACGTTTGACCTAGGTTTCACTTCAAGTGCTCAAAAGGCTGTATGCCGTGCCCGTGGAGGACCACCCTTGAAGATTAGCAACCGTGAGGTCAACGTGGTAGAAGATGGTTAAGATGATTACAACCTAGAGGATTGGATCTTTCCGACTGTCAGTGGAGGTCTCAGCAATTGGGAGGCTAGAGATTTCATCCCAATCACTTTCATCCCTCAGTAATTTATCGTTACATTTTGTTGGATCTGTAATATTCAAAAACAATTCGCACTCTTAAAACCTTATGTATTACCCGAGGCACAATGGTCCATTTGTAAGGGTTATTATTTCATCTTCGTATGACATCAATGAATCATGGACGTTTTCGCATTCAAACTTTTGTGCTCATTGTTTTTTCGTTTACATTTTATTTTCTTTCAAAGATAGCTATACCCTTACACACACCTACACCCACAATGTAGATACCCTTCCATTCTGGATCCCATGGGTAATGATACTGCTATGACCTTTCGTGACTTTGAGAATCTAATCTTCCAAGCCGAACACGAAGGTGAGGAAGATTGTGAAGTACCAGGGGAACTTGCCAGACTGCTACAACAAGAAGAAAGAACCATTCAGCCTCACGAGGAACTCGTGGATACAATCAGCTTGGGTACCGAAGAATACAAAAAAGAGGTCAAGGTGGGTGCCAATCTGGAACCCAGTATCAAGAAGTTTATGATTCAGCTGTTACATGTTTATGTCTAAGTCTTTGCCTTGTCATATGAAGACATGCCAGGACTTGATGAAGATATTGTGGTACATCGTCTTCCTACAAGAGAAGATTGTCCGCAAGTAAATCAAAAGGTACGTCGAATGAGGCCTGATATGTCAGAAAAGATTAAAGCAGAGGTCATGAAGCAATTCAACGCTGGATTCTTGGCTGTCACCTCTTACCCCCAATGGGTTTCCAATGTTGTTCCTGTGCCCAAAAAGGACAGTAAAGTGCGAATGTGTGTGGACTACCGAGATCTGAATAGGGAAAGCCCTAAAGATGATTTTCCACTCCCCCACATTGAAATCCTAGTTGACAATACGGCACAACACAAAGTGTTTTCCTTCATGTACGAATTCTCAGGTTACAACCAAATAAAAATGGCACCTGAGGACATGGAGAAAACAACATTGTCACACAATGGGGCACATTCTGCTACAAGGTGATGCCATTCAGACTGAAGAATGCTGGGGAAACCTATCAGTGTGCCATGGTAGTTTTATTTCACGACACGATACATAATGAAATAGAATTCTACGTAGTCGATATGATAGTCAGATTGCAAACAGAAGAAGAGCACCTTGATCACTTACAAAAACTGTTTGAGAGATTGAAGAAGTATAAGCTGAGGTTGAATCCAAACAAGTACACATTCGGGGTACGGTCTAGTAAGCTCCTAGGTTTTATTGTCAACAACAAAGGTATTGAGGTCAATCCTACCAAAGTTAAAGCAATACAAGAGATGCCTGCTCCTCGTACTGAGAAGGAATTCAGAGGATTCTTGGGACGTTTGAACTATATCGCCAGATTCATTTCTCACCTGACAGCTACTTGTGAGCCAATCTTCAAACTATTGAAGAAAGATCAAGTAGTCAAATGGAATGATGAATGCCAAGTTGCTTTTGATAAAATAAAAGAGTACTTACAATAGCCTCTTGTGTTGATGCCACCAGTCGAGGGAAGATCGTTGATCATGTATCTGACTGTTTTAGAAAACTCAATGGGGTGTGTATTGGGGCAGCATGACGAGTCTGGCCGAAAAGAGCATGCTATTTACTACCTGAGCAAAAATTTTACCGACTGTGAAACCAGATATTCACTGCTCGAGAAAACTTGCCGTGCTCTGGCATGGGCTGCTCACCGGCTAAGACAGTATATGCTGACTCATACTACCTTGTTGATAGTTAAAATGGATCCGATAAAATACATCTTCGATAAGCCTGCTCTTTCTGGGAGAATAGCTAGATGGCAGATGATCCTAACAGAGTATGACATACAGTATACTACCCAGAAATCTATAAAGGGGAGTGTACTAGCTGATCACCTTGCTCACGAAGCTGTAGAAGACTACCAGTCCATGAAGTTCGAATTTCCGGATGAAGACATCATGACATTAGACAACTATGAAGGAATCAGGCCATATGAAGGACCTGAACAAGGATCCTAATGGACCTTGTTCTTTGATGGAGCATCCAATGCACTTGGTAATGGTATCGGTGTTGTACTCATATCTCCGCAAGGGTGTCATACTCCCTTTACTGCCATACTTTGCTTCAATTGTACGAACAACATGGCGGAATACGAAGCATGCATCTTTGGTCTCAGAGATGCCATAGACTTGGGGATCAAATCATTGGATGTATTCGGAGACTCAGCCTTGGTCATCAGTCAGATCAAAGGGGAATGGGACACCAAACACCCTAACCTTATCCCTTATAAAGAACATGTTTTGACATTGCTACCACATTTTGAGGAGATTACCTTCGAGCATTTCCTGCGAGAAGAAAATCAGCTAGCAGATGCTCTAGCCATAATGTCATCTATGTTTAAACTAAATTGGGATAATGAGGCTCCCTAGATCACCATCGAACGGATGGATGAACCAACACACTATCACGAGATTAATATTGAAGAAGTAGTGGACCAGCCTTGGTTTCAGGAAGTTAAGAGGTATCTCGAGGCTCAAGAATATCCAGAAGGAGCTTCAATCAATGATAAAAAGTTCTTGAGGAAATTCTCTACTAAGTTCTTCCTTAGTAATGGCATCCTATACAAAGGCAATCATGACTCTTTGTTACTTCGGTGCGTGGATAAGGTTGAAGCTGAAAGGATCATGGCTGAATTGCATGAAGGAACTTTTGGCACCCATTCTAGTGGGCATACGATGGAAAAGAAAATCCTACGAGAAGGCTATTAATAGTCTACCATGGAGGCATATTGCTATCAACACTCTCATACCTGCCATAAGTGCCAAATTTATGCTGACACGGTGCATATACTTTCGGTTCCTCTGAATGTCTTGACAACTCCTTGGCCCTTTGCTATGTGGGGAATTGATATGATTTTGGAAATCAAGCCGACAGCCTCCAATGGACACCAATTCATCCTAGTGGCCATTGACTATTTTACAAAGTGGGTGGAGGCAGCTTCCTTCGTTTCAGTCACCAAGAACGTTGTTGCCCGCTTCATCAAGAAAAATCTCATTTGCCGGTACGGTATCCCCGAAAGGATCATCACTGACAACGGTACAAATCTCAACAACATTATGATCACCGCCTTGTGCGAGAAATTCAAGATTCAACATCACATTTCTTCTCCCTATCGGCCAAAGATTAATGGTGCTGTCAAAGCTGCGAATAAGAACATTAAAAATATCATACAAAAAATGACAGTCACATACAAAGACTGGCATGAGATGTTACCATTCGCTCTCCACGGATATCGTACCACGGACCGCACATCAACTGGGGCAACACCCTATTCTTTGGTTTACGGCATGGAAGTTGTCTTGCCTATCGAGGTTCAGATTCCCTCTCTAAGGATTATGAAGGATGCAGAGTTGAACGAAGACGATTGGATCCAGACTTGACTTGATCTACTGAACTTGATTGATGAAAAGAGACTTACAGTTGTTTGTCATGGTCAAATGTATCAAAAACGGTTGATCAAGGCTTTCAACAAGAAAGTCAGACGCCAAGTGTATCAAGTTGGGGATCTAGTGATCAAACGCATCATATTGCCACAAGGTGATCCCAGGGGCAAATGGACTCCTACCTATGAAGGACCATTTGTAATCAAAAACATATTCTCTGGTGGGGCAATGATCTTGAGCACCATGGATGGCGACGACCTGCTACACTCTGCAAATGCAGACATAGTTAAAAGATACTATGCATAAGAGACCCGCTAGGTTGACACACCTAGGAAAAACAAGGGCATCCCGGAGAACCAAAAAGGTTGGGCAAAAATTAGGGATAAAACAAAAAAATGTGTACACCCGACAAGTTGAAAACTCGAAAGGGAGACTTGGGCAAAAAAGGATTTCCCGGTGGACTGAAAACCCGAAAGGGCTGTCCAGGCAAAAGTTAGGGAATTAAAGCGTATGACTATGACCCGTTGGATCACTTTACGGACGACCTTGAGCTTTAACTAACAAACTCAGAGGTTCTGATCAATGCAATCAGCTTCAGACAAGGCAACAAATAGACAAGATTCTCAGAGATACGAAGGTTATAGCATAATGGAAACCCCATGGGATTTTTTGTACACATAGCTATCTTTTCTTTGTATCAAAATTTTCATTTTTTACGACAGCATTGTCTTAATAGAATGTTTTTCTCCTTGTACAAAAAATACTTACTCAAAGTCAATACAAAATATTCCGTTGAAAGTTCAAAAAACTATTTGTCTTTTCTTTACACTTGTGTTTTGTTTACAAAAAACGTCTAATGATTCATTGTTGAGCATATGAATTTGAACATAATTACTATTTACAAATAAAACAAAATAGGAAAGACAATTAATGATAAGTTGAAAGGATAGAGAAATGTCTCTAGGCTATTCCATAAGTAACCTCCTGCAGTACGTCGTTTAAATCCCCAGCAGAGCCAAGTTTCAAATTGTGAATCCCCAGTAAAAGTCGTCAAACTTCTCAAGATTCCCCAGCAGGTTTTTACAAGCAGTATATGGTATTGCCCTTACAACAAAGTTTATTTCTCAAAACAGAAATTCATCGATACTTAGACTTCACAACATGAAGACTTATACTTACATATCCTTAGTAGCAGTCAGGGATTTATTTTCCCTAAATCAAACAGCGGTACAACAAATCAACTCACATACGCATACATCGCATTTATATATCATAAACATTGATAAACACGAATGCATACAACATAATCCCATTATGCATACATTTCATGTATCATGACTTGGAATTTTAAGCTAACATTTTACCCTTTTCAGGATAAGATTAACAGCTATCATTAACAATGTTCAGAGTTTTCAGATACAGTTCAGATACGCTCCAGACGCGGATGCCATTCTGATACTCATTCAAATTCAACTCTCAGATACAGTACATATACGCTCCAGATACGGATGCCATTCTGATACTCATTCAGATTCAACTCTCAAATGTAGTACAAATACACTCCAGATACAAATGCCATTCTGATACTCATTCAAATTGAACTCTCAGATACAGTACAGATACGCTCCAGATACGGATGACATTCTGATACTCATTCAGATTCAACTTTTAGATATAATACAGATACGCTCTAGATACGGATGCCATTCTGATGCTCATTCAGATTCAACTCTCAAGTACAGTTCAAATACACTCCAGATCCGGATGCCATTATGATACTCATTCAGATTCAGCTTTTAGATACAATATAGATATGCTCCAGATAGGGATGCCCTGATATTCATTCAGATTCAACTTTAAGATATAGTACAAATACGCTCCAGACACGGACGCCATTCTGATACTCATTCTTCTAGATTACAAATTACAATTCAACAGTCACTTTTGGATGGCATCTTTCAGCCCACTCCTTCTATCACCGTATCGTCAAGTGCAAATTTCTGGGCACTCTAGTGTCCAATCTTTCTTCCACCTTCGAGTCACAAATGGCAAAACTCACCAATCTAACTCTTAAGGTTTAAGAAGATTGAACAGGGGCAGCTGTTGTACCCCAAAATTTTCCCTCTCACTTATCAAAGATTTCCTCACAAGATCTCTTGAACTCAAGACTGCATTAGGGTTTGATCAGCTCAAGACACCTCCTCATGTACTAATGACCAAAATTAGGGTTTGGGTTTGCACAAGGATTTTTGGACTATAAATGCTTCATATGACTTTCAAGGATCATTAGGGATCCCCAAGAGTACTCATGTCAAGTTTCAAGCCTTGAACCACACTTTTGATCAGTCAATTGGACAGTTGACCTAAAAATCAACTATATTGGGAAAAAGTCAACCATGGCCAATTTATAGTCAAACTTCATAATTTTTGATCCACATCAACATCTTATTAGACTCATATGTATCATTTGATCAAGTTTGGAGCACAATTCCTCAAGAAATTTGATCAAATCTTGAAAAGGGCAAAATGGTCAAAATTAGGGTTTTGCCTGAGAAAGGGCAATTTCTGATTTTTGGACCTAGAAAATGATCAATTGGTTTGAAACATGATTTAAAGAGTTAAATTGCATAATCTTTACCTAATGACATGATTCAAAACATTACAAATTCATTGGATTGACAGATGAATTTTTCAGTCAACTGATCAAAAGGCAACTGTATACTGAAAAGTCAAACTTTGACTTTTTGGTCAAATTCAAATACCAAGGATCACAATTCATCAAAACATGTCAAAATGTGAAACTTTTTCATCAAGAAATCAAGGATTGAAGATCTTATTTTGAAATTTGAAATTTCTTAACTTAGAAATGTTTCTAAGTATAGAAAATTTCTTATTTTTTCTCAACTTTAAGCCAAATTATCACCATTATACAAGATGATTCAAAGGAAGTTCCCAACATGAAAGTTGTAGATCTCCATGAAATCTGCAACTTTGCTTCACACAATTTCTCCTAAAGAGGCTTGTATCTCAGGATATAATTTTGTGAATACATATTCATGAACTAAAATAACTTAGTGAAATTTTGCCCTAGTTAGGAAGGTTTTTGACCTAACTTCATGGCAACTTTTCACCTAGTTCCAAGAGGAATTTTCAAGATAATTCCAAATATGGATTGTAGAGAACACTACAAGCTTTCCAAAATGTCCAAGAACTCCTTGATATCATTCTTGAGTAGGGAGAATCGAAGAGATGAAGTTAGGGTTTTATCACTTTGATTATAGGTCATTTTCATGAAGAACATGTTTTCAAATTTGCAAATTGGCTATACAATATTCACTTTTCAGGCCTCAAACTCGTTTTTCACTCCACTGTTAATGGATTTCACAAGGTTTCATGCCCTAAAGCCAAGCATTCAATGCATTGTACAAGAAAATAGCCATTTTTGGAAGAAAGGCAACATTGCCATTTTGGAAAAGCATGCTTTTTGCATTTTTCCATTTCTTGAGCCTTGGACTTGTTCTTTTTTCACAAACCAAGCCTCTAAGCCTGAACAAAACATGTTTAAAGCTTCAAGCCACCCTACAAGATCAGAATCATGCCTTAAGAAGTCACTTCTCACACTTGCTTCAAAAACAAGAAATGTAGCAAGACATGTGATCTTGTACTTCTGAACAAGCACAAGTCCTCCAACCTTTTGCTCTATATAAAGCCATCAGTTTTCAACTAAAACCATGGATGCCCGAGCCTTGAAACACCCTAGAATCAGAAGTTGCATACCAAGACTCCAAGCTTGCCATTTCTGACTTGTGAACTGAATCTTCCATTTCACTCGTGCATTTTCAGGCCTTTTGCTTTCCCAAGCTTCCTTATCTTACAAGTAAACCATCCCACACCCTGAAACATCACTATCATCACTTCCCATTTTCAATAACAGTCAAGACAGCAAATCAAATTCAAAGTATAAAGATCCAACTCCAAGGTAAGTCTCTTGACTTTAGAAATTCATTTTTGAAGACAAAAATGTAGTAACCATTGTCTTTGAAGCTAACCTTTTGTTTATCTTCCACTATTTTCATTATGTGTTGAGAACTAACCCATGTATGCAGCAAAACAATACTGAAGTAGAAAAAATGACAATATGAGTCGACACATAGCCTTATGAGTCGATACATACTGCTTCACAGGCCTAAAACAGAAGGAAAAACAATGTATGAGTCGACACAAAGCACGTATGAGTCGACACATGCAGTGTATGAGTTGACACATACCATTATGTATCGACTCATACGAAGTTGATTTGGAAATACAGGGGCAAGGAAAGTTATGTATCGATGCATGTGAGCTTGTGTCGACACATAATAGTTCAAAAAGCATTTTTTTCCCTTCTTTTTACACTGTTTTTATGTTTCCTTCATGGTTATTCGATATGGTTGTAATATTTAAGTTCCTACTTAATCCCCATTTGTAAATTGTACCCTCATTCCCTAAATGATGTAATAGCGCAGGGCTTTACATTTCTGCAATTTAACGCTTTCAAATAGAAATGCTAGTAATTAGGGTTTAGTATGGAAAGACTAAAACCAATCAATAGAAAACCCTAATCAAAGACAAAAACAATGCATGTAAATAAATACACTTGCACCCAAGCACCCTTAGGGTAAACTCCACTTGGTTTCCTTATAAATGGCCATATTACGCATGTGAGGTATCTTAGCAAAAAACAACTAAAAATACAAGATCATAGTCCCTCGATGACGCTATCTAAGTTGCCTTTCAAAATGATCTTAGTCCATAAATGAGAATGCTAAGATACTTTGCAACATTGCTAATCATGGTTATACGATGACCCACGCCCGTCCCGTTTACATCCAAAGATAGGGTTGCTTACCAAATAAATGGTAAGACAACAATGTCAAAGGAAAAGAAAATGAACAAGAAATACATTTGAGTAGGTAGATTACTTTTAGTTACTTGCTCCATTTCAAAACAAATATCCTTGCTATTTTCAAAAACAAACACACATTTCTAAAAACATCTTACAAAACTTGAAAACATTTTCAAAAAGACAAACATCTTTGTATACATTCTTACGAACGAGAATCATTACAAAGATTGCCTAAACAATGGCCTCTTTTGCAAAAATATTTTCAAAACCACACAAAGCACAATTTCAAACAAAAGCAAGTGATCTAGAAAGTAACTAAGATCCCATGGATAACCATGGATGAAAAGGGTGCTAATACCTTCCCTTTTCATAATCTACCCCCCGAACTCAAGAAACAATCTCAAAGGTCTTTCCTGTGCTTTTTCACCTTTCCTTTTGGTTAAAAGAAAAGTCGGTGGCGACTCTTGCTAACTGCAACATTTGCGATGAAATGAAAAACAACCAAGTCAGTTCTCCCACCGTATCACACACACATAAACAAATTGTTAGTGTCCAAAACTTTTTTCCATACAAAATTACTTGTTATCATCAAAACTCCAAGGATTAGTTGACGAACCAAACTTGTTCCAACAGTATAAAGTGTTGGAACAAAATTTATTTGTACCACATCCTTAAGGTTTTAAAGATAACAAAGTATTTAAAGAATAACTGGGTATACTAATGTTTTCTCAAGTGTGTAGGGACATTGATTAAATTTCTAAGTAAAATTCAGTTTTCACACTACATTGAACATCCAAAGAAAAGCCTTAAGATGCACATTTTGAAGATCAGGATCTGAAGAATCAGCTTCTAAAGGAGGTAATCTTCTGAGGAATGTCAACTTCTAAAGGATCAGAACCTAAAGTCAACTTTTGAAGACTCATCTTATGAATACCCAGAACTTGAAGCCAGTGAAAGCTCAAGGATCAAGATACTCTTATAGGTCATTATTAGACTCTGAAGACACTTTGTCTTCTTCTTATCATGTAAAGACTTAGCAGAAAGTTTGCAGAAGACAGACGGAATGCAACTGATAAATCCTCTTGTAGCAAAGGAGTTTCAAATGGCCCTTCAACATCATTAACCATATCAAGAAACTTTCCAACGTCTCTGATGATGCTTCTCTCAAAGACTCCTTGTGCATGAAGTCTTCTCTAACGACTCTTTTGTGTTCCTCTACAAAAGGAGTTAAAAACTTGCAGAAAAGATACAACATTGTACCTTGATAAACAAAGAATTGTTACTATGTCAAACTTGTTCTACCCTAAATTTCCCCCTAAGATTCCTCTATCATATCATATCAACTCAATCACAACAAGATCACTCACTAGGGTTTGGCTCTTCCCCTTATCCTTAGCTTTGCCCATGGGGAATCACCAAGCACCTTGATTTGTATCTTGTTTTCATCTATGTTTTGATTAAATTTTAACTAATAAATACAATGTATGTTTTCCCTAATTGTTGATATCATAGGTGAAAGCACAACACATTCTAGCAAGTTGATCCATAGGTTCATGAGTTTATTTCCATGCCTTCTTCGACAAATCTTCATTGAGATTCAATCTTCATTATTGAAGATATTTTTAAGTAATATCATGACAAAGTCTATTATGATTCATCATGCCTCAAGTTGTCAAATATAGTTCAAAGGTACAAGGGTTGATTGAAAAAGTTTGACCTAATTGGACAAGTTCTTGATTAATTGATCACAAGTGCATATTCCCCTCAATTATCAATATTTGGAAGTGTTTATGGTTTCTATGGTTCCTCATTATCATCCTGAACAACTTCTATTTATATGATAAAAGTTTTTGTGCAAGAAAGTTGATCAAAATTGCAAAAGGATTTCTAAGGTATCTTGTGGCTCTAGGAGCCCGAGTTTTGAACTTCAAAGGGGGTATATCTTGCCCATATTTTGGTATTTTTGAGTGATTCCAAATACATACTTATCTTTAAAGGGTTATCAACAAATCACTTCAAAAGTTTCAAGGAAATTTTGTGTGGAAGGTACCTAATGATGAAGAAAGATTACAAGTCTTCTAGTTGAATCATCAAATTCCCTTATGTAACTTCAAAAGATCATAAATTGGTTAATTTTTATCTCCTTGAACCCATTATTTTTCCAAAATGATCTTAAATATGTGGAATTCAACCCTTCTTTTAATTGAAAATTGTGAAAATGGATGAAATATGCCCTAAGGATGCAAAAGATTATAGGTCATTTCATGAATTTTTGCCAACTTCAACAACTCATAACTCTCTCAATTTTTGGAGTTTTTAAATGGTTCAGGTCTCAAAATTCCATTCAAGAGATCTACTTCATGCCATATTTTTTGGTCAAGAGAAAATTTGAAGTGGAAGGCAATGTCTGGATGCAAGACATTATAAGTCATTTTTGATGAAAAAACTTAGAATTTTTATATGTATAGAAAGTCAACCTCTTTTTCACAACTTTGACTCATTACAATTTTCAGCTCAAGCATCCATTTCATTCCATTCTTTTCACATTGTAAAGCTTGTGATCTCATCTTTATAAAGCTTCAAGAATCATGTCCTAAGACTCCTTGAACTGAGAATGCCATTGATTTGAATTTGGTAACTTGAAACTGAAGTTTCTTCATAAGTCAGAATTTGAAATTCATGTTTTGGCTTCTAAACATCAAATTAGCACGCGTTTTTGGTTTAAACATGTTTAACCAACTTGCCAAAGTGGATTAGAGCCTTAAAACGCAAGGATTAGATGAGTTTTGATGCAAAACAGATCACACCTTACTCGTGTATCAGGTTCACATGATTTCCCTCCAAACTTCATCATTTCACATGCTTGAACATTCAATCACCTTCCTTATAAATAGAGAGTCATACCTCATTCATTTTCTTAAGCTTAGAGAGCCATAATCACCCTGCCAAACTCCCTCTTGAACCAAACTTTCTGCAACTTCAAATTTTCTCTTACAGCCTTTCTCAATCATTTTTCTTTGAAAATTCATCTTCCTTGAACCTCACTGAAGCTAACAAAAGAAGAATTAAGCTCTAAAACTCCCTGAATCGTGCTAGCCAAGTCGAGTTTCAGAGCTCTGAAACTTAACTTCAATAGGTAGATTCCTTCACCAATTCTCTCAAACTTTGATATTATTATGAAGCTCTCATCATCCCGATTCTAGTCACAAAAATTGTTTTCAACTGGAAGTATGTTTTGACCATGAAATTTCAAATCTCTTTTCAAAATTTCACTTCTAAGACGACTGAGCTACAACTTATATAAATTTTTCGCGAAGGTACCATTGGAATCGTCTTGAAGAGAGGAAGCGAATGGTACCAGTCTTGTCTTCTAATTTTATAGTTTCTAAAACCTGCAGATTTCTTTGGCTGGAGGTTGAATATGACCAACGTGTCATCTATCAACTAATGAAAGCGTGCCACGCTTATTTTTCAAAAATCGGATTTAATTAACGATCTTGTGTTTATTTCACTAAAGACCATGATATGCACAACGCGCCTGATCCATTGGATTAGCTTACTAGCGTATTTTGACTCCCATCCATTGGTCCACATTTTTTTGACTTTATTATTTATTTCTAATTTTTATATTTAAATTGTTTTAAACTTCAAAAAATCATAGAAAATTCATTTCTGATTCAAAAATTATGAAAAAATTCACAACAATATTTTCAATTATTCTCTTTCTGAATTTTATTTTTTCATAATTTTATTTTTAGATTTGATATTTTTTTAATTTTTCTTTGTTTTGGTTTGTTTTTAATTACTTAAAAAAAAATACTTTTGAACATTTTTAAATTCTAAAAAAATTCATCAACATCATTTACATTATTTTTTACGTTTTGAACTTTTTTTAGAATTTTATTTTGAATTCTACTATTTTTATCCTTTTTCCATTTATTTGAGCAATTTTAATTAGTTAAAAAATAGTTTCTGACTTTAAAAAATTACCAAAAAATTTATATAAACATTTGAGTATACTTCTGATTTTTCTATGGCCAAATTTAATTTTTCTTGGTTGATTTGAATATAATTTCCATTTCCCCTCTGTGATCGGTGGATTTAGAACTGACTGTTTAACGCTGGTTCGCGAAATGTCGCGGAAGCAAGAGTCGCCACCGTCTTTTATTTTCTCCAACATGGACAGCACAAAAGCACAGCAAAATTCCTTATGAGATTATCTCTCGGTTCGGGAGGTAGATTTATAGAAAGGGAAGGTGTTAGCACCCTTTCTATCCGTGGTTATCCACAGGCTCTTAGATACTTGCTCATTTGTGTTTTCAAAGTGTTTGCTTTTCAAGTGTGCGTGGGTTTTGAAAAAAGTTTCGTTTAAAGATTTCAGAAGGACTCTTGTATCAGTCCTCAAGAGTGTTTGAAAAATTGTTTTGAAAGCTTTTTTTTGAAAGTGTCGGTGTGAAAAGAGTTTTGATTTGTTTTTTTGAATAGAGAAAGTATCTATGAGTCATCTACCTACCCTAAGGAATTAGGCTGTGTAAATGTCCTTAAGGTAGTGCCATCCCACCATTGAGAGGTAGGTAGCACCACCGTTGGAGGTGTTCGGGTCAATTCGTTTTTTTTTTTTTGGGATAGTGTGGTCACCAGAGCAACAGTAGGACACCTTAGAAGCTACCCTTATGCCATTGATCCTTTTTTTTTAATTCGAGGCAACTGGATCATGGACATAAGGACTTACTAAAACGTCCTATACTCGAAGACCACGTTTCGAAGGTAAGGCAACAGGTGAGGCGTACCCTAAGAGTGGTGTGTGAATTTGTGTGTTGTTTTCATGTTAAGTTTATCTTTGATCATTGTATTGTGAGCTACGCTTGTTTTTAATTAGCATGCATTCTTTCATACAAGTTAACAGTTAAGGGGGTGCGGAAAGTAAATTGCGGAAACGTAAATCCTACGCTATTACAAGGCGCGGGTCTATACGTCGCCAAAAATTACAAAGACCCGTTTTTTAGTAAATGAGTACGGAAAATAAAAAACAGTAAAAGTCCTAATTACTATTACATGTCCGGAGCAATTACATAATAATCGAACAAATTAAATGCGCGCGAATAAATTAATCGGGAATGTCTAAGGGTGTTGACCCTTTTAAGAAAAGAAATTAATTTTTTTGGTCTTTTTTGTAATTAAAATGAAATTGAAGCTAATTAATAACTAATTAATTTAATTTGATTAAAAGAAAATATTTTGTTTTTTATGTTTTTATGAAATAGAATAAAAATAAAAAGAAACAAAATTAAACGTTAACCTAAATCTAAGCTATTTTAGTTATTTTAAGAAAAAGTTAAAATGGCCTAATTATAATTAATTTATTTGAGATTTATTTACAAAAATAAAATAATAATAATAAAAATAATATTAATTCAATTTTTGGGTTTTTTATGAAAATGTTAGTTGATTAATTACTAATAATAAAAAAAATAAAAAAAAGGGGTTAGAAATTAAATTGAAAAATAAAATGAAAAGAAAATAATAAACCAAATGAAGGGGGTGCTGGGCCAAGAATGGGGGTGTGATGTTGAATCTTGGCCCATTAGCAGGAAGCCTCGTTTGACTTTCATGGTTGTCTGTGCACGCTTTGACTCTAGACCATGGTGTTCCTTGCTTTTTGTCCTTTGGATCTGCCTTGAAGACACCTGGCTTGTTGGATCTGTGAGGTCTATAGTGTGCCCTCCTTGGAATGCTGCACAAGAACATTAAAGAAAAAATAGTATTGGAAATATGGGGGACCTGGGAATCGAACCCAGGTCCCAAGGATGGCATGACACGTTCCCAACCACTGAGGCACTCAAACGCATTCGTTAGTAATATGGAAAAGAAATATTATATAGAAAAACTGCATTATATGCTAGCAATAAAGAAAACGCGTGCTTCCATTCAAATTAACCAGACGCATATGGACACGTCACCGTCGTCTTCTTCATACCTGCAAAAAAAGAAATAAGATAGCGGGGGTTTTTAACCCCCACTAAGTGCAACGGCGAAAAATAGCGAATAGGAATTGGGGCCATATAATAAAGGCGCGATGGGTCTATTTGATTCGTCTTGTCCTTCTCAATTCAACCATGGGTGTTTGGGGTTCCAATTTTACAGTATGGTGAAATCCCCAATTTGAAGCTTGAAAAAACCTAAAATGCTTTAATGGTGAATCATGATTTAACGCGTTAGAATGCAATTGGATTATCCTATTAGCTTCAGAAAGCCCCTAGCAATACAAAACAATAAAAAAAATGGATCAAATGCTTATGAAATGTGATATACAGTTTTGAGAAATGAAGCAAACCGAATGAGTTGTATGGCACGATTTCTTGAGGTTCTTGACTTGTTTCTGATTGCTAAAGGTTGCTGGTGATGCCAGGAATGTATTGGAATCAAAATGGAAGCTTGGAACATGCTGCAAATAGGTTTTCAGTTTCACTTTTTTTCTTGGAAATTTTGAAATGTGTTTGGCCGTTTTGGAGCTTTCTAGGTCGTGAATCCTCTTGTGGCAGCTTGCACATGTGTTATGTAAAGAGTTTCAATCAGAATTATGGCCATTAAGCTTATGCATTCATGTTTGAGATTATGCCATGAACTCTATTGAAACACTTTCTATTTTTGTGTCAAATTTGAATTCTTGCTTGGTATAACCCCTTGCACGAATTTGGAATGTGTTTGATGGTGTATCAAAGCATTTCAATACAAAATATATCCCCTAATTAATTTCTTTGATTTTTATTTGATTTTAAAAGATTTAAAATGAATTAAATCAAATAAAATTAAATAAAAATGGAAAAATTAATTTTAAATCTTCAATTAATTTCTGGGACACGTGGGAATCATGGCCAAGCTGAAACAAGTGGAAAAAGTGGGCCCCTTTTGTCAAAAATGAAGTTTCAAGGATAATTGACTTTGGCCATTTCACAAAAAATTTCCCAACTTCTCCAATGCATATCTTGCTCAATTTTGAAGCTATGAACATGTTCTTGGACATTTTGGAAAGGTCTTGAAGTCCTCTAACCAATGTCTTTGGTCCCATGTCATTTTTATTTACCAATCTCAAGTTATGGTCTTTGACTTAAAGTTCCTTTTTGGTGACTTTTGAAAATGACCTATAATGTTGAAATTGATAACTTTTTGTGAGAGCATTTCTAGGACTTGGAATGTGAAGATGAGTTGTAGGAAATGTCATCCCCTTCAAAATGAGCTTTGGATGGGATTTTTCTGATGAACCATGAAAAAGTTATGCCTTGGTCAAGTTACAGTTGACTTTTCAACTGTCCAAAAATAGAAACTTTTGCATCTTGAGACCTTTTGAGCCATTCTTGTGAAATCATGATCAAGACTTGATCAAATGATGATTGTGGCTTCAAAATAAGATGTTGACCAAAAATTTTGACTTTTGACTGCCAAATGACCATTTTGCCCCTACAGTTGACTGTTGAGCAATTAGGGTTTTTTGACTGTGCAACTTGATGCTGTGAGTCTTGAAACTTGACATATGGATGCTTGACAATGTTTATGGGCATATGGGACTTGATTGGACCCTTGAAAACCTCATTTCCTTTGCTAGGACCAAAACCTTAAGTTTGATTGTGTTAGGAGGTAATTGGACTGTGCAACCCTTGAGAGATTTTGAACCATTTAGAGATTGATCTTGACAAATCTTGAAGAATATGGGAGGGCAAATTTTGGGGTACAACAGTTGCCCCTGTTCAATCTTCTTAGACCTGAGGATGTAGATTGGCTTGTGTGCCTTTCGTGATCCGAGGGTGGAAGATGATTGAACACTAGAGTGCCCAGAAATTTGCACTCACATAGTAGAGTATCAGCAATGTGATGTCGGGAATGGGCTTACAGATGCCATTTGGAGAGATGATGGATGGGAGGATGGGCTTAAAGATGCCATCTGAAAGTGTGACAGAACCTTGTCGGGAATGGGCTTATAGATGCCATTTGGAAAGATGGTGGATAGGTGAATCTGAATAAGAAATAAAATAGCTTCCGTGTCTGGAGAATATCTAGTTTGTGTCTAATTGATGACGTCTGAATAAATGGTAGAATGACCGCCGTGTCTGGGGTATATGAGTAACAGAATGCCATCTGAATCTGGATCTTATCTGGACTGAACAATAGAAGAGCATCCGGGATGGAACATCTCTAAGTTATCTTTTAGAAGTTTGAATCTGAATAAGCAATAGAATGGCGTCCGGATCTGGAGCATCTCTAGGCTATATCTGAAAGGGAATCTGAATAAGTATTAGAACGTCACCATGCCTGGGTCACATCTGAACTATATCTAGAAGGAGTCTTGAATAAGCAAAAGAACAACATCCATATCTGGAGCATTTCCAAGCTATCTCTGAAAGGAAATCTAGAATAAGTATCAGAACGTCGCCATGCCTGGGTCACATCTGAACTATATCTAGAAGGAGTCTTGAATAAGAAAAAGAACAACATCCATATCTGGAGCATTTCTAAG
Organism: Vicia faba; assembly: GCA_948472305.1. Classification (NCBI taxonomy): domain Eukaryota; kingdom Viridiplantae; phylum Streptophyta; class Magnoliopsida; order Fabales; family Fabaceae; genus Vicia; species Vicia faba. The sequence continues at coordinate 1,604,770,459 of OX451739.1, forward strand.
CTATCTCTGAAAGGAAATCTGGAATAAGTATCAGAACGTCGCCATGCCTGGGTTACATCTGAACTATATCTAGAAGGAGTCTTGAATAAGCAAAAGAACAGCATCCATATCCGGAGCATTTCCAAGCTATGTCTGAAAGGAAATCTGGAATAAGTATCAGAACGTCACCATGCCTGGGTCACATCTGAACTATATCTAGAAGGAGTCTTGAATAAGCAAAAGAACAGCATCCATATCTGGAGCATTTCCAAGCTATCTCTGAAAGGAAATCTGGAATAAGTATCAGAACGTCGCCATGCCTGGGTCACATCTGAACTATATCTAGAAGGAGTCTTGAATAAGCAAAAGAACATCATCCATATCTGGAGCATTTCTAAGCTATCTCTGAAAGGAAATCTGGAATAAGTATCAGAGCGCCACCATGCCTGGGTCACATCTGAACTATATCTAGAAGGAGTCTTGAATAAGCAAAAGAACAGCATCCATATCTGGAGCATTTCCAAGCTATCTCTAAAAGGAAATCTGGAATAAGTATCAGAACGTCGCCATGCCTGGGTCACATCTGAACTATATCTAGAAGGAGTCTTGAATAAGCAAAAGAACATCATCCATATCTGGAGCATTTCTAAGCTATCTCTGAAAGGAAATCTGGAATAAGTATCAGAACGTCGCCATGCCTGGGTCATATCTGAACTATATCTAGAAGGAGTCTTGAATAAGCAAAAGAACAGCATCCATATCTGGAGCATTTCCAAGCTATCTCTGAAAGGAAATCTGGAATAAGTATCAGAACATCACCATGCCTGGGTCACATCTGAACTATATCTAGAAGGAGTCTTGAATAAGCAAAAGAACAGCATCCATATCTGGAGCATTTCCAAGCTATCTCTGAAAGGAAATCTGGAATAAGTATCAGAACGTCGCCATGCCTGGGTCACATCTGAACTATATCTAGAAGGAGTCTTGAATAAGCAAAAGAACATCATCCATATCTGGAGCATTTCTAAGCTATCTCTGAAAGGAAATCTAGAATAAGTATCAGAACTTCGCCATTCCTGGGTCACGTCTGAACTATATCTAGAAGGAGTCTTGAATAAGCAAAAGAACAGCATCCATATCTGGAGCATTTCCAAGCTATCTCTGAAAGGAAATCTGGAATAAGTATCAGAACGTCGCCATGCCTGGGTCACATCTGAACTATATCTAGAAGGAGTCTTGAATAAGCAAAAGAACATCATCCATATCTGGAGCATTTCTAAGCTATCTCTGAAAGGAAATCTGGAATAAGTATCAGAACGTCGCCATGCCTGGGTCACATCTGAACTATATCTAGAAGGAGTCTTGAATAAGAAAAAGAACAGCATCCATATCTGGAGCATTTCTAAGCTATCTCTGAAAGGAAATCTGGAATAAGTATCAGAATATCGCCATGCTTGGGTCACATCTGAACCATATCTAGAAAGAATCTCTGAATAAACAATAGAATAGCATCCGTGGTTGGAGCATCTCTAAGTTATCTCTAAAAAGAAACCCTGAATAAGCAACAGAATAGCGTCCATCTGGAGCATATCTGAACTATTTCTGAACAAGTAACTCTGAACAAGCAACATAATAGCATCTATCTCTGGAGCATTTCTATTTATCTCTTTAATCTCTTTAATGTAGATATTCCCTGGCTAGATACAGGTATCGAATCCATAATCAATCGCTCACAGATATGCCCTGGCTAGTTGCAGGTATCGAATCTGGAATTGCAACAGTTGATAGTAATCATCTTTGGATTGACCTTTTTCCTGAAAAAGGCAAAACATCAGTTATGCAATGCATGATGTCATGATGTTCTCAGGGAGAAATGAGATTGTGTGATATGATGCGTATGTGCATGCATTGTGTATGTAAGTAAGATGTATGAAAAGTGATATGTTTATGAATGTATTTTTGTCTAGGAAAAAAAATCCTTGACAAATGCCGGGAAATTGAATCCTGGGCTGATGTTGGGGAGTGAAGTTCTTGGTTTCCAGTGGGGGTGATGGTTGCAAGAATAAACCGATAGGAGAAGATGACTCCATTGGGGAATAAACTTGGTGAAGAGATTACTCTGCGGGGAATACTCTGTGGGGAAGGGATACTTCGCTGAGAATTTGATGATAACTCCGCTGAGGGATACCGTTGATAAGCTTTGTTGAGGGAATTGATGAACTCCGCTGGGGGGTATGAAGAAACTTCGCCGAGGACGATCTTTCCGTGGTCATTAGCTGAGGATAACCCAGTTATAAGCCTTGGTGGGGAATAACCCTTGGATAAAGCCGGGGATACGCGTTCGTGCTCTGCAGGGGATAAGCTTCCAGAATCTACTGGGGATAAGCTTCCTACTGGGGTGTCTGGTATTCAACTCTCCTGGGGAGACTTTTGAACTGGACTGGGGACTGGCTCCACTAGGTGTCCGGTATACCGCCGGGGAACAACCCTAGATCAAGATTGCCGGGGATGCTTGTTAGGAATGTCTGCATACTCCGCTGGAGAATGTTGAGATTTTCTGGGGGATATCTAAACTCCTTAAGACTGACAGTAGCCTAACTCTGCTTGGGGAGAGCGTTGCTGACTTGCTAGAGATATTGTGCCTTGTTAGGGTTGATTGGAGACCAACTGCTTGGGGGAGAATTGTTGAATCTTGTCTTACTCTGGGAGTGAAGGTATCTTGCGCCTGGAGGACAGAGCAGTTTGTACAGTTAGACGATTCTTATTGCCCCAGTTTCTGCGGGAGAAGAATGCCTATGAGGTGCTTGATGACTGCCGATTTGACAGATCTTCTTCTGGTAGGCAAGTGACGAGAAGACAGGACATAGTCGTACGCTTTGATCCCTAACTTTTACCTGGACCGCCCTTTCGGGTTTTCAGTCCAACGGGATACCCATTTTTGCCCAAGCCGCCTTTTCAGGTTTTCGACTTGCCGGGTGTACAGATTTTTCATTTTCGTCCCTTATTTTTGCCCGAACCCTTTTGGTTCGCCGGGAAGCCCTTATTTTTGCCTAGGTGTGTCAACCTAGCGGGTCTTTTCTTATGCGTAGTGTTTTTTTCTCTCGACTATGTCCGTGCTCTCAGTATGCAGGGAGTTGTCACTGTCAGTAGTGCAGTGTTACCATGCCACCAGAAGATCTTCGTTTGATCGTCCAATGCCCCAAGTGATCCAGATGGAGATTTGCCCCAAGCTGGTTGGCCTTTTGAGAGATTCTTCGAATCTTGACCTAACTGCCCCAGATTATGGACAATGATCATGCCGTGCCCCTTGATTGGGGGTGCTTTTGTTCATTTAGACATTCGTCGTGTGAACTTCTATGCTGTTTAGACAAAATAGTCATATGCAAACAATGTTATATTAAGAATGCAACACTTATGTCTGTCTTGAAATTTTTGAAAATGCATTTTCAGTAAAACAAGCAAATTTTGTAAAATGTGATGTCAACTCAGTATTTTACAGCAAGCCTTAAGGAGTCAGGATACCTTTCGTAACAGTATACCTTCGAACTAAACGATGCTTCAGCTAGGACTTTTAAGGGTTGTAACGTGGCCTGGTTCACTGTTTAAGAAACAAAGGAAAAGGCTCAAATTATATTTGTACCCACCCGCTCTTCGTGATGTTCTTCAAACCTAAACTCAGCTGATCGTGCGTTTAGATCTCGTTTGAGTCTTTGTCCTGATGTTCCAATGATGGTTCGGATATTGACAGATTATTTTGAATAGGAAGTCATTTCTTTTTTTGTTGAGAGTCTGTAGGACCTCTTTGTTTTTGATTTTCATTATCCCTGTTTTTTGCCTGAACTGTTTCTTTTACAGTCAGCGGGATTCCCCAGTTTTGTAAGTCTCCTTTATAGGTTTTGACTTATTGGGCTTTTATTTTGGGAGATAATCACTGCCTGTCTTTATGATTATTTGGAACCATCACTGTCTTTTGTTTTAGAAGGACCTCTTTGATGCCATTCGTTGTGCACTTGGATCAACTGAGAGAACTACCCTGCCCTAGGTTATGATTAAGGGTTTTAATTTTTTGTGAAAAGAAAAAATCCTACTTCTTTGGCTCAAAGGGGTTGACGAGGGATTATCATCCTTATGACTCCAGTATTTAGGAATTGAAACAATGCCTGTACCTCATCAGCGGGGTCTGTTCAAAAGCATACTGTAGATTGTGGTATCATTTTTCGTCATCCCCCCTCAAGAGGCTTAGAATTATTAACCGAGAGTTGGACATCACAAAAAATATGAAAGCAATTTGAATATAATGAAAATAATTGGATTAATTCAAAAACAGACATATGCAGTGCATTAGTGAAATAAAAGAGTTTGCTATGACATTAATTGTTTGTATAAGCAAAAAATTACAACTCGGAAATTCAAATAAACAAAAGCCTTCAATGATTGGGCAAAGGAGCATTGATTATGTTTGGAGTCTCTGACGCTTCAAACTGAATCTCTCTGGCGTCGATCATGTCTTGAATCTCGTTCTTCAAAGGCCAGCAGTTGTCCGTAGTATGACCCGGGCTATCGGAGTGGTATGTGCACTTCTAATTAGGATGGTAGTTGGGAGCAGAGGTGTTTAGATTCCTGAGAGGAGCCCTCAAGGTAATCAGCCCTTCCTTTAACATTTGTTGTAGCTCTTGAGCCAGTGACATGTTGATCTTAGTGAACTGTCTCTTGGGTGCGACTTCCTTACGTTGCTGCCCCTGTCCTTGTTGAGCAGGCCTAGGATTAAAGATCTGGGTTACCCCTACATGTTGATCATGGTGACCCTTTTTACTATGCACAACATTGGACTCCTTCTTCCCACTGTAAGCCTTTTAAAAGTATCAGAAGGTGTAGCTTCTTGAATCTTTCCAGCCTTGATACCAGCTTCAATCCTCTCCCCGGTCAAGATCAAATCTGTAAACCCAGCAGAAGAATTCCCAATCAGATGGTTGCAGAAGGGACCCGACATAGTCCCCAAGAACATGTCAACGAGCTCACGGTCAGTCAAGGGCGGCTTCACCCTTCCAGCCAGATCTCTCCATCTTTGTGCATACTCCTTAAAACCTTCACTCGTCCCCAGTGACATACCCTAGAGTTGGGTACGCGTAGGAGCGAGGTCGGCATTATACTGATACTGCTTATAAAAAGCAGTAGCCAAGTCCTCCCAGTTACGAATAGTGGTTCCATCCAGCTGATAGAACCATTCGAGATGAGTCCCTGAAAGACTCTCCTGGAAGAAATGGATCCATAGATTCTTGTCTGCCGTGTAGAGCTGGATCTTCCTTGCGTAGGAACGGAGGTGCAACTTAGGACAGGAAGCCCCGTCATATTTTGCAAAGGCAGGTGCCTTGAACTTGTGAGAGATCACCACCCCAGAAGATAAGCCTAGGTCTCCGAAGTCCAACCCGGGCACCTGTTGAATCTCCATGGCATTTAACCTGTCCTCCAGCTGTTTGTACCGGTCCTCAGCAGGAAGGTACTGTTCATTATTGAAGTCTGTCTCGGTGTCAGAGACCACAGGACTAGGAACCCTTCTCTCTTGGTGACTGCCTTCCCCAACAGATGGAGTAGTCCGCTCAGCTTCATTCTGCAGTGTATTCCCATATCTGCGTCTAGGGTTGAACAAAACAGTCCTCTTCTTCTTTTTCTTCAAAAGAAGAGTCTTCAATTCCTGTTGTCCTTGGGCTAAGCTCATGACCAGCTCCTGGAACTGGGAGTTCTGGTCCTGGAGGGCCTTGATAGCTTTCTCATTGGATGATTCAGGATTCATGATGACTGCTGAAATAAACAGCGAAGAAGGTAAGCGACCTGTAACAAGGGTACCTGTAATGCAATGATATGTATGATATGTATGCAATGTTTTCAAGGATCTCGCGAGGTAAACATAGAAACTTGTTAGAATTTGGGTAGCTTAATTGAAGGAACTTCATGTTGTTGAGAGTCCTTCTTCAAGAGTCAAGGCTCACCATATCGAGTGGGTCATAGCCCCTGACTCAAGTCATTAACCTTGGCTAGAGGAAAATAAAACCCCTTTGCCCCTTGCTAGATATTTGATTCATCATGACCTGCATCACAAGCCCTTGAGATCCTTGAAATGGATTAGTCCTTATGTAGGATGTATGCAATGGTATGATGGTATGATGTTATGCTGTGGAGCAATGTAGGTAAACCCTGTTATGAGTCCAGATTAAGGACTGTAAACAAAACCTGCAAGAAACTCAAGTGTCAGATAACAAGTATGCAAGTAGTTAAGTTTTGAAGGCACACAAGTCACACAAAGAGCCCTTAGAGTTTAGGCCAGCATGACGTTTGGGGTACTACCCTCTTGAAGTTGGTGGGCTCAAACCTGTCCTATCAAAGTAACCGGGTTCTAAGGAGCTCAATATCATTGGATTGTTTTCTGTGTTCATCATTTCGATTTAGCCACTGAACTGGCGATCAAAATATCCCAAGAAAACAACCCTCAACTGAGTGTAGCATCGAGTATCAACCAACTTCAGACTTCACCAAAGTAGTTATCTCACTACCCTAAAGAGGCCAAGATAGTTCAATTAAGGTTCCTAAGGTCAGTTGATGCTTCACGACACCACGCGGCGGCCCCGTACTCTCCTTGACTGGACTCAAGGGTTACCGGTACTCACCAAAGTGCCACATCAACATAGCAGACTGCTTCAACCGTGTCGGTATACCCCGCACAGTTCCCTCACAGCCTTGTTGCTACTTTCTAAGAAGGTATCCCTCAGATCCGGGTTAGGATCTATAAAACTCCCAAGACAGGCCCAATAATTTAAAGCACACAAATCAGGCAATTGAAAACATAAATCTGAGCTATCCTAAGGTACACCTCACTTTAAAGTTTCCCCAGCAGAGTCGCCAGTTCTATGATCGGTGGATTTAGAACTGACTGTTTAACGCTGGTTCGCGAAATGTCGCGGAAGCAAGAGTCGCCACCGTCTTTTATTTTCTCCAACATGGACAGGACAAAAGCACAACAAAATTCCTTATGAGATTATCTCTCGGTTCGGGAGGTAGATTTATAGAAAGGTAAGGTGTTAGCACCCTTTCTATCTGTGGTTATCCACGGGCTCTTAGATACTTGCTCATTTGTGTTTTCAAAGTGTTTGCTTTTCAAGTGTGCGTGGGTTTTGAAAAAAGTTCCGTTTAAAGATTTCAGAAGGACTCTTGTATCAGTCCTCAAGAGTTTTTGACAAATTGTTTTGAAAGCTTTTTTTTTTTGAAAGTGTCGGTGTGAAAAGAGTTTTGATTTGTTTTTTTGAATAGAGCAAGTATCTATGAGTCATCTACCTACCCTAAGGAATTAGGCTGTGTAAATGTCCTTAACGTAGTGCCATCCCACCATTGAGAGGTAGGTAGCACCACCGTTGGAGGTGTTCGGGTCAATTCGTTTTTTTTTTGGGATAGTGTGGTCACCAGAGCAACAGTAGAACACCTTAGAAGCTACCCTTATGCCATTGATCCTTTTTTTTTTTAATTTGAGGCAACTTTTCTGAGGCAACTGGATCATGGACATAAGGACTTACTAAAACGTCCTATACTCGACGACCATGTTTCGAAGGTAAGGCAACAGGTGAGGCGTACCCTAAGAGTGGTGTGTGAATTTGTGTGTTGTTTTCATGTTAAGTTTATCTTTGATCATTGTATTGTGAGCTATGCTTGTTTTTAATTAGCATGCATTCTTTCATACAAGTTAACAGTTAAGGGGGTGCGGAAAGTAAATTGCGGAAACGTAAATCCTACGCTATTACAAGGCGCGGGTCTATACATTGCCAAAAATTACAAAGACCCGTTTTTTAGTAAATGAGTACGGAAAATAAAAAACAGTAAAAGTCCTAATTACTATTACATGTCCGGAGCAATTACATAATAATCGAACAAATTAAATGCGCGCGAATAAATTAATCGGGAATGTCTAAGGGTGTTGACCCTTTTAAGAAAAGAAATTAATTTTTTTGGTCTTTTTGTAATTAAAATGAAATTGAAGCTAATTAATAACTAATTAATTTAATTTGATTAAAAGAAAATATTTTGTTTCTTATGTTTTTATGAAATAGAATAAAAATAAAAAGAAACAAAATTAAACGTTAACCTAAATCTAAGCTATTTTAGTTATTTTAAGAAAAAGTTAAAATGACCTAATTATAATTAATTTATTTGAGATTTATTTACAAAAATAAAATAATAATAATAAAAATAATATTAGTTCAATTTTTGGGTTTTTTATGAAAATGTTAGTTGATTAATTACTAATAATAAAAAAATAAAAAAAAGGGGTTAGAAATTAAATTGAAAAATAAAATGAAAAGAAAATAATAAACCAAATGAAGGGGGTGCTGGGCCAGGAATGGGGGTGTGATGTTGAATCTTGGCCCATTATCAGGAAGCCTCATTTGACTTTCATGGTTGTCTGTGCACGCTTTGACTCCAGACCATGGTGTTCCTTGCTTTTTGTCCTTTGGATCTACCTTGAAGACACCTGGCTTGTTGGATCTGTGAGGTCTATAGTGTGCCCTCCTTGGAATGCTGCACAAGAACCTTAAAGAAAAAATAGTATTGGAAATATGGGGGACCTGGGAATCGAACCCAGGTCCCAAGGATGGCATGACACGTTCCCAACCACTGAGGCACTCAAACGCATTCGTTAGTAATATGGAAAAGAAATATTATATAGAAAAACTGCATTATATGCTAGCAATAAAGAAAACGCGCGCTTCCATTCAAATTAACCAAACGCATATGGACACGTCACAGTCGTCTTCTTCATACCTGCAAAAAAAGAAATAAGATAGCGGGGGTTTTTAACCCCCACTAAGTGCAACGGCGAAAAATAGCGAATAGGAATTGGGGCCATATAAAAAAGGCGCGATGGGTCTATTTGATTCGTCTTGTCCTTCTCAATTCAACCATGGGTGTTTGGGGTTCCAATTTTACAGTATGGTGAAATCCCCAATTTGAAGCTTGAAAAAACCTAAAATGCTTCAATGGTGAATCATGATTTAACGCGTTAGAATGCAATTGGATTATCCTATTAGCTTCAGAAAGCCCCTAGCAATACAAAACAATAAAAAAAATGGATCAAATGCTTATGAAATGTAATATACAGTTTTGAGAAATGAAGCAAACCGAATGAGTTGTATGGCACGATTTCTTGAGGTTCTTGACTTGTTTCTGATTGCTAAAGGTTGCTGGTGATGCCAGGAATGTATTGGAATCAAAATGGAAGCTTGGAACAGGCTGCAAATAGGTTTTCAGTTTCACTTTTTTTCTTGGAAATTTTGAAATGTGTTTGGCCGTTTTGGAGCTTTCTAGGTCGTGAATCCTCTTGTGGCAGCTTACACATGTGTTATGTAAAGAGTTTCAATCAGAATTATGGCCATTAAGCTTATGCATTCATGTTTGAGATTATGCCATGAACTCCATTGAAACACTTTCCATTTTTGTGTCAAATTTGAATTCTTGCTTGGTATATCCCCTTGCACGAATTTGGAATGTGTTTGATGGTGTATCAAAGCATTTCAATACAAAATATATCCCCTAATTAATTTCTTTGATTTTTATTTGATTTTAAAATATTTAAAATGAATTAAATCAATTAAAATTAAATAAAAATGGAAAATTTAATTTTAAATCTTGAAATAATTTGTGGGACACGTGGGAAGCATGGCCAAGCTGAAACAAGTGGAAAAAGTGGGCCCCTTTTGTCAAAAATGAAGTTTCAAGGATAATTGACTTTGGCCATTTCACAAAAATTTCCCAACTTCTCTAATGCATATCTTGCTCAATTTTGAAGCTATGAACATGTTATTGGACATTTTGGAAAGGTCTTGAAGTCCTATGACCAATGTCTTTGGTCCCATGTCATTTTGATTTACCAATCTCAAGTTATGGTCTTTGACTTAAAGTGCCTTTTTGTTGACTTTTGAAAATGACCTATAATGTTGAAATTGATAACTTTTTGTGAGAGAATTTCTAGGACTTGGAATGTGAATATGAGTTGTAGGAAATGTCATCCCCTTCAAAATGAGCTTTGGATGGGATTTTTCTGATGAACCATGAAAAAGTTATGCCTTGGTCAAGTTACAGTTGACTTTTCAACTGTCCAAAAATAGAAACTTTTGCATCTTGAGACCTTTTGAGCCATTCTTGTGAAATCATGATCAAGACTTGATCAAATGATGATTGTGGCTTCAAAATAAGATGTTGACCAAAAATTTTGACTTTTGACTGCCAAATGACCATTTTGCCCCTATAGTTGACTGTTGAGCAATTAGGGTTTTTTGACTGTGCAACTTGATGCTGTGAGTCTTGAAACTTGACATATGGATGCTTGAAAATGTTTATGGGCATATGGGACTTGATTGGACCCTTGAAAACCTCATTTCCTTTGCTAGGACCAAAACCCTAAGTTTGACTGTGTTAGGAGGTAATTGGACTGTGCAACCCTTGAGAGATTTTGAACCATTTGGAGATTGATCTTGACAAATCTTGAAGAATATGGGAGGGCAAATTTTGGGGTACAACAGTTTCCCCTGTTCAATCTTCTTAGACCTGAGGATGTAGATTGGCTTGTGTGCCTTTCGTGATCCGAGGGTGGAAGATGATTGAACACTAGAGTGCCCAGAAATTTGCACTCACATAGTAGAGTATCGGCATTGTGATGTCGGGAATGAGCTTACAGATGCCATTTGGAGAGATGATGGATGGGAGGATGGGCTTAAAGATGCCATCTGAAAGTGTGACAGAACCTTGTCGGGAATGGGCTTATAGATGCCATTTGGAAAGATGGTGGATAGATGAATCTGAATAAGAAATAGAATAGCTTCCGTGTCTGGAGCGTATCTAGTCTGTGTCTAATTGCTGATGTCTGAATAAATGGTAGAATGACCGCCGTGTCTGGGGTATATGAGTAACAGAATGTCATCCGAATCTGGATCGTATCTGGACTGAACAATAGAAGAGTATCCGAGATGGAGCATCTCTAAGTTGTCTTTTAGAAGTTTGAATCTGAATAAGCAATAGAACAGCGTCCGGATCTGGAGCATCTCTAGGCTATATCTGAAAGGGAATCTGAATAAGTATTAGAACGTCACCATGCCTGGGTCACATATGTACTATATCTAGAAGGAGTCTTGAATAAGCAAAAGAACAACATCCATATCTGGAGCATTTCCAAGCTATCTCTGAAAGGAAATCTGGAATAAGTATCAGAACATCGCCATGCCTGGGTCACATCTGAACTATATCTAGAAGGAGTCTTGAATAAGCAAAAGAACAACATCCATATCTGGAGCATTTCTAAGCTATCTCTGAAAGGAAATCTGGAATAAGTATCAGAACGTCTACATAAATTTCTATTGACTAGCCTCAAAATAGGTGTGACTTCTATATATGTCCACTTACGATTGCTTAACATAGCGCTATATTTTGTCTCGATTCAAGAAATGATCATTCGTGGCCCAAACACATGTTTGTAAGCCCAAGTATGTTCATTTGAATCATTTGATCAAATAACTTTGAGATTCATTGTTAGGAGGCTTTGGTCTTATCAATCCTCTAATGAATCTTCATAAACTTTGGTCAAAGTGAATCACTTAAACATCATTGATAATTTATTGTTGCCTTGAGTATTTTGAATAGATGATATACTTGAAAAAATTACAAATGAAACTTGTTGTTAAGAGGCTTTGATTTTATCAATCTTCTAATGAGTTTCAAATGCAAGTTTCAAGATGGTCATTCAACTAACCTCTAATTTCAAATAATTGACTTTATTTTGTGCTTTTATTTTATGCTTTTACTTTAAGCACATTTATTTTAGCATTTACATTTCATTCTATTGTCATCTTTGCTCATTTGAGCATTTTTTTCTTTTATGTCATTTTTTTATTTCAATTTTCTCATTTGAGCTTTTCATTTCTTTTTGAAGATACTTAATAATCAACTTGAACCCTAAAAAACTTTAATGTTACTTGGACTACTTGGTTACTATCCTTGGCATTATGGAGATTGTGGACTTCTTGGACTTAGGATTAGAGACCTTAACCTACCTTGAGACCTTGTGACCTCAACTGTTATTTTGTATGGATTCTTGGGGTTCACCCCAAGACATTGGGTTGTTTGTTTACTTTGTGTGCAGGTTATTATGATTAAATACTTTGTCTATGTTCGAGAATTCATCTGTATACAACCTTTACTTTGCCCAAATTTTTTGAAGACTAAATGCAATTGAAGCATGGGTTTCTAAGAGGTTTATTATCTTTGCTTGGTTGGTTTAAAATCCAAAGGATAGAAATTCTACATTGACTCATTGTGTCAAGTGTTGGCTTCTTGTTGGTTAGATGGTTCTTTTCCCTAGCTTTTCTTTATGCCTTAGGATAGTCCCTTCATCTCCTCCCATCTTTAATTTCAAAAATCCTCTCTTTCCTTTTGAAAAATATTCTTGTTTTTAAACTTGAACTACTTTCATAATAAACTTGGACTTAGGTCCATGCATTTTCAAAAAAACATTTTCTTAATCAAACCTTAATCAATTTAATAATACCTTGACATTTTTGTGAGAAGACTAAAAGTCAATCAATCTCATTCAAACCATCTTTTCCATTTTGGTTTTTTCCTAAAATTTTCTTAAAAGATTAGACTCTTGTCGATCCTTGTAGTGATGCGAGCTACTATACTTCTATGATATATAGTGAAGTGAGATATTTTACACTTGGGTGTTGAGTGAAGCTTTGTTGATTTTAAAATCCAAGATATATCCTCCACTTTGAGATGATGCAAATTCTACTTTCTCATAATTGTGGGTAGTAAGTGTGTTCTTCCACTCGGATAAGACGATGATGTCTCGTATCTTAAAATTAACCAACACACTTGTGTTTTAAAATTTTTTAAAGGTAAACTATGAGTACCCTGATCTCCTATTGCACGGAAGGTGGTACGTAGGCACTCAAGGTTCACAACCGCGGCTGGTGAAAAAATCATAAAAATATACTTCTTTTCTCATCCCCACAAATCTATTTTTATACAACTTTTATATCCAAAATACAGAAATTTTCAAAGAGGTTCATGCGGAGTACCGTAGATGTTTAGGGTGCTAATACCTTCTCTTTGCATAACCAACTCCCGAACTTAGAATATTTCCCCTTTTCTTGGGCTATTCTCTCTTTTCCCATTCCTTTGGAAACAATAAAGTGTGATGGAGATTTTTAATTTGATCTGTGCGAGTCAAGTCAATCCAATGGCTTAGTCTCAACATTTCTACCACTACAGAAAAAATGGCGACTTCACTAGGGAAAGATCGACTTGTTGTTGGTCCATCCCTAAGTGGGTTGATCCTATCTTTGCTTATTTGTATATGTGCTATTATCTGTTGTATATTATATGTTGTATATATGTTTGTATGGACTTTTTTAGTTTTCAGGGTGCTTGGTGATTTCTCATAAGTCCTATACCCGGACTTGGTCAAACTTAAGATAGGACGGGCGGTATAGTCATGTTAAATTTGAGGGAGTAATCCCAAAAAAGGAGACATGAGATCCCCCACTTAGTGGAGGCCCCTTTGACTGTAGCGTCATTTACTGAGTAATCGGGAAGACGTCCTGCTTTCGACCTGGGAGCCTGATGAAACTGAGGAACGTAGAACCTTTAACCCATCTTGGCCTTTTAGGTGTAGTGCGGAAGCTATGACAGAGTAATCTGGAAATAGTTTTCACGCGATACTACGCTCTGACGACTTTTTCTTGAGAATATTGCAAATTACCGAGTCAATCGGGAAGTTGGTAACATCCGAAAGAAGGATGTAGACTTTGGGAACCTCTTAGAACCTTGTTCGACAGATGATAAACTTTTAGACCATACCTTGTGAGTAGTACCTTAGACCTCATGCTCGTGACATTGAACCTATGAACCCTATATTTTTGATTTTGTGTGTGATTGTTGCATCATGCATTCATGCACCCATGAGCGTCTTCTAAAGACATTATGTTTCAAGGGACTTAAAAGTTGACTCTTTGTGAATATCTCAGGTGCTTTTGACCATGGGTTCTGGAAAAAGAAAGACTTTGAAGTAAGATAGATGAGCTGACGAGTCTGATACTCGAGATCGAGTGTTCTACAAATTTTCGGAGGAAGTATGGGTCCATCATTTCTCTTATGAAGCTCAGGTTGAAGGAGGGTCTTCTCTCAACTTTGGTTCACTCCTATGATCTAATTTATCAATGCTTTACTTTCCATGGTTATCCGTTGATGCCTACATTAGAGGAGTATTCTTATCTGTTGGGTTTACCTGTTACCGATTGTGTTCCTTTTACTCGTTTGGAGGGGGATCCAAAATCCCTTGAGATTTCCGCTTTGATCCATTTGGGGAAGTCTGAGGTTGAAGCCCACATGACTACCAAAGGAGATATTAGAGGATTACCAGCTTATTTCTTGTTGGAGAAAGCTCGTTATTTTTCCAGGATGAAGAGTACGGTTGCTTTTGAGGCTATCTTTGCTCTACTTGCTTATGGTTTGTTCTTATTCCCTAATGTCGACAAATTTGTGGATATCAACACCATTATAATATTTATGATTGGAAACCCAATTCCTACATTAGTGGGTGATGCTTATTACTCTATTCATCTTCAAGATTCTTACCATGGAGGGATGATCATTTGATGCACGCCTTTGTTGTATCAGTGGTTTATTTCTCACTTACCTAATCTGATGCTTTCTGGGATATTAGGAAGGAACCTCATTGGGATCTAAATATTATGGCCCTCACTCATTTAGATATTGTTTGGTATCATCAGGAATACTATGATGTAGAGATTATCGACAGTTGTGGTGGTTTCCCCAATGTACCTCTTCTTGGTACAAAGGGAGGAATTAACTACAATCCTGTTTTTGTACGATGACAACTTGGATATCCAATGAGGGATAATCCAAATAGTATTTATTTGAGTGGTTTCTTCTTTAATAAGGGAGAAGTTCATAAGGAAGCAAAGGAGCAGATTGTGAAGGCTTGGCATCATATTCACAGGAAGGGTAGGAAGGACTTGGGACCTAGAGAGGCTGTTTCTTTGGAGCCTTATCTTCAGTGGGTACAAGCAAGAGCCATCCAGTTGAAGATGTTGTTTTCCCTTGAAGCACCTATGGCTGATATGTTTGTGAAGACCACTCCTCCCCTATTAGATTATGTGGAAGAGCTTCAGCTTGCCTTAGTCAGGATGCATCAGGAAAAGGAAGCTTGGAAGAATAAGATCCAGACTTTAGAAGTATCCTACTGAGCAGACTTGAAGGAGAAAGATGACCTTATCGAGATTTTGGAGATCCGTGTTGTAGATGAGATGGAAAGTCAAGAGGATTTATTTTCCTCTAAGCCTCAGTCCGGCATTAGTTGCATACCTCCCGAGTCTAATGATTGGAAAGAGCTCGCCAGCAGATATGCGAAAGAGAACCAGAGATTGAATGCGCAGATTGCAAGACTCATAGGGAAGCGTCAGTGCTTGGGGTGATCTTCATCAGTTTTTCTTCCTTGGGATATTATATTTTTATTTTATCTTGTACTTGGGATTATTAAAACTTGTACCAAAAGTTGTAATCCAGTTTGAAGTTATTATAATAAAATTTTCAGTATTTCAAATGTGTTAATACTTTGATATTTGCAAATTGTCTATAAAACTTTGAATTCCTTGAAATATTAATAATAAAATAAATCATGTGCATTTCATATCATGCATCATATTGTACATACTTCTTGCATTTTTGTTCATATCCAAGTGTCTGACTGAGCTCATTTACTTCATATAGCAAGTTGTCTTATCAGTATAATACACGGGCCAATTTCAGAAAGAAGATGGATAATCTAGAACAAGAGAATCACTACGCGAAGAAGTTTCTGCTTTGAAGGCCGGTATGGAAAATCTCTTTTCTTTGATGGAATCATTGGGGGCTGCTCAGAATCAGCCATCACTTGCTCAACCTTAATAGACAACGATTACTCCTGAAGCTCCAATTGTTCTTGTTTCTGCTACTCCAACTATTGTTATTCAGAATCATTTTCCTCAAGGTTATCCTTGGGGAATGCCAGAGAACTTTATTCTAGAAGGTTTTAATCATGATGTTCAATTTTCTGCACTTGCTCAGGCCACTGCTGCTCTTACACCTCTTGTGGTGCATATTAACCCTGATGTTAGAAATGATATTCATTATGTTGCACCTCCCTCGGTGAATGTTGTACCATTTGCTAATGATGAAGTGTATCGCCATTATTGTACCCCAAAATTTTCTCTCTCATTTTATTCAATACATATTAATAGAGATCCCAAAGTTCTTAAGGTTGACTAAGAATTGACCAGACGAATTCTCCTCCTAAGCAATAGATCTCCAACTATGGTTTCAATTTTACAAAGAAGTTTGGGTTTGAAAGGCCTCAAGTGACTTCCATGGTCACTAATATGTCCCCAAGAATGCTCATGCCAATTTTCATGCCTTGCATTACAAGTTTGCTCAATCAATGGCTCAATGTTTGAAAATCGACTATATTGGTCAAAAAGTTAAATATGGTCAACATACAGTCAAACTTCTAAATTTTTGGTCAATGTCAACATTTTGAAGTGATATTCATCATTTGATCAATGGTTGATCATGATTCCTCAAGGAATGCTCTCAAATCCCCTAGAGAAAGTCAATTAAGCTTTGACCAGGCATAACTTTCACATGCCTCATCCATTTTGCCCCAACCAAAGCTCATTATGAAGAAAATTCAATTCCCTACAACCTTTCATTTTTCCTTAAGTTCAAAAAATGCATCATTGGAAAGATATGAGCCAATACATTACAAGTCTTTTCAAAAGTCAACAAAAAGACATTTTTTGTCAAGGCAAGTTACATCAAGATGATTTCTCCAAATGGAAAAAGCGTCAACATAGAGATTTTAGGGGACATCTTGAGGTTCTTAAAAATTCCAAGATCATCTCCAAAAGAAAACAAATTGAGCAAGTTATGACCAGTACAAACTGGGCAAATTGGTGAAAATGCAAAAAAAAAAGTAACTTTGAGCAAAAATGCAATTTTAAGTTCATAGACCTATTTTGTGGATTCAAATATGTTTATGACTTACTCAAGAAGCCCTAAATTCACTCTCACCTTGCTTTGCATTTTTCACTATTTTATTCATATTTATTTTGTTTTTATTCAAATAAACACAAAATAAATTGCATAAAATAATAAATTAAAAGTATGGACACATGGGCTGATGATTTGGGTTGATACCGGGCTTTAGAATTCGTACAAGGAATGAGGAGAAAGACCAGGTTCATTGCATATCAAGAAGGGAAAGTTTTTCACAATTTTGGATGTATTTTAATATGCTTGATATTGCTTTGAAAGGGGGCCATTATGTGTGGATTTTTGCCATGTTTACTCACCATTCCTTCCCTCTATAAATACAAAACCAAAGCATAATCCAAGAGCACGAAATTTTGCACCAAATCTCTCCAAAACAAATTCTCCAAATTCAAAAAGAATGTGAAAATCATATCTCGCATCTCCAGTGGTTTTCAAACCAAACCAAACCTTTCATTGTCCTCCTGAAGGCCATGAGTCAGAATCAATCATTATCCTTTGCAAATCAAACCCAAAAAACACCCTCACATTGATTCCGGTTGGTAAGTTGGTAGGTTTCGTGTTCTCAAGATTTTCACACTTTAAATTCATGTAAACATGTTTGTTTCATTTATATGCATTTTCTGCAATTTTCTAACGTTTTACATGTAAGCATGGAGGAAGAAATAACAATCATGACCATGGTGCACCCTAAGGCGCGTTCCCTGCTAGATCGAAACAAAGCTCCTGGACTCATCCATTTTGGGCCCATTGTTCTCCTTCCTCACACCCCCTCCACTTACTTGTTCTCAACAGGCTCATTTCCAATTCTTTTTTGTGTTTTAATTAACTACTTTCTTTTTTAATCTATCTTATTTTAATAAATAAAATCACAAAAACATTAGACTTAAGTTTTTATTAATTAAATTAATTTTAATTAATTACTTTAATAATTTTTTTAATTAACTAACTAATTAGAATTAGGGTTTTATAATTAATTTATTTTCATAAATCAAATTAAAATTATTATCAACACAAAATTCTTTTTTCTCATAAAAAGACCAAAAACATTTTTTCTTGCTTAGAATTTTAGCTTTTTTGTATTTTTTTCCTTTAATTTCTCTTTTAATTATTCCTTTGCTATTTAAATTCTAGAAAACAAATGTATAGGTCGCACAGGTAACTTTGTAATAGTCGTAGTTTACATTTCCTCACATTTTTCTATTATGTAACTGCTTATGGGGTGTAATAATTGTAGGCCTTTACTTTCTCGCATTTTATTTTCCAAACTTATATTTATGCCTATATATATATATATATATATATATATATATATATATATATATATATATATATATATATATATATATATATATATATATATATATGTGTGTGTGTGTGTGTGTGTGTGTGTGTGTGTGTGTGTGTGTGTGTGTGTGTGTGTGTGTGTGTGTGTGTGTGTGTGTGTGTAGTAACTAGGACATGTATGGTAAGATCTAAAAACAAAACATTAGAAAACCTTAACATCAAAGATAAACAATAACTGAAACACAAAACACTTTGCACACGAGCACCTCTAAGGTACTTGCACTTGTTGCCTTCGGAAAATAACAGTCATGTCCCTCGAAAGTGGGAACGCTTTAGCAAAGACCCTCGAATCAAAAGATCATAGTCCCTCGATGACCCTTCGATGTTTCCTTTCGGTAAAATGATCTAGTACCTTAAATGAAATTGCTAAAGCATCCTTACTGTAAGTATAAGAGTGCGCCTAAGAGGGGTGGGGGGGGGGGGGGGGGGGGTGGGGTGAATTAGGTACTTTAAAAGTTTTACCATTTTAGTGATGATGGATATTATTTTTCTGGTTTAGTGCATGAGTTTACAAATGTGTTTCTTTTTTTCTGGTTTATGACTAGTGATGAAAGCGGTAAATGCAGAAAAGTAAAGAACACAAAGATGTATCCTGTTTCCCTTCACAGTCCGAGAGTACACCAGTCCCCTTTCAACATGAAAGAGATTTCCTTATTGTTAGATCTCTAGACAAGACACCCTAGTCCTTCTATAAAAGACTCTAACCAATAAAACCACCAAAAACAATCCTCTTGGACCAAGAACAATCCTCTTGGATTTTCACTATGTCAATAATGAGAAAAATCCTCACAAACTGACTTTACTTGTATCCAACAATCCTGGAAAAACAAGATTTATAAAACCACTTAAACTTATTTTCAACAATCCTGGAAAATAAGTAAGTATATAGCAATATTTGATTTGATTGAGTTTGTAGTGTGATAATCAGTATGAGTGATTTTATCTGAATTGATCTTCTATTCCAATAACAATAGTATACAATGAATCAAGATATATAATGCTCAAAGTTTTCTGGTTAACAATATGTGAAAGTGTGCAGAAAACTTGTGTATGAAAATGTATAACAGCCTGAGTTTGATTTTTGAAAATTCAGAAAGTATAATTGTAAGAGCTGTTTAAAATGATTTTGAAAATGAGTATTTATATGTTCATAGCACCCTTTTGAAACATCATAAAGTTCTGTAAATGAACCATGAACAATTGTCAAGATTGAGTGAAAGGTTTCCATGAAATGGTGTTATGAACAGGCATGTGCAAAGCTGCTATTTTTCAAAATTGTGCAGCATGCAATCGATTGCACCGATTGTGTAAATCGATTGCACGGGGTTTCAACAGCTAGAATTTCAAAAGTTTTGAGTGTCCAATCGATTTTCACAAGAGTGTAAATTGATTGCATGTGAAGTCAATAGCAAAAATTTATTTAGTGCAATCGATTGCACAAACATGTAAATTGTTTGCACTGAGAAACAGTAGCAAAAGATTTGAAAAAATTGAAGCATGCAATCGATTGCACTAATATGCAAATCGATTGCACTCAAGTGAAAAATTATTTTTAGCTTAGAAAAACTTGAGTAAAGGTTTGGACAATATAAAATATTTCTTTTCCTCATTGAGCATCTATGTCTTAAGTTCAAAGTAAGTATTATCATTATACCTTGAAATTTGCTAAGTGCTTGAACTAAAGACTTTATCCACAGATGCTTTTAGCTTGATCAATAATCTTTTCCTTCTTTGTCCCTCATGGTTTTTCTTCCTCAAAACAAAAGTGCATTTGAGAAGCTTGATTTTACATTCTCCCCCTTTTTGATGATGACAAATGATCTTGCTTAATGCGTTGTAATTTCCAGAAAGAGCTTCTCCCCATAAGATGCATAACTCCCCCTTTGTATGAGAAGGTTGGAATCCTTTGAATTTGTTCATCTTGGTTGAAGAGTACCTTAAAAATTTAAGACAAGAAAATATACAAGCATAAAGAATGACATCCTTCCCCCCCTTTGACATTATCAAAAAGAAGGGAAAGATGCATAAAAATGGAATAAATACATATAGTAATATTGAAAGATTAACCATATCCATATAGCTTCATGATGCTTTTTATCATCCTTTGATAAATGCACATAGTAGTTGTCTTCATCAAAACATGATGTTGAAGATGCTTGACTCTTTTAGAAACAATGAGAAACTCTTATGTGAATGCTCCCCCTATCTTTGATAACTCCCTCTTGATCAAAGTTCTCCCTTGAAGCATAGAGAATTTTCATCTTTCTTTGGGCAATGAGTTTCACCTTAAGAGTGACTTCATAAATCATTCATCTTTTGAGAACATGATGTTGAAGCCTTTGTCACAAAGTTGACTTGTACTTGGAAGTTGTTTTTTGTTCTTCAACATGAAGTACATCTTCAATGGATATGAAAGTTAGTGTATCAACTTTGCCAATTCCAATAATTCTTCCTTTAAGATATTTCCCATATGTGAAATAATCCTTGAACTTGAACTTGATTTGAAAGTTAGTGTATGTCTCCCATATATGCTTTGAACAACCACTATTAAGATAACAAATATTTCATGTGGTCTTCAAGCATACCTACAAAACAAATTAAGTTTGATTTGGTACCCAATGTGATTTGGGTCCATCATAGTTAGTTCCTTTCTTTACCCACACATAATGCCCACTTGCCACACTAAAGTTTCTAACATAGCAAGCATTAGGTGTGTGGCCTTTAATACCACAATAAAAACAAGTAGGTTTAAAGTTACTTCTATATCTAGAAGGGTAAGATTTCTTCTTAGGAAATGTTTTCTTTTGATGAACTACTTTAGGTTTGTTCACTTTCTCTTTGGATGATTGATCACTAGCCTTAACAAATATAGTTTTATTATAACTTGGTTTTGAAAACTTTAAATATCCAAGTCCACTTTTATCATTGGAATATCTTTGTTGGCTAAGAACACCTTCCAATCTAATTTGACCTTTTTCATATCTTTAAATAACTCTTTTTAATTGGACAATTTGGAAAGAGAGTGGTTCACAATTTTTGCATACAAAATTCTATTTTTGCTCACTAAATTTTTGTTTTTCATCTTTGAGATCTTTTTCCATAGACTCACACTTTTCTTGTAAAGATGAAATTTGTTTCTTTTGAGATGAAATAGTTTTGTACATAATTTTGCATTCATTTAATAGTTCATCTATAATACCTTGTGCATCACTATCAAAAAGATAAAATTCATTACTAACCTCTTCATCTTCACTATCGTAATGGTGTGAGGCCATAAATGCAAGATTAACATGTTGATTGTTTTCGGAATCGGAAGATGAACTTTCCAATGCTATATATGCTTTCTTTGACTTATTATCTTTATTATCTCTTGAAAAATTTCTTCTTCTTTTCAAGTGTAGGACATTCACTTTTAACATGTCCCTTTTCTTAACATTCAAAGCATATAACCTTCCTTGTTTGTGCTTCCCTTTTTCTTTCTTTTTGTAGAACCTTTTCAATCTTCCTGATGAGATCATCATCTTCACTACTAGTAGATTCATCCTCTTGATTGCTATCATGATTTTTTAACCTTGTATTTAAAGCAATGTATTTTGAATCTTTTACTTGTATTTCATGCTTTTCAAGTCTTTCAAGTTCCGTCTCATATTCTTGAAGTTTTCCGAACAAAGTGGCAGAAGTCATTGTGGATAAATTCTTCTTCTCGGATATTGCTGTCACTTTTGGTTGCCATTCCCTGGATAAAGATCTAAGCACTTTAAGATTAAGTTCATCATTAGTTAAAGTTTTACCGAGTGCTTTCAAATTATTTTTTAAGTGTACAAATCTTTTCTGCAAGTTGAGGATTGATTCTCGGGGCTGCATTATGAATAATTCATATTCTTGACTCAGAGAATTTAATCTCGATCTTTTAACTTCAGTGGTTCCTTCATGAATTTCTACCAAGGTATACCATATTTATTTTGCTGTTTTGCATGCCGAGACCCGAAAGAATTCATCCATGTAAGTGCACCTTGAAGAAGGTTTATTTCCTTTTTATCATAGAGAACCTTCTTCTTATGATCTTCGTCCCATGCAGTTTTAGGCTTTGATAAGCCAACACCATTGATTACCATTATAGGGATAAATGGACCATTCTCGACAGAATCCCATATTTCTTCTCCTTGTGCTTCTAGATGTGCCTTCATGCATATTTTCCAGAAGTCAAAATATTTACCACAAAATAGAGGAGGCTTGTTTTTACTACCACCATGTCTGAAAAACTGGATTTTGATTTGCGGAAGCCATTCTGGATCTTTTAGGAACATGTTACCTATAACCTGCTCTGATGCCAATTGTAAGTATAAGAGTGCGCCTAAGAGGGGGGTGAATTAGGTACTTTAAATGTTTTACCGTTTTAGTGATGATGGATATTATTTTTCTGGTTTAGTGCATGAGTTTACAAATGTGTTTCTTTCTTTTCTGGTTTATGACTAGTAATGAAAGCGGTAAATGCGGAAAATTAAAGAACACAAAGATGTATCCTAGTTCCCCTCACAGTCCGAGAGTACTCTAGTCCCCTTTCAACATGAAAGAGATTTCCTTATTGTTAGATCTTTAGACAAGACACCCTAGTTCTTCTATACAAGACTCTAACCAATAAAACCACCAAGAACAATCCTCTTGGACCAAGAACAAACCTCTTGGATTTTAAATATGTCAACAATGAGAACAATCCTCTCAAAGTGACTTTAATTGTATCCAACAATCCTGTAAAAAAAAGATTTATAAAACCACTTAAATTTATTTTCAACAATCCTGAAAAATAAGCAAGTATATAGCAATATTTGATTTGACTGAGTTTGTAGTGTGATAATCACTGTGAGTGATTTTATCTGAATTGATCTTCTCTTCCAATGACAATAGTATACAATGACTCAAGATATATGATGCTCAAAGTTTTCTGGTTAACAATATGTGAAAGTGTGCAGAAAACTTGTGTATGAAAATGTATAACAGCCTGAGTTTGATTTTTGAAAATTCAGAAAGTATAATTGGAAGAGCTGTTTAAAATGATTTTTAAAATGAGTATTTATATGTTCATATCACCCTTTTGAAACATCATAAAGTTTTGTAAGTGAACCATGAACAATTGCCAAGATTCAGTGAAAGGTTTCCATAAAATGGTGTTATGAGCAGGCATGTGGAAACTGCTGTTTTTCAAAATCGTGCAGCATGCAATCGATTGCACCCTTTGTGTAAATCGGTTGCACGGGGTTTCAACAGCTAGAATTTCAAATGTTTTGAGTGTCCAATCGATTCGCACAAGAGTTTAAATTGATTGCATGTGAAGTCAGTAGCAAAAATTGATTGAGTGCAATCGATTGCACTAAGAAACAGTAGCAAAAGATTTGAAAAAATTGAAGCATGCAATTGATTGCACTAATATGCAAATCGATTGCACTCAAGTGAAAAATGATTTTTAGCTTAGAAAAACTTGAGTAAAGGTTTGGACAATATAAAATATTTCTTTTCACTATTGAGCATATATGTATTAAGTTCAAAGTAAGTAGTATCATTATACCTTGAAATTTGCTAAGTGCTTGAACTGAAGACATTATCCACAGATGATTTTAGCTTGATCAATCATCTTTGCCTTCTTTGTCCCTCATGGTTTGTCTTCCTCAAAACAAAAGTGCATTTGAGAAGCTTGATTTTACATTCTCCCCCTTTTTGATGATGACAAACGATCTTGCTTGATGCATTGTAATTTCCAGAAAGAGCTTCTCCCCCTAAGATGCATAACTCCCCATTTGTATGAGAAGGTTGGAATCCTTTGAATTTGTTCATCTTGGTTGAAGAGTACCTTAAAAATTTAAGACAAGGAAATATACAAGCATAAAGTATGACTTATTTCTCCCCCTTTGACATTATCAAAAAGAAGGGAAAGATGCATAAAAATGGACAAAATACATATAATAATATTTAAAGCTTAACCATATCCATATAGCTTCATGATGCTTTTTATCATCCTTTGATAAATGCACATAGTAGTTGTCTTCATCAAAACATGATGTTGAATATGCTTGACTCTTTTAGAAACAATGAGAAACTCTTATGTGAATGCTCCCCCTATCTTTGATAACTCCCTCTTGATCAAAGTTCTCCCTTGAAGCATAGAGAATTTGAATCTTTCTTTGATCAATGAGTTTCACCTTAAGAGTGACTTCATAAATCATTAATCTTTTGAGAACATAATGTTGAAGCTATTGTCACAAAGTTGACTTGTACTTAGAAGTTGTCTTTTGTTCTTCAACATGAAGTACATCTTCAATGGATATGAAAGTTAGTGTATCAACTTTGCAAATGCCAATAGTTCTTCCTTTAAGGTATTTCCCATATGTGAAATAATCCTTGGACTTGAACTAGATTTGAAATTTAGTGTATGTCTCCCGTCATATGCTTTGAACAACCACTATCAAGATACCAAATATTGCATGTGGTCTTCAAGCATACCTACAAAACTAATTAAGTTTGATTTGGTACCCAATGTGCTTTGGGTCCATCATAGTTAGTTTATTTCTTTACCCACACATAATGCCCACTTGCCACACTAAAGTTTCTAACATAGCAAGCATTAAGTGTGTGGCCTTTAATACCACAATAAAAACAAGTAGGTTCAAAGTTACTTCTATATCTAGAAGGGTAAGATTTCTTCTTAGGAAATGTTTTCTTTTGATGAACTACTTTAGGTTTGTTCACTTTCTCTTTGGATGATTGATCACTAGCCTTAACAAAGATAGTTTTATTAGAACTTAGTTTTGAAAACTTTGAATATCCAAGTCCACTTTTATCATTGGAATGTCTTTGTTGGCTAAGAACACCTTCCAATCCAATTTGACCTTTTTCATATCTTTCAATAACTCTTTTTAATTGGACAATTTGAAAGAGAGTGGTTCAAAATTTTTGCATACAAAATTCTGTTTTTGCTCACTAAATGTTTGTTTTTCATCTTTGAGATCATTTTCCTTAGACTCACACTTTTCTTGTAAAGATGAAATTTGTTTCTTTTGAGATGAAATAGTTTTTTACATAATTTTGCATTCATTTAATAGTTCATCTATAATACCTTGTGCATCACTATCAAAAAGAGAAAATTCATTTCTAACCTCGTCATCTTCACTATCGGAATGGTGTGAGGCCATCAATGCAAGATTAACATGTTGATTGTTTTCGGAATCGGAAGATGAACTTTCCAATGTTATATATGCTTTCTTTGACTTAATATCTTTATTTCTCTTGAAAATGTCTTATTCTTTTCAAGTGTAGGACATTCACTTTTAACATGTCCCTTTTCTCCACATTCAAAGCATATAACCTTCCTTGTTTGTGCTTCCCTTTTTCTTTCTTTTCGTAGAACCTTTTCAATCTTCCGGATGAGATCATCATCTTCACTACTAGTAGATTCATCCTCTTGATTGATATCATGATTTTTTAACCTTGTATTTAAAGCAATGTATTTTGAATCGTTTACTTGGATTTCATGCTTTTCAAGTCTTTCAAGTTCCGTCTCATATTCTTGAAGTTTTTCGAACAAAGTGGCAGAAGTCATTGTGGATAGATTCTTCTTCTCGGATATTGCTGTCACTTTTGGTTGACATTCCCTGGATAAAGATATAAGCACTTTAAGATTATGTTCATCATTAGTTAAAGTCTTACCGAGTGCTTTTAAATGATCTGTTAAGTGTACAAATCTTTTCTGCAAGTCGAGGATTGATTCTCGGGGCTGCATTTTGAATAGTTCGTATTCTTGACTCAGGGTATTTAATCTCGATCTTTTAACTTCAGCAGTTCCTTCATGAGTTTCTACCAAGGTATACCATATTTATTTTGTTGTTTTGCATGCCGAGACACGGAAGAATTCATCCATGCTAAGTGCACCTTGAAGAAGGTTTATTGCCTTTTTATCATAGAGAACCTTCTTCTTATTATCTTCGTCCCATGCAGTTTTACGCTTTGATGAGCCAGCACCATTGATTACCGTTAGAGGGATAAATGGACCATTCTCGAAGGCATCCCATATTTCTTCTCCTTGTGCTTCTAGATGTGCCTTCATGCGTATTTTCCAGAAGTCAAAATATTCACCACAAAATAGAGTAGGCTTGTTGTTACTACCACCATCTCTGAAAAACGGGATTTTGATTTGTGGAAGCCATTCTGGATATTTTAGGAACAGGATACCTATAACCTTCTCTGATGCAAATTGTAAGTATAAGGGTGCGCCTAAGAGGGGGGTGAATTAGGTACTTTAAAAGTTTTACCTTTTTAGTGATGATGGATATTATTTTTCTGGTTTAGTGCATGAGTTTACAAATGTGTTTCTTTCTTTTCTAATTTATGACTAGTGATGAAAGCGCTAAATACGGAAAAGTAAAGAACACAAAGATGTATCCTGGTTCCCCTCACAGTTCGAGAATACTCCAGTCCCCTTTCAACATGAAAGAGATTTCCTTATTGTTAGATCTCTAAACAAGACACCCTAGTCCTTCTATACAAGACTCTAACCAATAAAACCACCAAGAACAATCCTCTTGGACCAAGAATAATCCTCTTGGATTTTGAATATGTCAACAATGAGAAAAATCCTCTCAAAGTGACTTTACATGTATCCAACAATCCTGGAAAAACAAGATTTATAAAACCACTTAAACTTATTTTCAACAATCCTGAAAAATAAGCAAGTATATAGCAATATTTGATTTGACTGAGTTTGTAGTGTGATAATCAGTATGAGTGATTTTATCTGAATTAATCTTCTCTTCCAATGACAATAGTATACAATGACTCAATATATATAATTCTCAAAGTTTTCTGGTTAACAATATGTGAAAGTGTGCAGAAAACTTGTGTATGAAAATGTATAACAGCCTGAGTTTGATTTTTAAAAATTCAGAAAGTATAATTGGAAGAGCTGTTTAAAATGATTTTTAAAATGAGTATTTATATGTTCATAGGACCCTTTTGATACATCATAAAGTTCTGTAAATGAACCATGAACAATTTCCAAGATTGAGTGAAAGGTTTCCATGAAATGGTGTTATGAACAGGCATGTGCAAAGCTGTTGTTTTTAAAAATCGTGCAGCATGCAATCGATTGCACCCTTTGTGTAAATCGAATGCAAGGGGTTTCAACAGCTAGAATTTCAAAAGTTTTGAGTGTATAATCGATTTGCACAAGAGTGTAAATCGATTGCATGTGAAGTCAGTAGCAAAAATTGATTGAGTGCAATTGATTGCGCAAACATGCAAATCGATTGCATTGAGAAACAGTAGAAAAAGATTTGAAAAATTGAAGCATGCAATCGATTGCACTAATATGAAAATCGATTGCAATCAAGTGAAAATTTAGTTTTAGCTTAGAAAAACTTGAGTAAAGGTTTGGACAATATAAAATATTTCTTTTCACCATTGAGCATCTATGTCTTAAGTTCAAAGTAA
The DNA here is from genome assembly GCA_948472305.1 of Vicia faba. NCBI lineage: Eukaryota > Viridiplantae > Streptophyta > Magnoliopsida > Fabales > Fabaceae > Vicia > Vicia faba. The sequence continues at coordinate 1,604,798,404 of OX451739.1, forward strand.
GTATTATCATTATACCTTGAAATTTGCTGAGTGCTTGAACTAAAGACTTTATCCACAGATGCTTTTAGCTTGATCAATAATCTTTGCCTTCTTTGTCCCTCCAAGTTTATATTCATAAAAACAAAAGTGCATTTTAGAAGCTTGATTTTACACTTACCAGTTTCCTTCAATGACTGTACAATGACCCTCGATTGTCCCTCAAACATCCAACAATGGGGCTACCTACTCACTAATAGTAAGATAACATTGTCTAAAGAAAAATAAGAAAAGAACAAACCTTTTAGAGTAGGTAGATAATTCTTAGATGCTTTCTCAAAACAAAACATTTTCCACACCTACACTTCTTTCCAAAAATATTTTCAATAACACTTTGTATACGTTCTCAACAATATGAGAAACATTACAAAGTTCACTGCACTAAGGCGTCTTTTCAAAATACTTTTTTTCAAACACCCACACACAAGGTATTTTCAAATGAGCTAGCATCTAAGAGCCCATAGATAACTAGGGATGGAAAGGATTCTAACACCTTCCCTTTCCATAATCTACCCCCTTACTCAGAAATAATCTCGAAAGGCCTTTTTTGGTTCTTTTCACCCTTTCCCTTATTGTATAAAAGAAAAGTCGGTGGCGTCTCTTTCTTACCGCAAAATTTGAGAATACAAATGCAAAACCAGTATAACAGTCGGTTCTGCCACCGTATTACATAATTGGCGACTCTGTTGGGGAACATTAAAAAGTGGGGTTACCTTAGAGTTAGATCATTTTTAATTTTCTTTCCTTGTTTGCTTTGTCTATTTTATTTTTAAAGTGTTTGATAGGGTTATTGTGATACGGTGGAAGAACTGACTTGGGATTTTGCGTTTGTGTTCGCAAATGTTTCAGTTTAGCAAGAGTCGCCACCAACTTTTTATTTTATCCTAAGGAAAGGCCAAAAAGCACAGGAAAGACCTTTGAGATGTTTTCTTGGGTTCGGGGAGTAGATTATAGAAAGGGAAGGTATTAGAATCCTTTCTATCCATGGTTATCCATGGGCTCTTAGTTACTTGCTTAGATCACTTGCTTTGTATTTCTATTGTTTGAAATGGTGCTTTTCAATTGTTTGAAATGGTGCTTTGTGTGTGATTTTGAAAGATGTTTTGGAAAGAGGCCATTGTTGTGGCAACCTTTGTAATGATTCTTGTTTGAATGTATACAAAGGTGTTTTTATCTTTTGAAAAGTTTTCAATGTTTGAAAGTAGGGTTTTGAAATTGTGTTGTGAAGTGTGTTTTGAAAATAGCAAGGATGTTTTTGCAAGCTTGATCAAGTAACTAGGAGCTATCTACCCTATTTTACTCAAAGATCTTTCTTATGTTTTTAACCCTTTTAACAGTGTTGTTTCACCATTGTATTTGGTGGACAACCTTGTGTTAGGATGTTAAACGAGACAAGCGTGGGTCATCGTATAGACCATGATAGCAATTGTGTCAAGTATTTTTGGCAATTTTCTTGAGGGACTTGATCATTTTGTTTAGGCAACTCAGATAGCGTCATAGAGGGACTATGATCTTTTTGATTGTTTTTATTTTGCCAAAGTATTCAACATGCAACCATGGCCCATTTTTGAAGGCAACAAGTGGATTGTAACCCTAGGGGTGCAAGTGTGCATTGTGTTTGTTTTTTTTCATGCATATTTATCTTGGATTAGGTCAAACTAATTATTGATTTTATTTGCATACAAACCCTAGGTCTAGGCATGGCATAATTGAAAGCTTTTAAATGTGCGAGAATTTAAATGCTACACTATTACAACATGATATAGGGAGGGGGTACAAATTTGAATTGGGGATATTTGACAAGAAATTAAACCCTAGATTACTATTACAACCAAATTGAATGTATAAGATACAATATTTAAATGTACAATAATTGAAATAAATACAATAAATAAATGTAAATAAAATGTATTATGCCAAAATGTTTTTAGTATGTAAAAAGTATTTTTTCAATGTGAAATGTAAAATAAAAAAAGATCAATTTTAATTATTTTTTCTATTTAGGGCAAGAAACCCTAATTCTTAATAAATAATATTATTTATTAATTTTATACAATTATATATTAACAAAATAAAAGTATATTGTAAAAAATGATGTTTTTAGTGTAAGATATCAATAAAAATGACAATGTGGTATTTTTGTATTTCTTGACCTAATTATTTGATAAAACAAATATATATATATATATATATATATATATATATATATATATATATATATATATATATATATATATATATATATATATATATATATATATATATATATATATATATATATATATATATATATATATATATATATATATATATATATATATATATATATATATATATATATATATATATATATATATATATATATATATATATATATATATATATATATATATATATATATATATATATATATATTAAACATATTAAATATACAAAGATAAAATTTAATTATTTACAAAAAATGGGTATTTTCAAGAAAATGTTTTGATACATAAATAAAAATAATAAATGCAAATAAGTATATTTTTTTGTATTAATTTTGAGTTTTATTAAAAAAGAAAATAGTTTATTTACATATATGTACTTAGTAAAATAAAATAAATATCAAATAAATATGAAAAAATATAGAAAATTATTTTTGGCATTTTTTATATTTAGACAAAAAATAATAAAGTCAGAATAAAAAATAAAAATGTCAAAATGATAAATATTTAAATAAATGAGCCAGAGGGTGTAAACAGAAAATAGGGGTGTTAGAAGTGAAAACAAACAGGCCCAGCCCATCCAGACTTCTTCTTCTTCCTCTTGTTCACAAAACACGCGCTTCTGTGCATCAATGGCTAACTCCTGATTCTTTAATTTTTTGACAAAACTTATAACATGAACATTGTAGAGAATTAAACAATGAATTCAACCATATAAAAAACTTGGATTAACTCTCAATGACCAGAGAGAATTTCTCTGGCCCTAATTTCTAACCTAGTGTTTTCAGAAAGTTCATGAGTGAAATTCTCTCAGCACGATTAATGTAAATGAAAACTAAGCATATGTATGGCTTCAGGGCTATGAGTACAACATATTTCATTCACAAACCTAAGCCTAACCATTCCTAAATAGGGAGATAGAAGTCCATGAAATACCTGTTTCAGTTGACTTCGAGCTGGACAATGCAGCAACCTTCAATGGTGTTTGAGCTTCTCTTGAGCTTGCCTGAGGTCCAAGGAAGCTTCTCCGATGCTTGGCTTGCTTTGAAACAACTTGAATCATGCTGTAGAACTCAACCTGCAGAGCTTTGAAATGAAAATGGCAAAGTGTGTTAGAGGTGTTACAGCTTGCAATGGGGGCCTGTGATAGTTCAGGTGAGTTGATTAGAAGGTGTTTGAACTATCTTTGGACAAAACGTACGATGGAATTTTGTTGTGGCTTGCAGAATGCAAAACCTGCCCTGTTTTGCAGAAAAACAGTGATTCTGAGTATGAGGAGGTTTGAGTGATGAAAGGGTTGTGTTTTAGTCTTGTTGGGAGGTATGGAACTTGTCTACAATGTTTGTTTAAGCTTGTGTTAACAGATATGAAAGATTTCTTATGTTTTGCAAGTTTTCTCTACTTGAAGTTCAAATGTGGAAGTGAAGTTATAGGCTTCTATAGGCTGTCAAATATGCTTGCATACATTGCTCTTGGCACCTCTGTTTTGTGGATTTGTTTTGCTGCAAGAGATCTTGGACCAATGCTCAAGGATTGTTGGTTTGACATAAAGCATACTTAAGCAAAAATGGAAATTTGCCTTTTTCTACTTAAGGCTTAATCTTGTGTATAATGTCCAAATGAAAAAAACCAAGGCTTAGACTGATGGATTGGAATTAAATTATGGAGTGTGAAGTGGTTTAGAGGCCTGCAAACTAGTGTAAGGCATGCTGATTTGAAAATGCAAGTTTGTATGAAAATGTATTGGTCATGGACAAAAGTGAGTTTTTGCCAACTTCAAGCATTCGATTCTCTCTAACCACAAGGGTGTTTGAGGAGTTCTTGGACAATTTGGAAAGCTTGGAACATGTAATATAATCCATATTTGAAATTCAATTTGATACTCCAAGTGGAACTATGTGAAAAATGGCCAAGAAGATGTGTCAAAATCCTGCCTAAACTAGGGCAAAATTTCCCTAAGTTAAAAGTTTTAGGTACCCTTGTTCCAAAATTCATAACTTGAGATACAAGCTTATTTTGAGAAAACTTTGTGAATAAAAGTTGTAGACTTTGTGATGGACTACAACTTTCATGTTTCAAGTTTTGTTTGAATCCATTTGCATCTTGGTGAACAAATGGGACAAAGTTAGGAAAAAATAAGAAAATTTCATAACTTAGAAAATTTCTAAGTTATGAAAATTTTCATTTTAAACCCTAATTTGCGTTTTTGGGTTTCTTGATGAACAAGTTTCATAATTTGACATGTCTTGATGAAAAATAAATCTTGGCACTTGATTTTGACCAAAAAGTCAAAGTTTGACTTTTCAGTATATAGTCAAATTTTGATCAGTTGACTGAAAAATTCATCTGTCAATCCTATGCAATTGAGATCTTCTGAACTTGTTGAATGGGTCAAGACAATTTCATTGAGTCCTTGTGTCCATGGTTGATCTTGATTTGCCATTGGTTAGGTCAAACAGTAAAAAATTGCCTTTGTACAGTCAAAACGCTAAAAATGACCATTTTGCCCTTTTGGTGATCTGATCAAGTTTCTTGTGGAATTGTGATCCAAACTTGATCAAATTACATATGCGAGTTCATTATGTTGATGTGGGTCAAAAATCATGAAGTTTGACTGTCAATTGGCCACAGTTGACTTTTTCCCCAATACAGTTGATTTCTAGGTCAACTGTTCAATTGACTGGACAAAAATTTGAATCAAGGCTTGAAACTTGGTATGGATAAACTTGTGAGTCCAACATGAAGTATGAAAGTCACATTGGGCATTGTGGGTCAAAATATCCTTGTGCAAACTCAAACCCTAATTTAGGTCAACAGTGCAAGGAAGTGTCTTGAGCAGAGCAAACCCTAGCTTGATCTTCAGTTCTAAGAGTCTTGTGATGAGAAAATGTTGATGAAATGGGAGGCCAAATTTGGGGGTACAACAGTTATTGTTAAAGATCCTATACCTGGATATGGGGCACCTTTTTAGGTAAGTAGTAATAAATCATAGAGGTTTTACGGCATAGACCGATACAGATGAAGTGATGGCTATGTTAGCATGACACTCTGGCTTGTACAAATGTTCCTTGAGTCAGTCAAGGATAACATTAGGCTTCCTTATAGTGTCATTAATCTCTAATTGACCTTTAGAACCATTAATTGACTAATCCTAGCCATTAGAAAGTAGTGAGATAGTCGACTTTGGTTCCGACCGAAGATTGGTTGATACTCGATGGTACACTCATTGAGATTGGACTTTTGGGATATTTTGACGGTAATACTTTGGTGCTTGAGTTGAAACAATGCCTGACATAAAGGTCAATGATATGAGACTCCCTAGAACCCGATTACTATTGCTAGGACATGTTGAGCCAACTAAAACTTCAAGAGGGTACTTACTTACAAACTCAATGAAAGCCTGAACCTAAGGCTACTTGTGTGACTTGTCTTCTTTCATTATTTAACAACTTGAACTCCTTGCAAGGTTTTGTTTGTATTCATTATCTAACAATGTGAGTTCCTTGCAGGACTTGTTTGTAGTCATTATCTAATAACTTAGACTTCTTGCAATATTTACTTGTTTAGATCACCTTGCACTTTTGTTTGGTGCATAGCATACAGATCACGACATCATGCTATATCATTTTCATTAACCATTTCAAGGATCTCAAAGGGCCTGTGATGCAGGTTATGATGAATAGGACGTCTAGCAAGGGGTAAGGGGATTTTTTTCCTCTAGCCAATGTCGTTAAAGCACGATGTCTTGAGTCAGTGGCTATGACCCACTCGACATGGTGAGCTTGATTCTGGTAAAAGGACATTCAATGATACGAAGTTCTTCAATCGAAGTTGCAATCATATTCAGTTGCTAACATTTTATTGTGTTTCCCCCGCGAGATCCTTGAAATAATTGCATGAATATCATTACATAACATGTATTCTCAAGACAAGTTTCTCATTTTCTCGCTGTTTATTTTAGCAAGGAAAATGACTCTCAAACAGAACGACAGAGATCTCTAAACTCAAGATGCTTAGTTCAAGGAAATGTTCCTAAATCTATCCAAGGGGACAAGAAGATTTGAGAAATCTCGTCAGCAAACTTCATCAAGACAAATACAACCTTATGGGATGAACGGCTGGAATTGGGGTTCAAATCATTAATCAACCTCCGATGATACAGGAAGTTGGCTTGGTTAAAAGTAGGTCTTTTTGGATTACTACTACAATCAAGTCCAACAATGTCCTCTTCAATAACAATAGGGGAATCCGTGTAAGTAGGATGCACCCAAAAGACGATTTACCGAAATCATCGTGTCATTGGCTCAAGCATTGAAACACATGTTGAAGTCCAAGCTAGTGACAGTGAAGGACCCTCCTCAAAAGCCCAATACTTTGTCTCCCCATTACAATCATAAAGAAAGGTACGCATACCACTCCAACAGTCCTGGAAACGACACTAACATCTGTTGGACGTTGAAGAACAAAATTTAAGACCTGATCGCTGAAGGAGCATTAAAATTTACACAAGATGGTCAACTTGAGTTTTTATGTCATCCCTCAAAGGCACACCATCTGAAGTGACAAGTTCAGACAGAGAGGCTTTTGTTCATTAGAATTTTCAAATTGTAATTTCTTTTGATTGTTCGAACACTTATTTCATGTCAAACTTTGTTATTCCATTAATGCATTACATATGTTTGTCTTGAATTAATCCAATCGTTGTCACTATACTGAAACTATGCTTTTACTTCCTTTTTGTGATATTCAACTGTCGATTAAAAGCTTAAACCTTTAGAGGGAGGATGACGAAAACAATACCATAATCTAATACAGTATGCTTTTGAACAGACCTTGTTGATGATGTACATGCGTTCTTTCAAATCCTAAACAATGGAGTTATAAGGAAGATAATCCTTAGTCAACCCCTTTGATTCTAAGAAGTAGGAGTGTAAGTTCAGATGCGCCTAAGAGGGGGGGGGGGGGGGGTGGATTAGGTTCTTTAAAACTCTTTCTAAATTGTATGAATATTTTTGCACGAGTTTCTTTTCTTTCTTTTTCTGATAAGTGATGAAAGCAGTAAATGCGGAAAGTAAAAAACACAGAGATGTATCCTGGTTCCCCTCACAGTCCGAGAGTACTCCAGTCCTCTTTCAACATGAAAGATATTTCCTTATAGTTGGTAATTTGTATAAAGACTACCAAACAACCAAGAACAATCCTCTGGGACCGAGAACAATCCTCTTGGATTTTCACTAAGACCATAAAGAGAACAATCCTCCCTAAGTGTCTTTCTTGTTTCCAACAATCTTGAAAACAAGTATACAATAGTTTGTTTGATTTGTATAAGAGTTTTAATAATGAAAGATAAATGTCAATCACTTGATTGATCTTTTCTATTCAATATGAAATTTAAGATGGAATACTCTTCTAAGTGCTCAAGAACAATTTTCAGTATGCATATGAAAATGATGAACAAAAATCTTGAGTATAAAGAGTATGATAAAAAAAATAGAAAGTTGTTAGTGATTGTTGTTGTATTTCTTTTGTTTTTATTTCAAAATTCTAAATTAAAATAATTTATAGTGTAGTAATACCTCTTCAATGAAACATAGAAATGTTTAAACCATTTTTACTAAAACAATGTATATGAAAAGATACAAGGATTGCCATGAAAAGGTGTTACCAAAGGTTGCTGGAAAAATAAAATTTTTTAAAATTTAAGGCACAACAACCGGTTGCACTAAAGCAACAATCGATTGCTGTAAAAGCAACGTTTAAAAAATTTGAAAAATATAACTATGACAACCGATTGTCATTTAGGAGCAATCGATTGCTCATAGGCCAACGTTCAAAAAATTTGAAAATAAAACACATGACAATCGATTGCTGCTAGATGATAATCGATTATTGTCAAACATAAACTTTTTATTTTTGACTGCAACCGATTGTCCTAGCATGACAATCGATTACTTGTGTAAAAAAATTGAAAAATCATTATTTTTCAAAGATTTTAAGCAATTTAAAACATCTTTCTTTAATCATACATAGTATATACTCAAAATATTATTTTAATAAAGTAAATGCATGATTAAAAATAGTTGTAGCACTAAGAGCGTAAGATCAAAAATTTCATATACCTTAAGCCATAAGTCTTGAAAACTTGATCTTGATCAATGAATCTTTGCTTGAGATAAATCTTCTATCTTGATCCATTCATTTTTGCATGCTAGCTTGTCTTCATCAAAACATTTGGAAAGATTGATTTCACAGTCTCCCCCTTTTTGATGATGACAACCATTGCTTGAAGTTTGGAGTGCATCTTGGTTTTCTCTAATCAAGTTGTTTAAAAACTCCCCCTAAGTCAAAGACTCCCCATTGATCTATTGCATGAGGGTTTTGAAGATTGCTTGCTTGCTGCAATTAGGGTTAGAGAAACATAAAAGAAACTACAAAGTCTTCTCCCCCTTTGTCATTAGCAAAAAGGAATGGAAAAGAAGATCATAAAATTTTTGCACATAGAAACAACATAGCATAAATAAAGTTTGCATACAAAGATATAACAAAAAAACAAAGTGCACAAAACGAATAAAATTGAGAGAGCAACCGGTTGTCATGGAGTGACAACCGATTGTTGTGAAAACAGAAACTAAATTTTTTTTAGCAACAACCGATTGTCACTCTATGACAACCGATTGTCATTAGTGAAAAAGTGAAAAATAGTTAATTTTGGGGGATTTCATGGTCATATATCAAAAATTTAGTAATAAAAACATGGATCATGATATATTACCATAAAGTTAAGATTAAGATCATAGCCATGTACCTTAATTAGATAATGTCATTTTCGTCCAAGATACCTAGCTCTCTTCGGATCTTGAAAAACGGTTCTCTTGCCAACGATTTAATGAATATATCTGCTAGTTGATTATACGTATCCACGAAGGTGACTTTGACATCTCCTTGAAGTACATGATCACGAAGAAAGTGATATCGAATGTCGATATGCTTTGTTCTAGAATGCATCACAGGATTTTTTGTAATGTTGATTGCACTTGTGTTGTCGCATCGAAGTGGAATGCATCCAAGGTCGAGTCCGTAGTCACGGAGTTGTTGCTTGAGCCATATAATTTGCACACAGCAACTACCCACTGCAATGTATTCCGCCTCGGCCGTACTAAGAGCCACACAAGCTTGTGTCTTGCATGCCCAAGAGACTAATGCATTTCCCAAAATGTGACAAGTGCCACTTGTGCTTTTTCTATCTATTTTACATCCTGCATAATCAGCGTCAGAATAACCAATTAAATTGCATATATTACCTTTTGGGTACCATAGGCCTACATTGGTTGTTCCTTTGAGATATTTCATGATTCTTTTTACCGCCATAAGGTGAGATTCCTCTGGGTTTGCTTGAAATCATGCACACAGACATACATTGAACATGATGTCAGGACGACTTGCCGTTAAGTATAATAGTGAGCCAATCATGCCTCGATATTTAGTAATATCAATGGAAATAACAGATTCATCTTGATCAATATAAGTACCGGATCCCATTGGCGTGTGCATTGATTTGTAATTATCCATATCAAACTTTTTCAAAAGTTCCTTGCAATATTTTGATTGATTGATGAAGATACCATCTTTCAGTTGCTTAATTTGCAATCCAAGGAAATAGTTCATCTTGCCCATCACAGACATCTCAAATTCTCCTTGCATCATCAACGAGAATTCTTCACACAAATCTTTGTTAGTTGAACCAAATATAATATCATCGACATAGACTTGTACTAATAAAGTGTCACCTTTGATCTTCTTTATGAACAAGGTCTTATCCACTTTACCTTTCTCGAAACCTTTGTCGCATAAGAATGTACTGAGTCTGTCATACCATGCTCTAGGTGCTTGTTTTAAGCCATAAAAAGCTTTTCTCAACTTAAAGACATGTGAAGGATTCTTGAAGTCTTCAAAGCCCGGGGGTTGTTTGACATAGACTTCTTCATTGATGTAGCCAATTAAGAATGCGCTTTTGACGTCCATTTGGTAAAGCTGAAAACTCAATGAACAAGAGTAAGCAAATAAAACACGGATAGCTTGTAACCTTGCAACCGGAGAAAAAGTTTCTTCAAAGTCAATTCCCTCTTCTTGGTTGTATCCTTGGGCTACCAATCTTTCTTTGTTTCGAACAATTATACCGTTCTCATCAAGTTTGTTTTTGAACACCCATCTGGTACCCATGATGTGTTTGTCACTTGGTCTAGGAACAAGTTCCCAAACTTGATTTCTCTCGAACTGATTTAATTCTTCTTGCATAGCAATCATCCATTGGTCATCTCCTAATGTGTCATCGACTTTGGAAGGTTCGATTTGAGAAACGAACGCCATGTTCAAGCAAGCATCTTTGAGATTCAATCTTGTTGAAACGCCTTGACTAATGTCACCGATGATTTTATCAATAGGGTGATCTCTATGGGTTCTCCATTCCTTAGGTAGATCATTGACATTTGATTCATCCTGAATTTGTTCTTCTTGTTGTTCTAATTGATTCTCATTGTTGGTCTTGGAGCCATTTTCTTGAGGAATATCTAAAATCTTATCATCATCATTTAAAACAATAGTATCCTCCTCGAAGGGGTTAGATTCATCAAATGATACGTGCATGGATTCCTCAATAGTTAAAGTTCTTTTATTGTAAATACGATAAGCTTTACTAGATAAGGAGTATCCAAGAAAAATACCTTCATCCGATTTTTCATCAAACTTACCAAGGTTGTCTTTGTCGTTGTTAAGGACAAAACATTTGCAGCCAAAGACATGAAAGAATGAAATATTTGGTTTCCTTCCTTGAAAGAGTTCATACAGAGTCTTCTTCAAGATAGGTCGAATATTAACTCTATTGCTTACAAAGCATGCCGTGCTTACAGCATCCACCCAAAAGTATTTTGGAAGGTTTGAATCACTAAGCATTGTCCTTGCAAGTTCAATAAGAGACCTATTCTTCCTTTCTGCAACTCCATTCTGTTGAGGAGTCCTTGGTGCTGAGAAATTATGTGATATTCCATGTTCTTCAAAGAAATCTTCAAAGGAGGAATTCTGGAATTCTCCACCATGGTCGCTTCTTATGGAGGCAATAGATAGTGACTTCTCATTTTGAATTTGCTTTGCATATTTCTTGAACGTCTTGAATGCATCATTTTTCTGCACTAAAAAGAGTGTCCAAGTATATCTAGAAAAGTCATCAACAATAACTAGAGCGTATACATTACCTCCGAAGCTTCTTGTTCTTGAAGGGCCAAACAAGTCCATATGAAGCAATTATAGTGGCCTAGTAGTGGACACCACATTCTTGGATTTGAAAGTTGATTTTGTTTTCTTTCCCTTTTGACATGCATCGCAAAGTCTATCTTTGATGAACTTTATCTTAGGCAGTCCAACAACAAGGTCATGCTTAATCAATTTGTTTAAATGCTCCATATGAATATGAGCGATTCTTTTGTGCCATAGCCATGAGTCGTTGTTGTTTGCCATGAGACATTTAACCTTCAAAGACAAATCATTAAGGGAAATCATAAAAATATTATTTACTCTTTTACCTTTAAGTTTAGCCTTATGTGTGACTTCATCTTCTATCAAACATTCATCTTTAGTGAACTTGATCTTGAAACCTTTGTCACATAGTTGGATAATACTTAGAAGATTGTGCTTTAGTCTTTCGACATAAAGAACATCTTCAATTGATGTCAAAGGTGGACCACCAACTTTGCCTATGCCAAGAATCTTTCCTTTGTTGTTTTCTCCATACGTCACATAACCCTTGGCCTTTTAGATGTGAAAATTTGTCGATATCTCCCGTCATATGCTTGGAACAACCACTATCAAGATACCATATATTTGAAGTGGTCGTCAAGCTTACCTCATCATATTCGCTTTCGGAGTGGTGTGAGGCCATTAATGCAAGATTGGCACTTTCGTCGCTATCGGAGTCGGATGACGAACTCAGTTCAACATCTTCCCATGCAACATATGCTTTCTTATCTTTTGATTCCTTCTTGCCTTTGTAGCCACTTTTCTTTGAAAGTTTTGGACAGTCCAGTTTGATGTGGCCTTGTTTACCACATTCATAACAAGTAACTTCTTGTGTTTATGAGGATCCTTCCTTCTTCTTGAAGTGTTTCTTCTTCTTTGAGTGCGAGAAGGCTTTGTCATTTTTACCAAAGAATTTTCCAAGTCTTCTAACGAGAAGCATGAAGTTTTCATCTTCATCAGGATTATCTTTCTCTTCGTCTTCCTTGGAGTCAATCTTCAAGGAAATGTTCTTATACTTCTTTTCTTGATTTTCACGTTTTTCCAATCTACCAAGTTTTGTCTCGTATTCTTGAAGTTTCTCAAACAAAGTTGCGAATGTCATAGTAGCGAGAATCTTTTTTTCTGAGATTGCCGTTACTTTTGGTTGCCATTCTTTAGTCAAGGATCTGAGCACTTTTAGGTTCAACTCATCATTGGTCAATGTTTTGCCAAGTGCCCTTAGATGATTTGTTAGATGCACAAATCTCTTTTGTAAATCAATAATGGATTCTCCAGGTTGCATACGGAACAATTCATATTCTTGACTTAACGTATTAAGTCTCGATCTCTTTACTTCAGTTGTTCCTTCATGTGTTTCAACCAGTGTATCCCAAATTTCTTTTGCCGTTGTACATGCTGAGACACAGAAGAATTCATCCATACTAAGTGCGCTTTGAAGGAGGTTTATTGCCTTTTTGTCATACAAGACCTTTTTCTTATCATCATCATCCCATGCAGTTTTAGGCTTTGATGAGCCAACGCCGTTTACTACAGTTACTGGAAGAAAAGGGCCATTTTGGACAGCATCCCATATTTATTCTCCTTGTGCTTCTAGATGAGCCTTCATACGGATCTTCCAGAAATTAAAGTATTCACCACAGGATAGAGGAGGCTTGTTGCTGCTGCCACCGTCTCTGAACACAGAATTGTTGTTTGCGGAAGTCATTCTGGATCTAGTAGGAACAGGTTACCTATAACCTGCTCTGATGCCAATTGTAAGTTCAGATGCGCCTAAGAGGGGGGGGGGGGGGGGGTGAATTAGGTTCTTTAAAACTTTTTCTGAATTGTATGAATATTTTTTCACGAGTTTCTTTTCTTTCTTTTTCTGATAAGTGATGAAAGCAGTAAATGCAGAAAGTAAAAAACACAGAGATGTATCCTGGTTCCCCTCACAGTCCGAGAGTACTCCAGTCCCCTTTCAACATGAAAGAGATTTCCTTATAGTTGGTAATTTGTAAAAATACTACCAAACAACCAAGAACAATCCTCTTGGACCAAGAATAATCCTCTTGGATTTTGACTAAGACCACAAAGAGAACAATCCTCCCTAAGTGTCTTTCTTGTTTCCAACAATCCTGAAAACAAGTATACAATAGTTTGTTTGATTTGTATAAGAGTTTGAATAATGAAAGAGCAATGTCAATCACTTGATTGATCTTTTATATTCAATATGAAATTTAAGATGGAATACTCTTCTAAGTGCTCAAGAACAATTTTCAGTATGCATATGAAAATGATGAACAAAAATCTTGAGTATAAAGAGTATGATAAAAAAAATAGAAAGTTGTTAGTGATTGTTGTTATATTTCTTTTGTTTTTATTTCAAAATTCTAAATGAAAATAATTTAGAGTGTAGTAATACCTCTTCAATGAAACATAGCAATGTTTAAACCATTTTTACTAAAACAATGTATATGAAAAGATACAAGGATTGCCATGAAAAGGTGTTACCAAAGGTTGTTGGAAAAATAAATTTTTTCAAAATTTAAGGCACAACAACTGGTTGCACTAAAGCAACAATCGATTGTTGTAAAAGCAACGTTTAAAAATTTTGAAAAATATAACTATGACAACCGATTGTCATTGAGGAGCAATCGATTTCTCATAGGCCAACGTTCAAAAAAATTGAAAATAAAACACATGACAATCGATTGCTGCTAGATGACAAATGATTGTTTTCAAACAAAAACTTTTTGTTTTTGACTGCCACCGATTGTCCTAGCATGACAATCGATTGCTTGTGTACAAAAATTGAAAAATCATTATTTTTCAAAGATTTTAAGCAATTTAAAACATTTTTATTTAATCATACATAGTATATACTCAAAATATTATTTTAATAAAGTAAATGCATGATTAAAAATAGTTTTGAGCACTAAGAGCATAAGATCAAAAATTTCATATACCTTAAGCCATAAGTCTTGAAAACTTGATCTTGATCAATGAATCTTTGCTTGAGATAAATCTTCTATCTTGATCCATTCATTTTTGCATGCTAGCTTGTCTTTATCAAAACATTTGGAAAGCTTGATTTCACAAGGAGATTTCTTTTTCACACAAATTGAAACCTTTAATCATAACCTGGGGTAGGGTAGTATCTCAGTTTATTCAATGGTGCATTCAAATGCAAGCTTTACCCTCGTACACGAGGATTAGTGTCGAAGATACTCTTCTAAATCAAAAGACAGTGATGGCTCCTCGTAATCACTAAAACAGGCAGTCATTATCTCTCAAAAGAAAATCTCGCTAAGTTAAAACCTATGAAGGAAAATTAAGAAGAAAAAACTGGGGCATCCCACTGACTGTAATCACAAAAATAACTGTTCAGGCAAAAGGTATGGATGATAAAATATATAAAAAAGAGGTCGCTACAAATCCTCAAAAAAAGAAAAGGTTACAAAAATGATTGCCTTCTCAAATAAACTTTCAGTATCCGAACCATCACTGGTATATCAGGGAAAAGATTCCAGACTCAATTAGGATCTAAACGCACAATTAACTGATTATAGGAATGAATAACATCACGAAGAATGGTTTGGATACAAATAAATTTTGAGCCCTTATCCTCTGTTTCTTAAACCGTGAACCAGGCCACGCTACATCCCTTAAAAGTCCTAGCTGAAGCGTGGGTTAGTTCAAAACAATACTGTTACAAAAGGTATCCTGACTCCTGTAAGGTTTACTATAAATCCTGAGTTGAATTCATATTCTTACAAAATTTTGTTTGTTTACTAAAAATGCATTTTTAAAACTTCAAGACAGACATAAGCTTTGCATTCTTTAAATGCCATTGTTTGCATATGACTAATCATTCGACAGTAGAGAAATTCGCACGACGGAAATTCAATGAACAGAAATCCTCTCAATGAATAGAATCACCTCAGATGGAAAAAAAATCCAGTAAAAGGCCTTTCATAATCCAGGGGCATGACATGGTGTCAAACTGATAAGGGGGAAGTCGAGTCAAGATTCAAGGAATCTCTCAAAAGTGTCGAATAGCCAGGGGCAGACCTCCATCTGAATCACTTGGGGCATTATACATGAGTTCCAGCAAAGGGCCATGTATGATCAAGCAAACATTTTTTGGTAGTGCTGCAACACTTACTACTATGGACAATGACAAATCTCTGCACCCCGTGAAAACGGACATAGTCGGAAAATACTACACATGAAAAAAAAATACCCGATAGGTTGACTGGCCTAGGCAAAATAAAGGCATCCCGGCGAACCAAAAAGTTGTACACCCGCCAATTCGAAAACCTGACTATGTCCCGTCATCTCGTCACTTGTCTATCAGTATAAGACTTATCTCCCTGACCAGCATTCACCAAGGTCTCTAGAAGTTGAGGTATGTTCAAGTCTCCACGGACCACCACAGAGCCAATTCCATGAGATTATCTCCACAAAGTCATACATTCCCCGCAATTCCCCCGGAAGATCGCTCTGGCCGATAAAGGAGTATGATTTTCTTCCTGTTAATATCACCAACCTACGGAGTTTCAATCAGTACAGTTCATGGAGTTTCTCTTCCCCAGCTGAGCTTGTTCCTCCAAGGTTGTAAAACCCCTTTCAGACTTCTTCTCTCCAACAGAGTTCATTTCCTTAACAAGGTTGTTTCCTCAGCAAGAGTACGTCTCCATCAATAGGGTTTATTTCCCCAAACAGTTTATCATCTTCTAGATACAGTGAAAATACAATCAAGATACAAATTAATTCTGGCACTCATTCCAAATTTCTCTTCTAAATACAGTACAAATACAATCAAGACAAAGATTCATTATGGCACTCATTCCAGATTTCTCTTCCAGATGCAATTCAGATATGATCCAAATATGGATGTCATTACGATACTCATTCAGTACATCTTTCAGATATGGTTCAGATATAGTCCAGATATGGATATTATTCTGATACCCATTTAATAAATCTTCAGATACAATCTAGGCATGTATTTTTTATAACACTCCCCAGCTTGAGTGTGCTTCTACCACAAATCACTAGAAAATCCCTCTCTCCAATGAATTCGTCACTGAAGAAGAGAAAAACACAAGAAGGGGGTTGAATTGTAAAAACTTGAAATCAATTGCAGTCAACACAGTATTTTTATCCTGGTTCGTTCGATCTCAAACTACTCCAGTCCACCCGTCAAGGTGATTTCGCATCTCTCTCCAACGAGGTCTTAATACACTATATTCGACTGAATATTACAACTGCTTTAACAACTACTAAAGCCTTCTTGAGTCAAACCACAAACCGGTTTCTCAAGGGAATACTTTCTTACAGATAATTGAAATCTAAGTATGTTGAATGTTTTCTACAAAAACTGTTTATCACAACTGTGATACTACACCCGTTTAAGCTTATGAGAACTAGAGTGCTAAAGTAATTGAGTAAAGAAATTGAGAGCTTTAGCAAACTGAGAGTGAGGAAGATGATGAATAGCTTTTGGCGTGTAGAGGGTTGTAGAGCATTAGCCAATTCAATCTTCACTGTGTTGTTTATATAGCATTGGAAATAAGGTACGTTGGAGTAGTTAATTCCATTTCAATGCCAATAACATTCTTTCCTTATTAAGCAGATTTTGTCTGGAATGGTGCCGTTGGTAATAAATCATCTTGAATGCACAATACCGTTGCTATTTAAGCGTGTTCTGGCTTTGGCTCATTCTGACGCTGCTAGGTGCTGATGAATTGTTGTCTTGATCAGAGTCCAGATTATTACGCGCAAATCTGTTCATCACGCTTCAGCGTAAGCACAAGTTGATCTTCTGATTCTGGCATCTGATACGACATCTTCTGATGCTGATGATGATGTTTTCTTGCTGATATCCATCAGAGTTTCTGTAAAACAGAATGTAATTTTTAGGCAGCATATATGTCTTACATGAATCATACAATTAATATATCTTTGCATTTTGTTATCATCAAAACTTAAACTTAGGGTAGTAGATTCAAACTTTGTTCTAACAATCTCCCCCTTTTTGATGATGACAAAAACTAGATATTTTTAATTGAGAATTAACGTGAAAAGTGTCAGAGATAACCACATAGTAAAGAGTATCATAATTAAATAGGAAGTTATCAAAGATAAGAGGATAAGGGATAAAGAGATATCAGAGTTTAGATCAGAGATACTCCCCTTGAGTTTATTACTTCCCTTTTTAATTCCATGATTCCTTCAGGATCAGATCTTTATTGACTTTCTTTGAACATCAGAACGTCAGAGCTTCAGTGATGCTTCAGTGTATCAGAGATGATCAACTTCTTGTACCTGTAGACTTATGCAAAAACAGAAAACATTCAAGTATATCAGAGTGTTAGAATGTATGAGACTTTTTGTCTCAGTAATCCGTTATTGAAAAATATCATTCTTGTTAAAAGTGTAAGTAATAAAAGCTAAAACGATCAGAGCATAAAAACTGTTATATTTAATTCAAAGCTTAGAAGATAGTACAGAAAACATAGAAAGAAAACAATGAAAATATCATGAATGAAAAACTAAGGTTGGGGTGGCAAGCGTGTGAATAGAGTCTCTAGCATTGTTTTGATCTGATCAGCAGTTTCATTCTGCTTGTGCACCATGCTGACTACTGTATCAATCTTTCTGTCTTGCACATCCATCCTTTCCTTCATCTTCTGATCATTCTCATCCATTCTTTGCTGCAGACGAATATCATTCTGCTTCAGCTCTTCCAGAGTCTGCCTGTCCAAGGCAGCTTGAGAAACGTCAGAAGCAGGATGCTTCTGAGAGCTTTCTGCAACATCTTCTGCTTGACTAACCTCTTCAGCTTGAGTTGACTGATCTTCTGCTGGCTGAACTTTTGAAGCTGGACGCTTGTCAGACCATGGCTCACTATCCAGAAAGAGCACTTTTTCCTTCAGCAGCTGACTTCCAACTTCCTTCAGCAGCTTGCTGAAGTTCTGTTGGGCCTGTTCATAGTTGATATCTTGCAGCTTGAGGGATTCAGCGCGTACCCATATTCTGAATTGTGTCCAGAGTTGGTCTGAGGCAGCAGGATCAATCATTCCAGGACAAACCTGCTTTAGAGAAGCAATCCAATTCTGCAAGCCTGTTTCAAAATTCAAAATGCCAGCACCAACATCTAGCTGTTTGGGTTTGGGGATGGCTATTTTATTTTTGAGATCAGCAAGACGGTCAAGGATTGTTAAATCAATGAAGGTCCTGCTGTGGTCTTCTGTAGTTTGTTTGGGAGATGGAGTGGGAGAATCAGAGATGATTATTGGACTGTTTCGAGTATTTGGAGGGGTAGTTTCTGGTGAGGATGGCAGCTGGGGTATGTTTATAGTTGTACCACAAGGCAGCTGGATTTCCAAGGGTTGTGGTTCAGAGGATTGAGGAGAATGAGGTTCAGGAGTTTGATGTTCAGGTGATGGAGTTTCAGAGTGTTGAAACTCAGGTTGTGGAGGTGATGGTTGAGGTGAAAGTGGATGAAGTTCTGGTTGTGGAGAGGGAGGAGGAATTTCTGGTTGTGGAGAAGGAGTTGGAATTTTTGGTTGTTCTGGTATTGGGGATAGTGTGGCTGCTGGTTGTGGTGAGTGGGGAGTTTCTGGTTGAATGTTTGGATTTTCTGAGAGGGGAGCGGAAGAACGTTGATCAATTTCAGAAAGAACTTTGTGAAGTTCTGATTCTGTTGATGGTGTGGGTTTTGGATTTTTGGTGCAGGATCTCCTGAGAGTCAGTGACTCAGAAGGGTCAGCTTCTGGTTCGGTTTAATCAATTGTTGGTATGGGGATTGGAAGTTCATATGTAGCTGGGGTTGGGATTGATGTTGGAATAGCAGAAGAATTTAAAACATTAGCAGCAGATAGATTACCTCTCCTCTTAGGGGTCTGCTGGGATGGTCCTTCTGAAGTAGCCTTTCTTTTCTTCGTCTTCTTCACAGTAACTTCTGGATTTTGCTGGTGCAAATCTTTAATGTTCAGAGTGAGATCTGTACCATCAGCCTTGCAAGCGTCCAAGTATCTGAGAAAAATGACTGGTTTAGAGTTAATCTCAGAAAATATTGGAAAGTCGTCCAGAGGGACTCTTCTGTTGGTGATGTCAGCAAGAGAAGTAACGCTGGGCTCCTTTCTGATATTCTCTATCAGTTTCATTTTCTTCAGATTCTTGGCGTTCAGAGGCTTGCCAACAGTAGGTTCAATAGAACTTAATTCTTGTGCTTCTGTAAGGTGTTCTATCAGCCTATTATCAGTCAAAATATCTGATATTAACCTGCCAAAGGGTATCCAATCCCTTTTTGTCCTTTCTTCTTCCCTTGTCTCCTTGACGCTGGTCCTGAGGTGATTAAACAGAAGATGAGCCAAGTTAATCTTTACCTTCTGATAAATAAAATAGATCAGAAACTGCTGATCTATATTTATATAATTAGGAGAGCTTGTGGGCTTCCTGTGATTAAAGCACCCCAGAATAATCTTCGCCCATATTCTGTGTTGATCCTTTAACTCTCTGATTTTGCTGCTGGGAACCCCATGGGTGAAAATCTCCCTTGCAATGACAGCAGCATCTGAGCATCTTTCTGCCATGTCGATACAGCAGATGCCACCACCGTTGTATCCAATCAATCTTGCAATGTGATCCTCATTGATCACAATCTTCTTTCCCATTATGTAGGAGGTAACTTGATGTGTTGATGAGGACGCATGAATCCAGAACTCCTTGACCAATACTGGGAACGTTGGACCCACCAACCTATCAAAATATCTCTCCCATCCTTGTTCCCTAACTTCTTCTGTCAAATCGAATCCATTTTTTTTTCAGACTGGAGAAATCAACAATCAGTTCAGACAGAACTTCCAAGTTCTTCACTGGTGTAAGGAGAGTTCTGAAGGGAATTTTGTATTGTTCAGATGAAGCCTCCTTCTGAGAACCTGCAGAAACATTGCTAGAGGTTGCCATGTTCACACTTAGGGTTTCTGAAATTTTTTTTAAGAAAAGGGTTTCTTTTGAAAGGGGATGAACACACAAGAAGAATGCAGAAAATATTTGTATGAATGTAGGAGACGGTAATAATTTAATGAATGATGTTAATGTGCTTAAATAGATTTCAAAATATGTTTTGAAAACGTAAACAGTTTTAAGAAAGAGAAGTAATTCATGATTACGTTTTAACTCATGATTATGTGCATTAAATGCTTGCTGATTTTGGGGGATTTGAGAAAGATACTTGGAACGGTTACCAGACATGTGTCTCAATGCACCCAATCAGCGTTTTGCCTTCTCAGAAGCGTGCACGCGTGTTCTGCTTCAGAGATTTGCTGATGATTGGATGACACTTGTTTGATTTAGTGAGCAGCACGTCTATCCTTGAGGTGAAACGCTCAGATCTTTAAGAATAGAATCTCATACAATCTGCATGTCTATCTTTCTGAAAGGAGATTGATCAGAAGTTCACAGTAAAAAGAAAACACATTATGAAGGTTAAAATATAAAATTAAAACATTTTCACTCTGGGCAGAGTTTCATGTTGAGATGTTTCAGAATGAAATTGAACCTATCTTCAGAAAGAGGTTTAGTGAAGATATCAGCCCATTGATGGTCTGTATCAATAAATTTTAAGTTCAAAATTCCTTTCTGAATATAGTCCCTAATGAAGTGATGTTTTATTTCTATATGCTTAGCCCTAGAATGCAAAATAGGATTTTTACTTAAGCAAATGGCAGAAGTATTGTCACAGAGTATAAGGATGTTACTCTCAAAAATCTGGAAGTCTTCAAGCTGACTTTTCATCCAGAGCATTTGTGTGCTGCATCCAGCTGCTGCTATGTACTCAACTTCTGCTGTTGATAGCGCAATTGTGGATTGCCTTTTGCTGGACCAAGAGATCAGATTTTCTCCCAGAAACTGGCAGCTTCCAGAAGTACTTTTACGCTCTACTCTGTCTCCAGCAAAGTCAGCATCGCATTAGCCTACTAAGCTGTAATCACTAGATTTTCTATAAAATAAACCCAGATTAGTAGTACCTTTCAGATACTTGAAAATTCGCTTAACAACTGTTAAGTGAGATTCTCTAGGATCTGATTGGAATCTAGCACAAATACATACGCTGAATAAGATATCAGGCCTTAAAGCCGTCAGATAGAGGAGAGAACCAATCATACCTCTGTAGACCTTCTGTTCTACCTTTTTGCTTACCTCTTCTCTTTCCAGAATGCACGTGGGATGCATTGGAATCTTTGATGGCTTACATTCTGAGAGATCAAATTTCTTCAGAAGTTCTCTGACATATTTGCTCTGATGAATGTAAGTTCCCTCTGGAGTTTGATTGATCTGAATTCCTAGAAAGAACTTCAGTTCCCCCATGAGGCTCATCTCAAATTCTTCCTGCATACACTTAGCAAATTTTCTTCCAAGAGAAGGATTAGTAGATCCAAAAATAATATCATCAACATAAATTTGGCAAACTAAGATGTCATTCTTAACTGATTTACAGAATAAGGTAGTTTCCACCTTCCCTCTGGTGAATTCTTTTTCTATCAGAAAGTTACTTAGTCTTTCATACCAAGCTCTGGGAGCTTGTTTCAGACCATACAGTGACTTCTTTAGTTTGAAAACATATTCTGGATTTTTTGTACTTTCAAAACCAGGGGGTTGGTGCACATAAACCTCTTCTTCTATATAACCATTTAAGAATGCACTCTTGACATCCATCTGATACAGAGTGGTGCCTTTATTAACAGCAAACGAAATTAAAAGTCTGATAGATTATAACCTGGCGACTGGGGCAAAGGTTTCTGTATAGTCTATCCCCTCTTGCTGACTATAACCTTGTGCTACCAGTCGTGTTTTGTTTCTGATAGCTTCACCTTGTTCGTTCATCTTATTTCTGAACACCCATCTTGTTCCAATGACGTTGAATCCTTTTGGTCTGGGAACAAGATCCCATACGTCATTTCTGGTGAATTGATTCAGCTCTTCTTGCATTGCTAGAATCCAGTCGTTGTCCAGAAGTGCTTCATCAATAGAAGAAGGTTCAATCAGAGACACAAGTCCCATGAGGGATTCTTCAGAGTTTCTGAAGTTGGCTCTTGTTCTGATTGGATCTTCTTTTCTTCCTAAGATAATTTCTTCTGGGAGATCCAAGCTGCTTCTGGGTAGTCTTTTCTGAGGTTGTTCAGCAGCTGTTGCTGGATTGCTTGCAGTGCTCCTTTCAGATGTTGAAGGGATGTCTTTGTTGAGAGCTTCTGATGACTTGTCTTCAGAACCTGTAAATTCAACTTCCATACCTGCAAAAACTTCATTCTGCTTTGACTTTTCAGAGTCAAGCTTATCATCAAAACGAACACTGATTGATTCTTCCATAATCTGTGTTTCTGTATTGTATACTCTGTACCCTCTTGAGCGTTCAGAGTATCTTAACATAATACACTTCTGTGCTTTAGAGTTAAACTTGTTCAAATAATTTTTTGTATTTAACATAAAACAAGTACATCCAAATGGATGAAAATATGAAATGTTGGGCTTTCTGTTCTTCCACAATTCATATGGAGTCTTTTCCAGAATAGGTCTTATTGAGATTCTATTCTGAATGTAGAACGCTGTGTTTATTGCCTCTTCCCAGAAGATCTTAGCAACGTTTGTCTCATTGATCATGGTTCTGGCCATTTCTTGCAATGTTCTGTTCTTTCGTTCTACAACTCCATTCTGTTGGGGAGTTCTAGGACAAGAGAAATCATGCAAAATGCCTTTGTCATTAAATAATGACTCAAATTCTTTGTTTTCAAACTCTCCACCATGATCACTTCTGACTTTAACGATTCTAAGATCCTTTTCATTCTGAACTTGGTTACAGAAGGTAACAAACACAGAGTGTGACTCGTCCTTGTGTCTTAAGAACTTTACCCATGTCCATCTGCTATAGTCATCTACGATTACTAACCCATACTTCTTGCCACTGACTGAAGAAGTTTTAACTGGTCCAAATAAGTCAATGTGCAGAAGTTCTAATGGCTTAGAGGTAGAAACAAAATTTTTAGATTTGAAAGAAGGTTTTGCAAACTTGCCTTTCTGACATGCTTCACACAGAGCATCTGAATTGAACTTCAGATTAGGAAGTCCTCTGACCAGATTGAGTTTGTTAATCTGAGATATTCTTCTCATACTAACATGCCCCAATCTTCCGTGCCAGATCCATTGCTCGTTGTTAACAGACAAAAGACACTTTACATTCTGACTTTTCAGTTCAGAAAGTTTGATTTTATAAATGTTGTTTTTCCTCTTTCCATTAAATAGGATAGTCCCATCTTTCTGACTAACAGATTTACATGATTTTTGATTAAAGATTATATCATAACCGTTATCACTTAATTGACTTATAGATAACAGATTATGCATTAATCCATCTACTAACAGAACATTATTTATAGAGGGAAGATTTCCATTACCTACAGTTCTAGAGCCAATGATCTTTCCCCTCTGATTGCCTCCAAAGCCTACGTGGCCTCCGGGCTTAAGTTCCAGGCTTTGGAACATATGCCTTCTTCCCGTCATGTGTCGCGAGCAGCCAGAGTCCAGGTACCATGACTGGTGTTTCTGATTTGCTACTAAAGATATCTGCAACATGTATTATTTTATCCTTAGGTACCCACATTTTCTTGGGTCCTGATTTGTTTGATTTACCAAAACTCTGGTTGAATTTTGGTTTCACAGAATACTTACTGCTAGTATATTTAATATCATGTGTGTGACCATACACAAAATGTGAGTTCAGAGGAGTGTGTTTAATAGTTAAATCCATGGCATTCTTTGGTGTAGGTACCTTACCTTGGTATCATATTCCCTTTCTGCCGTTTCTGCTAACTCCATAGATCATTGAAGCCATTTTGCTTCTATCTATGCTTTTAGCAAGAAACTTCTGAAAGCTATGATCATACTCCTTGATGATCTCATCAGCGCTACTGGGAGTTTTAGAAATTGTTTCCTTCTGAGAGTTTTGTAAAACATTTTCTAACTTTGAAATTTTATTTTTCAGCTCAGAATTTTCCAATTTAAGACTCTCAGTCTTATCAGAGTCAGATTCAAGATTCCTTTTCAAGTTTCTAAATTTAACTCTAATCTGCTGGTATCTTTCCAAAATTTCGTTAAGGCTTTCAGCAAGTTCAGCCTTAGTAAAATTAATTTCAAAGTCAGGAAATACCTCTTCAGTGTCTGATTCTGATTCTGATTCAGAAGCTTCACTGTCTTCTAAAATGTTGGCCATGAGAGCTATGTTTGCTCTCTCATCATCTGATTCTGAGTCAGCTTCAGACGAGTCAGAGTCATCCCATGTAGCCATGATACTTTTCTTCTTTTCTCTTCCAAACTTCTTTTTGGGCTTTTCCCTCTGAAGCTTTGGGCAGTCACTCTTGTAGTTTCCTTGCTCATTGCATTCATAGCAGATGATGTCCTTGGTGTTTGGCTTTCTGCTTCCTGAGGAGCCTTCAGATCTTCTGTATCCAGAGGAAGAATCTGACCTTCTGTATCTGGACGAGGAGTCATTTTGATCAGATCTTCTGGGATTCCTGAACTTCCTTTGCCTCTGCTTCCACAGTTGGTTCACTCTTCTGGAGAGGAGAGAAAGTTCGTCTTCTTCTGATGAGGATCCATCAGATGTTTCTTCAACTGCCTGCAAAACTTTAGACTTAGATTTTTTGTTAGATTTTAATGCTAAAGGCTTACCTTTCTTCTGGGGTTCATCAGCTTCTAGCTCTATCTCATGACTTCTGAGGGAGCTGATAAGTTCCTCTAGAGAAATTTTGTTGAGATCTTTAGCTAGCTTCAGCGCTGTAACCATTGGCCTCCACTGCTTTAGCAAGCTTCTGATGATCTTCTTGACATGATCAGCAGTAGAGTATCCTTTGTCCAGAACCTTAAGACCAGCCACCAGAATTTGGAATCTTGATAACATTGTTTCAATGGATTCACTTTCTTCCATTTTGGATGCCTCATACTTCTGAATGAGCGCAAGAGCTTTAGTTTCTTTGACCTGAATGTTGCCTTCATGCGTCATTCTGAGTGAGTCAAACATGTTCTTTGTTATGTCTCTGTTAGAGATCTTTTCATATTCAGCGTAAGAGATGGCGCTGAGAAGAATGGTTCTGGCCTTGTGGTGATTTTTGAAGTCACGCTTTTGTTGGTCAGACATTACTTTCCTGTCAATCTTCTGACCGCTTGCATTTACTGGGTCCGTGTATCCATCTATCACCATGTCCCACAGATCAGCATCATGTGCCAGAAAGAAGCTTTCAATTTTGTCTTTCCAGTAATCAAAATTTTCTCCATCAAAGACTAGAGGTTTGCCGCTGAATTTGTATCTGTCTTCATTGTTGTCATTGCTGGTGTGTTGATATGTTCCTGCCATTGTGTTTTTCTGACGCTGGATCTTGTACTGACACGGTTAAGTGTTTTAGCTCAGAACCAGGTGCTCTGATGCCAATTGAAGAAGAGAAAAACACAAGAAGGGGGGTTGAATTGTAAAAACTTGAAATCAATTGCAGTCAACACAGTATTTTTATCCTGGTTCGTTTGATCTCAAACTACTCCAGTCCACCCGTCAAGGTGATTTCGCCTCTCTCCAACGAGGTCTTAATCCACTATATTCGACTGAATATTACAACTGCTTTAACAACTGCTAAAGCCTTCTTGAGTCAAACCACAAACCGGTTTCTCAAGGGAATACTTTCTTACAGATAATTGAAATCTAAGTGTGTTGAATGTTTTCTACAAAAACTGTTTATCACAACTGTGATACTACACACGTTTAAGCTTATGAGAACTAGAGTGCTAAAGTAATTGAGTAAAGAAATTGAGAGCTTTAGCAAACTGAGAGTGAGGAAGATGATGAATAGCTTTTGGCGTGTAGAGGGTTGTAGAGAATTAGCCAATTCAATCTTCACTGTGTTGTTTATATAGCATTAGAAATAAGGTACGTTGGAGTAGTTAATTCCATTTCAATGCCAATAACATTCTTTCCTTATTAAGCAGATTTTGTCTGGAATGGTGCCAATGGTAATAAATCATCTTGAATGCACAATACCGTTGTCACTTAAGCGTGTTCTGGCTTTGGCTCATTCTGACGCTGCTAGGTGCTGATGAATTGTTCTCTTGATCAGAGTCCAGATTGTTACGCGCAGATCTGTTCATCACGCTTCAGCGTAAGCACAAGTTGATCTTCTGATTCTGGCATCTGATACGACATCTTCTGATGCTGATGATGATGTTTTCTTGCTGATATCCATCAGAGTTTCTGTAAAACAGAATGTAATTTTTAGGCAGCATATATGTCTTACATGAATCATACAATTAATATATCTTTGCATTTTGTTATCATCAAAACTTAAACTTAGGGTAGTAGATTCAAACTTTGTTCTAACAGTCACTATCCCCGGAGAGTTGCTATAGAACCTGGAAACTGGACTAGATGTCAGTCAACTTTATCCTCCCCAGGTGAGCCGGAAGGTTATCCATCTCTTCTATTCCTAGTCAGGGTATAAATTCCCCAGTAGAACAATGAACATCTAATGTTCTTAAACTCTTCTCCCCAAGCAAGAATTAACACGATCCAATAGAGTTTCCTCAAGCAAAGAGAAAAAATCAATGTTCCCCAACGGAGTTTCCTCGAACAAGAAAGCAGGGATCCCCAGTGGAAAAAATTCCTAGAAGATCGAATATACACATACTCTTCACACCCAACAATAGTCAGGGATTTATTTTCCCTAGACAAAGATGGTCGAGTTTACAAATGCGCCTCAATAACATTTCACATTCATACATCATTTACAAACGACATAGCACATGCATACAAAATGCATATAACACAATCCCGTTTATTTTGAGAGCATCATTATGCAATATAATACCTACATCATGCCATTGCATAAAACTAACTTTGTCTTTTCAAGTTAGTTCCCAAACAGATAGAGATTTGTCAACAGTTTATCATCTTCCAGATATGGTTCAGATACATTCCAGATACGAATGTCATTTTGATACTCATTCCAGATCATCTTTTAGATACAATTTAGATACGCTACAAATACGGATGTCATTATGATACTCGTTCAATACATCTTTCAGATACGGTTCAGATACACTCCAAATATAGATGTCATTCTGATACTCATTCAGTACATCTTTTAGATACAATCCAAATACGTATGTCATTTTGATACTCATTCAGTACATCTTTCAGATACAGTTCAGATACGCTCCAAATACGGATGTCGTTATGATACTCATTCAGTACATATTTTAGATACATTTCAGATACGCTCCAAATATGGATTTCATTCTGATACTCATTCAGTACATCTTTCAGATACGTTTCAGATACGCTCCAAATACGGATGCCATTCTGATACTCATTCAGTACATCTTTCAGATATAGTTCAGATGCACTCCAAATACGGATGTCATTCTGATACTCATTCAGTACATCTTTCAGATACAGTTCAGATACACTCTAAATAAGGATGTCATTCTGATACTCATTCAGTACATCTTTCATATACAGTTCAAATACGCTCCAAATATGGATGTCATTCTGATACTCATTCACTACATCTTTCAGATACAGTTCATATATGATCCAAATACGGATGTCATTCTGATACTCATTAAGTACATATTTCAGATACGCTCCAAATACGGATGTCATTCTGATACTCATTCAGTACATCTTTCAGATACATTTCAGATATGCTCCAGATACGGATGCCATTCTTATACTCATTCAGTACATCTTTCAGATACATTTCAGATACACTCTAAATACGGATGTTGTTTTGATACTCATTCAATACATCTTTCAGATACGGTTCATATACGCTCCAGATACGAATATCATTTTGATACTCATTAAGTACATCCTTCATATACAGTTCAGATACGCTCTAAATACGGATGTCATTCTGATACTCATTTAATACATCTTTCAGTTCATATACGATCAAGATATAGATTCATTCTGATACTCACAGTCAATACATCTCAAGATACAATCATGACATAGATTCATTCTGACACTCCCCAACACATCTGCTAGATACAATTGGACACAGACTCATTCTAGTATACTTCCCATACGAAGTCAGATACAGATACCTCTTTTGGCTCAGATAAAGTCAACCGTAGATTTATTATGATACTTTTCCAGTTTGGAGTCAACATTTACTTTGGATGGCATCTATAAGCCCATCTCTAACGACTATCAGTCATCTTCTCCAAATGGCATCTGTAAGCCTATTCCCGATATCACCAACCAACAGCGTTACTTCATGCACAGACGAGTGCAAATTTCTAGGCACTCTAGTGTTCAATCATCTTCCACCTTCAAATTATGAATGCCAGACAGGCCAATCTAACTCTTTAGGTTTAAGAATATTGAACAGGGGCAGCTGTTGTACCCCAAAATTTTCCCTCTCATTTTATTCAAGACATATTCATATAGGTCCCCAAGTGCTCAAGGTTGACTAAGAATTGACCAGACAAATTCTCCTCCTAAACAATAGATCTCCAACTAGGTTTTCATTTTTCACAAAGAAGTTTGGGTTTCAAAGGCCTCAAGTGATTTCCATGGTCCCTAATATGTCCCCAAGGATGCTCGCGCCAATTTTCATGCCTTGCATTACAAGTTTTCTCAGTCAATGGCTCAAATGTTTGAAAATCAACTACATTGGTCAAAAAGACAACTATGGTCAACATAAAGTTAAACATTAAGATTTTTGGTAAACATTAACATTTTGAAGTGATATCCATCATTTGATCATGGTTTGGTCATGATTACTCAAGGAATGCTCTCAAATCCTCAAGAATCAAAATTGCTAAATTAGGGTTACCCTAGAGAAAGTCAACTGAACTTTGACTAGGCATAACTTTCACATGCCTTATCCATTTTACCCCAACCAAAGCTCATTGTGAAGAAAATTCAATTCTCTACAACCTTTATTTTCCCTCAAGTTCAAAAATGCATCATTGGAAAGACATGAGCCAAAACTTTACAGGTCTTTTTGAACGTCAACAAAAAGGCATTTTTTGTCAAAGCAAGTTACATCAAGATGATTTATCCAAATGAAAAAATGGTCAACATAGAGATTTTAGGGGACATCTTAAGCTTCCTAAAAAGTCTAAGATCATCTCCGAAAGATAACAATTGAGCAAGTTATGACTAGTACAAATTGGGAAAATTGGTAAAAATGCAAAAAAAGTCAACTTTGAGAAAAAAAATGCATTTTTAAGTTCATAGACGTATTTTGTGGGGCTCAGATATGATTATGACTTACTCAAGGACCCCTAAATTCACTCTCACGTTGATTTACATTTTTTCTCTATTTTATTCATATTTATTTTGTTTTTATTCAAATAAACACAAAAGAAATTGCATAAAATAATAAATAAAAAGTATGGACACATGGGCTGATGATTTGGGTTGATATTGGGGTTTAGCATTCGTGCAAAGCAAGAGGAAAAATACCAGGTTCATTGAATTTAAAGAAGGGAAAGTTTTTCACAATTTTGGATGTATTTTAATATGTTTGATATTGCTTTGAAAGGGGGCCATTATGTGTGCATTTTTTCCATGTTTACTCACCATTACATCCCTCTATAAATACAAAACAAAAGCATAAGCCAAGAGCACGAAATTTCTCACCAAAGCTCTCTAAAAAAAATCTCCAAATTCAAAGAAATTGTGAAAATCATATCTCGCGTCTCTAGTGGTTTTCAAACCAATCCAAACCTTTCATTGTCCTCCTCAAGGCCAGGAGTCAGAATCAATCATTATCCTTTGTAAATCAACCCCAGATAACACCCTCACATCGATTCCGATTGGTAAGTTGGTAGGTTTCGTGTTCTCAAGATTTTCACTCTTTAAATCCTTGTAAACATGTTTGTTTCATTTCTATGCATTTTCTGCAATTTTCTAACGTTTTACATGTAAGCATGGAGGAAGAAATAACAATCATGACCATGGTGCACCCCAAGGCGCGTTCCCTATTGGATCGGAACAAAGCTCCTGGACTCATCCGTTTTGGACCCATTGTTCTCCTTCCTCACACCCCCTCCACTTACTTGTTCTCAGGAGGCTCATTTTCATTTCTTTTTTGTATTTTAATCAACTATTTTCTTTTTTAATCTATCTTATTTTAATAAAAAAATCACAAAAACATTAGACTTAGGTTTTTATTAATTAAGTTCATTTTAATTAATTACTTTAATTACTTTTTTTAATTAATTAACTAATTAGAATTAGGGTTTTATAATTAATTTATTTTCATAAGTCAAATTTAAATTATTATTAACACAAAATTCTTTTTTCTCATAAAAAGACCAAAAGCATTTTTTCTTGCTTAGAATTTTAGTTTTTATTTTTATTTTTTCATTTAATTTCTTTTTTAATTATTCCTTTGCTATTTAAATTCTAGAAAACAAATGTATAGGTCGCACCGGTAATTTTGTAATAGTCGTAGTTTACATTTCCTCGCATTTTTTCTATTATGTAATTGCTTATGGGATGTAATAGCTGTAGGCCTTTACTTTCTCACATTTTATTTTCTGCACTTATAGTTATGCCTGTGTGTGTGTGTATATATATATATATATATATATATATATATATATATATATATATATATATATATATATATATATATATATATATATATATATATATATATATATATATATATATATATATATATATATATATATATATATATATATATATATATATATATATAACTGTGTAGTAACTAGGACGTGTATGACAAGATCTAAAAACAAAACGTTAGAAAACCTTAACATCAAAGATAAACAATAACTGAAACACAAAACACTTTGCACACGAGCACCTGTAAGGTACCTCCACTTGTTTCCTTCGGAAAACAACAGTCATGTCCCTCGAAAGTGGGGACGCTTTAGCAAAGACCCTCGAATCAAAATATCATAGTCCCTTGATGACCCTTCGACATTGCATTTCAGTAAAATGATCTAGTCCTTTAAATGAAATTGCAAAAGCATCCTTACCAATTGCCTTCAATGACTATACAATGACCCTCTATTGTCCCTCAAACATCCAACGATGGGGCTATCTACTCACTAATAGTAAGATAGCACTGTCTAAAGGAAAAGAGGAAAAGAACAAACCTTTTTGAGTAGGTAGATAGTTCTTAGGTGCTTTCTCAAAACAAAACATTTTCCACACCTGCACTCATTTCCAAAAATATTTTCACAAACACTTTGTATATGTTCTCAACAATACGCGAAACATTACAAAGTTTGCCGCACTAAGGCGTCTTTTTAAATTTTTTTTTAAACACACAAACACAAGGTATTTTCAAATAAGCTAGCATCTAAGAGCCCGTAGATAAATATGGATGGAAAGGGTGATAACAACTTCCCTTTCCATAATCTACCCCCCTTACTCAGAAATAATATCGAAAGGTATTTTTCTTTTCTTTTCACCCTTTCCTTTGTTAGATAAAATAAAAGTCGGTGGCGACTCTTTCTTACCGTAACATTTGCGAATACAAATGCAAAACCAGTATAAAAGTCAGTTCTGCCACCGTATTACAGCCATATTCTTGCACGAAGTGAAAGCTTGGGTTTCTATGATCGGATGGACAATTTTCAGGATCAGTTTGATAAGATGCAGAAAGAGCTGAAGGCCCTCAGAGGAAAAGAATTGTTTGGGAAAAATGTGAATGATATGTGTTTGGTTCCAAATGTGAAAATACCTGCAAAGTTAAAAGTCCCAGAGTTCGAAAAGTATAAGGGAAACACTTTCCCTCGTGCTTATTTAGAAATGTATGTGAGGAGAATGTTTACTCATACCGATGATCAATGCTTGTTGATTCATTTCTTTTAAGACAGTTTGATTGGTGCAGCATTGAAATGATACATGAGCCTGGACAATGCCAATATTCATTCTTTCAATGACTTGGGCGAAGCATTTATTGGATAGTACAAATGCAATATGGAAATGGTGCCTGATTGTGATCAACTCAGGGCAATGATCTAGAAGGACAAGGATTCATTTAAGAAATATACACAAAGATGGCATAAAGTAGCCTCCAAGGTGATTCCTCCAATGGAAGAAAAAGAGATGACAAAGATTTTCTGAAGACCCTGGGTGCATTCTATTATGAAATAATGGTGGCGAGTGCACGCAGTGATTTTACCGAGATGGTGGGAATGGGCATCCATTTGGAAGAAGCTGTAAGAGAAGGTCGTCTAACAAGAAGTGAAAATTCTGGCAGTGTGAAGAAACCATCATATGGATTTGCTATAAAGAAAGAAGTAGAGAAAATGCTATTATTCAAGAGACAAGGGTTAATCCTCCTAGGAGAAATCATCAGCGTCATCAACAGGTTACCTCAGTAACTCCAGCTGTTAATACAACTCTGACTATAGTCGCTTATCAAAGAACAGCACCTCAAGGAAATCAAGGGAAGAATCAAAGGAGAGAGGCTTTTAACTCAATACCCATGAGTTATGCAGAGTTACTCCCAGCATTGATCTAGAAAAAGTTGGTCCAGACTAGACCACTCCCTACTATACCCTCACCTTTTCCTTGGTACTATAAGGTAAATCATATGTGCGCTTTTCATCAGGGTGCACCAGGGCACAATGTGGAAAATTGTTATCCTTTGAAATCGGAGGTACAGAAAATGGTGAGATATGGCCGTTTGTCCTTCAAAGATGTCAGTCTGAATGTAAAATATAATCCTATACCAAAGCATGGAGGAACAAATGTTGTCAACATGGTTGTTGGTTGTTCAGGGGACTTTCTAGTTTATGATATCAACTTTCTTAGAGGAGACTTGGTAAATATGAATGCAAACCTTTGCAAGTTTAGTTACTATACGCATGACCGTGCTGCTTGTGGTATATGCAATACTGATATACAAGGGTGTGATAAGATAAAGGCTGATTTGCAAGAAATGATGGATGAGGGCCTCATCCATATAATCAGGCCTAGGGCAGAATATGAGGAAGAAGTGAACATGGTCTTTGGATGTCTTGCAGAGTTCCTGATCTTTGATATGGACCATATGAATGACGATCTCGTTCAATTGCACACTACTTTCTGCCACATGGTTGGTCAGGTAGAGCACCATTATGGATCTTGTCGGGTTTTCTGTAGGGATTCCCGAGGATGTTCCATTATAAGAAGAGGTATTCAGTTGTTATTGGATAATGGAACTATCATGGTTTCAAGCCAAAGATATGATTACCATGAGGTTAATAAGATTGAAGTTTTACTGGCTGAGGTTGAATCGGATAATGAATATACTTCTACAGATCAATTCTTTTCCTCAGATGAGAATATGTTCTCTGGCGAGGATTCTTTGGTACCCAAATTTTCTGAAGAAGGTGTGAACGTAATTGTGCCTTGTTTTAATGATTCTTCCCCGGTTGAGATTGAATATTGTAGCAAGCCAGTTGTTGCCCCAGTGGTGATTAGCTTTACGGGGCTTGTTCCTTACAAATTAGACAAAGCTTTACCGTACAAATACAATGCTACTATTTTAGAGGATGGTGTGGAAGTTCCCATCCAGCCTTTTTCTAATATCGAGAATATTTCTGAGACTGGTAGAGTGACCCGCAGTGGCCGTGTATTTTCACCGGTTGTTCGAGAAAATGTTAATACTGGTAAGAAAATTGTGGAAAGTGTTGAGAATAAGAAAGCTGTAGGGGAGTCCAGTGGTGCTACCCTGGAGAAAGATGTGTATGATATTTTGAAAATTATCAAAATGAGCGACTACAGAATTGTAGATCAGCTATTGCAGACTCCTTCAAAGATATCTATCCTAGCATTATTGATGAATTCTGCTTCCCATAGAGAAACTTTAATGCGGGTGTTGGATCAAGCCTTCGTGGAGTGTGATATGATGTTAGATCAATTCAGCAGTGTGGTAGGTAATATTACGTCCTATAATAACCTAAGCTTCTATGATGACAGATTTCCTGCCGAAGGAATTAATCACAATCTAGATCTCCATATATCCATGAACTTTAAAAATGATTCATTGTCAAATGTGCTGATTGATAATGGGTCCGCCTTAAATGTCATACCGAGGAGAACGCTAATAAAGCTGAAGTATCAAGGGGTTCCCATGCACCTAAGTGGTATTATTGTAAAAGCTTTCGATGGTTCAAGGAAGTCTGTTATTGGGGAAGTGGGTCTGCCTATCCACATAGGCCCGCACCTTTTTCAAATTACTTTCTAAGTCATGGATATTGTGCCTACATATAGCTTCTTACTAGGACGACCATGGATACATGAGGAAGGGGTTGTCACTTCAACCCTACACCAAAAGCTGAAGTTCGTGTGTTAAGGAAAGGTGGTTATTATAAATGGACAGCAAGCATTGCTGATATCTCATCTACCATCTTTCAGTGTTGTGGAAGCGAATGAAGCTACTATTGGAATGAAATTCCAAGCTTTATTCGTTGATAACGTAAGAGAGAATGAGAATTTTATGCCTTCATTAAATGATGCTCAGCAGGTTATACACAATGGCCCAAGCAAAGTATGATGATAAATTGTTAATCCACTGGTGAACAAGCACAGGGATGGTTTGGGATTTTCTGCAAAGAATGGCAAAGGTGAATACTTGAAGCCAAAGTTTACTATGAGTAGCTATCAGAATATTTTCCACAGCGGAGGATACCTTTACCCCAATAGTTTCTGAAGTTAATGCTATTGTGGAAGATGAAGAAGAATAAGAGATGTTGAATTATGTGACGCCTGGAGTCAGAATCCAGAACTGGGTCACTTTTGATGTTCCCTCTTGCATCCACGTCTCAAAGTAATTTGTTTTGTTTATCTTTTCAAAAAGCTTTCACTCTGCCCAAGGTGAAAGTTAATATTGTATGGGCTTATCTTTTTTCTTTGATCATTAAAATCATAAATAAAAGTTGTCTTTGACTCTCGAATTGTGTTTTTATTTTCTTCTTTTTCTTGGAAAATGGTAATCAGAAAAAACCCTTTATTTTTGAATAAATAATAACTGTAAATAAATCTGCATAATCACTTGATATATGTGTTAGTTTCTAAAAGAAATCATAAATCACATGTGCATATTAATTAAAAAAACTTGTTGAATACAATGACCCTGCAACCTCTCCCAACTTTAAATATCATGTGTATGGGACCAAAGAAGAATATGATGAGATTCTAGAAGAGGTTTCACGGTTTCCCGAGCGTGAGGAAAATGCCATTAAGCCGTATAAAGAGTCGTTGGAGACCATCAATTTGGGTTCAGAGGAAGATCCAAAGGAAGTCAAGATTGGAGCATTGTTGCATCCTGATATGAAGACCAAGTTGACTGAATTATTGAAAGAGTATGTGGATATATTTTCATGGTCATACCAAGATATGCCTGGTCTAGATACTCATATTGTGGAGCATCATTTTCCTTTGAAGCCAGAGTGCCCGCCAGTCAAGCAGAAGTTGAGAAGAACTCACCCTGATATGGCAGTGAAAATCAAAGAAGAGGTGTTAAAGCAGGTTAATGTCGGTTTTCTTGTGACATCAGTGTGCCCTCAATGGATTGCCAATATTGTACCTGTACCAAAGAAAGACGGAAAAGTTCGCATATGTGTAGATTACAAAGATATAAACAAAGCTAGTCCAAAAGATGATTTTCCATTGCCACATATTGATATGTTGGTTGATAATACATCAAAATTTAAGGTATTTTCATTCATGGACAGATTTTCCAGATATAATAAAATAAGAATGGCTCCCGAGGACATGGAAAAAACAACGTTTATGACACCCTGAGGAACATTCTGTTACAAGGTGATGCCCTTCGGGTTGAAGAACACTGATGCAATGTACCAGAGGGCTATGACAACCCTATTTCATGATCTGATGCACAACGAATTTGAGGTATATGTTGATGACATGATTTCAAAATCACAGACCGAAGAAGGGCATGTGAAAGATTTGTTGATGTTATTTCAGTGTTTGAAGAAGTATCGTCTCTACTTGAATCAAAATAAATGCACCTTCAGTGTCCGATCAGGGAAATTTCTAGGTTTCATTTTAGCCATAAAGGAATTTAAGTTGACCCTGATAAAGTCAAAGTAATTCAAGAAATTCTTGCGCCAAGAACTGAAAAGTAAGTTAGAGGCTTCCTTAGGCGGTTAAATTACATTTCCAGATTCATTTCCCACATGACTGCAACGTGTGAACCGATCCTTAAGTTGTAAAGAAAGACCAGGGTTGCGTGTGAATGGTTGATTGCCAAAGGGAATTTGAAAGTATCAAAGAATATCTGCTTGAACCTCCTATCTTGCTCCCTCCCGTTGAAGGAAGACCATTGATCATGTATCTGATAGTGTTGGATAATTCTATGGGCTTTTGTAGCGGTAGAAATGTTCAAGACTAAGCCATTGGATTGACTAGACTTTATACAAATCAAAATAAAAATCACCACCGTGCTTTATTGTTTCCAAAGGAATGGGAAAAGAGCGAATAACCCAAAAAGAGGGGGAAAGATTCAAGGTAAGGGGGTTGGTTATGCAAAGGGAAGGTATTAGCACCCTAAACATCTATGGTACTCCGCAGGAACCTCTTTGAAAAATCTGTATATTTTGGCTATAAAAATGTGTTGTATAAAAAATGGATGGTGGAGGTGAGAAGAGAAATATTTTTTATGATTTTTGCACCCGCCGCGGTTGCGAATCTTTAGTGCCTACGTACCACCTTTCGTGTAATAGGGGATCAGGGTACACGTAGTTCCTCTTTTAAAAATTTGAAACACAAGTGTGTTGGTTAATTTTAAGAGATAAGACATCATCGTCATTGTCCGTGTGGAAAACATGCTTACTACCCACAATCATGAGAAAGGAGAATTTACATCATCTCTAAGTGGAGGATATGGCTTGGATCCTAAAATAAACAATGCCTCACTCAACACCCAAGTGGAAAATATCTCACTTCACTACATATTGTAGAAGTATAGTTGTTTGCATCCCTACAAGGATTGACAAGAGTCTAATCTTTTGATAACAATTTAAAGATAAAAGCCAAAGTGGCAAAATGATTTAAAATGAGATTGATTGACTTTTAGTCTTCTCACAAAAAATGTCAAGGTATTATTAAATTGATTGAAGTTTTTTTATGAAAATATTTTGAAAATGCATGCACATAAGTCCAAGTTTATTATGAAAAGTGTTTTAAGTTTAGAAACAAGAAGAGTTTTCAAAAGGAGGAAGAATATTTTTGAAATTAAAGAAGATGGGAGGAGAAGAAGAGGCTATCCTAAAGCATAAGGTAAAATCTAAGGATAAAAACCATCTAACCAACAAGAAGCCAAAACTTGACATTATGAGCCAAGGTATAATTAACCTTCTTTGGATTGAAACCAAGCAAGCAAAGATACTAGACCTCTTGAGAGAACCAAACTTCAAGTGTATTAAGTCTTCACAAAAACTGGGCAGAGTAACGGTTGTATACGGGTGAATTCCATATTACAAATAGAGAATGTAATCACAAAAACCTGCACACAAAAGCAAACAAGCAACCCAATGTCTTGAGGTAAACCTCAAGAACTCCAGACAAAATAATCAGATAAGATCAAGGTCTCCAAGATAGGCCAAGGTTTCTAATCCTAAGTCCAAGAAAAAGTCCCATGCTCCATCATGCCAAGGATAGTAACCAAATAGTCCAAGTACGGTTAAACGTTTTTTAGGGTTTATGTTGATTATTAAGTATCTTAAGAAAAGAAAAGAAAAGCTCAATTGAGCAAAGTAAAAATGGCAAGAAAATAAATGTTCAAATGAGCAAAGATGAAAATGGCATGAAATGTAAACGATAAAATAAATGGTACATAAGGCATAAAAAGGAATAAAATCATAAGATAAAACTAGTCAATAATTAGTGGTTAGTTGAATGACCATCTTGAAACTTGTATTTGGAACTCATTAAAGGATTGGTAGAACCAAAGCCTCCACACAACAAGTTGCATTTGCTTTTTGTCAAGTATATCATCCATTTGGAATTCTCACAAGTACCATTTAATGATCAACGATGTTTAAGTGATCCGCGTTGACCAAAGGTGTTGTAGATCCATTAGAGGATTGGTAGAACCAAAGCCTCCACACAATGAATCTCAAAGTTATTGGATCAAAGAGATCAAATTAACATACTTGGGCTTGCAATCATAAGTTTGGGCCACGAATGATCATTTATTCGATTCGGGACAAAATTTAGCGCTATGTTAAGCAATCGTAAGTGGACTTATATAGAAGTCGCACCTATTTTTAGGACGATCAATAGCAATTTATGCACCATTTCTTTTGAGACATGATATAGAGATCATGCTCCAACAACACTTAGTGCAATAAGAAGGGGATGAGATGAAGAGGATTAGGGTAAAAAAAGAATATACAAACCACATTTGAATTAAATTTTAATCAAACTATTATTAAAATCATTCATCCATTTTTGTGGAGTTAATCTCAACACCATGGATCCAACGATGTTAATAAAGTTCATGATCCAAAACCTAACCCAAGATTAGCCAGAAAATAATCACAAAATAATATTATATTTAATATATACATAAAAAAATGTTTAAAAATAGAAAAAATAATGAGGAAAATATCAATTATGTTCAAATTAATCAAGAAGTGAAAAATAAGGCCATATAAAAATCAGAAATGGATCCCAAAATTTGTATAAAAAATTTGGTAATTTTTAAAAGTCAGAAACTATTTTTAAACCATTTAAAATTGTTCAAACAAACATAAAATAGGTAAAAAATAGTAAACCTCAACATAAAATTCCATAAAATTTTCAGAAAGTCAAAAATATGCAAAATAATATTTATGAATTTTTCCAAAATTAAAAAATGTCAGAAAATATTTTTTAAGTAATTAAAAGAAAGAAAATAATACAAAAAATATAAAAATACCAAATGTTAAAATAAAAATGTAAAAAAATAGTCATGAGATCATAAATAATTCAAAGTATTTTTGTGAATTTTTTCATAATTTTTGGATAAAAAATAAAAGAGTTATGACGGACCATCAGATCATAGTCAAAACGCGTTAGTAAGCTAATCCAATGGACCAGACGCGCTGTGCTTGATATGGACCTTAGTGAAACACACATGGGATCAGAAAAAGGGCAACCAATGAAATTAAAACGTTTGGCACACTATCATTGGCTGAGACGAGACATGTCATCATCTTCAACCTCCAGACACCCTGCAATGGGGATTTTGTGAGATCCTTCAAATGGAAAAATTAGGATCTCAGGCTAACATCATTGAACTCGTCTCTTCAAGACGATTCTAACACAACCATCACACAAAATTTATATAAGGTATGGAGAGAGATATTAATCAAAAACACAGAAAATAGAGAGCACCTTCAATTTGAGATTTCTCTCTCAATTCTTAATGGATTTAAAAATTGTAAGCAGCATTAGAATCAGACAAAGGAGTAGAATATATTAGTGCTTGGTTTGGATCCAAATGATGGAGAATTATACCTTTTCGAAGTTCAAGTAAGAAGCTCTGAAACTGGACTTCTGTAGCTTGAATTATGGCTTGTTTTTATTGGTTTAAGTGCTGGAGAGCTTGTATGATGCTCAAGGATGATGAGCGTAAAGTGAATGGGAATGAAAATTTGAAGAAACAAGGAAGTTTGGAGGGAAATTGAGTAAGGGTCGAGCATGAGTGAAGTGTGACTTCATTTCCTTCAAAACTCAGCCAAACCTTGCGTTTTGGGGTGCTAATCACTTCTGGCAAGTTTGCTAATCAAGTTTAAATCAAAAACACGCACAAATCTCGTGTTTAGAAGTCACATTATGGATTTCAAAATTCTGACTTTGTGAAAAATTCAGTTTCAAGTTACCAAATTCAAATCCATGGAATTTTCAACTCAGGGGGTCTTAGGGCATGATTCTTGATGCTTTGGAAAGACGAGGTTACAATCTTTGCAATGGAAAAAGAATGGAATCAAATGGATGCTTGAGCTGAAAGTTGCAATGAGTCAAAGTTGAAGAAAAAGAGTTGACTTTCCATACTTAGAAATATTTCAAGTTTTTCTTCAAAAGTGACCTATAATCTTTTGTATCCAAACATGGCATTCTTCTTAGAATTCGCTCTTGACCAAAAAAGGTAGAATGAAGTAGATCTCTTGAATGACATTTTGAAATTTGAACCACTCAAAATATCCAAAAAAATGAGCAAGTTATGACTTGTTGAAGTTGGCCAAAAATCATGAAATAACCTATAATCTTTTGCATATTTAAAGCAACTTCTATCCATTTTCTCACTTTTCACATAAAAGAAGGCATAAAGTACACATCTTTAAGATCATCATGGAAAATAATGGACTCAAGGAGATAACAATTGACCAAGTTATGACCAATTGAAGTCACATATGGAAAATTATGGATTCATCTGAATGACTTGTAATCTTTCTTCTTCACCAAGTTCCTTCCACATGAAAACTCCTTGGAACTTTTGAGGTGATTTGTTGGTAACTCTTTGAAAAGAAAGTTGTATTTGGAATCACTAAAAAATACCAAAAGTTGAGCATGTTATTCTCCTTTGAAGTTCAAAACCCTAGCCTCTAGATCAAGAGAATGCTTTGAGGAACTTTGACAAGTTTGAACAAACTTCTTGTGCCAATATTCTTTATTTGTGAATAGAAGTTGTTGAGGTTGATGAGGAGGACTTGTAGCCACCAAAACAACTTTCATATCTTGACATTTGAGAGAAATGTGCTCTTGTGACCAATAGGAACAAGACCTTGTCCAATCATGACAACTTCTTCCCTCAACCCCTTGTAATTTTGAATAAATTTTGATAACTTTGAAATATGTTGAACCAAAATAAGCCTTGTCATTCCATTTCTTCCAAATCAATTTCAATGGTGAAGTTTGAACTCCTCAAGCTATGTTGACTAGGGCATGGAAATAAACTCATGAACCCATGGAGCAACTTGCTAAACCTCATCGCCTTTACCTACATTATTAACAAGTAAGACAAACCAACATTGCATTTTATTAATTAGAAAGAAAATAAAAACAAAATATTCATGATCACAAAAGAAAACAAGTCAAGGTGTTTAGTAACTCATCAAAAGAGCAAAGCTAAAGATAGGGAGATGAACCAAAAAGCCCTAATGTGATCTTGTTGTGAGTGAAACAACATGGTATGATGAAGGGATCTTAGGGGAAAAAATTGGGGTACAACAGCTGTATTTTGGGACAACAAGATGAAATAGGGAAGAAAGAATATGATATCTACTATCTCAGTAAGAAATTTACGGACTATGAGTCGCGATATTCTATGCTGGAAAAGACATGTTGTGCTCTGGCATGGGCGACAAAGTGGTTATGGCAATATATGTTGAATCATACTACTTGGTTAATTTCCAAAATGGATCCAATTAAGTATATCTTTGAAAAGCCTGCCCTTACTGGGAGAATTTCTCGTTGACAGATGTTGTTGTCTGAATACGATATTGAATACCGCACCCAAAAGGATATAAAAAGTAGTATGCTGGAAGATTATCTTGCTCACCAACTGGTTGATGATCATCAATCTATCAAGTTTGATTTCCCTGATGAGGATGTGATGTTCTTGAAAGCAAAATATTGTGATGAACCTTTTCCTAGGGAAGGTCCTGATCCTAAATCCCGGTGGGGTATGGTATTTGATGGAGCTGTGAATGCTTACAGGAAAGGAATTGGCGCTATAATTATCACCCCTCATGGATCACACATTCCTTTTCCGAAAGTCTGACATTTGATTTTACCAATAATATGGCAGAGTACGAGGCTTATATCATGGGTCTTGAGGAAGCCATTAATCTCAGAATCAAATTTCTAGATATGTATAGTGATTCAGCTTTGGTAGTTAATCAGATTAAAGGAGAATAGGATACTCGTCACCCTGGCTTTATCCCTTACAAAGATTGTGCTAGAAGATTACTACCCTTCTTTAACAAAGTTGAATTTCATCATATTCCCAGAGAATAAAATCAAATGGCGGATGCCTTGGTAACTATGGCTTCCATGTATCAAGTGAATACTTGGAACGATGTGCCCTATATCACGGTGTGACGTTTGGATAGACCAGCTCATGTGTTTGCAGCAGGGGAAGTTTCTGATGAAAAACCTTGGTATTATGATATCAAGAATTTTCTCCAGAATTAGGAATACCCGGCTGGTGCATCGAATAAAGATAGAAAGACATTGAGAAGGCTGGCCGACAGCTTTTTCCTCAATGAAGATGTGTTATACAAAAGAAATTATGACATGGTCTTGCTCAGATGCGTGGATAGACACAAAGCAGACATGTTGATGCATGAAATCCATAAAGGTTGTTTTGGTATCCATGCCAATGGACATTCGATGGCAAAGAAGATGCTTAGGGTGGGTTATTATTGGGTGACAATGGAATCTGACTGTTATAAATTTGCAAAGAAGTGCCATAAATGCCAGATTTATACTGAAAAAATTCATGTTCCTCCAACGCTTGTCAATGTTATTTCATCCCCATGGCCTTTCTCTATGTGGGGGTATTGACATGATTAGAATGATTGAACCAAATGTGTAGAATGGTCATCACTTTATCTTGGTGGCAATTGACTACTTCACCAAGTGGATGGAAGCAGCTTCATATGATAATGTCACTAAACAAGTGGTAGTGCGTTTTATCAAGAATAATCTAATATGT
This sequence comes from Vicia faba, assembly GCA_948472305.1. Taxonomy (NCBI): domain Eukaryota; kingdom Viridiplantae; phylum Streptophyta; class Magnoliopsida; order Fabales; family Fabaceae; genus Vicia; species Vicia faba. The sequence continues at coordinate 1,604,841,674 of OX451739.1, forward strand.
CGGTATGGTGTCCCAAGCGGGATTATCACCGACACCGACTCAAATTTGAATAACAAGATGATGACTGAACTTTGTGAAGAGTTCAGGATTGTCCACCATAATTCATCTCCTTACAGGCCAGAGATGAATGAGGCTGTTGAAGCTGCTAATAAGAACATCAAGAAGATCATCCAGAGAATGGTTGTCACTTATAAATATTGGCATGAGATGCTCCCTTTTGCTTTACATGGGTATCAAACATCTGTCCACACTTCAACAAGGGAAACCCCGTTCTCTCTTTTATATGGCATGGAAGTAGTGCTCCCCGTTGAGGTTGAGATTCCCTCACGCATGATAATGGAAACCAAGTTGTCAGAGGCTAAATGGGTCCAGAACAAGTTTGACCAGTTGAATTTGATTGAAGAGAAAAGAATGATGGCCTTGTGTCATGGTCAGTTATATCAGAAAAGAATGAAGAAATCTTTTGAAAAGAAGGTCAAGCCTTGTGAATTTAGAGAAGGCGACCTCGTGCTCAAGAAGATAATGTCTTTTAACGTTGATTCTCGGGGCAAGTGGACTCCCAATTTTGAAGGCCCATATTTTGTCAAGAAATCCTTCTCTAGCGGTGCATTGATTCGAAATAATGGATGGTGAGGAGTTCCCACATCCTCTAAATGCTGATGCAGTCAATAAATACTTTGCCTAGAAAAATAAAAAGAACAACTCGCTAAGACGAAAACTCGAAAGGGAGTCTTAGTAAAAAAGGAGCGTCTCGGTAGGCCGAAAACCCGAAAGGGCGGTCTAGGAAAAAAATAGAGACATGGACAGAATAAATGTTCCCAATAGGTTGAAAACCAGTTGTAGTGGTAGAAATGTTGAGACTGAGCCATTGGGTTGAATTGACTCGCACAGATCAAAATAAAAATTTCCATCGCGCTTTATTGTTTCCAAAGGAATGGCAAAAGAGCGAATAACCCAAAAGAGGGTGGAAAGATTCTAGGTAAGGAGGTTGGTTATGAAAAGGGAAGGTATTAGCATCCTAAACATCTATGGTACTCCACAGGAACTGCTGTGAAAAATGTGTATATTTTGGATATAAAATGTTGTATAAAAATATATTATGGAGATGAGAAAAGAAGTATTTATTTTATGATTTTTGCACCCTCCGCGGTTGCGAACCTTTAGTGCCTACGTACCATATTCCGTACAATAAGGGATCAGGGTACTCGTAGTTCACCTTTTTTTTTAAATTTAAAATGCAAGTGTGTTGGTTAATTTTAGGAGATAAGATATGTAAAATAAAGCTTCTCAAATGCACTTTTGTTTTGATGAAGACAAACCATTTTTGACAAGAAGGCAAAAATTATTGATCAAGCTAAAAGCATCTGGGGATGAAGTCTTTGGTTCAAGCACTTAGAAAATTTCAAGGTATAATGATAATACTTACTTTGAACTTAAGACATATATGCTCAATGGTCAAAAGAAATATTTTATCTTGTCCAAATTTTACTCAAGTTTTCTAAGCAAAAATTCAATTTTTACTTGAGTGTAATCGATTTGCATATTGGTGCAATCGATTGCAAGCTTCAATTTTTCAAAGCATTAGCTATTGTTTCTAAGTGAAATCGATTTGCATGTTTGTTCAATCGATTGCTCTCAATCAATTTTTGCTACTGACTTTAAGTGCAATCGATTTACACACTTGTGCAATCGATTTATCACTCAAAATATTTGAATTTCTAGTTGTTAAAACCCCGTGCAATCGATTTACACAAGGGTGCAATAGATTGCTTGTTGAATGATTTTGAAAAACAATAGCTTTACTCATGACTGTTTACAACACCATTTCATGGAAACCTTTCACTCAATCTTGGCAATTATTCATGATTCATTTGCAGAATTATATGTTGTTTCAAAAGGGTTCTATGAACATATAAATACACATTTTCAAAATCATTTTAAGCTCCTCTTCCAATCATATTTTCTGAATTTTCAAAAATCAAACTCAAGCTGTTATACATTTTCATACACAAGTTTTCTCACACTTTCACATATTGTCAACCAGAAAACTTTGAGCATTATATATCTTGAGTCATTGTATACTATTGTCATTGGAAGAGAAGATCAATTCATTGATAAAATCACTCAAAGTGATCATTGCTAAACAAACTCACTCAAATCAAATATTGCTATATACTTGCTTATTTTTCAGGATTATTGAAAATAAGTTCAAGTGGTTTTGTAAATCTTGTTTTTCCAGGATTGTTGGATACAAGTAAATTCACTTTGAGAGGATTATTCTCATTGTTGACATAGTGAAAATCCAAGAGGATTGTTCTTGGTCCAAGAGGATTGTTCTTGGTTTTGGGTAGTTCTTTTTTAAGTTTGCCACATTAAGGAAATCTCTTTCATGTTGAAAGGGGACTGGAGTACTCTCGAACTGTGAGGGGAACCAGGATATATCGCTTGTGTCTCTTTATTTTTCTGTACTTTACTCTTTCATAAACTCACCATAAACCAGAAAAATAATATCCATCATCTCTAAAACCAGAAATATTATAAAGTACCTAATTCACCCCCTCTCTTAGGTGCACTTCGTACTTACAATTGGCATTAGAGCAGGTTATAGGTAACCTGTTCCTAAAAGATATAGAATGGCTTCCGCAAATCAAAATCCCGTTTTTAGAGATGGTGGTAGTAACAACAAGCCTCCTCTATTTTGTGGTGAATATTTTGACTTTTGGAAAATACGCATGAAGGGACATCTAGAAGCACAAGGATAAGAAATATGGGATGTCGTCGAAAATGGTCTATTTATTCCTATAACGGTAATCAATGGTGCTGGCTCATCAAAGCCTAAAGCTGCATGGGATGAAGATGATAAGAAGAAGGTTCTCTATGATAAAAAGGAATAAATCTTATTTAAGGTGCACTTAGCATGGACGAATTCTTCTGTGTCTCGGCATGCAAAACAGCGAAGGAAATATGGGATACCTTGGTACAAACTCATGAAGGAACTATTGAAGTTAAAATATCAAGACTAAATACTTTGAGTCAAGAATATGAGTTATTTCTAATGCAGCCCGGAGAAACCATCCCTAACTTGCAAAAGAGATTCGTGCACTTGACAAATCATCTAAGTGCTCTTGGTAAGACTTTGACGAATGATGAACTAAATATGAAAGTACTTAGGTCCTTAACTAGGGAATGGCAACCAAAGGTAACAAAAATTTCAGAAAAGAAAAGTCTCTCCTCAATGACTTCTGCAACATTGTTTGGAAAACTTCAAGAATATGAAAACGAACTCAGAAGACTTGAAAAGCATGAAAATCAAGAGAAGAAATCCAAGAATATTTCCTTAAAGATTGATTCCAAGGAATTCGAAAAGGAAGATAATCCGGAAGAAGATGAAAATTCCATGCTTCTTGTTAAAAGGCTTGGTAAGTTTTTTGGTAGAAATGAAAAATCCCTTTCTCATGCAAAAAGAAAGAAACAATTTAAGAAAAGGGAAGCTTCCACATCAACACAAGAAGTCACATGTTATGAATGCGGTATGCAAGGTCATATCAAGCCGGATTGTCCAAAACTCTCCAAGAAAGGTGGCTACAAAAGCAAAAAGGAATTTAAGAACAAAAATTCCTATGTTGCATGGGAGGATAATGAAATAAGTTCTTTGTCTGATTCCGATAGTGATGAAAGTGCAAATCTAGCATTGATGGCCTCACACCATTTCGATAATGAAGATGATGAGGTTAGTAATGAATTTTCTATTTTTGATAGTGATGCACAAGGTTCTATAGATGAACTTTTAAATGAACGCAAAATGTTGTATAAAACTATTTCATTTGAATAGAAACAAATTTCATCTTTAGAAGAAAAATTTGAAAATATGGAAAAAGATTTCAAAGAAGAAAAATAAAAATTAAGTGATGAACAAAAATAGAATTTTGTATGAAAAAATTGTGAATCACTCTCTTTCCAAATTATCCAATTAAAAATAGTTATTGAAAGATATGAAAAAGGTGAAATTGGATTGGAAGGTGTTCTTAGCCAACAAATATATTCCAATGATAAAAGTGGACTTGGATATTCAAAGTTTTCAAAACCAATTTCTAATAAAACTATCTTTGTTAAGGCTAGTGATCAATCATCCAAAGAGAAAGTGAACAAACCTAAAGTGGTTCATCACTATCCTAAAAAGAAAACATTTACTAAGAAGAAATCTTATCCTTCTAGATATAGAAGTAACTTTGAACCTACTTGTTTTTATTGTGGTATTAAAGGCCATACACCTAATGCTTGCTATGTTAGAAACTTTAGTATGGAAAGTGGGCATTATGTGTGGGTAAAGAAAGGTACTAATTATGAAGGACCCAAAGCAACTTGGGTACCTAACAAAACCTAATTTGTTTTTCAGGTATGCTTGAAGACCACATGTAATCTTTGGTATCTTGATAGTGGTTGTTCAAAGCATATGACAGAAGACATAAACCAATTTTCAAATCTAGATCTAAAGGCCAAGGTTTTTGTCACTTATGGAGACAATAATAAGGGAAGAATTCTTGGCAAAGGCAAAGTTGGTGCTCCACCTTTCACATCCATTGAAGATGTTCTTTATGTTGAAGGACTAAAGCACAATCTTTTTAATATTAGCCAACTTTGTGACAAAGGCTTCAAGATCAAGTTCACCAAAGATGAATGCTTGATAGAAGATGAAGTCACACATGAGGTTATACTTAAAGGTAAAAGAATTAATATTATATTAATTATTTCCCTTGATGATCCATCTTCGAAGGTAAAATGTCTCATGGCGAACAACGATGATTCATGGCTTTGGCACAAAAGAATTGCTCATATTCACATGGAACACTTGAATAGACTAATCAAGCATGATCTTGTCATTGGGTTGCCTAAAAGAAATTTTGTCAAAGATAGACTTTGTGATGCTTGTCAAAAAGGGAAACAAACAAAATCAACTTTCAAATATAAGAATATGGTGTCTACTACAATTCCACTACAATTGTTGCATATGGGCTTATTTGGCCCATCAAGAACAAGAAGTTTCAGAGGTAATGTATATGCTTTGGTTATTGTTGACGATTTCTCTAGATATACTTGGAAATTCTTTTTAGTGCATAAAAGTGATGCATTCAAGGCTTTCTAGAAGTATTCTAAACAAATTCAAAATGAGAAGTCTCTAATAATTGCCTCCATAAGAAGTGATCATGGCGGAGAATTTCAAAATGCTCTATTTGAAGAATTTTGTGGAGAACATGGAATATCTCACAACTTCTCGGCACCAAATACTCCTCAACAAAATGGAGTGGTGGAAAGAAAAAATAGGTCTCTTGTAGATCTTGCAAGAACGATGCTTAGCGATTCAAATCTTCCAAAATATTTTTGGGCGGATGCGGTGAGCACGACATGTTTTGTTAGCAATAGAGTTAACATAAGACCAATCTTGAAGAAAACTCCATATGAACTTTTCAAAGGGAGGAAACCAAACATTGTTTTATTTCACATTTTCAGTTTTAAATGCTTTGTCTTAAACAACGACAAATATAACCTTGGTAAGTTTGATGAAAAATACAATGAAGGTATTTTTCTTGGCTACTCTCTTTCTAGTAAGGCATATAGAATTTGTAACAAAAGAACTTTAACAATTGAAGAGTCAATGCGTGTATCTTTTGATGAATCTAACCCCTCCAAGGAGGATAATATTGTTTGTAATGATGATGATGATGAAATACTAGAAGGTCCTCAAGAAAATACTTCCAAAGATCAACCAATTCAACAAGAAGAATCACCCCAACAAGAATCAAGTTTCAATGATCTACCAAAAGAATGGAGAACTCATAGAGACCATCCTAATGATAAATTAATTAGTGATATAAGTCAAGGTGTGACAACAAGACTAAATCTCAAAGATGCTTGTCTAAACATGGAGTTTGTCTCTCAAGTTGAACCTTCCAAAGTTGATGAAGCCTTAGGCGATGACTAATGGATTATTTCTATGCAAGAAGAGTTAAATCAATTTGAAAGGAATCAAGTTTGGGAACTTGTCCCTAGGCTAGGCAACAAACACATTATTGGAACAAGATGGGTGTTTAAAAACAAACATGACGAAAATGGAATAATTGTTCGGAACAAAGCAAGGTTGGTAGCACAAGGCTACAATCAAGAATAAGGAATAGATTTTAAAGAATTTTTTTCTCCGGTTGCAAGGTTAGAAGCTACTCTTCTTTTACTTGCCTATGCTTGTTCATTAAATTTTTATCTTTTCCAAATGGATGTCAAAAGCACATTCTTTAATGGATATATCAATGAAGAAGTATACGTTAAGCAACCCTTGGGGTTCAAAGATTTCAAAAATCCATCTCATGTATTTAAATTGAGAAAAGCTCTCTATGGTTTGAAACAAGCACCAAGGGCATGGTACAGTCGGCTAAGTAACTTCCTATGCGAAAAGGGTTTTGAAAAGGGTAAAGTTGACAAGACATTGTTTATCAAGAAAATCAAAGGTGACACTTTGATAGATCAAGTCTATGCTGACGATATCATTTTTGGCTCTTCAAACAAAGAAATGTGTGAAGAATTTTCAGCAATGATGCAAGGAGAATTTGAGATGTCCATGATGGGTAAAATGAATTATTTTCTTGTACTTCAAATCAAGCAATTAAAGGATGGCATCTTCATCAACCAATCCAAGTATTGCAAGGAATTGTTGAAAATATTTGACATGGATAACTGTAAGGCAATGTCTACACCAATGGGTTTCGGTACATATGTTGATCAAGATGAATCAGGTGTTTCCATTAACATTACAAAATATAGAGGTATGATTGGCTCCTTATTATATCTGACGGAAATCTGTCCTGACATAATGTTTAGTGTTTGTCTATGTGCTCGCTTTCAAGCAAACCCAAAGGAATCTCATCTCATGGCGGTGAAACGCATCATGAAGTATCTCAAAGGAACAACAAATGTTGAATTATGGTATCCTAAAGGTAGTGTTTGTAATTTAGTTGGTTATTCTGATGCGAATTATGCAGGTTGTAAAACTGATAGAAAAAGCACAAGTGGTACTTGTCACATCCTTAGAAATGCATTAGTATCATGGTCTTGCAAGAAACAAGCATGAGTTGCTCTTAGAACAGCCGAAGCAGAATATATTGCAGCGGGTAGTAGTTGCGCTCAAATATTGTGGCTCAAGCAACAACTTCATGACTACAGACTCGATCTAGGATGCATTCCTCTATGGTGCGATAATACAAGTGCAATAAACATTACAAAGAATCCGGTCATGCATTCAAGAACCAAACACATAGACATACGACATCATTTCCTTCGTGATCATGTACTTCAAGGAGATGTCGAGGTCACATTTATAGATACTCATAATAAACTTGTCGATATCTTCACTAAACCTTTGACAAGAGAGCCGTTTTACAAGATTCGACGAGAACTTGGCATTCTTGATGAACACGACATATAAGGTGTTTTCTATCCTTTTTATGCTTTAACATACTTGTTTTAACTTTATTATATGTGAATATATATGTTAAGTGGTGTTTAAGTTTAAGAAAAATATGTTTTTGGTCATTTTTGGTTGATGCAAATCGATTGCACAACAGTGTAAATCGATTTCTCACTATATGTTTTACTTTTTGACCTTTATGTTTTCAGTTCAAATCGATTGCACCATAGTGTAAATCAATTGCACACTGCGCGTTTCATTTTTCTTTTGATTCTATTTTGTGTGCGAATTGATTGCATCTGTATGCAAATCGATAGCACCCTTTGTAACATGCTTTTATGACATAAATATTTGTTGGTCAGAATTCCTCTATCTCTCATATTCCCAAGCTCACCTCTATTATTGAAAAGTCATTCAATTGTCATTACATATAATACAACCCACTCATTTCTATTTACTCACAAATCATTCCCAATTTCAGCTCATCAAAAATCTTCCTCTCAAAACCTAAAACCTTCTGAACCCTAAAAACACCTTACCCATGGCATCAAGGTAAAAAAGAAAGGTATTAGCTACATAAAAAGGAAAGAAGAAAGTTTCTTCATCATCTGCAGAGAATCCATTAATCTCAAATCTCATTGAAGATCAAGAAGCAAGATTTAAAAATGACTTTCAAAGAAAGATAGTGTCCCCTCCAAAATATGGTATGTTATCATCTTTCCCTCATGAATGTTTTACTTTTCAAAATGATTTGACTGCATATGGATTGGAACCACTGATTTCATCATTTGCTCCATACTATCCGGATCTGGTAAGAGTATTCTTCAGCAATTTGACTCCTCACAAAGGCAAGATGGTTATATATGTGTTGGGTACAAGAATCTCTCTAACCCCTGGGATTGTTGGTGAGATTCTACATATTCCCTATACTGGGAGTTCTTTGTACGACCCTAAAAATGAAGCATGGGATGATTACAGGAAAAAGGAATTTTATTACAGCATTGGCAGATTGAGCGAAGCTGAATTTCGTGCTAAAAGAATTCGTGGTATGTGAGGAGTCATTCCATCTAGAGACTCATGGAGTGCAAGTAACTTTTTTATAGACGATAGATTATTTCATTATTTCATGGTCTATATTATATTTCTGCAGGCTGGAAACCATTGCACCGTGATTGATTTGGAAATGCAGCTGATCTATGCAAGGAAGAAAGGTATAAGCATTAATTGGGCAAGACTCATAATGGTTCATATGCTGAGAGTTGATGAAAAGTCAAAATTTATACCACATGCTTACTTTGTTACATTAATTATGGATGAATTTGGAGTTGATTTTGCTGGTTTTGAAAGAGTTAATATGGATCCAAATGTGCATAAGATTTCAATCAAAAATGTTGACTCAAGAATGGGTGTTCACTATAATCTGGAAACGAAAACTATAACTTACATTGGTGAAGATGTGGTTAGTGATAAAGGAAACGATCAAGAAGTTGAAGGTGGTGAAGCTGTACCTACTCAACCTTCTCCTATTGGTCCAAGTAATTAAGATGTAATTAACTTCATCACTTAACAGTTTTCTACACTCAACACCAACATCAACAACAAATGGAATGCTATCAACGACTCCACAACAACCCGGATTAATGATTTTCGCACAGATGTGAATCAATAATTTTTCTACCTTTACTCCCACCTTCACATACCTCCATATGACTCAAATAATCATGCTGCACCTCCACCACATTACACAGAACCTACTCTACAACAATAATTTCCCAATCAATGATCTTGGTTCTATAACAACCGTAACATGAATCAACCATAAAGTTTTGTCCAACTTTGTTATTTCGATCGTTTTTTCTGTTATGTCCTTGTTCCATTATGCTACGTTTTGTTTGTTGTTGTTCAGATTTATTTGTAATTGTTATGTTACTATGACTATGTCTATGACTATTTTTTATGCATGATTGATTAAGTTTTTCAATGTTGTTTTATTATTATCCATTTTTATGCATCTTTCCCTTCTTTTTGATAATGTCAAAGGGGGAGAAGGATGTGGCACTTTATGCTTGTATATTTCATGCCTTAAATTTCTAAGGTACTCTTCAACCAAGATGGAAAAATTCAAAGGATTTCAACCTTCTCATACAAAGGGGGAGTTATGCATCTCAGGGGGATAAGTTTCTTTCTGGAAATTACAATGCATCAAGCAAGATCCTTTGTCATCATCAAAAATAGGGAGAATGTAAAATCAAGCTTCTCAAATGCACTTTTGTTTTGATGAAGACAAACCATTTTTGACAAGAAGGAAAATATTATTGATCAAGCTAAAAGGATCTTTGGATGAAGTCTTTGGTTCAAGCAATTAGCAAATTTCAAGTTATAATGATAATACTTACTTTGAACTTAAGACATAGATGCTCAATGGTAAAAGGAAATACTTTATCTTGTCCAAACTTTTACTCAAGTTTTCTAAGCAAAAATTCAATTTTTACTTGGGTGCAATCGATTTACACATTGGTGCAATCGATTGTATGCTTCAACTTTTCAAAGCATTAGCTACTGTTTCTAAGTGCAGTCGATTTGCATGTTTGTGCAATCGATTTCTCTCAATCAATTTTTGATACTGACTTCAAGTGCAATCGATTTACACACTTGTGCAATCGATTGCTCACTCAAAATATTTGAATTTCTAGCTGTTAAAACCCCTTGCAATCGATTTACACAAGGGTGTAATCGATTGCATGCTGAATGATTTTGAAAAATAACAGCTTTACTCATGACTGTTCATAACACCATTTCATGGAAACCTTTCACTCAATCTTGGCAATTGTTCTTGATTGATTTGCAGAATTATATGCTATTTCAAGAGGGTACTATGAACATATAAACACTCATTTTAAAAATCATTTTAAGTACCTCTTCCAATCATATTTTCTGAATTTTTAAAAATCAAACTCAAGTTGTTATACATTTTCATACACAAGTTTTCTACACACTTTCACATATTGTCAACCAGAAAACTTTGAGCATTATATATCTTGAGTCATTGTATACTAATGTCATTGGAAGAGAAGATCAATTGATTGATAAAATCATTCAAAGTGATCATTGCTACACAAAATCACTCAAATCAAATATTGCTATATATTTGCTTATTTTTCAGGATTGTTGAAAATAAGTTCAAGCGGTTTTGTAAATCTTGTTTTTCCAGGATTGTTGGATACAAGTAAAGTAACTTTGAGAGGATTGTTCTCATTGTTGACATAGTGAAAATCCAAGAGGAATGTTCTTGGTCCAAGAGGATTGTTCTTGGTTTTGGGTAGTTCTTGTTTAAGTTTCCCACATTAAGGAAATCTCTTTCATGCTTAAATGAGACTGGAGTACTCTCGAACTGTGAGGGGAACCAGGATATATCGCTTGTGTCTCTTTATTTTTTTGCACTTTACTCTTTCATAAACTCACCATAAACCATAAAAATAATATCCATCATCACTAAAACCAGAAAAATTTTAAAGTACCTAATTCACCCCCCCTCTTAGGCGCACTTCGTACTTATAAGATATCATTGTCTTATCTGAGTGGAAGAACATTCTTACTACCCACAATCATGAGAAAGGAGAATTTGCATCATCTCAAATTGGAGGATATGGCTTGGATTTTAAAACCAACAAGAGCCTCACTCAAAACCCTAGTGGAAAATATCTCACTTCACTACATATCATAGAAGTATAGTAGCTCGCATCACTACAAAGATTGACAAGAGTCTGATCTTTTAAGAAAAAAAAGTTTTAAAGATAAAAGCCAAAATGGAAAAATAGTTTGAATGAGATTTATTGGCTTTTAGTTTTTCACAAACATGTCAAAGTATTATTAAATTGATTAAAGTTTGATTAAGAAAATATTTTTTTGAAAATGCATGGACATAAGTCCAAGTTTATTATGAAAGTGGTTCAAGTTTTAAAACAAGAAGAGTTTTCAAAAGGAGGGAGAAGATTTTTTTAAATTAAAGAGGATGGGAGGAGATGGAGGGACTATCCTAAGGCATAAAGTAGAAGCTAAGGAGAAGGACCATCTGACCAACAAGAAGCCAACACTTGACATAATGAGTCAATGTAGAATTCTATCCTTTGGATTTGAAACCAAGCAAGTAATTATGATAATTTTATTAAGAATACAAAGCTTCAATTGCATTAAGTCTTCACAAAAATTGGATAGAGTAACAGTTGTATACAGATGGATTCTAGATTACATACAAAGTGTGTAATCACAATAACCTGCACACAAAGCAAACAAACAACCCAATGTCTTGGGGTGAACCCCAAGAACTGCAGACAAAATAACAATTAAGGCCACAAGGTCCCCAACATAGGTGAAGGTCTCTACTCCTAAGTCCAAGAAGTCCATAACTCCAAAATGTGAAGATAGTAACCAAGTAGTCCAAGTGACATTAAAGTTTTTTAGAGTTCAAGTTGATTATTAAGTATCTTCAAAAAGAAATGAAAAGCTCAAGTGAGAAAAATAAAAAAAGGACATGAATATAAAGGCTCAAGTGAGCAGAGATGAAAATAGCATGAAATGTAAATGTTAAAGTAAATGGGAAATAAATTAAAAGCATAAAATAAAATCATAAAATAAGGTCAATTGTTAGGAATTAGTAGTTAGTTGGATGACCATCTTGAAACTTGCATTTGGAACTCATTAGAATATTGGTAGAACCAAAGCCTCTCAACAACAAGTTGCATTTGCTTTTTATCAAGTACATCATCCATTTAAGAATCCTCAAGATAACAACTAATGATCAATGATGTTTAAGTGACCCACTTTGACCAAAATTGATGAAGATTCATTAGAGGATTGGTAGAACCAAAGCCTCCTAACAATGAATCTCAAAGTTATTGGATCAAAGGGTTCAAATCAACATACTTGGGCTTAAAAACATAGTTTTGAGCCACGAATGATGATTTTATCAAATTGGGACAAAATTTAGCGCTATGTTAAGCAATCGTAAGTGGACTTATATAGAAGTCACACCTATTTTGAGGCCGGTCAATAGTAATCTATGCACCTCATGTTTTGAGACATGATATGTAAATCATACTCTAACAACATTTAGCACAATAATTATGGGATAAGATGAAAAGGGAAGGGGAAATGAATAAACCACATTTGAACCAAAAATTTAATCAAACTATTATTAAAATAATTCATCCATTTTTATAGAATTAGACTCAACATCATGGATCCAATGATGTTAATGAAGTTCATGATTAAAATTTCATGGTCCAAGATCAGCCAGAATATATACAAAAATAAAATTGTATTTAAAATAAAAGAAAAAGGGTTTTTATAAATGATATTAAAATGAAAAATAGAGAGAAAAATAACAACTACATTCAAATTAATCAAGAAAAAATAAGTAAGACCATAAAATAATCAGAAATGAACTCAAATAGTTATATGAAATTTTTGGTAATTCTTTTAAGTCAGAAACTATTTTTAAACCAATTTAAATTTCTCAAATAAAGGAAAAAAGATCAAAAATAGTAAAAGTTAAGATAAAATTCCACAAAAAATTAAGAAGGTCAGAAACAATGGAAATGATTTTTATAAAAATTTCAAAATTTCAAAATGTCAGAAAGTCTTTTTTAAACAATTAAAATAAATAAAATAAGGTAAAAATTATGAAAAGTACCAAACATCAAAATTAAAATATGAAAGAGAATTCATAAAGTTATAAATAATTCAAAGTATTTTTGTATATTTTTTTCATAATTTTTGGGTAAAAAATAAAAGAGTTATGAATTTTTGAAATTTAAAACATTTAAAATATTAAATCATAAAATAAAAATAAAACTAAAAAAATGTGGACCATCAGATCATAGTCAAAACGCGTTAGTAAGTTGATCAAGTGGACCAGACGCGATGTGCTTGATATGAACCTTATTTGAAAATGCATTGGATCAGAAAATGGGTAACTAGTGAAAACAAAACAACTGGCGCGCTATCATTGGTTGAGATGAGACATGTCATCGTCTTGACCCTCCAGACACCCTGTAATGGAGATTTTATGAGTTTCTTCAAACAAAAAAATTAGAATCCCAGACTAGTATCATTGGATTCGTCTCTTCAAGACAATGCTAACACCACCATCGCGCCAAATTTATATAAAGTGAAGGAGATATGGATAAAAAACTCAGAAAATTGTGAGCACCTTTTAGTTGAGATTTCTCTCTCAATTCTCAATAGATTTAAAAATTGTAAGAAGCACAAGATTCAGAAGAAGGAGTAGAGTAAGTTAGTGCTTCATTTGGATCCAAATGGTGGAGAATTCTACATGTTTGAAGTTCAAGAATGGAGCTCTGAAAATGGACTTATGTAGCTTGAATTATTGCTTGTTTTACTTGGTTTAAGTGTTGGAGAGTTTGTATGATGATCAAGGATGATGATTGTGCAAAGAATTTTGGAGGATAAGGCTTAAATCTCAGAAACAGATTTAAAAAATTTGAAGTTCGTGTGAGGTTTTTGCAGAGTGTGTTTGGCTCAAAAACCTTGAGAAAATGAATGAAGGATGATCCTATATTTATAGGGAAGTGAATGGGATGCTCAAGCGTATGGAATGATGAAGTTTGGAGGGAACTCGTGTGAATCTGCAGCATGGGAAAAGTGTGACTCATTTTATATCAAAACTCATCCAAACCTTACGTTTTGATGCACTAATCAATTCTGGAAGTTCAATAAAAATGTTTAGGAGCAAAAACACGCAACAATTTTGTGATTAGAAGACAAAATAAGAGTTTCAAATTTCTGACTTGGTGAAAAATTCAGTTTCAAATTGCCAAATTCAAACCAATGGCATTCCCAACTTAAGGGGTCTTATGACATGATTCTTGAAGCTTTAGAAAGAGGAGATTACAAGCTTTACAAGGTGCAAAGAATGGGATTAGAAGGATCTTTGAGCTGAAAGTTTTAATGAGTCAAAGTTGAGAAAAAGAGGTTGACTTTCCATAGTTCGAAAATTTTTAAGTTTTTCTTCAAAAATGACTTATAATGTCTTGCATCCAAACATGGCCTTCCACTTGAAATTTGTTCTTGAATAAAAAATATAGTATGAATTAGATATGTTGAATAACATTTTGAAACTTGAACCATTAAAAATGTCCAAAAATTGGGAGAGTTATGACTTGGTGAATTTGGCAAAAATTCATGAAACGACCTATAATTTTTTGCACCCTTAGGGCATCTTCCATCCATTTTCACACTTTTCACATAAAAGAGAGGTTGAAGTTCACATATTCAAGATAATTATGGAAAAATAATGGGATCAAGGTGATAAAAATTGATCAAGTTATGATTATTTGAAGTCACAGAAAGGGAATTTGAAGGTTCATCTAGAGGACTTGTAATCTTTCTTCACCATGAAGTTTCTTCCACACAAAATTTCTTTGAAACTTTTAAAGTGATTTGTTAATAACCCTTTTAAGAGAAGTATTTCTTTGGAATCACTCAAAAATAACAAATAATTAGCAAGATATACCCCTTTGAAGTTCAAAACCCTATCTCCTAGAGCAAGAAAATGCCTTGGGAAACCGTTGCCATTTGACCAACCTTCTTGCACAAAAAACATTGTCATGTGAATATAATTTATTGAGGATGATAAGGAGAAATCATAACAACCAAAGACTCTTTCAAATCTTGAAAATTGAAGGAGATAGTAACTTGTGATCAATGAATAAAATATTTGTCCAGTTGGATCTAACTTCTTCAATCAACCCTTGTACTTTTGAACTATATTTTGACAACTTGAAGTGTGATGAATCATAATAGAATTTTCCATGACATTACTTCAAAGCATCTTCAATGGTGAAGCTTGAATCTTAATCAAGATTTGTTGAGGAAGGCACATAAATGGACTCATGAATCCATAGATCAATCTTGATGGAATGTATTGTGCTTTCACCTACATCATCAACAATTTAGGGAAAAAATATTGTATTTATTAGTTAAAGGATAATGAAAACATAGCATAGATAATTACAAAGTACAAGTCAAGGTGCTTGGTGATTCCTCATAAAGTATAGCTAAAGATAGGGAGAAGAATCAAACCCTAATGTGTTGCCTTGTGGTGATTGAATTGATATTATATGATCGAGGGATCTTATGGGGGAAAATTGGGGTACAACAGTCGCAAGGAAAATCTAGGAAAAAGGTAGGGATTTCCTGGAAAGTAACTGCATCAGACAAGACTTGATCGTTGAAGCAACAATATTTTTAGGTCCTTATCGATCTTCAACCGAGGTCTCTACTTAGGAATTCAAAGTTTTTAGGGAGAATAGTGTTCATTGGATTTCAATGTATATTTTCCAATGAATATTACCATTTTCCAATGTATCGTTTATTATTGATAGTAACTTTCAAAGAAAATAGATTAAATAACAAAACCTTTTTTTTAAAAGAATTTGCAAATTACTTTTTACTTTAGATTTTGTGACTCAAGGAGAAAAAAATAGTTACTCCAAGGATGAACGAACTCTGAAATTTTGGAAGTCTGAATCCCCCAGGAAGGCTCTCTCAGGTCACTTTTTTTGGAATGAGTATGAACTTCTTATGCTTCTCAGATAATTGAAGATAACACCAACAGATGTATGGTGTGGTGTTGGGTTTATGATCCCATTTTTCCCCAGTCAGGTCTTGGTTCATTTTGATTTCGGGTTTGCATGGTATGAGTTCTCTACCCCAAATTCCCTATTAAAGTTTGCACTCACATGATGAGAGTCTTTTCCCTTTTGCATGCAGAGATGAAATCATTTGCAAAGCATTGCCCTTTGCAGTGCTAGCATTTTTTGTCGTTGTTTGTTTTCCCGGCAACCAGAAAAGGGCAACATCTTTTCTAAGAAGTGTTGAAATAGTTGTCAACTTTTTGAGTTTTCTCCCGCCAAGTGCTAGGTTTGATTTAAAATATCCACAAGTTTGATTTCTTGTTGTAAGGTTTGAATTCTTAAATCCCCAAGAAAACTCGAGATAACGGGTCTCTCTGAAAATTTCTACCCTCACGAGGCTTCATAATTTATCCCCAGAGAAGTTGGTTCAATCATCACTCTCAGTATTGAAGAATTTATCTTGGGTTCTTCTGGATGACGTGGTGTTTCCCTCCCCAATGAAGTCAGTACGTGATCCCTAGTTGATATCTCAACGATATGGTTTTCATCTGCCCTATTTGAAATCAGTATTGCAATCCCCAGTAGAATTACAAATATTGAAACATTTGTTTTCCCCATTGAAGTCTGTGTGATATTCCCTGGTGAAGCCTGGAGGAGGACATTATATCCTTGTATTTGCAATGATTTATTTGTTACGATGTGATTGTGTTCAGATTATATTCCTTCCCAATAGAGTTAAGCCACGAAATAGGAATATTTTTTCCCAGTTGGTGCTTACTTTCTCATGAAAATTTCATCTTAGATGTGATTTGGCCGAGTATTGGTTGTACCCAAGTTGGTTTTGTCTGGTTGTCCCTAGTGTTATACATTTTTTTTGCTAGCATATACATGATGACATTCATACATTCATACATACATCATGCATAGTTAATGTTTAGCAAATCATTGCTCATGTGCATCCATTAATATTTTGTTGGCATATTACCCCATTTTACAGAATTGTGTTATCCTCTCTCCAATAGAGTGTCAGCCTTAAGCAGAAAGTGTATATCCTTTCAATTTCCCCACTGAGCTATCCCTCGTGGAAGAATTTTGCTTTAGCCTTCCTTTCAGCTCATTTTATGGAAAGAATGTGGTTCCCTCTTGAGTTTATTTCTCATGAGATGTTATTCTGGTTGACTGTTTCACTCCAGTTTATTTCTGGTTTGGATGGGTGGTCCCCAGCAGTGTTATTATTTTGATTTCTGCAAGTTTCGAGCATTGGTTCAAGAATGTGCATTTTATTTTTCACGTGAAGATTTTATCTCCTCAACAGAAATACATTGGCATTCCCCCAGGAAATCATTATTTGCAATTCTTCCTCATAACAACAAGTTGCAGGTCTCTTTATTTGAGAAACCAGTACTTCCCCAATAAGTCTGACATTTCCCAGAGAAGATTCAGATTTGTTACTCCAATAAATGGTAGCCTTGTCATTATGGAAGGTAGTTTGTTGTTGAGATTTGTTACTCCAATGAATGGTAGCCTTTTCATTATGGAAGGTATTTTTTTGTTGAGATTTGTTACTCCAATGAATGGTAGCCTTGTCATTATGGAAGGTAGTTTTTTGTTGAGATTTGTTACTCTAATGAATGGTAGCCTTGTCATTATGGAAGGTAGTTTGTTATTGAGATTTGTTACTCCAATGAATGGTAGCCTTTTCATTATGGAAGGTAGTTTGTTGTTGAGATTTGTTAGTCCAATGAATGGTAGCCTTGTCATTATGGAAGGTAGTTTTTTATTGAGATTTGTTACTCCAATGAATGGTAGCCTTGTCATTATGGAAGGTAGTTTGTTATTGAGATTTGTTACTCCAATGAATGGTAGCCTTGTCAGTATGGAAGGTAGTTTGTTGTTGAGATTTGTTACTCTAATAAATGGTATCCTGGTCCTTATGGAAGGTAGTTTGTTGTTAAGATTTGTTACTCCAATGAATGGTAGCCTTGTCATTATGGAAGGTAGTTTGTTGTTGAGATTCGTTACTCCAATGAATGGTAGCCTTGTCATTATGGAAGGTAGTTCGTTGTTGAGATCTTTTTCCGATGAATGGTAGCCTTGTCATTATGGAAGGTAGTTCATCATTGAGATTCTATTGCTATGAAGAAGTTCATTTGTCCCCGGTTGTGAGTAATGGTGTTGATTATCATTACCACCCTGATATTGGTATTTGCTGGTATTATCTTACCACTTCTTTCCCCGGTGGGTCAACGTTACCTATTTTCTATCTCCTCAGTGAGCGGATAGTTCACAGTCATATGTCTATCACTTTTATCCTTTACTTTCTCTCCTCAATATTTTAGTTGATGATGCATTATCTCCTCAATATTTTAGTTCATTGAAAATGTTTGACCTAATTGGACAAGTTCTTGATTAATTGATCACAAGTGCATATTTCCCTCAATTATCAATATTTAGAAGTGGTTATGTTTTCTATGGTTCCTCATTATCATCTTCAACAACTTCTATTTATATGAAAATAGTATTTTTTCAAGAAAGTTGATCAAAATTGCAAAAGGATTTCTAAGGTATCTTGTTGCTCTAGGAGCCAGGGTTTTGAACTTCAAAGGGGTATATCTTGCTCATATTTTGGTATTTTTGAGTGATTATAAACACATCCTTCTCTTCAAAGGGTTATCAACAAATCATTTCAAAAGGTTCAAGGAAATTTTGTTTGGAATGTACCTAATGATGAAGAAAGATTACAAGTCTTCTAGTTGAATCATCAAATTCCCTTATGTGACTTCAAAAGATCATAAATTGGTCAATTTTTATCTACTTGAGCCCATTACTTTTTCATAATGATCTTAAACATATGGACTTCAACCCTTCTTTTATGTTCAAAGTGGGAAAATGGATGGAAGATGCCCTAAGGATGCAAAGGATTATAGGTCATTTCATGAATGTTTGCCAACTTCAACAAGTCATAACTCTCTCAATTTTTGGAGTTTTTAAATGTTTCAAGTCTCAAAATTCCATTTAAGAGATCTTCTTCATGACATCTTTTTTTGTCAAGAGAAAATTTCAAGTGGAAGGCCATGTTTGGATGCAAGACATTATAAGTCATTTTTGATGAAAAAACTTAAAAAAAATTTAAGTATAGAAAGTCAACCTCTTTTTCTCAACTTTGACTCATTACAATTTTCATCTCAAGCATCCATTTGATTCCATTCTTTACACATTGTAAAGCTTGTGATCTCATCTTTCTAAAGCTTCAAGAATCATGTCCTAAGACTCCTTGACCTGAGAATGCCATTGATTTGAATTTGGTAACTTGAATTTTAAGTTTCTTCATAAGTCAGAATTTGAAATTCATGTTTTGTCTTCTAAACATCAAATTAGCACGTGTTTTTGGTATAAAAATGTTTAACCAACTTGCCAAAGTGGATTAGAGCCTTAAAATGCAAGGATTGGATGAGTTTTGATGCAAAACAGATCACACCTTACTCGTGTATCACGTTCACACGATTTCCCTCCAAACTTCATCATTTCACACGCTTGAACATTCAATCAGCTTCCCTATAAATAAATGGTCATACCTCATTCATTTTATTAAGCTTAGAGTGCTAGAATTACCCTGCCAAACTCCCTCTTGAACCAAACTTTCTGCAACTTCAAATTTGCTCTTACAGCCTTTCTCAATCATTTTTCTTTGTCAATTCATCTTCCTTGAACCTCACTGAAGCTAATAGAAGAAGAATTAAGCTCTAAAACTCCTTGAATCATGCTAGCTAAATCGAGTTTCAGAGCTCTGCAACTTAACTTCAATAGGTAGATTCCTTCACCAATTCTCTCAAACTTTGATACTATTATGAAGCTCTCATCATCCTGACTCTAGTCACAACAATTTTTTTCAACTGGAAGTACGTTTTGACCATGAAATTTCAAATCCTTTTTCAAAACTTCTCTTCCAAAACGAATGAGCTACAACTTATATAAATTTTTCGCGAAGGTACCATTGGAATCGTCTTAAAGAGACGAAGCGAATGGTACCCGTCTCGTCTTCTAATTTTACAGTTTTTAAATCCTGCAGATTTCGTTGGCTGAAGGTTGAAGATGACCAACATGTCATCTATCAAGCAATGAAAGCGTGCCACACTTATTTTCAAAAATCTGATTTAATTAATGATTATGATTTTATTCCACTAAAGACCATGATATGCACATGTGTCTGATCCATTGGATTAACTTACTAACGCGTTTTGACTCTCATCCGTTGGTCCACATTTTTTTGACTTTATTTTTTATTTCTGATTTTTATACTTAAATTGTTTTAAACTTCAAAAAATCATAGAAATTCAGTCCTGATTCAAAATTTATGAAAAAATTCACAAAAAATTTAAATTATTCTATTTCTGAATTTTATTTTTAGATTTGATATTTTTTATAATTTTTCTTTGTTTTGGTTTGTCTTTAATTACTTAAAAAATACTTTTGAACATTTTAAAATTCTGAAAAAATTCATCAACATCATTTCCATTATTTCTGACCTTCTGAATTATTTTTAGAATTTTGTTTTGACTTCTAATATTTTTGATCCTTTTTCCATTTATTTGAGAGGCTTTGATTTTATCAATCTTCTAATGAGTTTCAAATGCAAGTTTCAAGATGTTCATTCAACTAACCTCTAATTTCTAACAATTGACTTTATTTTGTGCTTTTATTTTATGCTTTTACTTTAAGCACATTTATTTTAGCATTTACATTTCATGCTATTTTTATCTTTGCTCATTTGAGCATTTTTTCTTTTATGTCATTTTTTTATTTTATATTTCTCATCCGAGATTTTCATTTCTTTTTTAAGATACTTAATAATCAACGTGAACCCTAAAAAACTTTAATATTACTTGGAATAATTGGTTACTATCCTTGGCATTATGGAGATTATGGACTTCTTAGACTTAAGATTAGAGACCTTAACATACCTTGAGACCTTGTGACCTCAACTATTATTTTTTCTGGAGTTCTTAGGGTTTACCCAAAGACATTGGGTTGTTTGTTTACTTTGTGTGCAGGTTATTATGATTACATACTTTGTCTGTGATCGGGAATTCATCTGTATACAGCTGTTACTCTGCCCAATTTTTGTGAAGACTTAGTGAAATTGAAGCTTGGTTTCTTAAGAGGTTTATTATCTTTGCTTGATTGGTTTCAAATCCAAAGGATGAGAATTCTATATTGACTCATTGTGTCAAATGTTGGCTTCTTGTTGTTTAGACGATTCTTTTCCCTAGATTTTACTTTATGCGTTAGGATAGTCCCTTCATCTCATCCCATCTTCTTTAATTTCAAAAATCTTCTCCATCCTTTTGAAAACTCTTCTTGTTTTTGAACTTGAACCGCTTTCATAATAAACTTGGACTTAGGTGTAATCTCAAGCCTCAACTCAACTTTAGTTTTGATGAAAGAAAAACAAGCTAGTTTGATGAAAGACAAACAAGCATTATGGCAAGAAGGAAAAGAAGTGGAAATTAACTTAAAGCATCATTCACTCAAAGCTTCAAGGATCATGGCAAGCAATAAAGTATATCAATTCTCAATTGAACTACATTGATTAGAAATGCTCAAATATGATATACACACTTGCCACAACACTTCAATTATATTTCAAAACAATTTTTAAGTTTTTCTCTGCTGTAAATCGATTAACATCTTGTGTAAATCGATTTACACATGCTTTTTCAAAAAACTGATTGCTCCTGCCAGCAATCGATTTACATGTTGTGTAAATCGATTGATCACAGAACAAACTGATTTTTTAACTCTTGTAAATCAATTGACACAACATTCTAATCGATTTACACTTCAAATTTTTTGAAATTCTGAACGTTACAAACCCGTGCAATCGTTTTGCATCTTATGTTAATCGATTTGCACATTGAAAATTTTGAAAAATCTGAACTGGTTTCAAGATATCCTTCACACCTTTTCTCCAATAGTTGCATGATCAAACATTGCATCTTGTCAAGTTTTTCAAACAGAAAAGTGTCCATTTGGAAAGGTATCTTGATTACTATATATTACAAAATCTTTCAAAACAAAAAACAACTCTTCTCTTATGCAATAAAATCTGAACTTTGTAAAATAATCAAACTTCATATTTCTTAACTTTGAAGAACAAAGATTTTCTGCACTTTCACACATATAAAGAACAGAAATCTTTGAGAATTATCTAACCATTGTGTTACAGTTTGAATTGCTTACAAGAGAAGAAAGAAGAAACTTCAAAGAAGTCACTCTATGTGATCAACATCTTTCAAGAAATCATACTTCATAAAATCATACAAAGTGTAACTTATTTCCAGGATTGTTGGAATTAAGTATTAGATTACTTTTGTTCCTTGTTGTCCATTGTTGGAAACAAGAGGTATCTTTTGAGAGGATTGTTCTCATTAGACTTATTGGAAATCCAAGAGGGTGTTCTTGGTTATTTTTTAGGTTCTTTAGTTGATAAGACTAGGAAGAGTCTTGTAAAAGTTCTAACAAAATAGTAAAATCTCTTGCGTGTTTGCAAGGGGACTGGACGTACTTCCGGGGTGTGGAAGGAACCAGGATAATTCTCCGTCTCTCTTTACTTTCTGTACTTTACAATTTTCAAAGCACTAAATCAAAACTAGAAAGTATAAAATAAGTCAAAAATCGACCACCACCTAATTCACCCCCCCTCTTAGGCGCAATCTTAAACTTACAATTGGTATCAGAGCAGGTTATAGGTAACTTGCTCCTAGAGATCCAGAATGACTTCCGCAAATCATCAACCCGTTTTCAGAGATGGTGGTAGTAACAACAAGCCTCCTCTATTCTGTGGTGAATATTTTGACTTTTGGAAAATACGCATGAAGGCGCATTTAGAAGCACAAGGAGAGGAAGTATGGGATGCTGTTGAAAATGGTCCATTTATCCCGATAACGGTAATCAATGGCGTTGGGTCTGCAAATCCCAAAACTGCATGGGACGACGATGATAAAAAGAAAGTTCTCTATGACAAAAAGGCAATAAACCTTCTTCAAGGTGCACTCAGTATGGACGAATTTTTCCGTGTCTCAAACTACAGAACAACAAAGGAAATTTGGGATACCTTGGTTCAAACTCATGAAGGAACGACTGAAGTAAAAAGATCAAGGCTAAATACCTTGAGTTAAGAATATGAACTATTTCGAATGCAGCCCGGAGAATCCATTCTTGACTTACAAAAGAGATTTGTGCATTTGACAAATCACTTAAATGCTCTTGGTAAAACCTTGACAAATGATGAACTCAACTTGAAAATCCTTAGATCATTGACTAGGAAATGGCAACCAAAGGCAACGACAATCTCGGAAAAGAAGAGTCTCTCCGCAATGACTTCCGCTACATTATTTGGCAAACTTCAAGAATACGAAACGGAACTCGGTAGACTTGAAAAACATGAGAATCTAGAAAAGAAGTCCAAAAACATTGCTTTAAAAATTGATTCAAAGGAAGTGGTAAAAGAAGACAATCCGGAAGAAGATGAAAATTTCATGCTTCTTGTGAAAAGACTTGGGAAGTTTTTTGGCAGAAATGACAAAGGCGGATCTCATGCACATAAGAGAAAGCACTTCAAGAAAAGAGAAGCCTCCACATCAACAAAAGATGTCTCATGTTATGAATGTGGAAAGCAAGGACACATCAAGCCAAACTGTCCAAATCTCCCAAAGAAAAATGGATTCAAAGGAAAGGACTCAAAACAAAAGAAAGCCTACATAGCATGGGAAGATAATGATATGAGCAGTTCATCGGAATCGGAAAGCGACGAATATGCAAACTTAGCCTTAATGGCATCGCATCACTCCGACAATGAAGAAGAGGTTAGTAATGAATTTAATCTTTTTGATGATGATGTTCAAGGTGCAATTGATGAACTATTGAAAGAATGCAAAAGTTTATACAAAAAGGTGTCAAAACAAGAAAAAGAACTTCTAATTTGTCTAGAAAAAATTGACACCATGACTAAAGATTTTGATCTTCAAAAACAGAATTTTATTAAAGAAAAGGAAAACTTTGCATGCTCCAAGTGTGAATCAAATGTCTTTCAAATTGTTCAATTGAAAAGAGTCATTGAACGATATGAAAAAGGACAAATAGGATTGGAAGGATTACTAAGCCAACAACGTTATCTAAATGATAAAAGAGGTCTTGGTTATGTGAATACTAAGAAACCAAGTAACAATCCCACTGTTTTTGTAAAGGCTAGTAATAGTTCCAATCCCAAGAAAGTAGAAAAGAAGCAAGTTGTTCATAATCATCAAAAGAAAAAGGCTAATGTATCTAAAAGAAAACAAATTCCTAGATACAAGAGCAAATTTGTTCCAAACTGTTTTTACTGTGGTATTATTGGACACACACCCAATGCATGCTATATTAGAAATTTCAGTATGGCTAGTGGATATTATGCATGGGTGAAAAAGGGAACTAACTATGAAGGACCCAAGGAAACTTGGGTACCTAACAAGAAATAATTTGTTTTTGTAGGTATGCTTGAAATCCACATCAAATGTTTGGTATCTTGACAGTGGATGTTCAAAGCATATGATAGGAGATGTACACCAATTTTCATATCTAGTACATAAAGCCAAAAGGTATGTCACCTATGGAGACAACACCAAAGGAAAGATTCTTGGCGTTGGAATAGTTGGCACACCTCCATCCATTCAAATTGAGGATGTTCTCTATGTTGAAGGATTAAAGCACAACCTCCTTAGCATAAGTCAACTTTGCAATAGAGGGTTCAAGATCAAATTCAACAAAGAAGAATGCCTTATTATGGATGAGGCAACCAATAAGGTAAAACTCAAAGGTATAAGATCTAACAATATTTTTATGATTACTCTAGATGATTTGTCTATGAAGGTACAATGTCTTATGGTAAACAACAATGACGCTTGGTTATGGCACAAGAGGATTGCTCACATTCACATGGAGCACTTGAACAAATTGGTCAAGCATGACTTAGTTATTGGTCTACCAAAGATGAAGTTCATCAAAGACAAATTATGTAGTGCATGCCAAAAGGGAAAACAGACCAAATCAACTTTCAAACCAAAGAATGTGGTTTCAACAACAAGACCACTTCAATTGTTGCACATGGATCTTTTTGGTCCATCTAGAACAAGAAGCTTCGGAGGTAACATTTATGCTTTAGTTATTGTAGATGATTTTTCCCGTTTCACCCGGACTTTGTTTTTAGTGCACAAGAATGAAGCCTTCAAGGCATTCAAGAGATATGCAAAACAAGTTCAAAATGAGAAGTCATTAAAGATAACATCAATCCGAAGTGATCATGGTGGAGAGTTCCAAAACAGTCTATTTGAAGAATTTTGTGAAGAAAATGGGATCTTCCACAATTTTTCAGCACCAAGAACTCCACAACAAAATGGAGTAGTTGAAAGGAAAAATAGGTCTTTGGTGGAGCTTGTTAGAACCATGCTAAGTGACTCAAGTTTTCCTAAATATTTTTGGGCGGATGCGGTAAGCACGGCATGTTATGTAAGCAATCGCGTGATCATAAGACCTATACTAAAGAAAACTCCATATGAGATTTAAAAAGGAAGAAAACCAAATATCTCTCACTTTCATATTTTCGGGTGCAAATGTTTTGCCCTTAACAACGACAAAGACAATCTCGGTAAGTTCGATGAAAAATCGGATGAAGGTATTTTTCTTGGTTACTCCCTTTCTAGCAAAGCTTTTAGAATTTACAATAAAAGAACTTTAACTATAGAAGAATCAATGCATGTTTCTTTTGATGAATCTAACACCTCCAAGGAGGAAGTTGTTATTTGTGATGATGATGATTCTATAGATCTATCTCATGAGAATTCCTGCGGAGATGGCAAAATTGTCAATCCGGAACAAACACATGAACTTTCACATCAAAATGTAAATGATGATGATCTTCCTCAAGAATGGAGAACTCATCGTGATCATCCAATTGACAACATAATTAGAGATATTAGCAAAGGAGTATCTACACGGCTAAATCTTAAGGATGCATTTTTTAAAATTCGTCGTGAACTTGGAATCCTCGATGAACAAGATATATAAGGTGCACTCAATCCTTAACTATACCTTAATGTACATATATATGTGGTTAGACATTGTTTCAAATGTTAAAAATAATGATTTTTTAAATTTTTCTTTAAGTAAATCGATTTACACCATATGTCAATCGATTTACCACTGAAGCAAATCATTTTTTTTAATAAAATCTTTTGTGTAAATCGATTTACACAATATGTAAATCGATTTACCACTGAACGAAAATTATTTTTTCATAAAAATGTTCTGTGTAAATCGATTTAACCAAGGGGAAAATCGATTTACCACAGAATCCGAAGCATTTTCTGTGTATTTTTTCTATGCAATTTAATTTTTAACATGTGATACTTGTATGAGCTTTTAATATATTGGTCAAACTTTCATTGTCTCTCAACCTCCCACCTTACTATTAACCAATCAATGAAACCTTGACCAAATCACCAAATTAAAACCTCATAAAGACCTCACTTACTCTCTCTATTATTTAAACTCACCAAAACTATCTCATAACACCAACACACTATCTCTCATAACAACACAAAGAACTCTATATCTCTCTTTTCAAAACCCTAACAAGATCCATGGCTCCCAAGAGAAAAGCATCTGCCTCGGAGAAAGGAAAGAAGCAAGCTGCGTCAACATCTGAAAACTCTGTGCTCGAATACCTCTCGGATCCACAGCGGGACAGATTTATCAAGCATTTTCAAAAGAAAATCATCTCTGCTCCAAAGTTTGGTATGTTATCTACTTTTCCAGATGAATGCTTCTCATTTTAAAGAGATTTAATTGCTTATGGTTTAGAACCATTAATATCTTCACATGGTTTCTATTACTCGGATCTGGTTAGAATTTTCTACAGCAATATGTGCTATGATAACAACAAATGTTATACCTATGTCCTTGGAAAAAGAATCCCTCTGCATTCCAAAACTATTGGCAGAATTTTGAACATTCCATATTCTGGAAGTACCCTCAATGATCCAAAAGATGCTGCTTGGGAAAATTATCAGAAGCGAGAATTTTTCTATAGCATTGGAAGGTTATCAGAATCTGAATACCGTGCCAAGCGGATTCGAAGTCTTTGCGGGGTTATTCCAGCTAGGGACACATGGAGTGCTGCAAATTTTCATATTGATGATAGGTTGTTTCACTATTTTCTTGTGTATATTCTGTTTCCTAGAGCAGGGAATCATTGTACAGTGACAGACCTAGAACTACAAATCATCTATGCAAGGAAAAATGGAATTCCGGTTAACTGGGCAAAATTGATTGTGGTGCATATGCTAAAAGTTGCCGCAAGGGCCACCTTTATACCATATGCATATTTCATTACAAGGATTATGGCAGCTTTTGATATAGATTTCACTGGATTTGAGCGGATTGAAATGGATCCAATCCCCACTAGGATCTCCATCAAAAATGTTGATTCAAGGATGGGTGTTCATTTCAATGCTGAAGCAAAGACCATCACTTACATTGGAGAGGATGTTGTCGGTGATGAAGGTAATAATGCAGATGAAGAAGACCATGAAGTTCCTCCTCTTGCTGCTTCTTTTGGTCCAACAAATCAAGATGTTATGGATTTCATGACGCAAAAGTTTGCTTCTCTCAATTCTAACATCAATGCTCGATGGACTAAGATAAATGACTCTACCTCATCTCGAATAAATGCTTTTCAGAATGATGTGAACCAACAATTTTCATATCTCTATTCACATCTTCATATCCCTCCATACGACCCAACCAATCCTGCACCTCCGCCTCCTCAATACACCGAACCACCTCTTCAACAACAATTTCCATATCAAGGACCTTTCTAAAATGTTCCTGATCAATGTTATTTTCTTGTTATAAGTATCATTATGGTTTTTGTCTTGTTGTATTTCAAGTGTTCGTTTTATGTATTGTGTTCTTAAACTCTGTTTGATAATTTTAGAAGTTTTTGTTTTTTCATTCATGTTCATATATATTTCTTTCTGTTATCATTTCTTGTTGCATCTTTCCCTTCTTTTTAATAATGTCATAGTGGGAGAATGATGTAATAGCACTTTATGGTTGTTTGTTTTCATTGTCTTTACATAGCAAGCTTTCAAATCTTTTTCTCCATAGAGGGAGAAATCTTCTCAGGGGGAGAAAACACATTCTGCTCAAATTCTGAAAAACACATAAAGGAAAATGGTTTGTCATCATCAAAAAGGGGGAGAATGTAATCTCAAGCCTCAACTCAAATTTAGTTTTGATGAAAGACAAACAAGCTAGTTTGATGAAAGACAAACAAGCATTATGGAAAGAAGGAAAAGAAGTGGAAATTAACTTAAAGCATCATTCACTCAAAGCTTCAAGGATCATGGCAAGCAATAAAGTATATCAATTCTCAATTGAACTACATTGATTAGAAATGCTCAAAAATGATATACACACTTGCCACAACACTTCAATTATATTTCAAAACAATTTTTAAGTTTTTCTCTGCTGTAAATCGATTAACATCTTGTGTAAATCGATTTACACATGCTTTTTCAAAAAACTGATTGCTCCTGCCAGCAATCGATTTACATGTTATGTAAATCGATTGATCACAAAACAAACTGATTTTTTAACTCTTGTGAATCGATTGACACAACGTGCTAATCGATTTACACTTCAAATTTTTTGAAATTCTGAACGTTACAAACCCGTGCAATCGATTTGCATCTTATGTTAATCGATTTGCACATTGAAAATTTTGAAAAATCTGAACTGGTTTTAAGATATCCTTCACACCTTTTCTCCAATAGTTACAGGATCAAACATTGCATCTTTTCAAGTTTTTCAAACAGAAAAGTGTCCATTTGGAAAGGTATCTTGATTACTATATATTACAAAATCTTTCAAAACAAAAAACAACTCTTCTCTTATGCAATAAAATCTGAACTTTGTAAAATATTCAAACTTCATATTTCTTAACTTTTAAGAACAAAGATTTTCTGCACTTTCACACATATAAAGAACAGAAATCTTTGAGCATTATCTAACCATTGTGTTA
Organism: Vicia faba; assembly: GCA_948472305.1. Classification (NCBI taxonomy): domain Eukaryota; kingdom Viridiplantae; phylum Streptophyta; class Magnoliopsida; order Fabales; family Fabaceae; genus Vicia; species Vicia faba. Next base: position 1,604,870,907 of record OX451739.1, read on the forward strand.
CAGTTTGAATTGCTTACAAGAGAAGAAAGAAGAAACTTCAAAGAAGTCACTCTATGTGATCAACATCTTTCAAGAAATCATACTTCATAAAATCATACAAAGTGTAACTTATTTCCAGGATTGTTGGAATTAAGTATTAGATTACTTTTGTTCCTTGTTGTCCATTGTTGGAAACAAGAGGTATCTTTTGAGAGGATTGTTCTCATTAGACTTATTGGAAATCCAAGAGGGTGTTCTTGGTTATTTGTTAGCTTCTTTAGTTGATAAGACTAGGAAGAGTCTTATAAAAGTTCTAACAAAATAGTAAAATCTCTTGCGTGTTTGCAAGGGGACTGGACGTACTTCCGGGGTGTGGAAGGAACCAGGATAATTCTCCGTGTCTCTTTACTTTCTGTACTTTACAATTTTCAAAGCACTAAATCAAAACCAGAAAGTATAAAATAAGTCAAAAATCGACCACCACCTAATTCACCCCCCTCTTAGGCGCGATCTTAAACTTACATTAGGTCCATGAATTTTCAAAAAAACATTTTCTTAATCAAACCTTAATCAATTTAATAATACCTTGACATTTTTCTGAGAAGACTAAAAGTCAATCAATCTCATTAAAACCATCTTTGCCATTTTGGATTTAAACTTAAACTTTTCTCAAAAGATTAGACTCTTGTCAATCTTTGTAGTGATGTTTGCTACTATACTTCTATGATATGTAGTGAAGTGAGATATTTTCCACTTGGGTGTTGAGTGAAGCTTTTTTGATTTTAAAGTCCAAGCTATACCCTCCACTTTGATATGACACAAATTTTCCTTTCTCAAAATTGTGGTTAGTAATTATGTGTGATGCGGTGGAAGAACTGACTTGAGGGTTTAGAATTTGATTGCAAATATTGCGGTTAGCAAGAGTCGCAACCCATTTTATTTTATCCAAAAGGAAAGGTGAAAAGTCACAGGAAATACCTTTGAGATTGTTTCTTGGGTTCGGGGGTAGATTATGAAAAGGGAAGGTATTTGCACCCTTTTCATCTATGGTTTTCCATGGGCTCTTAGTTACTTGCAAGATCACTTGATTTTGTTTGAAATTGTGATTTGTGTGGTTTTTTAAAGTATTTTGTAAAGAGGCCATTGTTTAGGCAATCTTTGTAATGATTCTCGTTCATAAGAATGTATACAAAGATGTTGATCTTTTGAAAATGTTTTCAATTTTTGTAAGATGTTTGAAGATGTATGTGATTGTTTTAAAAATAGCAAGGATGTTTGTTTTGAAATGGAGCAAGTAATTAGGAGCAATCTACCTACTCAAATGTCTTTCTTGTTCATTTTCTTTTCCTTTGACATTGTTGTCTTACCATTGATTTGGTAAGCAACCCTATCTTTGGATGTAAACGGGACGGGCGTGGGTCATCGTATAACCATGATTAGCAATATTGCAAGGTATCTTAGCATTATTTTTTGAGGGACTAAGATCATTTGTAAGGTAACTTTAGATAGCGTCATCGAGGGACTATGATCTTGTATTTGCTTGTTTTTGCTAAGATACCTTACATGCGTAATATGGCCATTCTGTAAGGCAACCAAGTAGATTTTACCCTAGGAGTTCTTGTGTGCAAGTGTGTTATTTTCATGCTTGTTTTTATCTTGAATTAAGGTTTTCTATTTGATTGATTTTATTCTTTCCATACAAACCCTAATTACTAGCATATTATGTAAAAGCGATAAATTGCGAAATTTAAAGTTACTACGCTATTACAACATTTGTGGGAGGGGGTATACAATTTATGAATGGGGATTGCAATAATGTAAATCTAATTAATATATTACAACCAAATTGAATATTGTACAAATAATTTGAAGGAATATATAAAGTACAAAATACAAATTGAAAGAAATGATTTTTGTGTTTGGACTTTTGTATGAAAGAGGTTTTAACCTAAACCTAATTAAAGAAAAGAGTAATTAAGTTAAATTAAACTTAAGTTAAATAAAGAAATTATTTAAAAAAATATTTTAATTAAGAAGAGAATTTTTGAATAAAACCCTAAATCTGTTTTAGTTGATTAAAAGAAAATAATTTTAAAGAAAAAAAAGTATTTTTTGTATTTTTTATATTTTGTCTTGAAAATAATATGTGGTGTCATGAAATATTTTTGGTCCTTTTATATTAAAAATAATTGTATTTAAATAAGTAATAATCTAGTTTTAATTTACAAAGAAATTAATAAGAGTAAATAAAGTATAATGAATAAAAATAATTTTTTTATTTATGTGAAAATATTTAAATTATGTCAAAATATAAATCTATTATTTTTATACATTTTATAATTTTTTTGGTATTTTAGAAAATATATTTAAAAGAAAAATATATAAATAAATAAATAAAAATAAAATGGGCCAGGATGGTGCCACAAGTAAACGGGGCGTATGCTAGCAAAAAAAAAAAGTCAGGCCAAAGGGCCCAGCGCCTTCAAAAAGATGTTAAAAAAATAAGAAAAATGGAAAAATGCAAAAGGGGGGTTCACGTTGGTTCGAACCCTCGCCCTTTTGGTAACATATGCCTTAGTACGCGCGTGCTTGCCACTGGGGTGGCTATTTCATCCGGTCATATAATCAAAGCATAAATATATATTAGAAACTGCTTTCTGAAGGCAACTTTATCTTCAACCTTGAGCCATGGCCGGACCACCTGTATCTTCCTCATTTCTCCACAAAAATGGAAAGTTCAAACATGAAAGTTGTGGTGTTTCTTCCCACGGATTCAACCATATAACTTATGTAAACTAACAATCAAAGATAAGATCTAATTTTGCTGGCCCTAAATTAAAACCTAATTTTCTCAGAAATTTCAAATCCAAAATTCTCTATGCACAGTTAATATAAATGGAAACTATGAACATGGTTAGCTTTAGAGCAAGGATATCTACATTTTGTTTTCACAAATCAGGATCAAATGATGCTTGTATAAAGAGATAGAAGTTTGACTTTTTACCTCTTGCAGCTGGAGTCGTGAATGAAGTTTGATTAACTTTTCAGAAGGCCTGAGGATCTGTTTAGCTTGCCTGGACCTCCTTGAGTGTATCCCAACTCTTACATTGCCTTGAAAGTCCCTGAATCTATCTACTCAAGTCAACCTGCAAGCTTGATATTTGAAAATGGTGGATAGTGATGGAGGAGCTACAGTCTTGAAACAGGGGCCTGGATTGCTTTGGTATGATGTATAGAAGGTGTTTGAGTGATTAGTTTTCAAAACGCACGAGTGGAAATGAAGATCATGAGTTTTGGTTCAGAACTGTATGTTAATGGTCTTTTTGAATAGGTTTTTGGTTTTTGAATGTTTGAGGCAGTTTCAGGGCAATAACATTTGTGTGTCAACTTGAAAATAGTGTGTCTACTTATAAGCAAGAGGTTTTAAGACTTGTAACAACTCAGATTTCAAAAACTCAGATGTTTTGCTTGGTTACTTGTTTTTGAAGCAAAGCTAGCAAGCATGGTTTCAATGTGAAGTACAAAGCTTGTAGGGGGGCTGATACCTTTAAACACACTTGTTCTGATTGTGTAGAGTGTGTTAGTGCAGAAATAACAAATGCAAGGCTCAATGCAAGCTGACTTTGCATAAAGCTTGCTTTTCTAAAATGGCAATGTTGCCTTTCTTCCCAAAATGGAATTGAATTTGTACAATGCATTGAATGCTTGGATTAAAGCTTCCAACAGCTGTGAAATCATTTAATTATGGAGTGAAAGTCAAGTTAGAAGCCTGCAAAGTGAGATTTGTACAGCATGCTTGAGGATTGGATCCAATGTTCTTCACAAAATGACTTGTAATCCAAGTGACAAAACAACAATTTCATCTCTTCGATTCTCCCTACTCAAGAATGATCTCAAGGAGTTCTTGGACATTTTGGAAATCTTACAATGTGCTCTACAACATATATTTGAATTTATTTTGAATATTCTCCTTGGAACTATGTGAAAAATTTCCATGAAGTCAAAAATCTGCTTAATTAGGGCAAAATTTCACTGAGTCATTTTTAGTTCATGAGCATGTATTCACAAAATTATAACTTGAGATCCAAGTATTTTTAGTAGAAGTTTTGTGAAGAAAAGTTATATATTTCATGGAGATCTACAAATTTCATGTTGAAAGTTTCTCTTGAATCATTTTGCATCATGGTGGAAATTTATCTCAAAGTTGTAAAAAAATAAGAAAATTTATATACTTAGAAAACCTTCTAAGTTAAGAAATTTCATCTTTTCAAAATAAAATCTTGAAATCTTGATTTCTTGATGAAAAAGTTCCATATTTTGACATGTTTTGATGGATTATGACCTTTGGCACTTGAATTTGACCAAAAAAGTCAAAGTTTGACTTTTCGGTATACAATTGACTTTTAATCATTGACTGAAAAATTGATCAGTCAATCCAATGGACTTGTAGTATTTTTAATCATGTCATTAGGTTAAAGTGATGAAATTGGACTCTTGTTATCATGCCTTAACCCAATTGATCATTTTCTAGGTCAAAAACCAGAAATTTCCCTTTCCCAATCAAAACCCTAATTTTGACCATTTTGCCCTTTTGATGATTTGATCAAATTTCTTGAGGAATTATGGTCCAAACTTGATAATATGATACATATGAGTTTAAAATGTTAGTGTGGATCAAAAATTATGAAGTTTGACTGTTAATTGGCCATGGTTGACTTTTCCCCAATATAGCTGATTTTTAGGTCAACTGTTCAATTGACTGATCAAAAGTGTGATCCAAGGCTTGAAACTTGACATGAGTAATCTTGGGGGTCCGTAATGGTCCATGAAAGTCATATGATGCATTGATAGTTCAAAAATCCATGTGCAATCTCAAACCCTAATTTTCAGTCATCAGTGCTTAAGGAGGTGTATTGAGCTGATCAAACCCTAGTGCAGTCTTAAAATCAAGGAGATCTTGTGAGAAAATTCTTGATAATCAAGAGGGAAAATTTTGGGGTACAATATCTGCCCTTGTTCAATCTTCTTAAGCATGAAGAGTTAGATTGGCGAATTTTGGCATTCGTGACTCGAAGGTGGAAGATGATTGGACACTAGAGTGCCTAGAAATTTGCACTCAGCAGTGTGATGGTAGAGGGAATGGGATTAAAGATGACATTTGTATAGGTGATAGAAAGCTGTAGAAGATGGGCTTGCAGATGCCATCCAAGAGTGATTTTTGAATTTGTAATTGTAAGCTGAAAGAATGAGTATTAGAACGGCGTCCGTGTCTGGAGCGTATCTGAACTGTATCTGGGAGCTAATTTTGAATTATTATTATAATGGAATCCGTGTCTGGGGCACATATGGACTGTATTTGAGAAGTTGAATTTGAATGAGTATCAGGATGGCATCCGTGTCTGGAGCGTATCTGAACTATATCTGAGAGTTGAATCTGAATGAGTATCAGAATGGCATCCGGGTCTGGAGCGTATATGAACTGTATCTGAAGAATGTATATGATTGAGTATCAGAATGGCGTTTGTGTCTGGAGCGTATCTGAACTGTATTTGAAGACTGTATCTGAATGAATATCAGAATGGCGTCTGTGTCTGGAGCATATTTGAACTGTATCTGAAGACTGTATCTAAATGAGTATCATAATGGCGTCTGTGTCTGGAGTGTATCTGAATTCTGTATCTGAATGAGTATCAGAATGGCGTCCGTGTCTGGAGCGTATCTGAACTGTATCTAAAGACTGTATCTGAATGGCGTCCGTGTCTGGAGCGTATCTGAACTGTATCTGAAGACTGTATCTGAATGAGTATCAGAATGGCGTCCGTGTCTGGAGCATATATGTATTGTTTCAAAAGATTTTGGAATTTTGTTAATGGTAGTTATTAACCTTAACCTAAAAAGGGTAAAATGTTAGCTAAAACAATATGTTTATGTTGTAAGAAATGCATAGTATAATCCATTCGTGTTATCAATGTTTATGATATATGGATGCAATGTATGCGTATATGAGCTAGTTTACTGCACTGTTGTTGGATTGGGGAAATAAATCCATGACTGCTGCTGAGGATATGGAATATAAGTCTTCATGTTGTGAAGTCCAAGTGTTGATGAATTTCTGCTTACAGAAATAAACTCTGTTGTAAGGAAATGTCGTATACTGCTTGTAAAATTCCAGTGGGGAATCCTGAGAAATTTGACGACTTGTATTGGAGAGTGATAACTGGGAGTTTTGTTCCGCTGGGGATTAAATGATGTACTATGGGGATTTCTTAGGTAACAGCCTAGAGGTATTTCCCTATCCATTCAACCCATCAGTAATTGCCTTTTTTCATTTTGTTTATTTGTAAACAGTAATTATATTCAAATGCATATGTTCATCAATGAATCATTGGACGTTTTTTGCAAACAAAATACAAGCATAAAGAAAAAACAGATATTTTTTGTACTTTCAAAGAGATATCTTTGTATTGACTTTGAGTAAGCATTTTTGTACAAGGAGACAAACATTCTAGTGAGAGAATGCCATCGTAAAAAGAATGAAATTTCGATACAAAGAAAAGATAGCTATGTGTAAAAATCCCATGGGGTTTCCATTCTGCTATAGCCTTCGTATCTTCGAGCGTCTTGTCTATTTTTGCCTTGTCCGAAGCTGATTGAATTGATCGGAACCGTTAATTTTGTTAGTTGAAGCCAAAGTTTGTCTGTAAAGTGATCCAACGGGACATAGTCATAAGCTTTAATTCCCTAACTTCTTCCTGGACCGCCCTTTTGGGTTTTCAGTCCATCGGGAAACCCTTTTTTGCCCGAGTCGCCCTTTCGGGTTTTCAAATTGCCGGGTGTACAAATTTTTTGTTTTATCCCTAATTTTTTCCCGAACCTTTTTGGTTCTCCAGTATGCCCTTATTTTGCATAGGTATGTCAACCTAGCGGGTCTCTTATGCGTAGTATCTTTTAACTATGTCCGCGTTTGCAGGATACAGAAGGTCGTCACCATCCATGGTGGTCAAAATCATTGCCCCACCCGAGAAAATGTTTTTGATTACAAATGGTCCTTCATAGGTAGGAGTCAACTTGCCCCTAGGAACACCTTGTGGCAGTATGATGCGTTTGATCACCAAATCTCCAACTTGATACACTTGGCGTATGACCTTTTTGTTGAAAGCCTTGATCATCTGTTTTTGATACATTTTACCATGGCAAATAGTAGTAAGTCTCTTCTCATCAATCAAGTTCAGTTGATCAAGTCGAGTCTGGATCCAATCGTATTTGTTCAGCCCTGCATCCTTCATAATCCTCATAGAGGGGATCTGGACCTCGATAGGCAAGACAGCTTCCATGTTGTAAACCAGAGAATAGGGTGTTGCCCTGATTGATGTACGAGATATGGTACGATACCAGTGGAGGGCAAATGGTAGCATCTAATGCCAGTCTTTGTATGTGACTGTCATTTTCTGTATGATCTTTTTAATGTTCTTATTTGCAGCTTCAACAACACCATTCATCTTCGGCCGATAAGGGGAAGAATTGTGATGTTAGATCTTGAATTTCTCGCATAATGCGGTGATCATAGTGTTGTTGAGATTTGTACCATTGTCGATGATGATCCTTTCTGGGATACCGTACCGGCAAATGAGATTTTGCTTGATGAAGCGGGCAACAACATTCTTGGTAACAAAAGCGAAGGAAGCTGCCTTCACTCATTTTTTAAAGTAATCAATGGCCACTAGGATGAAGCGGTGTCCATTGGAGGCTATCATCTTGATTTCCCCAATCATATCAATCCCCCACATATCAAAGGGCCAAGGAGCCGTCAAGACATTCAGAGGAACCAGGGGTACGTGCACCTTGTCAGCATAAATCTGGCATTTATGGCAAGTCCGAGAGTGTTGATAGCAATCTGCTTCCATAGTAGACCAGTAATAGCCTTCCCGTAGGATTTTCTTTGCCATCGTATGCCCACTGGAATGGGTGCCAAAAGTGCCTTTATGTAATTCAGCCATGATCCTTTCAGCTTCAACCTTATCTACGCACCAAAGTAACATATATTCATGATTGCGTTTATACAAGATGTCGTTACTAAGGAAGAACTTAGCAAAGAATCTCCTTAAGAACTTCTTATCATTGACCGAAGCTCCTTCTGGATATTCTTGGGTCTCGAGATACCTCTTTACTTCGTGAAACCAAGGTTGGTCCACTACTTCTTCAGTATTAATCTCGTGACAGTGTGCTGGTTCATCCATTCGTTCAATGGTGATTTGGGGAGCCTCGTTATCCCATTTAAGTTTAAACATGGATGAAATTGTGGCTAGTGCGTCTGCTAGCTGATTTTCTTCTCGCAAGAAATGCTCGAAGGTAATCTTCTCAAAATGTGGTAGCAATGTTAAAACATGTTCTTTGTAAGGGATAAGGTTTGGGTGTTTGGTGTCCCATTCCCCTTTGATCTGGCTGATAACCAAAACTGAGTCTCCGAATACATCCAAGGATTTGATCCCTAAGTCTATGGCAGCTCTGAGTCCAAAGATGCACACTTCGTATTCCGCCATGTTGTTTGTACAATTGAAGCAAAGTCTGGAAATAAAGGGAGTGTGACACCCTTCCGGAGATATGAGTACAACACCAATGCCATTGCCGAGTGCATTGGATGCTCCATCAAAGAACAGGGTCCACCGGGATCCTTGTTCAGGTCCGTCATATGTCCTGAATTCTTCACAGTTGTATAATGTCATGATGTCCTCATCCGGAAATTCGAATTTCATGGATTAGTAGTCTTCTACAGCTTGGTGAGCGAGGTGGTCAGCTAGTACACTGCCCTTTATAGCTTTCTGGGTAGTATATTGTATGTCATATTCTATCAGGATCATCTGCCATCTCGCTATTCTACCAGAAAGAGAAGGCTTCTCGAAGATGTATTTTATCGGATCCATTTTAGATATCAGCAAGGTAGTATGAGTCAGCATATACTGTCTTAGCCGGCAAGCAGCCCATGCCAGAGCGCATCAAGTTTTCTCGAGCAGTGAATATCTGGTTTCACAGTCGGTAAACTTTTTGCTCAGGTAGTAAATAGCATGCTCTTTTCGGCCAGACTCGTCATGCTGGCCCAATACACACCCCATTGAGTTTTCCAAAACAGTCAGATACATGATCAACGGTCTTCCCTCGGATGGTGGCAGCAACGCAAGAGGCTCTTGTAAGTATTCTTTTATTTTGTCAAAAGCAACTTGGCATTCATCATTCCATTTGACTACTTGATCTTTCTTCAATAGTTTGAAGATTGGTTCACAAGTAGCTGTCAGGTGAGAGATGAATCTGGCAATGTAGTTCAAACGCCCCAAGAATCCTCTGACTTCCTTCTCAGTACGAGGAGAAGGCATCTCTTATATTGCTTTAACTTTGGCAGGATCGACCTCGATACCTTTGTTGCTGACGATAAAGCCTACGAGTTTACCAGACCGTACCCCAAATGTGCATTTGTTAGGATTCAACCTTAGGTTGTACTTCTTCAGTCTCTCAAACAGTTTTTCTAAGTGATCAAGATGCTCTTCTTCCGTTTGAGATCTGGCTATCATATCATCCACATAAACCTCTATTTCGTGATGTATCATGTCCTGAAATAAAGCTACCATGGCACGCTGATAGGTTGCCCCTGCGTTCTTTAGTCCGAATGGCATTACCTTGTAGCAGAATGTGCCCCATTGTGTGACAAATGTTGTTTTCTCCATGTCCCCAGGCGCCAATTTGATTTGGTTGTAACCTGAGAATCCGTCCATGAAGGAAAACACTTTGTGTTGTGTCGTATTTTCAACTAGGATATCAATATGGGGGAGTGGATAATCATCCTTAGGGCTTGCCCTATTCAAATCTTTGTAGTCCACACACATTCGCACCTTGACGTCCTTTTTGGGCACTAGAACAACATTGGCAACCCATTTGGGATAAGAGGTGCTAGCCAAGAATCCAACGTTGAATTACTTCATGACCTCTGCTTTAAGCTTTTCTGACATATCAGGTCTCATGCGGCGAACCTTTTGCTTTACTGGTTGGAAATCTTCTCTTGTAGGCAAACGATGTACCACAGTATCTGCATCAAGCCCTGGCATGTCTTCATATGACCAGGCAAAGACTTCAACATAATCGTGTAAAAACTGAATCATACACTTCTTGGTACTAGGTTTCAGATTGGCACCCACCTTGACCTCTTTTTTATCTTCTTCGGTACCTAGGTTGATTGTATCCACGGGTTCCTCGTGAGGCTGAATGGTTCTCTCTTCTTGTTGTAGTAGTCTGGCAAGTTCCCTTGGTACTTCACAATCTTCCTCACCTTTGTCTTCGGCTTGGTGGATTAGATTCTCAGAGTCACAAAAGGCCATAGCAGTATCGTTACCCATGGGATCCCGAATGGATGTATACCTGCATTGTGAGTGTGGGTGTGTGTAAGGGTATAGCTATCTTTGAAAGAAAGTAAAATGTAAAATAAAAACAACGAGCACAAAAGTTTGTATGCGAAAACGTCCATGATTCATTGATGTCATATGAAAAATGAGATAATAACCCTTACAAATGGACCATTGTGCCTCGGTTAAGACACAAGATTTTAAGAGTGCAAATTGTTTTGAATATTACAGATCCAACAAAATGTAAAGACAAATTACTGAGGGATAAAAGTGATCGGGTTGAAGTCTCTAGTCTCCCAATTGTTGAGCCCTCCAATGACAGTCGGGAAGATCCAATCCTCTAGGTTGCAGCCATCTTCACCATCTTCTACCGTGTTGACTTCATGGTTGCTGATCTTCAGGGGCGGTCCTCCAGCACGAGCATGGCGTAAAAACTTTTGAGCACTTAAAGTGAAACATAGGCCAAACTTGTCAGACTTATATGGGATATCTGAGAGTTGTCCCCAGATCGTGCACCCTCCTTCTTCTACCACTGCTTTGGCATCCTTCAGAGATGACATCCAGAGTGGAGGCCTTGTAATCTTAGGAACAACCTTGGTAACTTCCACATCTTGAGGGACCTCTTCAAAGTGTTGAAATGGAGTTTCAATGAATTCACCATCTAATTCCACATATCTGAAGGAATTGAGATGGCTGATCATGTATTCTTCCTCTCCATGAATGGTGATTATCTTCCCTTGAACTGGATACTTCAACATTTGGTGCAACATAAAAGTAACATCGCCAACATTGTGGATCCATGGTCGGCCTAGCAAGCAGGAGTATGAAGGGCGGATGTCCATCACATAAAAAGTTGAATTGAAGGTTTGGGTTCCAACTTTTATGGGGATATCCACTTCCCCGTGCACCATCCTCTTTAAGCCGTCAAAAGCCCTTACCACTGTGTTGCTTGGCTTTAAAGTCAACCCCTCACAGTCAAGTCTATCAAGAGATTTTTTGGGTAATACATTCATAGATGAGCCAGTGTCCACCAAAACATGAGCCAGGGTTGTGCCCTTAAATTCCACTGAGACATGCAATGCCTCATTATGTTTCCTTCCCCTCGGTGTCAGATTAGCATCTAAAAAACCTAAACCATTGTCCGTGGTTAGGATGGCTACGCAGTCTTGAAACTGATCGGCGGATGTCTCTTGAGGTACATGGGTGGTTTTTAAGAACTTCACCAAGGCTTTTGCATGTGCCTCAGAACATAGTAGTAATGCCAGCATGGAGATTTTAGAGGAAGTTTTCCCCAGTTGTTCAACTACATCGTAGTCGCTTCTCTTTATAATTTTTAGGATCTCCTCCATTTCTTTCTTGGAGGTCTCAGGGATGGTCAATGATTGATCCTTCGTCTGGACAAGCTCAATCATAACACCTTTTCCTCGAGTCTCGGTTAATTCAGAAGTAGGAGTGTCAGTCGGAATGATTACAGTGGTTGTAACGGCTTCATCAATTGGAGTATTTGCAAAGATGATTATGGGTGTGGGAGTAACCTTTGGAGCATCCACAAGGATGATTACGGGTCCAAAAACTACTATTGGGGGAGCAATTTCTGGAGAAAAGATCCTACTACTTCGTGTAATTTTGCTAGTTCATGTAATGTTATTGATGTCGGAGTTGACTTTCTCCGATATTGAATCTTCGGCGGCTGGCCATCCCTGTTTAATACCATGGTAATAGACATCCCCTCCATAATTCTATGTTATGGTTTTGTCTAATGTATATGGGACTGGTCCAGGCATTGTGATTATTAAAGGAGCTGCTTTCGGATATGATGTAATTCTAACGGGTCTTTTGGTGGAGACCTTGGAAGAATTGGCGGAAATGATAATGATAGAAATAATTTCAAAAGGAACAGGTGGAACAGAAGTCTTCTTGAATAAAATTTATTTGTTATCTATTAGGCACTGAACGCCTGCTTTCAACAAAGGGCAACTGGTTGGGGAGGACAAACAGAGATGGAAAACTTCACCATAGCCCGGAAACACAACAACCTTCAACAAATTCATTTTAATAGTCAGAAGCGGGGTCATGAGTTCATCAATCAAAGTAACAAACAATCCTTATTCAATGACATTGGTATTATGGCCATGTCTGGGCATAGGGGCAAAAATGACATTTGGCTTTTCAGGCGCATCGAACTCAATTTCTTTTGCTTCAATGAGGTCTTGTATTTTGTTCTTTAGAGCCCAACAATTATTAGTATCGTGACCAGGAATTTCAGAGTGATATGCGCAACGGGCATTGGGATGATAATAAGGAGATGTTGTATTGGGGTTTTTTGGAACTTCTTTTAAGGTCACAAAATTGGATCTTAGTAGATGCGGTAATACTTGAGACAGGGTCATGTTGATTCTGGTGAACTGCCTGACTGGCCTTTCCATCCTTTGTTGATTATTTCTTTGCTGATCAGACGCAGGCTTTGGGATCATAACATCCACCATCATTGGTCGGTGTAACACCCTAATTCTACCCCAAGCAAATTATGCAATTAAATCAGAGTTATAAAATTTCATTCATACAAACGAATCGGGACGTCACAAATTCATCTAACAAATTGATTGCATTCATCGTGGATATATAACACTTTTAATAAAACATCAGATGAACCATCAACATAGCATCTTTAATAAAATAATTCAACAACTACGCAACGGAATTCTTCAATAACATCTTCAAATAAAACAGCAACTTCGAAACATCTCACATTTAGTAAATAAACAATTCAAAATTCAGCAACTAAAATTCAACAATCAAAAATCAGCAAGCGTTCATCCCCCTGAGTGTTAAATATCAGAGCAATGACACCGACTCGATCTATTGAAGGTATACAGCCTTCACTCTCAATTACCTGCATGTTACCAACATAGGGGTAACATTTAAACAAAAGGGGTGAGATATCTAACAATATAATAAAGCGCATGATAATTAATATATTAAATTAGATCAATAATATCACCACTTCTCATCTCATAATCAACAATAATTACAGCATACATACTCATTCATCAACACCAAATACACTTCATTATTCAATCATATAATGTGACTCAAAACTATGCAAATGCATGTGGTACCATTGGAGCAGAACTCCCATCTCAAAAATCTAATCTGCCAATTAATAGAGGCATCAACAAGGCATAACCTTCATCTCAAAACTTGCCAATCCAGACCATCTCAACGAGTATAAGCTCCATCTCAAAAAATGAAATGTATGCGACTCAACATGAATGTAATAACACACTCAGTTAACAACATCTCAAAACACATCTCAAAACAACAGCATCTCAATCATCTCAAAACAACAACATCTCAATCATCTCAAACAACAACATCTCAATCATCTCAAACAACAACATCTTAATCATCTCAACATCTCAATCATCTCAAACAACATCTTAATCATCTCAACATCTCAACTACAACATCTCATAAACATCTCAAAATAATTTATTAAACATCATTTATTTATCAAATGTCATTTGTTCATCATAACTATCAAACACAACTTTAATAACCACATCTTACTAATAACTCAGTTGTATATTATTACTACAATAATCCCTACTGTTACTCTGCTACTGTACATCGTTATTGTCGCTAATCCTACTGTCATATTTCTAACAGCAGTCTCTAATGCCTCATATTCATCGTTCTGTCCAAAATCCAGCATAACTGTCAATCACGGGAATTAATTCTAAATCTTAGATTGGTTACTAGGATTACACCTCTTCATCATCATTTAAATCATCTAGAATAAAGTTCATCACGTTAGCTAATCAACGCTTCGAATGGCATCTCAAACAGCATCCTACAACTCAAGTTACAGCAATTAAAAGTCAATTCTGTCAAAAACTAGACAGTATGTATCAACATAAAACACTATGGATCGACTCATCCTGCATCTCCTTCACAGCATGTATCGACACATGCACTTACCGATCGACTCATCCTGAGTCTTGCAACTAACATGTATCGACGCAAACCCTCCATGCATCGACTCATCCTGACTTCAAAACATAGCATGTATCGACACATGCATCGCACCGGTCGACTCATCCTGACTCTCACACACTCATGTATCGAAACATCCTCTCTTCGTGTCGACTCATCCTGAGTCTTGTACTCATCATGCATCGACACATCCAGCTTGGGGTCGACACATCCTTCGACAGTCTGCATAATTTTCTGCGTTCTCCTCTGTATTTACACCACAGACATCATATTATATCCCTACGAACCTCACTTTAAAAGATGGTAATTCATCACCTAACATCAACCTATATTACTACATCGATTAAACGACATAATAACATCATTAATCATCAAGAATTCATCAATATTCATCATACATCATTCAATTCAAGAACAAAAACAACAATCCTCTAACCCCACATATCAAATATCATGAACCCAATTATAAAGCCAGAACCCCACCCTTACCTTGGATTGAAGGTCGCTCTACAATCTTCCGGGTTGAATCTTTTTTCTTGCTGTTTTCCACTTTTTCCAGCAACTTCACGTTCTCTTTCTCAATCCTTATTTCTCTTCTTACTGCTTCCTCCTTCTACTCTAACAACAAATAATAAAATAACCTAATTATTCTATTATTTCCTTAGTGGGCTCCAAACATACACCCCCTTAATACTTCCATTATCTCAAATTAAGCCCACCTTAATAATATTACACTTCTAATATTATTTCACCATATAATAATATTATACCTATAATATTATTATTTCTCCACTTAATAAAATAAATCCAATTTAATTATAACACTTCTTCACAAATTTTCCAAAAATAATTTAATTAAATAATTAATTAAATTACGGGGGTTAAAACTGTCCCCCACTTAGAATATATTCGTCCTCGAAAATTTACCTCAATCAAACATCTCAGGATAGGAGTCTCGCATCTTACTCTCCAATTCCCAAGTCATGCTTTCACCAGCAACTCCTAGCCAAACCACTTTAACCAAGGCAATCTCCTTGCCCCTCAGAGTCTTCATTTCACGATCCGCGATCCGTACAGGCATCATCTCCATCGTAATATTATCCCGTACTTGCACATCGTCCATATGAATCACATGAGATGGATCTGAAATATACTTCCGAAGTTGTGACACATGAAACACATCATGCAAATTCGAAAGATTAGGCGGTAAATCCACTCTATAAGCAACATTCCCCACTCTCTCTGAAATCTGATACGGTCCAATAAAACGAGAAGTGAGCTTCTTAGACTTCAATGCTCGCCCAACACCAGTCACAGGTGTAACTCTCAAAAACACATGATCACCGGAATGAAATTCTAAATCCTTCCTTGGCTTGTCATGATAACTCTTTTGTCTACTTTGGGAAGCTTTCATCTTTTCTCTAATCAACTTCACCTTCTCAGTAGTCTCACGAACAAGTTCAGGTCCAAGTACTACACTTTCACCAGATTCATGCCAACATAACAGAGTTCTACATTTCGACCATACAACGCTTCAAAAGGTGCCATCCCAATACTGGAATGATAACTGTTGTTATATTTGAACTCTATCAACGAAGGATAAGTATCCCACGAACCTCTCTGCTCAAGAACACATGCCATCAACAAGTCTTCTAACAATTGAATCGTCCATTCAGTCTGACCATCTGTCTGAGGATGATACGCTGAACTCAACCTCAACTTAGAATCCAACGCTTCTTGCAAACTCTTCCAAAAATCAGAAGTAAATCTTGGATCTCTATCTGACACAATGCACAAAGGAACACCATGCAGTTTCACAATCACACTAACATAAATCTCAGCCAACTTCGACACTGGAAAACTGATGTTAATAGGAATAAAATGAGTTGACTTCATAAGCCTATCAACAATCACCAAAATCGAATCATGTCCTCTTGAAGTACTAGGCAACCCCGTCACAAAGTCCATTGAAATTCTATCCCATTTCCACTATGGAACTTCCAACGGTTGCATCAACCCTGCAGGCTTCATATGTTCAACATTCGACTTCTGACAAGTCAAACATGCATACACAAACCGAGCCACATTACTCTTCATCCCAGGCCACCAAAACAAACCTTTCAAATCTTGATACATCTTTGTAGCTCCTGGATGAATACTCAACTTACTTCTATGACTCTCTTCAAGTATCACTTTCTTCATCTCAACATCATCTGGAATACAAATCCGGTTACGAAATCTCAACACACCTTGCTCATCTAACTTGAAATCACTATTCTCAGATTGATCGATCCCAACCATCAAATCTACCAGTTTCACATCCAACTTCTGAGCTTCCCTGATACTGTCTAAAAATTCATTATTAATCTTCAACATACCCAATGTGATACGGTGGGAAAAACTGAGTGTTTTTTGGAATGCTGGTTTGCGTTTTGCGTTTGTTTTTGCAAAATGTCGCGGTAAGCAAGAGTTGCAACCAACTTTTATTTTATCCAACAAGGAAAGGAAAAAAGCACAGAAAAATTCCTTTTTCGAGATTTTTCTCGGGTTCGGGGGGTAGATTATCGAAAGGGAAGGTATTAGCACCTTTTCTATCCGTAGTTATCTACGGGCTCTTAGGTACTTGCTCAATTGTTTTCAAAATTGTTTTCTTTGTGCTTGTGGGTTTGAAAAAGTTTTTGTTTGAAACTTTGATTTAACTCTTGCTTATGTCCTCAAGAGTGTAATGAAGTGTTTTGAAAACTTTGTTTGTAAAACTGTAAGTGTGAGAAAAAGTTTTGTTTTGAAAGAGAAAGTATCTAAGAATTATCTACCTACTCGAAAAAAGAATCATTCTATGCTAATTTCCTTTAGACAATGCTATTCTACTATTAGTGAGTAGGTAGCACCGTCGTTGGAGTTTGAGGGTCAATTCGAATGAGGGACATACAGTCACTAAAGCAATGTTAGGACGTCTTAGAGGTAACCCTAATGTCTTAGATAATTTATTTGAGGCAATTATATCCGAGGCAACCGTTTCGAGGCAATTATGATCTTTTAGACAAGTGGGCGACCTCTAAAACGATCTATACTCAATGACTGTGTACGAAGGCAACCAAGTGGGGTGTACCCTAAGAGTGTGCATGTGCGAGTGTGTCATTTTCAGTTATTTTTACCTTTGCACATGTTAAGGGTGATCTAATTTGATTTTAAGTTTAAGCATTCAGTCTTGTCATGCAAACCCTATTATCAAACATCTAGCAGTTATAATTTGCAGAATTAAAAGTGCGGAAATTAAATTACAAGGCGTCGGGTTTTTACATCGCTAAAAGCAACCCTTTGAAAATAAAATAAAGCGGTAAAAATAATTAAATATCTTATTTAACTATTACAATCCGTAAGCAGATACATAATTGGATAAAAATAAATAATGCGCGACGCGAAATTAAATCGAATGCGAATTAGGGTTTTGACCCTTTTGATTAAAGAAAATGCCTTTTTTTGTTGTTTTTATTTAAGAAAAAAAATTAATCCTAAATTAAATACTAAATTAATTATTAAATAAATTAATGAAAGAAAAATAATTAATGACATATTTTTTTTGGAGTTTTTTGATATTTTAAGAAAGAAAATAAAATAATTAAATTAGTAGTTAAAACCTAATTAATTTTAATTAATTTTATTCATTTACAAAATAAATTAAAGTTTCCTAATATTAAAACCTATTTAATTAATTGAAATTTATTAAAGAAAAAAAATAAAATTCTTAATTTTAATTGGGCAAAATGATATTTTTTGTGATTTTTAAATAAAGAGAAAAATTGTTATTGGTTAGTAATTGATTAAAATGAAATAAAATAACTAAACAAAAAAAGAAATATGATAGAAAGAAAGAAATGGGCCTTTTTTGGAGGTGTTGGAAGCCGTTTTTGTTGGCCCAATAATGTTGACCCGCGTGGACTTTTGGGATCCAATGCTCCTGCGTTGACTGGATCCATGGTATGTCTTCAAGGTCTGACCATCAGATCTGGCCACCTTGCCATCTGGCATGTTGAGGAGTGAGGCGCATGGTGGGCTGTGGACTAGTGTATGCACTAGATCTCCTGAAAAGTAATAAGAAAAGGCAAATTGCTGGAGGCAGGGTTCGAACCCCTGACCTCCAGCCTTTGGGTCTCTAAGCGCCTATATGGCTACCACTGGGGCGTGTTGATGTTTTGTTAATAATAATGCAAAGAATATATATTATATAAAAAACAAATCAATTGCCAGAAAGACAAAAAAACGAGCATAATTTTTGAAAGGGCGAATGGACGGATGAAACTTCATCGTCCCTGTCCTTCAAGCACTGTAAATTTACCTGCGGATTTTTATCCGCAACTAAAAGCGCAACCTCGTTCTAAAACTTTCTCCAAGCCATATAAATGGAATCCAATACCACAGTTAGCCTCGTCACATCTCTCTGATCACAGCCATAACCACCATTAAGAACCAAATTCACCTAAAAAAGAAAGCCCTAAAAACGAACAAAGAAACCTAGCTATGGTGGATTTGGATACCGGTCAGATAAA
This sequence comes from Vicia faba, assembly GCA_948472305.1. Taxonomy (NCBI): domain Eukaryota; kingdom Viridiplantae; phylum Streptophyta; class Magnoliopsida; order Fabales; family Fabaceae; genus Vicia; species Vicia faba. Next base: position 1,604,889,817 of record OX451739.1, read on the forward strand.
TGAAATCAAATGAAGCCAAAAGATTGTGAATGATGTGAGGATTACAAATATGCAATTATTTCATTCTAACTATGCCTAATTTCTGAGATACGAAATCAAGAACATGGTGGTTTTACGAAGGACTTACAGCGTGTATAAGGGCCTGAGAATGCCTGGTTTGGATTGGGATAGCTTGTGTACGTTGCCAGGAAGCGATTGGGATATGTCTCAACTCTTGAAAATGCCTCCAACCTTGATTTCTATCTCAAGCTTTTTTGTGATTTTTGCAAAGTTGGTTCTGCATCCACACTTGATCTCTAACCCTGATTTTCGTCCCTTTTGCTTGCTTATGTATTGTACATTGGATTAGGGTAACATTTGTTGTTCAAATCGTCCCACATTGATGATTGCATATTTGATTTGATTCTTCCATAAAAGCTTTCCAAATTTGCTTGATTTCAATCTTTTTTGCACATAATTCACCTGATATGATTTTGATGATGGCCAGCTGCATAATGGAACATGTTGTCAACACAAAATCTTGGTTATCAATGAATTTGGATTTTTATTTGATTTATTTTGATTTAAATCAAATTAATTCAAATAAAATCAAAATAATTAATAAAAAAATGATATGGACACATCGCCAAGGCTGGAGCACGTGGGATACAATGCAAACTCAAAACAAGTGAAAAATAATGGGCCCATTTGGCAAAATTTGAAGTTTTGGGGATAGTTGACGTTTGGAAATTTTGCAAAAAGGTACAACTTCAACAATGAATAACTTCTTAAATTTTGAACTTTTGGATGTATTCTCTGACTTTTTAGAAAGCTTGAGATGTCCTCTAACCAACCCTTTTGGTCTCATCTCATTTTGATATTCCATGCTCAAGTTAGAAGCTTTAACAAAAGAGGTGATTTTGTTGACTTTTCAAAATGACCTATAATGTCCAAATTCATAACTTCTTGTGAGTGAATTTTTTGATCTTGGGGTATGAAGATGGATTGTAGGGAATTGCATCATCTTCAAAATAAGCCCTGGATGGGTCATTTATCAAAAAGTATGAGAATGTTATGCTTGGTCAAAGTTGAGTTGACTTTTCCTACAAAACCCTAATTTAACAACTTTTGAATCTTGATGAATTTTGAGCAATCCTTGATGAATCATGATCAACCCTTGATCAAATGATGAAATATACTTAAAAATGAGAATGTTTACAAAAAATCTTGAATTTTGACTATATGTAGGTCGCAGTTGACTTTTGCCCTAGCACAATCAATTTTTGGACCTTTGAGCAATTGACTAAGCATACTTCCTCTGTAAGGCTTGAGATTTTACATGGATGATATTGAGAACATGTTAGGACATTAGGGATAACTTTAGGTCACTTGGAATCAAGGATATTGATGCAACACAAAACCCTAATTTGGGATAGACTGCCTAAGGAGATAGCTTGTCTGACCAATTCTTGAGCAACCTTAAGCAACTTGGAGATTTTTCTTGCAATGTCTTGAGAAATATGGGAGGGAAATTTTAGGGTATAACAGCTGCCCCTGTTCAATCTTCTTAAACCTGAGGATGTAGATTGGCTTTCATGCCTTTCGTGATCCAAAGGTGGAAGATGATTGAACACTAGAGTGCCCAGAAATTTGCACTCGCATGAAGTGGTATCAGCCTCGTGATGTCGGGAATGGGCTTACAGATGCCATTTAGAGATTGGTTATGAGAGGATGGGCTTAAAGATGCCATCTGAAGGAGTGTCGATTGCATAAGAGATTCCTTAGCGAGAGCTTGTATACCTGTCGTTGTGGAAGATTCCGCTGGGGAAGTCTGATCTTTGTTGAGATTTAGGAACTCGCTTGTACTTCAACTTAGAGAACATCTCTGCTGAGTTTTAAGAAATTGTCCATAATTCAACTGGGGAAACATCTTCATCGAGATTTAAGAACTCTCCCGTAATTGAACTGAGAAAACTTCTCTGTTGAGATTTAGGAACATGTCTGTAATTCGACGGAGGAAAACTTTGTCGAGATTTAGGACCTTGTCTGTAATTCAACCGAGAAAAACTCTGTTGAGATTTAAGAACTTATCAATAATTCGACTTGGGGAAACATCTTCATCGAGATTTAAGAACTCGCCCGTAATTTAACTAAGAAAACTTCTCTGTTGAGATTTAGGAACCTGTCTTTAATTCAACGGAGGAACTTTGTCGAGATTTAGGACCTTGTCTGTAATTCAACTGAGAAAAACTTTGTTGATATTTAAGAACTTGTCGGTAATTCGACTTGGAGGGAAACATCTTCATCGATATTTAAGAACTCGCCCATAATTCAACTGAGAAAACTCTGCTGAGATTTAGGAACCTGTCTGTAATTCGACGGAGGAACTTTGTCGAGATTTAGGACCTTGTCTGTAATTCAACTGAGGATAACTTTGTCGAGATTTAAGAACTTGTCAGTAATTCGACTTGGAGAAACATCTTCATCGAGATTTAAGAACTTGCCCATAATTTAACTGAGGAAACTCTGATGAGATTTAGGAACTCGTCTGTAATTCGACGGAGGAACTTTGTCGAGATTTAGGACTTTCTCTGTAATTCAACCGAGAAAAACTCTGTTGAGATTTAAGAACTTGTCAGTAATTCGACTTTGGGGAAACATCTTCATCAAGATTTAAGAACTTGCCCGTAATTCAACTGAGGAAACTCTACTGAGATTTAGGAACTCGTCTGTAATTCGAAGGAGGAACTTTGTCGAGATTTAGGACCTTGTCTGTAATTCAATCGAGAAAAACTCTGTTGAGATTTAAGAACTTGTCAGTAATTCGACTTTGGGGAAACATCTTCATCGATATTTAAGAACTTGCTCGTAATTAAACTAAGGAAACTCTTTTGAGTATTAGGAACTCGTCTATAATTCAACGGAGGAACTTTGTCGAGATTTAGGACCTTGTCTGCAATTCAACTGAGAAAAACATCTTTGCTGAGATTTAAGAACTTGTCAGTAATTCGACTTGGAGGGAAACATCTTCATCGAGATTTAAGAACTCGCCCGTACTGAGAAAACTCTGCTGAGATTTAGGAACTCGTCTTTAATTCGACGGAGGAACTTTGCCGAGATTTAGGACCTTGTCTGTAATTCAACTGAGAAAAACTCTGTTGAGATTCAAGAACTTGTCAGTAATTCGACTGGAGGGAAACATCTTCATCGAGATTTAAGAACTCGCCCGTAATTCAACTGAGAAAACTTCTCTGTTGAGATTTAGGAACTCGTCTGTAATTCAACGGAGGGACTTTGTCAAGATTTAGGACCTTGTCTGTAATTCAACTGAGAAAAACTCTGTTGAGATTTAAGAACTTGTCAGTAATTCGACTGGAGGGAAACATCTTCATCGAGATTTAAGAACTCGCCCGTAATTCAACTGAGAAAACTTCTCTGCTGATATTTAGGAACTCATCTGTAATTCGACGGAGGAACTTTGTCGAGATTTAAGACCTTGTTTGTAATTCAACTGAGAAAAACTCTACTGAGATTTAAGAAATTATCCGTACTTCGACTGAGATACAAGCTTCATAGCTTTGAATTTTACGAGAATTTAACCACATCCTTCCTAAAAGGTAAAGTTTAGTTGTATGTAATGCATGATATGTATAAGGCAATGATGTTCTCAAAATAAATGAGATTTGTGTTGTATGATGCGTATATGCATGCGTCGTGATGTATGGAAATCTTTGTTTCCGCTGGGGATAATGAACTAAGGTGATTGTGAGAATAAACCTGCAGGAGAGGATAACTCCGTTGGGGAATAAACTGATGAGGAGATTACTCTGTGGGGAAGAGATGCTCTGTAGAGGATTCCGCTGATAAATTCTGTTGGGGATGAATTACCGTTGCTGGTGATACTAAATCCTGTTGAGAATTGAGTTTCTGTTTGTGAAAGGAATGAACTCCGTTGGGGATGATCTTCAGTTGTGACTTCACTGGGGATAACCTTTTAGACTCTACTGGGGATAATCTTCCAGGGTCTACTGGGGATATTTCTTTGAACTCCGCTGGGGATATTTATCTTTTTATACTCCGCTGGGGATAAACTTCCAGAGTCTGTTGGGGATGATTCTCCAAACTCCATTGGGGAAGCTTTTTCAGACTGCGCTGGGAAAAATTTCAAACTCCACTGGGGATATTATACACTACCGGGGAATATTAAGACCTTTTTAATGCCGATGGTAGATAAACTCTGCTTGGGGATAATATTACCGATTCATTCACAGTTATGAGTCTCAGTTGGGGAGAGTTAAGATTGTTGTTTTTTTCTTACTCTACGGAGAGTGAAGATGTTACTGGGACGCGAGCCGAGGATATGACAATGACTTTGCATTGAGACTTTTCTGCCCCTGTATCTGCGGGAGAAGGTGCCTGCGGAGGCCTTGTGGATCGAGTATTATTCCAACCTATGAGGTGCTTGGTAATTGCTGATTGAAATGACAAATCTTCTTCTGGTAGGCAAGTGACGAGATGACGGGACATAGTCGTACGCTTTAATCCCTAACTTTTTCCTGGACTGTCTTTTCAGATTTTAAGTCCACCGGGATACCCTTTCTTGCCCAAGCCTCCTTTTCAGGTTTTCGACTTGTCGGGTGTACAAATCTTTTTTTGTTTTTATCCCTAATTTTTTTGCCGGAACCCTTTTGGTTCGTCGGGATGCCCTTATTTTTGCCTAGGTCTGTCAACCTAGCGGGTCTTTGTTCATGCGCAGTATTCTCTGACTATGTTCACGCTCTTAGGGTGTAGGGAGTTGTCATTGTCGGTAGTGTTGTGTTGCCATACTACCAGAAGATATTCGTTTGATCATATAAGATTCGTTGTTGGAATTCATGTCCAATGCCCCAAGTGATTCAGATGGAGATCTGCCCCTGGCTATTTGGCATCTTTGAGAGACTCCTTGAATCTTGACTTGACTACCCCAGATGATAGACAATGCTCATGCCGTGCACCTTGGTTGGAAGTGTTTTTTCCACTTGAGGTGACCCTTTTTATTGAGAAGGTTTTTGTTCACTAGATATTCGTCATGCGAATTTCTCTGCTATTTGAACAATTAATCATATGCAAACAATGTTATTTTAAGAATGCAAAGCTTATGTTTGTCTTGAAGTTTTTGAAAATGCATTTTTTCCCCAGTAAAACAAGCAAATTTGTAAAATGTGATGTCAACTCGGGATACACAGCAAGCCCTACAGGAGTCAGGATACCTTTTGTAACAGTATGCTTTCAAACTAACCCATGCTTCAGCTAGGACTTTTAAGGGTTATAACGTGGCCTGGTTCACGGTTTAAGAAACAAAGGATAAAGGCTCAAACTTTTATTTGTACCCACCCGCTCTTCGTGATGTTCTTCGATCCTAAACTCAGCTAATTATGCATTTAGATCCCGTTTGAGTCTTTGCTATGATATTCCAGTGATGGTTCAGATACTGACGGTTTATTTTGAACAGGCAGTCATTTTTGGTTGAGAGTTTGTAGGATCTCTTTCTTTTTGATTTTATTATCCCTGTCTTTTGACTGAGCTGTTTCTTTTGTGATTACAGTCAGCGGGATGCCCCAATTTTGGTAAGTCTCCTTCATAGGTTTTGACTTAATGGGCTTTTATTTTTGAGAGATAATGACTGTCTGTCCTGACGATTATAAGGAACCATCACCGTCTTTTATTTTGGAAGGACCTCTTTGATGCCATTCATTGTGCACCCGAATTAACTGAGAAACTACCCTACCCCAGGTTGTGATTAAGGGTTTTAATTTGTGTGAAAAGAAAAACTCCAACTTCTTTGGCTCAAAGGGGTTGACGATGGATTATCTTCCTTATAACTCCACTGTTTAGGATTTGAAACAACGCCTGTACATCGTCAGCGGGGTCTGTTCAAAAGCATATTGTAGAGACCGTGATATCGTTTTCGTCATCCTCCTTCTAAAGGCTTAGAATTTTTTAATCGAGAGTTGAACATCACAAAAAATGAAAGAAATTTGAATATAGTGAATATGAATGGATTGATTCAAAACAGACATATGCAATGCATTGATAAAGTAACAAATTTTTGACATGAATAAATATTCGAACAAACCAAAAGAAAATTACAAATTGAAAATTCTAATGAACAAAAGCCTCTTTTGTCAGAACTTGTCACTTCAAATGGTGAGCCTTGGAGGATTGACAGAAACATTCCAGTTGATCATCTTGTGTGAATTCCAATGCTCCTTCATCAATCAGGTCTTGAATTTTGTATTTCAACTTCCAACAGTCGTCAGTGTCATGCCCCGGACTGTTAGAGTTATATGCACACCTTGCATCAGGATTGTAGTTAGGCGAAGAAGTCTTGGGATTCGAATGAGGTCCTATCAACGTCACCAGATTCATCCTCAATAGGTGTTGTAAAGCTTGAGACAGCGGCATGTTGATTTGGGTAAACTGCTTTTGAGGTCTTCCCACCCTTGGCTGATTGTCTCGTTGCTGTTGGCGAGGTTGTTGTTGGACCCGTGAAGTAGTAGCAAATTGGGGAGGTCTTTCGGCTTCTTGTATCACGGGAGGCCGAGCAGCGACCTGATTTCCAATCCTGATTGTTTTCCCCATGCGGTTGCAACTGTCTTGTCGAAGTTGGTTGACAAGAATTTTCAGCTCTTCTTGTTCCCGGGCTAGGCCTTGGATAAGGGCTATCTGCCCTAGCATCTGGGTTCTTATTGCATCTACCTCAGCTTGCAGTTGTTTCAGCCGCTCGTCCTTATTGTCTTAAGGACTTTTCTTGACCAAGTTCCCGACGAGGAGTGTTTTTAACTCTCCCTTCCCCTTGGATAGGTTTAGGAAGATTTCCCTGAACTGTGCTTCTTGAGTTTGAAGATCTCTGGTGTCTTGTTTGAGAGCCATTGCTGAAATAAACAGCGAGGACATGAGAGACCGGTATTGGAAGACCTGTTATGCAATGATATGTATGTATGCAGTGTTTTCAAGGATCTCGCAGGGTAAACAAGAAACTGTTAGAATTTGTCTGAAGAAGCTTCGTGTCGTTAAGAGTCCTTCTTCAAGAGTCAAGCTCACCATATCGAGTGGGTCGTAGCCACCGACTCAAGTCATCATGTTTGGATTTATGGACGATGTTGTACCCCAAAATTTTCCCTCCCATATTCCTCAAGATATGTCAAGAATAATCTCCAAGTGGCTCAAGTTAGCTCAAGAGTTGGACAGTCAAATCACCTCTTAAGGCAGTCAAATTCAAAATTAGGGTTTTGTGTTGCATCAAGGTCCTTACATCTAAATAACCTCAAGTTCTTCCCAATGTCCTAATATGTTCTCAAGATCATCCATGTCAAATTTCAAGCCTTGCAGAGAAAGTTTGGTCAGTCAATTGCTCAAGGGGTCCAAAAATCGACTGTGTTAGGGCAAAAGTCAACAGTGACCCAAATACAGTCAAACCTCAAGATTTTTTGTCAACATTCTCATTTTAAAGGATAATTCATCATTTGATCAAGGGTTGATCATGATTCATCAAAGATTGCTCAAGATTCATCAAGATTCAAAAGTTGCTAAATTAGGGTTTTGTAGGAAAAGTCAACTCAACTTTGACCAAGCATAACTTTCTCTTACTTTATGAGAAATGAACCATCCAAAGCTAATTTTGAATAGGATGAAATTCCCTACAATCCATCTTCACACCCTAATATCAAGAAATGCTCTCACAAAAAGTTACAAATTTGGACATTATAGGTCATTTTTGAAAGTCAACAAAAACACTTTTTTTGCCAAAGCTTATAACTTGAGCATGGAGCATAAAAATGAGATGATACAAAAAGTGTTGGTTAGAGGACATCTCAAGGTTTCTAAAACGTCCAATAACACCTCCAAAAGTTCCAAATTGAAGAAGTTGTGCATTGTTGGAAGTTGGGCATTTTTCCAAAATTGCCAAAAGTCAACTATCCCCAAAACTCCAATTTTTGACATAAGGGCCCACTTTTTTTCACTTGATTTGATCTTGTCACACTACACATGTGTCCTATCTTCAGTAATGGATCCATTTATTAATGTTTCCATTTTATTTGATTTTTATTGAATTAATTCATTTTAAATCAATTTAAATCCAAATAAAATCTAAATATTGATAACTTGGTATCTTTTTGATCATTATAGGTCTTAAATATCATCATGTACACCATAAAATTCGTATCAAGCCTAATCATGTGCAAATATATTGAATCAAATCAAATTTGGAAGGTTTAATAATGGAGAATCATCAAATATGGCATTTTTTTCAAATCTTGATCATGATCTTAAAACACAACATTATGAGGGAGATTCTTTCCATGCTTTCTTGTCTCCTCATTCTCCTATATAAATAGAGAGCCACACAAGCTTGAAGGACACGAAAATCCTCTCTAGAAAGCTCTCAAAAAGCTCTTCAAAAAGTTCTCTAAAAGCTCTTCAAAAAGCTCTCTAAAAATCAAAGAATTGGTGCAAGTCATATCTCGAGGTTCCGGCCTCTCACAATTGACATCAAGCCTTAAACCATCCTCTTGAAGTCCTCATGAGTCTTACAAGGCCCAAGAGCAATCCATCACGCGCCTAGCACGCCCACCGGTTTGAACAATTATGGATGGTTGAATCATAGGTTCCACGCAAGAATCAAAAAACACCATAGTTAGAGCATGAAGTTTTCGAAGATCTGGGCTCAGGAATGCTCTTTACACCTTCTTACAGGCCCAAATCTCTAACTTTCTCTATTTCTTTCTTTTTTATTTAATTGCTTGTTTTTATTATTTTTATTATTTAACCACTAACCAATTAATCTTTTTTTTAATAAAATCAAAATCCAAAAAATATATTTTATTTATTAAAATTAAAGTCATGACTTTATTTTTGTAAATAAATTAATTCAATTAACTTAGTTTTAATTAGGTATAATTTTTTAATATCTTTTGCAAATAATTAAAATTAATGTAGAATATTAGGTTTTACTAACTTTGACCGAATTTATTTTATTTCTTTAAATACTCAAAAATCCAAAAATATCACTTTTATTAATTAATTTATTTATTTATTTAATTAACTTAGATCTAATTCCTTTTAATTCAAAAATAAACAAAAAAATGCTTTCTTTCAAAAAAGGGTCAAAACCCCAAAAAATGCGCCAGATTTAATTTACCCGCATGCGATCCATTTATGATATTGATGTAATTGTCTCCCGGAATGTAACAGCTTTAAATAGGACTTTAATTATTTTATCGCTTTATTTATTTTTCCGCATTTTAATTTCAAGGGTTGTTTTTGGCGATTTAAATACCCGACGCCTTGTAATAGTTTAGATTTAATTTCCGAAATTTAAATTCCGCAACTATACATTGTTAGATGTTTGATAATAGGGAATGCATGACAAGATCAAATGTATGAACCTAAAATCAACATAGCTCACCATTAATATGTACAGATAAAAATTAACCGAAATAACACACTCGCACATGCCACTCTTAGGGTACGCCTCACTTGGTTGCCTCGATTGTGGTCATTGAGTATAGGAAGTTTTAGAGGTCGCCCTTTTGTCCAAATATCATAAGTTGCCTCGAAACGGTTGCCTCGGATAAAATGATCTAAGAAATTAGGGTTACCGCTAAGGCGTCCTAACATTGCTTTAGTGACCACACATCCCTTAATCGAATTGACCCAAAAACTCCAACGACGATGCTTCCTACTCCTCAATAGTGGGATAACATTGTCTAAAGGACACTTGTACATATTAATTCCTTTTTGAGTAGGTAGATGTTCTTAAGTACTTGCTCCTTTTAAAACAAAAACAAAAAATTTCGCACTTACACAACTTTCAAGCAAAAACTTCTTTCAAATCCACAAACATAAAGAAAAGCAAACTTTTGAAAACATAATGAGCAAGTACCTAAGAGCCTATGGATAACCACAGATAGAAAGGGTGCTAACACCTTCCCTTTCTATAATCTACCTCCCGAACCCGAGAAATATCTCAAAAAGGAATTTTTCTGTGCTTTTGTCCTTTCCTTGTTGGATAAAATAAAAGACGGTGGCGACTCTTGCTTACTGTGACATTTTGCGAAAACAAACGCAAACGTGAGCCAGCATTCCAAAACAGTCAGTTCTATTCCCACCGATCACAGAACTGGTGACTCTGCTGGGGATACTTATAAGTGAGGTGTACCTTAGGATTAGATCACTATGTTTTCAATTGTATTCTTTGTATGCTTTAATTTTCTGGGTTTGTATCGGAGTTCTATAGATCCTAACCCGGATCTGGGGATACCCTTTTGGTAAGTAGCAATAAACTGTGAGAGATCTGTCCGGCATAGACCAACACGGATGAAGCAGTAGCTACGTTGGTGTGGCACCTTAGTCTGTACCGATATCCCTTATGTTGGAACGAGGAGAATATGGGTCTTCTAAGGAGTCATTAAGCACCAACTAACCTTAGAACCTTAAATTGACCAACTTGGCCATAGAACAGTAGTAGTATGCTACACTCATTGAGACTAAACTCTCGCGATGATTCCGGCTGCAAGAAAAGGTTGCTAAACTGGAATTATGACCGATTGAGGGTAGTCAGTGATATTGAGATCCTCTAGAACCCGATTACTATTTTTAGGACAGGTTTAAACCAACTGAACTGAAAGAGGGTAATACCTAAACTTCGTGCCAGCCTAAACTTAAGGCTATTTGTGTCACTTGTGTGCCTTCAAATCTGAACTACTTGCACATTCTTGTTATCTGACAACATGAGTTCCTTGCAGGTTTTGTTTACAGTCCTTATCCAATAATTTGGATTTATCGCTGGGTTTACTTACAGCATCTCACACTTTTGCTTAAACGTATATCATACACATCATAACATCATGCCTTAACATTTCCTTAACCATTTCAAGGATCTCAAGGGCTTGTGATGCAGGTTATGGTAAATCAAATGTCCAGCAAGGGGAAAATGGGATTTATTTTCCTCTAGCCAATGTCGTCTAGAGATCAAAACATGATAACTTGAGTCAGGGGCTATGACCCACTCGATATGGTGAGCTTGACTCTTGAAGAAGGACTCTTAAAGACACAAAGTTTCTTCTATCAAATTCTAACAAGTTTCTTGTTTATCCCGCGAGATCCTTGAAAACATTGCATACATATATCATACATATCATTGCATAACAGGTCTCCCAATACAGGTCTCTCATGTTCTCGCTTTTTATTTCAGCAATGGCTTTCCAACAAGACAATAGAGATCTTCAAATTCGAGAAACCCAATTCAGAGAAATCTTCCTAAACCTATCCAAGGGGCAGGGAGAGTTGAAAACACTCCTCGTTGGAAACTTGGTCAAGAAAAGTCTTGAAGACAATAATGACGAACAACTGAAACATATGCAAGATGAGGTAGATGCAATGAGAACCCAGATGCTAGGGCAGATGGCTCTTATCCAAGGCCTAACCTAGGAACAAGAAGAGCTGAGAACCATTATCAGCCAACTTCATCAAGACAGATACAACAACATGAAGCAAACAGTCAAGGCCGGGGACCAAGTCATTAATCAACTTCTGAGAAGTCAAAGGTTTTGTTTGATGAAGAATAGAACTCTCCAAGTTTCTACTACCTCAAGGGTCCAACAACAACCTTGCCATAAAAAATGGGTTGATCAGAGTAAGCCAAATATGCCCAAGAGGCAATTTACCAAGCTCAACATGTCATTGTCTCAGGCTTTACAACACCTGTTGATATTGAATCTGGTGACATTAAGGGACCCTCCTAAGAATCCCAACATGGCCTCCCCAAGGTACAATCCTGATGCAAGGTGTGCATATCACTCCAACAGCTCGGGGCATGATACTAACATCTGTTGGGCGTTGAGCAACAAAGTTCAAGACCTGATTGATGAAGGAGCATTGGAACTCACACAAGATGCTCAGATTGAATTCTTTTGTCATCCCCCCAAGGTTCACCATTTGAAGTGACAAGTCCTGAGACGAGAAGACTTTTTTGTTCATTAGAATTTTCAATTTGTAATTTTCTTTTGATTGTTCAAACATTTATTCATGTCAAACTTTGTTACTTTATCAATGCATTGCATATGTCTGTTTTGAATCAATCCATTCATATTCACTATATTCAAATTGCTTTCATATTTGTGATGATTAACTCTCGATTAAAAAATTATAAGCCTTTAGAGGGAGGATGACAAAAATGATACCAAAATCTCTACAATATGCTTTTGAACAGACCCCGCTGACGATGTACATGCATTGTTTCAAATCCTAAACAGTGGAGTTATAAGAAAGATAATCCCTAGTCAACCCCTTTGAGCCAAGGAAGTTGGAGTTTTTCTTTTCACAAATTAAAACCCTTAATTATAACCTGGGGCAGGGTAGTTTTCTCAGTTGATCCAGATGCACAATGAATGGCATCAAAGAAGTCCTTCCGAAACAAAATACGGTGTTGGTTCCGTATAATCGTAAGGACAAGCAGTCATTATCTTTCGAAATAAAAGCCCACCAATTCAAAACCTATGAAGGAGACTTACAAAAAAACTGGGGCATCCCGCTGACTGTAATCACAAAAGAAACAGTTCAGGCAAAAAGACAGGGATAACGCAATCAAAAAGAAATAGGTCCTACAAACTCTTATAAAAATGACTGCCTATTCAAAATAAACTGTCAGTATCCGAACCATCATCGGAATATCAGAGCAAAGACTTAAACGGGATCAGAATGCAGGATTAGCTGAGTTTAGGATCGAAGAACATCACGAAGAGCGGGTGGGTACAAATAAATTTTGAGCCTTTATCCTTTGTTTATTAAACCGTGAACCAGGCCACGTTATAACCCTTAAAAGTCCTAGCTAAAGCATGGGTTAGTTCGAAAGCATACTGTTACAAAGGTATCCTGACTCCTGTAGTGTTTGCTGTAAATCCTGAGTTGACATCACATTTTACAAAAAAAATCGCCTGTTTTACTATAAAAATGCATTTTCAAAAATTTCAAAATAGACATAAGCTTTGCATTCTTAAAATAACATTGTTTGCATATGACTATTTGTTCAAACAGCATAGAAATTCGCACGAGGAATATCTAGGGAACAAAAAAACCTTCTCAATAAAAGGATCACCTCAAGTGGAAAAAACACCTCCAACCAAGGGGCACGGCATGAGCATTGTCCATCATCTGGGGCAGTTAAGTCAAGATTCAGAGAATCTCTCAAAGATGCCAAATAGCCAGGGGCAAATCTCCATCTGAGTCACTTGGGGCATTGGACATGAATTCCAGCAACAAATCTTGCATGATCAAATGAAGATCTTCTGGTATTATGGCAACACAACACTACTGACAGTGACACCTCCCTACATCCTGAGAGCATGGACATAGTCGAAAAGTACTACGCATAATCAAAGACCTGCTAGGTTGACTGGCCTAGGCAAAAATAAGGGCTTCCCGGCGAACCAAAATGGTTCGGGCAAAAAAAATTAGGGATAAAAATGAAAAAAATTTGTACACCCGGCAAGTCGAAGACCTGAAAAGGCGGCTTGGGCAAAAAAGGGTATCCCGATGGACTGAAAACCCGAAAGGGCGGTCCAGGCAAAAATTAGGGATCAAAGTGTACGACTATGTCCCGTCATCTCGTCATTGGCCTACTAGAAGAAGACTTGTCATTCTGACCGAAAGATACCAAGCACCCCATAAGTGGGGATAATACTCGATCCACAGGGCCTCCGCAGGCACCTTCTCCCGCAAAAATAGGGGCAAATAAGAATTGTCCGAACTGTACAAGTTGCTCTGTCCACCAGGTACCAAGGTATATATTCAGGTAAAGAATATGGCTAAGGTACTTTCACTCCCCGCAGAGTAGGACAGTAATGATAGCTCTCTCAGCTGAGACTTGCAACTATGGACGAATCAGCAATACTCTTCCCCAAGAAGAGTTAATCTACCATCAGCCCTGAAAAGGCTTGGTATCCCCAGAAGATCTTAATCTTCCCCAGTGGAGTATAAAGATATTGCCCAGCAAGTAGAAGAGCATCTCCGGCAGTCTTAATATTCTTCAACAAAGTATAAGAATGTTCCCCGGCGGAATACAAGATACCCCTAGTGGAGTCGTTTCCCCAGCGCAGTCTAAAAAAGGCTTCCCCACCAGAGTTGAATCATCTTACCCAGTAGATTCTGGAAGCTTATCCCCTGCAGAGCACAAGTAAATCTCCCCAGCCAAATTCAGAAGGTTATCCTCATAAGAGTCTAACTGGGTTATCCTCAGCAAGTTGCGACTGAAAGATCGTCCCCAGTGAAGTTCTTTCTATCCCCAGCGGAGTTCATCATTAAAATCCCCAACAGAGCTTATCAACAGAATCCCCAGCGGAGTTATCGTTAAAATCTTCAACATAACGTCTCTTCCCCACAGAGTAATTCCCCTCGGAGTAATCTTTTCATCAAGTTTATTCCCCAACAGAGTTCTTTTCTCCTGTAGATTTATTCTCACAACCATCTTCGTTCATCATCCCCAACCGAAACGAAGAACTCAACTCTATTCTCCAGTAGCTCCGGGATTTATTTTCCCCAGCTAAAACATCACATTTCCATACATCATGATACATGCATATACACATCATACAACACAACCTCATTTATTTTGAGAACGTCATTGCTTGCTATATATCATGCATTGCATACGACTGACCTTTACCTTTCAGGAAAGATACAGTTAAAGTTCTCAGCTACGTCGAAGACCTGACCGGTTCTTAAATCTCAATTGAATTATCCTCGGTTGAATTTCATATAAGGTTCTCAATCTCGACAGTTTCCCTACGTCATAGTGTGGACGAGTACTATAACCTCAACGGTATACTCCATTGAGCACGAGTCAGTTCCTAGATCTTGATGTTCTCCTCCGTCATAGTGTGGATAAGTTTTATAACCTCAGCGGTATACTCCATTGAGCACGAGATAGTTCCTAGATCTTGATGAAGATGTTTCCCTACTTCATAGTGTGGACGAGTTCTATAACCTCAACGGTATACCCCATTGAGCACGAGTCAGTTCCTAGATCTTGATGTTCTCCTCCGTCATAGTATGGACAAGTTCTATAACCTCAGCGGTATACTCCATTGAGCACGAGACAATTCCTAGATCTTGATAAAGATGTTTCCCTACGTCATAGTGTGGACGAGTACTATAACCTCAACGGTATACTCCATTGAGCAGGAGTCAGTTCCTAGATCTTGATGTTCTCCTTCGTCATAGTGTGGACAAGTTCTATAACCTCAGCGGTATACTCCATTGAGCACGAGACAGTTCCTAGATCTTGATGAAGATGTTTCCCTACATCATAGTGTGGATGAGTACTATAACCTCAACGGTATACTCCATTGAGCATGAGTCAGTTCCTAGATCTTGATATTCTCCTCCGTTATAGTGTGGACAAGTTCTATAACCTTAGCGGTATACTCCATTGAGCACGAGACAGTTCCTAGATCTTGATGAAGATGTTTCTCTACGTCATAGTATGGACGAGTACTATAACCTCAACAGTATACTACATTGAGCACGAGTCAGTTCCTAGATCTTGATGTTCTCCTTCGTCATAGTGTGGACAAGTTCTATAACCTCAGCGGTATACTCCATTGAGCACGAGACAGTTCCTAGATCTTGATGAAGATGTTTCCCTACGTCATAGTGTGGACGAGTACTATAACCTCAACGGTATACTCCATTGAGCACGAGTCAGTTCCTAGATCTTGATGTTCTCCTCCATCATAGTGTGGACAAGTTCTATAACCTCAGCGGTATACTCCATTGAGCATGAGACAGTTCCTAGATCTTGATGAAGATGTTTCCCTATGTCATAGTGTGGACGAGTACTATAACCTCAACGATATACTCCATTGAGAACAAGTCAGTTTCTAGATCTTGATGTTCTCCTCCGTCATAGTGTGGACAAGTTCTATAACCTCAGCGATATACTCCATTGAGCACGAGACAGTTCCTAGATCTTGATGAAGATGTTTCCCTACGTCATAGTATGGACAAGTACTATAACCTCAACGGTATATTCCATTGAGCACGAGTCAGTTCCTAGATCTTGATGTTCTTCTCCGTCATAGTGTGGACAAGTTCTATAACCTCAGCGGTATACTCCATTGAGCACGAGACAGTTCCTAGATCTTGATGAAGATGTTTCCCTACGTCATAGTGTGGACGAGTACTATAACCTTAACGGTATACTCCATTGAGCATGAGTGAGTTACTAGATCTTGATGTTCTCCTCCGTCATAGTGTGGATAAGTTCTATAACCTCAGCGGTATACTCCATTGAGCACGAGACAGTTCCTAGATCTTGATGAAGATGTTTCCCTATGTCATAGTGTGGACGAGTACTATAACCTCAACGGTATACTCCATTGAGCACGAGTCAGTTCCTAGATCTTGATGTTCTCCTCTGTCATAGTTTGGACGAGTTCTATAACCTCAGAGATATACTACGTTGAGCACGAGTCAGTTCCTAGATCTTGATGTTTTCCTTACGTCATAGTGTGGACGAGTACTATAACCTCAACGGTATACTCCATTGAGCACGAGTCATTTCCTAGATCTTGATGTTCTCCTCCATCATAGTATGGACAAGTTCTATAACCTCAGCGGTATACTACGTTGAGCACGAGACAGTTTCTAGATCTTGATGAAGATGTTTCCCCCAGTTGAATTATGGAAAGGTTCTTAAGACTCAGCCGAGGCATTCTCTCAGTTGAAGTGCAAGCAGGTTCCTAAATCTCCACAAAAGTTAGACTTCCCCAGCGGAATCTTCTACAACAACAGGTATGCAAGTTCTCGCTAAGGAATCTCTTATGCGATCGACACTCCTGCAGATGGCATCTGTAAGCCCATCCTCCAACCAACAATCTCCAAATGGCATCTGTAATCCCATTCCTAACATCACAATGCTGATACTACACCATGCGAGTGCAAATTTCTGGGTACTCTAATGTTCAATTATCTTCCACCTTCGGATCACGAAAGGCTCGAAAGCCAATCTATATCCTCAATTCTAAGAAAATTGAATAGGGGAAACTGTTGTACCCCAAAATTTTCCCTCCCATATTCCTCAAGATATGTCAAGAATAATCTCCAAGTGGCTCAAGTTAGCTCAAGAGTTGGACAATCAAATCACCTCCTAAGGAAGTCAAATTCAAAATTAGAGTTTTGTGTTGCATCAAGGTCCTTACATACAAATGACCTCAAGTGCTTCCCAATGTCCTAATATGTTCTCAAGATCATCCATGTCAAATTTCAAGCCTTGCAGAGAAATTTTGGTCAGTCAATTGCTCAAGGGGTCAAAAAATCGATTATGTTAGGGCAAAAGTCAACTATGACCCAAATACAGTCAAACCTCAAGATTTTTTTGTCAAAATTCTCATTTTAAATTATAATTAATCATTTGGTCAAGGGTTGATCATGATTCGTCAAGGATTGCTCAAGATTCATCAAGATTCAAAAGTTGCTAAATTAGGGTTTTGTAGGAAAAGTCAACTCAACTTTGACCAAGCATAACTTTCTCATACTTTATGATAAATGACCCATCCAAAGCTCATTTTGAAGAGGATGAAATTCCCTACAATCCAACTTCACACCCTAAGATCAAGAAATGCTCTCACAAAAAGGTACAAATTTGGACATTATAGGTCATTTTTGAAAGTCAACAAAAACACATTTTTTTCCATAGCTTATAACTTGATCATGGAGAATCAAAATGAGATGATACAAAAAGGGATGGTTATAGAACATCTCAAGGTTTCTAAAACGTCCAAGAACACCTCCAAAAGTTCAAAATTGAAGAAGTTGTGCATTGTTGAAGTTGGGCATTTTTCCAAAATTGCCAAAAGTCAACTATCCCCAAAACTCCAATTTTTGACAAAAGGGCCCACTTTTTTCCACTTGATTTGATCTTGTCACACTACACACGTGTCCTATCTTCAGTATTGGATCCATTTATTAATGTTTCCATTTTATTGGAATTTTATTGAATTAATTCATTTTAAATCAATTTAAATCCAAATAAAATCTAAATATTGATAACTTGGTATCTATTTGATCATTATAGGTCTTAAATATCATCATGTACACCATCAAATTCGTATCAAGCCTAATCATGTGCAAAAATATTGAATCAAATTAAATTTGGAAGGTTTAATAATGGAGAATCATCAAATATGGCATTTTTTTCAAATCTTGATCATGGTCTTAAAACACAACATTATGAGGGAGATTCTTTCCATGCTTTCTTGTCTCCTCATTCTCCTATATAAATAGAGGGCCACATAAGCTTGAAGGACACGAAAATCCTCTCTAAAAAGCTCTCAAAAATCTCTTCAAAAAGTTCTCTAAAAGCTCTTCAAAAAGCTCTCCAGAAATCAAAGAATTAGTGCAAGTCATATCTCGAGGTTCCGGCCTCTCGTAATTGACATCAAGCCTCAAACCATCCTCTTGAAGTCCTCATGAGTCTTACAAGGCCGAAGAGCAATCCATCACGCGCCTAGCACGCCCACCGGTTTGAACAATTATGGATGGTTGAATCATAGGTTCCACGCAAGAATAAAAAAACACCATAGTTAGAGCATGAAGCTTTCGAAGATCTGGGCTCAGGAATGCTCTTTACACCTCCTTACAGGCCCAAATCTCTAACTTTCTCTATTTCTTTCTTTTTTATTTAATTGCTTGTTTTTATTATTTTTATTATTTAATCACTAACCAATTAATCTTTTTCTTAATAAAATCAAAAACCAAAAAATATATTTTATTTATTAAAATTAAATTCATGACTTTATTTTTATAAATAAGTTAATTCAATTAACTTAGTTTTAATTAGGTATAATTTTTTAATATTTTTTGCAAATAATTAAAATTAATGTAGAATATTAGGTTTTACTAACTTTGACCGAATTTATTTTATTTCTTTAAATACTCAAAAATCCAACAATATCACTTTTATTAATTAATTAATTTATTTATTTAATTAACTTAGATCTAATTCCTTTTAATTCAAAAATAAACAAAAAATGCTTTCTTTCAAAAAAGGGTCAAAACCCCAAAAAATGCGCCCGATTTAATTTTCCCGCATGCGATCCATTTATGATATTGATGTAATTGTCTCCCGGAATGTAACAACTTTAAATAGGACTTTAATTATTTTATTGCTTTATTTATTTTTCCGCATTTTAATTTCAAGGATTGTTTTTGGCGATGTAAATACGCGACGCCTTGTAATAGTTTAGATTTAATTTCCGCAATTTAAATTCCGCAACTATACACTGTTAGATGTTTGATAATAGGGAATGCATGACAAGTTCAAATGTATGAACTTAAAATCAACATAGCTCACCATTAATATGTACAGATAAAAATTAACTGAAATAACACACTCGCACATGCCACTCTTAGGGTACGCCTCACTTGGTTGCCTCGAACGTGGTCATTGAGTATAGGAAGTTTTAGAGGTCGCCCGTTTGTCCAAAGATCATAAGTTGCCTCAAAACGGTTGCCTCGGATAAAATGATCTAAGACATTAGGGTTACCGCTAAGGCGTCCTAACATTGCTTTAGTGACCACACGTCCCTTAATCGAGTTGACCCAAAAACTACAACGACGATGCTTCCTACTCCTCAATAGTGAAATAGCATTGTCTAAAGGAAACTTGTACAGATTAATTCCTTTTTGAGTAGGTAGATGTTCTTAAGTACTTGCTCATTTTAAAACAAAAACAAAACTTTTCGCACTTACACAACTTTCAAGCAAAAACTTCTTTCAAATCCACAAACACAAAGAAAAGCAAACTTTTGAAAACATAATGAGCAAGTACCTAAGAGCCCGTGGATAACCACGGATAGAAAGGGTGCTAACACCTTCCCTTTCTATAATCTACCTCCCGAACCCGAGAAATATCTCAAAAAGGAATTTTTCTGTGCTTTTGTCCTTTCCTTGTTGGATAAAATAAAAGAAAGTGGCGACTCTTGCTTACCGCGACATTTTACAAAAACAAACGAAAACACGAACCAGCATTCTAAAACAGTCAGTTCTATTCCCACCGATCACAGACGACATTGGCTAGAGGAAAATAAATCTCCTTGCCCCTTGCTAGACGTCTGATTTACCATAACCTGCATCACAAACCCTTCAGATCCTTGAAATGGTTAAGGAAATGTTAAGGCATAATGTAATGATGTGTATGCTATGCCTTTAAGCAAAAGTGTGAGGTGATGTAAGTAAACCCTGCAATAAATCCAAATTATTGGATAAGGACTGTAAACAAAACCTGCAAGGAACTCATATTGTCAGATAATAAGAATGTGCAAGTAGTTCAAGTTTGAAGGCACACAAGTCACACAAACAACCTTAGGTTTATGCTTGCATGGGGTCTGGGTATTACCCTCTTTCAGTTTAGTTGGTTCAACCTGTCCTAGTAATAGTAATTGGGTTCTAGAGGTTCTCAATATCACTGACCATCCTCGATCGGTCATAATTCCGGTTTAGCAACCTTTTCTTGCGGCCAGAATCTTCTCGAGAGTATGGTCTCAATGAGTGTACTATACTGCTACTTTTTATGGCCAAGTTGGTCAATTATAGGTTCTAAGGTCAGTTGGTGCTTAATGACCCCTTAGCAGCCCCATGTTCTCCTTGTTCCTCCACAAGGGATATCAGTACAAACTAAAGTGTCACACCAACGTAGCTACTGCTTCAACCGTATCAGTCTACGCCGTACAGTTCCCTCACAGTCTATTGCTACTTACCTAAAAGGTGTCCCCAGATCCGGGTTAGGATCTATAGTAACTCCGATATAAATCCCACAAATATAAAGCAAATAGATCAAACAATTGAAAACAATATGATGAGCTAATCCTAAGGTACACCCCACTTATAACTCTCCCTAGCAGAGTCGCCAGTTCTGTGATACGGTGGGAAGAATTGACTGTTTTTTGGAATGCTGGTTTGCGTTTTACGTTTGTCTTTGCAAAATGTCACGGTAAGCAAGAGTCGCCATCGAATTTTATTTTATCCAACAAGGAAAGGATAAAAGCACAGAAAAATTCCTTTTTCGAGATTTTTCTCAGGTTCGGGCGGTAGATTATAGAAAGGGAAGGTATTAGCACCCTTTCTATCCGTAGTTATCTACGGGCTCTTAGGTACTTGCTCAATTGTTTTCAAAATTGTTTTATTTGTGCTTGTGGGTTTGAAAAAGTTTTTGTTTGAAACTTCAATGTAACTCTTGCTTCTGTCCTCAAGAGTGTAATGAAGTGTTTTGAAAACTTTCTTTATAAAAGTGTAAGTGTGAGAAAAAGTTTTGTTTTGAAAGAGCAAGTATCTAAGAATTATCTACCTACTCGAAAAAAGAATCATTCTATGCTAATTTCCTTTAGACAATGCTATCCTACTATTAGTGAGTAGGTAGCACCGTCGTTGGAGTTTGAGGGTCAATTCTAATGAGGGACATACGGTCACTAAAGCAATGTTAGGATGTCTTAGCGGTAACCCTAATGTCTTAGATCATTTGTTTGAGGCAATTATATCCGAGGCAACTGTTTCGAGGAAATTATGATCTTTTAGACAAGAGGGCAACCTCTAAAACGACCTATACTCAATGACCGTGTACAAACGCAACCAAGTGGGGTGTACCCTAAGAGTGCGCATGTGCGAGTGTGTCGTTTTCAGTTATTTTTACCTTTGCATATGTTAAGGGTGATCTAATTTGATTTTAAGTTTAAGCATTCAGTCTTGTCATGCAAACCCTATTATCGAACATCTAGCAGTTATAATTTGCGGAATTAAAAGTGCAGAAATTAAATTACAAGGCGTCGGGTTTTTACATCGCCAAAAGCAACCCTTTGAAAATAAAATAAAGCGGTAAAAATAATTAAATATCCTATTTAACTATTACAATCCGTAAGCAGATACATAATTGGATAAAAATAAATAACGCGCGACGCGAAATTAAATCGAATGCGAATTAGGGTTTTGACCCTTTTGATTAAAGAAAATGCCTTTTTTTGTTGTTTTTATTTAAGAAAAGAAATTAATCCTAAATTAAATACTAAATTAATGAAAGAAAAATAATTAATGACATATTTTTTTTGGAGTTTTTTGATATTTTAAGAAAGAAAATAAAATAATTAAGTTAGTAGTTAAAACCTAATTAAGTTTAATTAATTTTATTCATTTACAAAATAAATTAAAGTTTCCTAAAATTAAAACCTAATTAATTAATTGAAATTTATTAAAGAAAAAATAAAATTCTTAATTTTAATTGGGCAAAATGATATTTTTTGTGATTTTTAAATAAAAAGAAAAATTGTTATTGGTTAGTAATTGATTAAAATGAAATAAAATAACTAAATAAAAAAAGAAATATGATAGAAAGAAAGAAATGGGCGTTTTTTGGAGGTGTTGGAAGCCATTTTTGTTGGCCCAATAATGCTGACCTGCATGGACTTTTGGGATCCAATGCTCCTGCGTTGACTGGATCCATGGTATGTCTTCAAGGTCTGACCATCAGATCTGGCCACCATGCCATCTGGCATGCTGAGGAGTGAGTCGCATGGTGGGCTGTGGACTAGTGTATGCACTAGATCTCCTGAAAAGTAACAAGGAAAGGCAAATTGCTGGAGGCAGGGTTCGAACCCCTAACCTCCAGCCTTTGGGTCTCTAAGCGCTTATGTGGCTACCACTGGGGTGTGTTGATGTTTTGTTAATAATAATGCAAAGAATATATATTATATAAAAAACAAATCAATTGCCAGAAAGACAAAAAAACGCGCGCAATTTTTGAAAGGGCGAATGGACGGATGAAACTTCATCGTCCCTGTCCTTCAAGCACTGTAAATTTACCTGCGGATTTTTATCCGCAGCTAAAAGCGCAGCCTCGTTCTAAAACTTTCTCCAAGCCATATAAATGGAATCCAATACCACAGTTAGCCTCGTCTCATCTCTCTGATCACAGCCATAACCACCATTAAGGCCAATTTCACCTGAAAAAGAAAGCCCTAAAAACGAACAAAGAAACCTATCTATGGTGGATTTTGATACCGGTCAGATAAATGAAATCAAATGATGCCAAAATATTATGAAAGATGTGAGGATTACAAATATGAAATTATTTCATTCTAACTATGCCTAATTTCTGAGATACGAAATCAAGAACAGGGAGGTTTTACGAAGTACTTACAGCGTGTATAAGGGCCTGAGAATGCCTGGTTTGGATTGGGATAGCTTATGTGTGTTTCCAGGAAGCGATTGGGATACGTCTCAACTCTTGAAAATGCCTCCAACCTTGATTTCGATCTCAAGATTTTTTGTGATTTTTGCAAGGTTGGTTCTGCCTCCACACTTGATCTCTAACCCTGATTTTCGTCCCTTTTGCTTGCTTATGTATTGTACATTGGATTAGGGTAACATTTGTTGTTCAAATCGTCCCACATTGATGATTGCATATTTGATTTGATTCTTCCATAAAAGCTTTCCAAATTTGCTTGATTTCAATCTTTTTTGCACATAATTCACTTGATACGATTTTGATGATGGCCAGCTGCATAATGGAACCTGTTGTCAACACAAAATCTTGGTTATCAATGCCTTTGGATTTTTATTTGATTTATTTTGATTTAAATCAAATTAATTCAAATAAAATCAAAATAATTAATAAAAAAATGATATGGACACATGTCCAAGGCTGGGGCACATGGGCTACAATGCAAACTCAAAACAAGTGAAAAAGAATGGGCCCATTTGGCAAAATTAGATGTTTTTGGGATAGTTGACTTTTGGCAATTTTGCAAAAAGGTCCAACTTCAACAATGCATAACTTCTTCAATTTTTAACTTTTGGAGGTTTACTTAGACTTTTTAGAAATCTTGAGATGTCTTCCAACCTACTCTTTTTGTCTCATATCATTTTGATATTCCATGCTTAAGTTAGAAGCTTTGATAAAAAAAAGGTGTTTTGTTGACTTTTCAAAATGACCTATAATGTCCAAATTCATAACTTATTGTGAGTGCATTTTTTGATCTTCAGGTATGAAGATGGATAGTAGGGAATTGCATACTCTTAAAAATTAGATTTGGATGGGTCATTTATCATAAAGTATGATAATTGTATGCTTGGTCAAAGTTGAGTTGACTTTTCCTACAAAACCCTAATTTAGCAACTTTTGAATCTTGATGAATTTTGAGCAATCCTTGATGAATCATGATCAACCCTTGATCAAATGATGAAATATACTTAAAAATGAGAATGTTGACAAAAAATCTTGAAGTTTAACTATATGTAGGTCACAGTTGACTTTTGCCCTAGCACAGTCGATTTTTGGACCTTTGAGCAATTGATTGAGCATACTTCCTCTGTAAGGCTTGAGATTTGACATGGATGTTATTGAGAACATGTTAGTACATTGGGGAGCACTTGAGGTCACTTGGACTCAAGGATCTTGATGCAACACAAAACCCTAATTTGGGATAGACTGCCTAAGGAGATAGCTTGTCTGACCAATTCTTGAGCAACCTTGAGCAACTTGGAGATTTTTCTTGCAATATCTTGAGAAATATGGGAGGGCAAATTTTGGGGTACAACACCCAACATAACACTCTTCGGAGTAACCTCACAAACTAAGCTCATCAGCTACCACATTCGCCTTTGCTGACATATGTAAAGTCTTTCGACCTAACGCATCAGCTACCACATTCGCCTTTCCTGGATGATAATTCAAACTGAAATCATAATCATTTAACAATTCTAACCATCTTCGTTGCCTCATATTCAACTCCTTCTGGTCAAACAAATACTTTAAGCTCTTATGGTCACTAAACACTTCAAATCTAGAACCATAAAGATAATGCCTCCAAATCTTCAACACAAAAACAACAGCAGCAAGCTCTAAATCATGTGTAGGATAGTTCTTCTCATGAGTCCTCAACTGCCTCAACGCATAAGCAACTACCTTACCACTCTGTATAAGCACACCTCCTAAATCCATCTTGGAAGCATCACAATACACCACAAAAGGCTCTCCTGGATTAGGCAACGTCAAAATTGGAGCCGACGTCAACCTCTTCTTCAATTCTGTAAAACTTTCTTCGCACTGAACATCCCAAACAAAAGCTCTACCTTTACAAGTCAACTTAGTCAACGGAAGTGACAACTTCGAAAACCCTTCGATAAACCTTCTATAATAACCAGCTAATCCCAAGAAGCTTCTAATCTCAGTAGCTGACTTTGGAGTTTCCCATTGCAACACAGCATCAACCTTCGATGGATCTACAACAATGCCACTACCTGAAATCACATGACCAAGAAAACTAACCTCTTTTAACCAAAATTCACACTTGGACAACTTTGCATACAAATTCTTCTCTTTCAGAATCTGCAATACTACTCTTAAATGTTCAGCATGTTCTTCTTCCGACTTAGAGTAAATCAAAATATCATCAATGAAAACCACTATGAACCGGCCCAAATAAGTATGAAAGATACGATTCATATATTCCATGAATACTCCCGGGGCATTAGTAACACTGAAAGGCATCACCGAATACTCTTAATGTCCATAACGCATTCTGAAAGCCGTCTTCTGAATATCTTCATCCTTCACTTTAATCTGATGGTAACCCGACCTCAAATCAATCTTGCTAAACACACAACCATCCACCAATTGGTCCATCAAGTCATCTATTCTTGGAAGTGGGTACTTGTTCTTAATCGCCACCTTGTTCAATTGTCTATAATCGACACCAAGCCTCATTCTTCCATCTTTCTTCTTCACAAACAACATTGGAGCTCCCCACGGCGATACACTTGGTCTTACAACATAAACAACGATTAGAACATCAAAATAACAATACTCGATTGTTAGACAACTACGACTCGACGACAAGGTCAGACCAACCTTTTGCTCTGATACCAACTTTGTAACACCCCAATTCTACCCCAAGCAAATTATGCAATTAAATCAGAGTTATAAAATTTCATTCATACAAATGAATTGGGACGTTACAAATTCATCTAACAAATTCATTGCATTCATCATGGATATATAACACTTTTAATAAAACATTGGATGAACCATCAACATAGCATCTTTAATAAAATATTCAAAAACTACGCAGCGGAATTCTTCAATAACATCTTCAAATAAAACAGCAACTTCGAAACATCTCACATTTAGTAAATAAACAATTCAAAATTCAGCAACTAAAATTTAGCAACTAAAATTCAGCAATCAAAAATCAGCAAGCGTTCATCCCCCCGAGTGTTACATATCAGAGCAATGACACCGACTCGATCTATTGAAGGTATACGGCCTTCACTCTCGATTACCTGCACGTTACCAACATAGAGGCAACATTCAAAGAGAAGGGGTGAGATATCTAACAATATAATAAAGCGCATGATAATTAATATATTAAATTAGATCAATAATATCACCACTTCTCATCTCATAATCAACAATAATTACAACATACATACTCATTCATCAACACCAAATACACTTCATTATTAAATCATATAATGCGACTCAAAACTATGCAAATGCATGTGGTACCATTGGAGCAGAACTCCCATCTCAAAAATATAATCTGCCAATTAATAGAGGCATCAACAAGGCATAGCCTTCATCTCAAAATTTGCCAATCCAGGCCATCTCAACGAGCATAAGCTCCATCTCAAAAAATTAAATGTATGCGACTCAACATGAATGTAATAACACACTCAGTTAACAACATCTCAAAACACATCTCAAAACAACAACATCTCAATCATCTCAAAACAACAACATCTCAATCATCTCAAACAACAACATCTCAATCATCTCAAACAACAACATCTTAATCATCTCAACATCTCAATCATCTCAAACAACAACATCTTAATCATCTCAACATCTCAACTACAACATCTCATAAACATCTCAAAATAATTTATTAAACATCATTTATTTATCAAACGTCATTTGTTCATCATAACTATCAAACACAACTTTAATAACCACATCTTACTAATAACTCAGCTGTATATTATTACTACAGTAATCCTTACTGTTATTCTGCTACTGTACATCATTATTGTCGCTAATCCTACTGTCATATTTCTAACAGCAGTCTCTAACGCCTCATATTCATCGTTCTATCCAAAATCCAGCATAACTGTCAATCACGGGAATTAATTCTAAATCTTAGATTGGTTACTAGGATTACACCTCTTCATCATCATTTAAATCATCTAGAATAAAGTTCATCGCGTTAGCTAATTAACGCTTCGAACGACATCTCAAACAACATCCTACAACTCAAGTTACAGCAATTAAAAGTCAATTCTGTCAAAAACTAGACAATATGTATCGACACAAAACACTATGGATCGACTCATCCTGCTTCTCCTTCACAGCATGTATCGACACATGCACTTATCGATCGACTCATCCTGAGTCTTGCAACTAACATGTATCGATGCAAACCCTCCATGCATCGACTCATCCTGACTTCAAAACACAGCATGTATAGACACATGCATCGCACCGGTCGACTCATCCTGAGTCTTACACACTCATGTATTGACACATCCTCTCTTCGTGTCGACTCATCCTGAGTCTTGTACTCATCATGCATCGACACATCCAGCTTGGGGTCGACACATCCTTCGACAGTCTGCATAATTTTCTGCGTTCTCCTCTGTATTTACACCACATACATCATATTACAGCCCTACGAACCTCACTTTAAAACATGGTAATTCATCACCTAACATCAACCTATATTACTACATCGATTAAACGACATAATAACATCATTAATCATCAAGAATTCATCAATATTCATCATACATCATTCAATTCAAGAACAAAAACAACAATCCTCTAACCCCACATATCTAATATCATGAACCCAATTATAACGCCAGAACCCCACTCTTACCTTGGATTGAAGGTCGCTCTACAATCATCTAGGTTGAATCTTTGTTCTTGCCGTTTTCAACTTTTTCCAGCAATTTCACGTGCTCTTTCTCAATCCTTATTTCTCTTCTTACTTCTTCCTCCTTCTATTCCAACAACAAATAATAAAATAACCTAATTATTCTATTATTTCCTTAGTGGGCTCCAAACTTACACCCCCTTAATACTTCCACTATCTCAAATTAAGTCCACCTTAATAATATTACACTTCTAATATTATTTCACCACATAATAATATTATACCTATAATATTATTATTTCTCCACTTAATAAAATAAATCCAATTTAATTATAACACTTCTTCACAAATATTCCAAAAATAATTTAATTAAATAATTAATTAAATTACGGGCGTTATAATCGGCGCTCGGTCTTATCTTGGTTTCTCTGCGGGCATACGGCAACCATCTCTTTCTTTCCGATGAAGGGCTTCCTTACAACTGTAGAAGAAGATGTGTCTTTTTGAATCTTTCCATTCTTTATACCGACTTCTATCCTATCTGCAGTCAATATTAGTTCAATAAAGCATGCAGATGAACTTCTGATTAAATGATTGAAGAAGGGACCAGACAAAATGCCCAAGAACATGTCTACCAATTCTCTCTCAGATAGAGGGGGTTGAACTCTTCCAGCCAAATCTCTCCATTTTTGTGCATAGTCTTTGAAACCTTCATTGGAAACCATGGCCATACTCTGGAGTTGAGTACGGGTAGGCGCCAGATCAGCATTGTACTGATATTGTTTGTAGAAAGTTGTAGCAAGATCTTCCCAATTGTGAATGTTGGCTCTTTCTAATTGGTAAAACCAGTCAAGTTGAGTTCCAGACAAATTATGTTGGAAGAAGTGCACCCATAAGTGTTTATCAGCGGTATGGGGTTGGATATTCCTCACATACGACCAGAGATGCATTTTAGGGCATGAAACTCCGTCATATTTAGCGAATACAGGTTCTTTGAATTTCGGAGGAATCACAATCCCCGACACTAAACCCAATTCCTCAAAATCCAAGCCAGGAACCTTTTGGATTTCCATCGCGCTCAATCGCTCTTCGAGATGTTTATACTTGTCATCAGCTGGAGGGTATTGTTCTTTATAGTAGTCCTCTTCTTCCTCTTCCTCCTCCGATTCTGTCGGGACAACTATTTCCTTGCCTTTACCATCTTGGTTGTCTCTTTCACCGGATTTTGCTTCAAAGTATAAATTCCTTCTTGTCTGTCCATGAAATCTTCTTCCCATGTTTAAGACTCTGGTTACCTTCTTTGTTTTATTTTTCCTCTCTTCAGCCAGGAAAGTATTCAATTCTTCTTGTCCCTTGGCTAGGGTCAAGGGCAACTGTTGAAACTGTGTATTTTGAGCTTGAAGATCCTTCACCGTTTGCTCAAGATCTATCTTACTGAAATAAACAGTAGAGAGATAAGGAGACTTGTGGAAAAATACCTTCTTATGTTATGATGAATGGTATATCCACATGTAATGATTTCAAGGATTTCAAAGATTCAAATTCGTTTTAGACAAAAAGGAAACACACGTTATATTAATAAGTTAAAGCTTGAGTACATCAATGCCCCTTGGGAAAAATAATACAAAAACTCTAAGATAGAAAGGTAGTGCGCATCCTCTTTGGTGCAATGTAGGCATTCAGAGTCTGCTCCTCATGAAGTATCCTAGTGAGTTCCAAAACCTTCTTCTCGCTTACATAGAATTGGTCTTTGAACGTATCTCGCTCCCCCTTGAGTTGTATCCAATCCCTTTGTAGGTCTTCAAGAGATGTGGGCATGTCAGGATGTAGTATAGTGTATGGAACATCTCCCTCCATGACAGGCTCAATGATTACCGGGAGAATGGAGGGGTAAGGCATCATAAGACTCTAAGCACGAGTTCGTACCCATTTGAGGTAAGGCTCAAGAGGGATGGAATTCATGTGCCCTAAAGACTTGCTATCCACCTTGTTCAACATCCTCCAAGCTCGGATAAATCCTTGGCGAAGACCTTGATCGTCGTTGTCGTAGTCGAATACCAAACCTTGAATCAGCATCTCATGCGGGCCATCCCTTCGGGCATAACACAACTGTCTTAAGGCCAAACAAGGGTTATAGGTGATACCTCCCCTAATTCCAAGTAAAGGGACATTAGGAAATTCTCCATAACGGTCAACAATGATAACATTCTCTTTGGATCGGGAGCACCAATGAATGTCTGAATGTTTGAGCGTCATCAACCTTTGTGACAACCTTGAACCTTGCTCATTCTTTAAAAATAATTGGGGAAGATGAGAAATAAACCATCTTTCCAAGAGAGGAGTGCAACACATAAGAACACCTCTTTTCCTCATTGTGCGAGTGTGAAAAGAGTGTAGGATATCTCCTAGCAATGTAGGCACCGGGTTGTGGGATATGAAGATTTTGACGGCGTTGATATCTATGAGTTGGTCAAGATTTGGAAAAAAAACATCCCATAGATGAGGAGAGCCACAATTTCCTCAAAGGCTTGCAAGTCTAAGGAATTCCAACAGCTTTGGGCTTTCTCAAACAGGAACTTTGCTAGGAAACCTTTGACACCACTCCTTGTTTCCCAATTAGTTGTGACATCAGATGAGTGCAAGGGTAGAGCTTGAGCAATCTCTTCTGGCTTCGGGTCTCTTTACATATCTTTGAGAGGTAGTTGATTGAGAATGGGAATCTTCAAGATTTGGGATAATTCTTCCAAAGTAGGCACAAGTTGATAGTCGAGAAATGTGAAGCAATGGTGTAAAGGATCAAAGAACTGAAAAAGCACTTTCATCATGTCCTCATCTGTGTTGGAGGTGACCAAGTTGAGTAGGCGACCATATCTCTTGGTGAATGGAGAATTTTCAGGAATCCTTGAAACTAGCTCCTTAAGTTGTGGAGGAATCCTTACAAGGTTGACTTGAATAGTTTTCCTGCGAAGCGAATCCATAACCTACAAAATAAGAACAAAGATGAATCCAAAAATCCTTGAAATGGTTAGTGGATGTATATGATGTTCATGATGTTCATGATGTTATGTACAAGTATGCATATACGAAAAAAGCAAACAAGTCCTTAGGTTTAGGGTTGCATGGGGTTTTATAGGTAAGTACCCTCTTGAAGTTTAGTTGGCTCAAACCTGTCCTAGTATTAGTAACCGGGTTCTAAGGAGCTTAATATCACCGGTTCTTTTTCTTGGTCATTGTTTCAGCATAAGCCTCTTTAATGGCGACTGAAATATCCCAAGAAACCAAACCTCAATGAGTGTAGTATCGAGTATCTACCAACTTCGGACTGTACCAAAGTCGGTCATTTCACTACATCCTAAAGCCCAAGTTGGTAAGTAAAGGTTCTAAAAGTTCATTAGTGCTTCATGACATCACTCAGCGGCCCCATATTCTCTTTGATTAACTCAAAGGCTACCGGTACCCACAAATATGTCGCACTAACATAGCTATTGCTTATACCGTGTCGGTATACCCCACACAATTTCCACAACGTATTGCTACTTACCTAAAAGGTATACCAAATCCGGGTAGAGGATTCAAACCCACACAAAGGACAATAATGTAAAGCATACAAGTCAAACAATGTAAGAAAATAAATGTGATCTATCCCTAAGGTAATCCCACATTTAGAATTTCCCCAGCGGAGTCGCCAGTTCTGTGATGCGGTGAGAGAACTGACTTGAGGGTTTTGTGTTTGATTGCAAATGTTGCGGTTAGCAAGAGTCGCCACTGAATTTTCTTTTATCCAAAAGGAAAGGTGAAAAAGCACAGGAAAGACCTTTGAGATTGTTTCTTGGGTTCAGGGGGTAGATTATGAAAAGGGAAGGTATTAGCACCCTTTTCATCCATGGTTTTCCATGGGCTCTTAGTTACTTGCTAGATCACTTGCTTTTGTTTGAAATTGTGCTTTGTGTGGTTTTTGAAAGTATTTTGTAAAGAGGCCATTGTTTAGGCAATCTTTGTAATGATTCTCGTTCGTAAGAATATATACAAAGATGTTGATCTTTTGAAAATGTTTTCAATTTTTGTAAGATTTTTGAAGATGTATGTGATTGTTTTGAAAATATCAAGGATGTTTGTTTTGAAATGGAGCAAGTAATTAGGAGCAATCTACCTACTCAAATGTCTTTCTTGTTCATTTTCTTTTCCTTTGACATTGTTGTCTTACCATTGATTTGGTAAGCAACCCTATCTTTGGATGTAAACGGAACGGGTGTGGGTCATCGTATAACCATAATTAGCAATATTGCAAGGTATCTTATCATTCTTTTTTGAGGGACTAAGATCATTTGTAAGGCAACTTTAGATAGCGTCATCGAGGGACTATGATCTTGTTTTTGCTAAGATACCTTACATGCGTAATATGGCCATTTTGTATGGCAACCAAGTGGATTTTACCCTAGGAGTGCTTGTGTGCAAGTGTGTTATTTTCATGTTTATTTTTGTCTTGAATTAGGGTTTTCTATTTGATTGATTTTATTATTTCCATACAAATCCTAATTACTAGCATATTATGTAAAAGCGATAAATTGCGAAATTTAAAGTTACTACACTATTACAACCTTTGTGGGAGGGGGGTATACAATTTATGAATGGGGATTGCAATAATGTAAACCTAATTAATTTATTACAACCAAATTGAATATTGTACAAATAATTTGAAGGAATATATAAAGTACAAAATGCAAATTGAAAGAAATGATTTTTGTGTTTGGACTTTTGTATGAAAGAGGTTTTAACCTAAACCTAATTAAAGAAAAGAGTAATTAAGTTAAATTAAACTTAAGTTAAATAAAGAAATTATTTTAATTAAGAAGAGAATTTTTGAATAAAACCCTAAATCTGTTTTAGTTGATTAAAAGAAAATAATTTTAAAGAAAAAAAAGTATTTTTTGTATTTTTTATATTTTATCTTGAAAATAATATGTGGTGTCATGAAATATTTTTGGTCCTTTTTATATTAAAAATAACTGTATTTAAATAAGTAATAATCTAGTTTTAATTTACAAAGAAATTAATAAGAGTAAATAAAGTATAATGAATAAAAATAATTTTTTTATTTATGTGAAAAATATTTAAATTATGTCAAAATATAAATCTATTATTTTTATACATTTTATGATTTTTTTTGGTATTTTAGAAAATATATTTAAAAGAAAAATAAATAAATAAATAAATAAAAATAAAATGGGCCAGGGTGATGTCACAAGTAAACAGGGCGTATGCTAGCAAAAACAAAAAAATGCCAGGCCCAAAGGGCCCAGCGCATGCAAAAAGATGTTAAAAAAATCAGAAAAATGGAAAAATGCAAAAGGGGGGGTTCACATTGGTTTGAACCCTCGCCCTTTAGGTAACATATGCCTTAGTACGCGCGCGCTTGCCACTGGGGTGGCTGTTTCATCCGGTCATATAATCAAAGCATAAATATGTATTAGAAACTGCTTTGTGAAGGCAACTTCATCTTCAACCTTGAGCCATGGCCGGACCACCTGTATCTTCCTCATTTCTCCATAAAAATGGAAAGTTCAAACATGAATGTTATGGTGTTTCTTCCCACGAATTCAACCATATAACTTATGTAAACTAATAATCAAATATAAGATCTAATTTTGCTGGCCCTAAATTAAAACCTAATTTTCTCAGAAATTTCAAATCCAAAATTCTCTATGCACGGTCAATATAAATGGAAACTATGAACATGGTTAGCTTTAGAGCAAGGATATCTACATTTTGTTTTCACAAATCAGGATCAAATGATGCTTGTATGAAGAGATAGAAGTTTGAGTTTTTACCTCTTGCAGCTGGAGTCGTGAATCAAGTTTTAGTAACTTTTGAGAATGCATGAGGATCTGTTTAGCTTTCCTGGACCTCCTTGAGTGTATCCCAACTCTTACTTTGCCTTGAAAGTCCCTGAATCTCTCAACTCAAGTCAACCTGCAAGCTTGATTTTTGAAAATGGTGGATAGTGATGGAGGAGCTATAGTCTTGAAACAGGGGCCTGGATTGCTTTGGTATGATGTATAGAAGGTGTTTGAGTGATTAGTTTTCAAAACGCACGAGTGGAAATGAAGATAATGAGTTTTGGTTTAGAACTGTATGTTAATGGTGTTTTTGAACAGGTTTTTGGTTTTTGATTGTTTGAGGCAGTTTCAGGGCAATAGCATTCGTGTGTCAACTTGCAAATAGTGTGTCTACTTATAAGCAAGAGGTTTTAAGACATGTAACAACTAAGATTTCAAAAACTCACATGTTTTGCTTGGTTACTTGTTTTTGAAGCAAAGCCAGCAATCATGGTTTCAATGTGAAGTACAAAACTTGTAGGGGGATGAGACCTTTAAACACACTTGTTCTGATTGTGTAGAGCGTGTTTGTGCAGAAAGAACAAATGCAAGGCTCAATGCAACTTGACTTTGCATAAAGCTTGCTTTTCTAAAATGGCAATGTTGCCTTTCTTCCCAAAATGGAATTGAATTTGTAAAATGCATTGAATGCTTGGATTAAAGCTTCCAACAGCTGTGAAAACATTTAATTATGGAGTGAAAGTCAAGTTAGAAGCCTGCAAAGTGGGATTTGTACAACATGCTTGAGGATTGGATCCAATGTTCTTCACAAAATGACTTGTAATCCAAGTGACGAAACACCAACTTCATCTCTTCGATTCTCCATACTCAAGAATGATCTCAAGGATTTCTTGGACATTTTGGAAATCTTGCAATGTTCTTTACAACTCATCTTTGAATTGCTTTTGAAGATTCCCCTTGGAACAATGTGAAAAATTGCGATGAAGTTAGGTCAAAAATCTGCCTAACTAGGGAAAAATTCCACTGTCATTTTTAGTTCATGAGCATGTATTCACAAAATTATAACTTGATATCCAAGAATTTTTAGGAGAATTTTTGTGAAGAAAAGTTGTATATTTCATGGATATCTACAACTTTCATGTTGGAAGTTTCTCTTGAATCATTTTGCATCATGGTGGAAATTTAGCTCAAAGTTGTGAAAAAATAAGAAAATTTCTATACTTAGAAATATTTCTAAGTTAAGAAATTTCATCTTTTCAAAATAAAATCTTGAAATCTTGATGAAAAAGTTCCATATTTTGACATGTTTTGATGGATTATGACCTTTGGCACTGAATTTGACCACAAAAAGTCAAAGTTTGACTTTTCAGTATACAATTGACTTTTGATCAGTTGACTGAAAAATTCATCTGTCAATCCAATGGGCTTGTAGTGTTTTGAATCATGTCATTAGGTCAAAGTTATTCAATTGGAATCTTGAGATCATTACTTAACCCAATTGATCATTTTCTAGGTCAAAAACCAGAAATTGCCCTTTCCCAGTCAAAACCCTAATTTTGACCATTTTTCCCTTTTGATGATTTGATCAAATTTCTTGAGGAATTATGGTCCAAACTTGATCAAATGATACATATAAGTCCAAAATGTTAGTGTGGATCAAAAATTGTGAAGTTTGACTGTAAATTGGCCATGGTTGACTTTTTCCCCAATACAGTTGATTTTTAGGTCAACTGTTCAATTGACTGATCAAAAGTGTGATCCAAGGCTTGAAACATGACATGAGTAATCTTGGGGGTCCATAATGGTCCATGAAAGTCATATGAAGCATTGATAGTTCAAAAATCCTTGTGCAATCTCAAACCCTAATTTTCAGTCATCAGTGCTTGAGGAGGTGTCTTGAGCTGATCAAACGCTAGTGCAGTCTTGAACTCAAGGAGATCTTGTAAGCAAATTCTTGATAAGTAACAGGGAAAATTTTGGGGTACAACAGTATGTTCTTCCACTCGGATAAGACGATGATGTCTCATCTCTTAAAATTAACCAACACACTTGTGTTTTAAATTTTTTTTAAAGGTGAACTACGATAAAAATATACTTCTTTTCTCATCCCCACAAATCTATTTTTATACAACTTTTATAGCCAAAATACACAAATTTTCAAAGAGTTTCTTTTAGAGTATCGTAGATGTTTAAGGTTCTAATACCTTCCCTTTGCATAACCAACCCCCGAACTTAGATTCTTTCCCCCTTTTTTTGGGTTATTCTCTCTTTTCTCATTCCTTTGGAAACAATAAAGCATGGTGGCGGGTCAAGTCAATCCAATGGCTTAGTCTCAATATTTCTACCGCTACAAAACTATTGCACACTTTAACTTAGAACTTCTTAACATTTGTATATTCCTAGAAGTTCTTAGGTCTTAAAGTCTTGATGTGTTATAATTGTTTACACATTTGATTGTAGATCAAGTTTAAGTCTTAAATTATCCATAATCTGTAAGATAGGATTGTAGAAGTCTCTTGCCTGTTACTTGAGCATTGAAGTCTCTTATTTTTGTGTTTGAGCATTCGAAAGTCTGTTACTTGTGTGCTTGAGCATTTTTAATCAGAAGTGATTATAGTAGAAATGACTTGGAAGTGCAAGTGGACTGGACTACTCTTGTTTAATAGGAGGAACCAGGATAATTTCTCGTGTCTTTCTTTCTCTCTTATTTACCTCTTAATCTTTATTCTGCGGCTATCATTAGTCTCTGACTCAGATTCTAAAATTATGTTCAGAATCTGAAAGATATTTTTAAGAGTAAAAGAAGACAAATTTAAAAAAATTCAACCCCCTCCCTTCTCGTGCTTTTCTCACCTTCAGTTGGCATTAGAGCACAATATGTGCATTAACACATAATAGTGGTACAAAAAACGATCCTGAGAGGAAAACATGCCTGAAGGACTAGAAAATAGTGGCTCTCACACTCCTACTAACAATGTTGTGCCCTTTGATTATAGGGATTTTAAAAGGAACAATTATACTTCTAAACCTCCAACGTTCAGTGGAAATTCTACTTAGTTTAAACGGTGGAAAAGTAAAATGTACACTCACATCATAGAGTAAGAGGAATCCTGGTAGAGGAATCCTTGATGATGAGTTATGGGATATTATTGAAGATGACATTGACATTAAAGTAGATGGATTAGGTATGGTGGCTAATAGAAAGAGCCTCACACCTGCTCATAAAAAGATATACAAAAAACACCATAGAGTAAGAGGAATCCTGGTATATACTCTATGTTATTCTGATTATCTCAAGATTCTCAACAAATATACTGCTAAAGCCATTTTTGAGTCTCTTTGTGCTACTTATGAAGGAAATCAACAAGTTAAAGAAGAAAAGGAAAACCTTTTGGTCCAACAATATGTACTATTCAAGATGAAGGAAGATGAAGACACTGAAACCATGTTCTCAAGGTTTCAAGCTCTTGTATCTAGACTTCAAGTGTTGAACAAGATCTATACAACTGTTGATCATGTCAATAAGATTCTTATGAGTCTTCCTGCCAAGTATAGACCTAAGGTGACTACCATACAAGAAGCTAGAGACTTAAACAAGATAAGTATGGAAAGTGTGATTAGCAATCTCCATAGCCATGAGATAGAGCTTATTGGAGATGAAATTTCCAAGAAGTTAAAGTCTCTTGCTATGAAGTCTATTGATCATTCTGCCAAATCTTCTCAAGTATGGAAATATGAAGAACCTACTCATGAAGGAGGTTCTATAGAAGAATTAGAAAAATGAAAAAATGACTTTCATAATCAAGAGATTTCAGTATTTAGCCAATAAGAAGAACAAAAGACTCTCAGGCATAGGAAATGGCTTTAGAGGGACAAGTTCTAGAGTCAACAAAGATAACCAGAAGGGATATGCGTCAACTACAAGAAGCATGATTACTTTATTACTTATTTTCTAGAACTGTAGAAGGACCGGCCAAAGAAAGGATGCTTTCAGAAGAACAACTTCAGAAACAAGGTTAAGAAGAGTATCATGGCATCATAGGATGAACTTGACAAATAAGGATAATCTGAAAAAGATGAAGAAGAAGCCAATTTGACTCTGATGGCTTCAACATATTCAGACACAGAATCAGACTCAGGTTTTGGCTCAGATTTTGAAGAAGAAGATGAGGTATTTTCTAAATTATCTCGTTCAGATTTAATCACTACTATAAAATGTTCATACAACAACACCCAAGTCACCATGGTTCTTCCAAACATTGTGATGACATCTCTAAACTCAGGCGCTAACATTTTTTTTAATTAAAAATTGTTAGGATATAACAATGTTTGGTGCCCAGCCCGTGGCGATACAATCAAGCTTTCATGGGTTCAAACCCCAACGCCCTCAAAAAATTTATTCCTGTAACGTTAAGACGCGCTTTTTCTTTTTTATTTATTTTAAACTAAAAAATAAAAGGGATATATTTACGGTTATTTTGTACAAACGTTGTGATATATTTTGTCTTTATGAAATTTCATTATGCAAATAATATAACATCACAGTTCTTCTTGTCAATCATGATGAAAAGTGATATTTTTTAATATATAAATATCGCCCAATTCATAACAGTTGTTTTCTCTCTAAAGAAAACCTTAACATATCATCAAGTTTCTCCGGTGACCACTATCCCTAAAGAGAAAAATCTTAACACAACCCCCCTCACGCGAGAAAACCAATAGATCAAGCACAATTGTAAAAAAGAGCAATGTCCGATGTAAACTCTGATGACGATGAATATGGTATGTTCTCCTGCTCTCTCTTTAAATCTCTTTGTTGATGCTTAGAAGTTAGGATTATGGTTTTAGGGTTTGGTTTCAACTTCAGCAGCGTGACAATAGGAAAATGGTATATCCATTGCTATGATTCAATAGGTTTCTTTATAGAGTTTGTTTGTACGTGAGTCAGTAGGAAAATTGTGAAATTTTGCTGAAATTATTTTGTGTATATTTGGCCTTTGATTAACTGATATGTGTACTGATATGTATGGCTATGTTGTGATGATGCTCATGGTTGAAGTTTGTTGCATTTCCTTGTAGATTATGTTGTTGTATGGTTAAGGGGATAATACATGGTGATGATGGTGGTAGCAAGCCTATATTATGATGAATAACATATGATTTATGTTGCAATGAAAAAAAAATACAAGTATGAAGTTATTGTGGAAACTTCATCCACCTTGTGTTTCTTTTTCATTGCATCACAAACTAGATGAACTTCATAATTTGTTACAGTTCCACGGTTATTTTCAATAAAAGGTGCATTTTTGAAACAATTTAATATATCTTATGATGTTGTATATTGTTAGTGTTTTGTTGCTAAAATGTATGTTTTTAAAAAAAAAATTTTCATGTATTTTTTGTGTTGTTGTATGTTGTTGTTGACAACTATTCTCAAAACAAGAACAAAACATTGCTAAGTCACAAGAAAGAGGCTTCTTGTGACTTAGCAATGTTTGTTCTTTAAATTCTTATACAGGTTAACAGTAGATGAAGCTTAGTTTATTATATGATATGTAGATTTTTTGTTTTACTAACCTTTTAATAAAAATACATTCAATTAAGTTGACATAGAAACTTATAATCTGGAAATTAAGATGTATTTGAAAACCAATCTTTATCAATCAATGTTTTCCAAATTGTATGTGTCTAATCGTTCATTTCATGCTCCTTAACATATAGAATATGCTTCAACGACCTGATTCCTTTAATAAATTTATATCTTCTATTGTAGTATAATTTTAATAACATCAATTTATTGGCTAATTCTGCTATCATATCCCAAATTTACCCTATTAATTTCAATGGTTATATTATTTTAATGTTACTACGCTTCTCAATCTTTAATCATATCGTTCAATTTGTTTATTTTGAATAATATTTTTATGGGGGTTTAAATTCATGAAAGAGAGGTGTATTGTTCAAAAATTGGACCATCAAAATCTGATGGCCCATTGGGTTATTTTAAAAAAGTCAATTTCAAATGATTAAAATGGGGGGTGCATACTTCAAAACTCATTACTCGGGTAGGCCATCAAAGTATGATGGCCCATTAAAGTTTTGTGACCTGTTGCAATAGTGAGGTGTGTTTTTTGCTAAGTCCAATGGCCCATATCGTTTTTGAAGGCCCATAGTGTTTTAATTTTTCTGGTCAATTCAATTAAAATCAGAATGTTGACTGAGGTCAACCTTTTTTTTAATAAATTTCATTAGATTAGTATTTTATCAATATTTTGATTATCATAATTATTATAATTTATTATTATTTTAATTATGTCAATTTTATTATTTGGAAAAAACAATCACATGGTCTGTTTCAAGGCCCTCAGCCGCATGGCCCAATCCAAATAGAAACCCACACTATTTAAATCATCAGGAAAAAATGCATGATTTACACGAAAAAACGCTTACTGTACGAATCCAAAAGAAGTAACGCACATTTGATCGGTCTGTTTATAGAGTCTAAAATCTAACTGCAAATGCATAGCCTATCGATGTAATATAAAGGATTGTCGAACCACATAGACCAATCGTCAATCTATCAACTCTATTGTTTAGTTGATTATCTAGGGCAGATCAATTCAGTTAAGGGAGTATAGTGCAAAGGAAATAAATAGATAAAGTAAATTAAGACAAAAGACTGGCTAGAATGTAAATCACATTGGTCAAATAGAATTTCAATTTGTATTTAATAGAACTACTGATGGGGCAATATTTTCCACTCTTGTAAAGAAATAATTTGACGGGAACTTGTTGATTTCGCTAACTAAGAGTCGAGTTTACTCTTTAGTCAAACCCTTCTATTGTCACTTATAAAAATGCGCTTCAAGCGCTAAAGTAGTAAACCTGTTTTAAAGAAATTAGTTTCTTAACTTAGTAAAAAAGTGGTTTCAACTCGGAATGATTGACATAAAGAGATTCTTGTTATGCTCTCGAGAATCAGATTGTAAACTATAAACGCGTCCGAAAATAATTTCAAAATCATTTTCTAAAAGTGTCAAAGTTCCTTAATTACCCAGTCAAAATGCTTTCTTCCTTTTCGACACGTTAAAAACTAAACAAGTTTATTCTTTGAAATGGATGGCTTTCGATCTTATCCAAAAATATTAAGTACGGAAAACTTGTGTTAAAAGTTAAAACAACCCATAAAGTGTTTCTACTAATACGGTGTTGAAATGATATCAAGACAATGATCCTTACATTCCAACCTTAAAATATTTAGCCAGACATGGAAATAAAAGCAAGCATATTAAAGTTTTTTGAAATAAACATAATAATAAAGGTGAGGCAAGGTAATAAATAGGTAATGTAAGTGCAAGATAAAGCGATTAAATAAAATAAAAATTTAAATAGAAACCTTCTATAAATCAGAGTCTTTAAATCTTGGTACAACTGGAAAGTAAATGCTTGAAATAAAATGGCGGCAAGATTATAAATAAAAGATGCTCCAACCTAATCAAGACTATGGTGCAATAATTCTCCGATGTGGCGAATTATTGCTTTTACACAAGCGAGTATAGACATAGCATTGCAAGACTAAGTTAGATGATAAGAAAATGAAATGAAATCCTGCTAGTTATAGAAATTCTTCAGGCTATGATTTGACTGAATTTCCCCCCAACTCCTTTTGGGCGGGAAGAAACTTTCCAAAGACCGCGGGCACCGAGACCCCTCTGCGGGCGCGAAGTGTGTAAATAGAAAGATCGTGGGGGACGTGGAAGTTATCCTCTCAGTGGAGTGGGACACGTAACTGCACCCCCTATAGAGGTCGCTGAGTTGAACTCCATGTGAAGGATTTCTCTGAAAAACTTGATTTCTTGGCCTTTTCGCTTGGTTTCTTCATGAAGAGCTCCAAATGGGCAAGTTGCCTGAAAACAAGACAAATAAAAGCATAACGCAAGAAAACGGTACTAAAAATAATGAAAAAACATGTGTTATTTGATTCAAATATGCAGTGCGATTAGGTGTTATCAACATTTCAAGCCCAAAAATACAAACAGGCACTGTTCAGATTAATTGAAAAAATAACGCATGTTTTAATGTGAAAACAGTTATTGTTCAGATTAAAATTAAAATTAGATCTTTTCATTAAATCAAAACGAACTTTACATGAACATAATCAAATACTAAATCAAATCTAATTGGAAATTTACAAACAGAATCATACAAAATCAATTAGAATCTGAAACCAATCAAAAGAATTCCCTAATTTCCCTAATTCTCTAATCATTCAAGAGAGTAACGATCAATTACAAAATATTTCCTATTACATCTAAATTCTAACACTATAAAACATAAGAAATCAAAAACAGAAAGGGATAAAAATTTAGCGAGGAAAATTTTACAAAGAGAATTTTTTTACAAAAAAAGAATAACAGAGAGGGCCTATTTCCGTCACCGCCACTGCAAATCTGCCGCTCCAACTTAGGGTTTCAACAAATGAAATCCTAGCTCTCCTTGAAGCGCCGTGAGTATGTCTCCACCACCGCCATTTTACCTAGAAAACATAGAGAAGAGGGATTAGCAAATCAGAGAGATCGGAAGGAAACTATAGGATTCACGCACAAAGGAGGTAATGACTTAGCTTTGTTTTTCTTATTTTCTGTTTTAATTCGTGGTTTGGGTCGTGGATTAGGGTTCAATTTTGGGATAAGGGTGATGGCCTCCGATTAGGGTTCGTGGGTTAGAGGCAGCGATCTATGGTTTTTTTTGGGTGTTTCTGTTATGGTGAGAAGAGAGAAGAAGAACAGGATGAGAGAGAATGAGTGGAGAGAGAGAGAGAGAGAGAGAGAGAGAGAGAGAGAGAGAGAGAGAGAGAGAGAGAGATAAATGAAAATTAATTGAAAATAGAGTGGAAACAGAAAATATAATTTTGCTGAGATCTTATGCATGCCATTCTATGTTCATTATTGTGCTCCCTTCAAATCATCACCGTATGATCACCATCCAACAACCTAAAACGCACGCCCACCGCATTACAGTTCTCTTGCCCGCATGGAGTCCAAACGGACTCCCAACCCCTTTGGGACAAGCCCAGTCTCTAATCACACCCCTTTCTTTTTTTCTTTTTGTTATCACGTTGGAAAATACACCTCTCCCAGCCTTATGGGCCAAGTTCAATATCTGGACTTGGGCCCCTACTCCCTACACACCCCATATTTACTACATAGTTCTAAAACATACCCCCTTGCGTTGGGCCTGAATTCAACATCTGAATTCAGGGCCCTACTATACATACCCCCTTATTTTTACTAGCCTAGCTTTGTTTGCACCCCCTGCATTTTTTATTTAATTCCTTTTATTATTTTATTATAATTATTTTTTATATTATATATTTTTATAATTACAATATAATATTAATTATTTTTATAAATAAAATAATATATTTCCTACACTCATCCAATATTTATTTATTTATTTGCATTAAAATATTTTTTAGCATGCATTAATAAGATATTTTTAAAATTAATACCTTAAAATAATATTCAACCAACAATAAACTATTTTTCATAATTAATAAATTCAACAATCAATTTTCAAAAAGGATTACAGATATATTTTAATTAACTGCGCACTTTGTCTAACTACTCTGTTATTCACACGCCTAGACTAATTGCACGGGAAATTCAAATATCTTCGTAATCCATAAAAAACACTACCAACTGCGAACTACGAATTAGGACTATGGTTCCTCATAAGAGGATACGTAGGAATACGACTAAAGTCGTGGCGAGTTCCCCTAATAAAAATTAAAACCCTACTCTCAAAGATCGTGCTTCTAACCCAAGTATCCTTGTGAACAAGGTAGATAAGGGGTGCCTAACACCTTCCCTTCGTCTAAAATTGAGTCAATAATTTATAATCTCTGTCCACGTAAGGGTTATCCTTTATATTCCCTTTCTTAGGATAAAAATTAAGGGTGACGACTCTCATTTCAAATCCAGTTACAGCAGCTGGCGACTCTGCTGGGGACTCAACCCTAGGGTTCAGAGGCCTTTTCTTTTGGTTTTAGGGTTTTTTGGGTTTTTTATTTTTTGGGTTTTTATATTTGTTTATTTCATTATGTATTTATTTTATTCATTTATTTATTTTTTGTTATTTTTATCATATTGTTATATCTATGGTGGGATTTAAATTTTGCAAAAATATTTTCAAAAACCCTTCGAAAGAAGGTTCGTATATTAGCCAATGGTATACATCAGCCCTATGAGTTTATTTGACGACTTCGCCTAGAGTCGATAGAATTCCACAAAAGGAATACGTCTCAAGAGACATCCTCTTAGGAAGTAGGACTTTGGAATGATACCTATGAATCTTTTTATAACCCTTAAACCAAAACATCATGATGAGACCTTTCACGACCCAGAGACGAAAGTTTTAGTCTGTAAATAGGCTCCACTTAAGAAGGCCCTTGTTCCTTTCCCTCGAGTGTTATTCATGATACCCTTAAGGAAACCATCTTATAGGGAGGGTAGAAAATCTGTAGGCCAAAACTAGGAGCCTACCTCTTAAGGGTAACTTTCACAAAATCCCATCACTAAGCCCCATATTCATGCATTCATACATTTTTGCATTACATATATTCCTTACCCTCTATTTATTCTTTTGTTTGTCTTATTCACAGGGTAAAAAAAATAATAACTAAAGGTTTTTTGGTGAAGTTTCCTGAAAATGAATACCAAAGGGAAACAACTTGTCTGTATCAATGCCATC
The DNA here is from genome assembly GCA_948472305.1 of Vicia faba. Taxonomy (NCBI): domain Eukaryota; kingdom Viridiplantae; phylum Streptophyta; class Magnoliopsida; order Fabales; family Fabaceae; genus Vicia; species Vicia faba. The sequence continues at coordinate 1,604,934,347 of OX451739.1, forward strand.
AAGCCAGATATGTAAAAAATCAAGGCTATAAAAGGGAAACTGTCTGAAAGAGCTTTGAAGATGTTCACTCGTAGCTATGGGGATACCCTCGACTTAACCAAAGTAGAGGTACAATTGGATGTTGTTTCTGCCCTAATTCAGTTCTACGACCCTCCATTGAGGTGGTTCACTTTTCAAGACTTTCAGCTAGCACCGACTCTGGAAGAATTTGATAGGATTTTGAACTTTTCTAAAGAGAAAGCTTATGTGGGTATCGGGTAGACTATTGATGCCAAAATCTTGGCAGAGGGTTTAGGTATCCCTTATCCCAAATTATCACTTAATTATAAGAAAGAAGGTGACATACGAGGGATTAAGAGATGCTACTTGGAGACTAAGGCTTTAGATTTTTCTAATAAAAAAGAATGGGAGTATTGTATTGATTGTTTAGGCCTGCTTGTGTTCGGTGTAATCTTGTTTCCACGGACTTTGGATTATATTGACCCTGTGCCTATTAGAATATTTTAGGGCGCAAAAGTTTTTAATACGGATCCAACTCCTGCTTTACTTGCTGACATTTATTATGCACTTCATACACAATACATAAAGGGAAGTGGTACTCTAAAATGTTGCATCCCGCTCTTATATTCATGGTTTATGACTCACCTCTACAAATAAGACTACATGATTCCAAATTTGACAAGGTATGGGTGGCCTAAAAAATTAAGGTCTCTTACTGCTAATTTTGTGTTGTGGTATGCAAGGAAGCTGGACATTGGAGATATTATCTATAGCTGTAGAGACTTTCCTAATATTCCATTGATCGGATCATAAGGCTACATTAATTATAATCCTGACTTGGCCCTAAGACAACTAGGGTATCCTTTGGAAGATAAACCTTCGGACGAACAACTCCAATGATTGATCATTCATGACATGGATAAAAACGACCAAGATTTGCTCCACAAGGTCATCCGAGCTTGGAATAGAGTTAATAAAAGGAAGGTTGAAAGAAAGAATGTTGTGGAAAAAGAACCCTACACGCAATGGGTTTTGGATAGGGTACGAATTGTTAAGCTACCATTTGACATAGATCCTAAATACAAGCCAGAGGTCCCAGAGGCTCCACTGATGTCCTTAGAAGAAATAGACAATTTGAAGAATTCTTTGAAAAAAGCTCAGAGGGAGAAAGAAGAATTGGATCTTAACCTCCATAACTTAACCAAAGAAAAAAGACAAATGCAACGCATACTTGAATCAAAAGACCAATAGATTCGAAGGGATCGTAAGGCATTTGAAAAGTAGAATCTTAAGAGGAAACATACGACTGAAGGGTTGTTAAGTGCTACTTTCAATTTGGATTCCCACAATCAGAGGTTGGAGGATGCTGCTAGTGAAATTGGGAGATTAAACAGATGGTATGAAAAGGCGATGCAAGACAAGAATGTGCTGGAAGAAGATCTAAGGGCCCAAATCCAATGTTTGCCGTAAGATTCTTTAAATCAAGAAGAGAAAATGAAGTATCTTACCACCAGACTCCAAGATAGCCAATAATCAGAGATACGGGAAAGCCTTAAAAGGAAGAGGGCAGAAAGACTTCTTGCCCAGAAAACTGAAGAATACGAGCAGGTGTGCCTTTAGCTAGAAGGCCTCTGAAAGGATTTCTTGATACAACAGAGACTTTATATGAAGATGAGGGCTAAAAAGTTGTATTGGGAAGAGCAGTATGTGAAGATCGCCTCAAGTGGGAAAGGACATTCACAAGATAATTCTTGATCTCTACCGAGAATATCGATACTAAAAAGACAAGCATGCAAGAGTCACCTTCTTAGCTAACAATCTCATTGAAGACATTCTTAGAAGGTTGAGAGACGCAGAAAATGTGATGGTTCCTATCCCAAAAGACATCGAAGACTTCCTCAAGATTTGCAGAACAATGGTCAATCGTTTCAGAGCAGACATCTGCACGTGAACTTAGAAGACTATTTCTCTTTGTTTATTTTCATTCAGCAAGTTTAATGTTTTAAAGTTGGAATATTTTTCAATATCTAAATTGTATTCTCTTACAAGACAATTACTATTTTCAATAAAGGCATTTTTTTGTATCTTGTTTGCGTATTTATTTTCTAGATACTCACCAACAAAAAAGAATATATATATATATATATATATATATATATATATATATATATATATATATATATATATATATATATATATATATATATATATATATATATATATATATATATATATATATATATATATATATATATATATATATATATATATATATATATATATATATATATATATATATATATATATATATATAGCATATTCATACGCATTCATACAGTCATAAACACTTGCATCTCATAAATTCATAACACAAGCACTCTTTTTTTTTTAAAACCTTCTCCAGTTAAACCATTGGTAGAAGAAAACCACCACCTCTCCGACCACCATATCAGACAAGAGCCCATCAACAAAAAGTGATGGAACAAATTAAAGAGAATCAAGTTGCACTCAAAGAAGATCTTGAGTCAGTCAAAGTCAATGTCGACTCAATGAGAGGAGACATGAGTCAAGTTCTTCTAGCCTTGAAGAACATCGTTGATAGACAGGAGCAAATCCCTAGGGTAGCCTTTGAAGAAGTAGCCCAGACCATTGGTGCATCGAGAGGTTACCAACCAAGGAAAGTGCCAGAAGCAGGACCTCAAAAGTCAACCATGGTTCAACAAGAAGAAAGACAAGCTGATATTGAAGGGCTTATCCCACCTCCACCTAAGGTAGGGGTATCTCATACCTTGTAGATTTCGATTAACAACGCAGATAACTACTTAGACTTGTAATATGGAGATCACGACTTAGAGGATGTCAATCAAGTGTTTTAAAGAACAACCCATACTCATACTACTGAGAATCCAATGGTGCTCAACCAATACAAAACTCTTGAGGAAAGATTGAAAGACGTGGAGGGTTACGATTCTTTTGATGTCGATGCTCTCGAAATGCGTCTAGTTTCTGATGTGCTAATCCCGCAAAAATTCAAAGTACCTGACTTTGGAAAATACAAGGGGCTCACCTATCCAAGGAACCATCTGTGAATCTATTGCAGGAAGATGCATGCTTATGCTCAATACCAGAAGTTGATGATTCATTGTTTCCAAGACAATTTAAGTGGGGCATCCCTTGATTGGTACATGCAGTTGGAACGGGTTCACATCCAGACGTGGGTAGATCTTACTAATGCCTTCTTAAAATAGTACAAATATAACTTGGGAATGACGCCTACTCGCATGCAACTCCAGAACTTGTCTCAGATGAAAGAGGAGTCCTTCAAGGAATATTCCCAAAGGTGGAGAGAAATGGCATCCCGTGTACAACTACCACTGTTGAAGAAAGAACTAATTGATATGTTCATGGGAACCTTACAAGGGATATACTATGAAAAGATGGTAGGAAGCATCTCTTCCGGATTTTCAGATTTAGTAACTATTGGAGAAAGGATTGAAGCTAGAATCAAAAGTGGAAAGATACAAGGGGGATCATCTGGTGCCTCTTACAATACAAAAAGACATGTTCCTAACTTCACGAAAAGTAAGGAGGGAGAAATTATTGTTGTAGCCTCACAACTAAGGGCACAACAACCATTAATAATTCCGCGAGGACAGCAACAAAACAAATTTGAAAGGTCACTAAGAAAGTTTGATCCACTCCCTATGTCACCCAGTCAATTATTACAACACTTGGTCAAGGCGTCTTTGGTAGAGCTAAGACCTTTAGCTCCTCCAGTCGGGACACCCCCACCAAGATACGATGTCAATGCCAAATGCTAGTATCACGCTAATTCTTCAGGGCATACCATAGAACAATGTTGGGCCTTCAAACATAAAGTTCAAAATTTGTTGGATTCTCAGGATATCACTTTTGAGAAACCAAATATCAAGTCAAACCTCATGCCTCCTCATGGTGGACCAACAATAAATGCAATTGAAGTCATCACTGACTTTGGGGAAGCCAGATGAGTAAAGGCCCCAATAAATTTGTTGAAGGAATATCTGTTGGAGTGTGGGTTCCTTTTGGAACATAATGAAGCTTTTGAGGAAACATTACAAAAATTAGTGTACCAGGGGATAACCCAATTCGGATCATACCCTGAAGGAGAATATGTAACTGCAATTGAATGAGGTACGAAGAATCCATTGGTAATCGCTTACCAAGGGCCAAACCTTAATAAGAGAATCAACAGAAACTCCCGCAATAACACCAAGACAAAATCTGAGGATACCAGTAGTTCCAAAGGCTAAAATGGTAATCAGGGGGGCATCTCATACCCCTTACTAAAGTGATAAAGAAGTACCATGGAGTTATGATTTGAGTGTATACGTCAATGGCTTAAAACAATAATGTGAGCCATCATCAAAGACCTGCAATCTCAAATACAGCAGGGATAGGGAGCATGACCCGCAGTGGTCGAATCTTTGGCTCTGAACCGCAAAAGAAGGATGATGTTGTGGTGAAAAATAATACGTTGGCGAAAGATAAGGGAAAGAAGTGGTGGAAACAAGTTAAGAACCAGAGCCTCCGAGCAAGAACTTTATTGATAAAGAGGCAGATGAATTTCTGAAGATAATTAAGAGTAGTGATTATGGGGTTGTGGAACAGATTCACCAAACCCCAGCAAAAATTTATATACTCTCGTTTCTCATTAGTTCAGAAGCACATCAAGACTCACTAATGAAGGTTATGTGTTTTTCCCATGTTGCATAGGAAATTACTATAAACCAATTTGATAATATTGTGGAAAATATGATGTCTGGATCATATCTGGGTTTTAACGACAGTGAATTACCTCTACAAGGCCGAGTTCACAACAAGGCATTGCACATCTCAATTCATATAGGTATTACAAGTCTGTCCAGGGTACTCATCGACATTGGTTCTTCCCTCAACGTACTACCAAAATCCGTCTTGATGAAGTTAACACTAGATGGTGTTGTGATAAGACCAAGTTCTACGATAGTTAAAGCTTTTGACAATTCTCAAAGTTCAGTATTTGGTGAAGTGGACCTTCGTGTCAAGATCAGCCCACATATGTTCTATATCACCTTTCAAGTCATGGATATAGAACCAGCGTACACATGTTTACTCGGGCGACCCTAGATTCATGCAGCAGGGGCAGTCACTTCGACTTTACATCAGAAACTGAAGTTCTTCATTGAAGGAAGATTGGTCATAATCGATGGTGAAGAGGATATCTTTGTAAGTCACATTGAGTCCTACAGTTATATCAGTGCCGATGAAGACTGTATAGCCACAACATTTCAAGTATTAGAGGTTGCCTCAATGGTAACCCTGTCAGTGGAAAAAATCAAGAAACCTATTGTGATTTCGTGGAGAGATTTTCCAATAGAATTGGAGAGTGGTGCCTCGAAAGGTTGGGGAAAGCTCCCAGAAATACCTGAGAAAAAGAATCGCTTTGGTTTGGGTTACGAATTATCAAAGGCTACTCTGAAAGGCAAAGCATGATTTCCTCCAATCCAAGAGACTTTCATCAACAAAGGAGTACAACATGGCGGGAAGGTGACAATGATATCTAACAAAGACAACATCAAAAGGGCATATGATTTCACCTGTGAATGCATCTCGGGCGAAGAACTATAGAATTGGACTAATGTGGAGATTCCAAAGATCTTTTTCTTTCTGAAGTGATTTTTCTTGTTTTTTGAAAGAACCTATGTCAAGCCCGGAGCATAGGGGTTGCTTGTAAGGGTTCCCAATTTTATTTCAGATAGTATTCACGATTAATAAAAGTTATATTTCACATTCAATTAAGATCCCCGTCTTTCTCTTGTATTTATCTCTTACATTTAAAAATGGAAATACTTTTCTGCATATGCATTTTTCAAAATTCACATACTAAAAACTACACCAAAGCATGATAAATGTGTGGATCCATGCCCAAAATCACTGATAATTTTACTCCTGCTATCCGATATAATTTTGATGCACCCATCAACCAAGCTGAAGAGGAAGATGATGAAAATCTTAAACTTTCTAAAGAACTGGCGAGGGAGATAGAGCAGAAAGCTGACAATATACAACCATACCAAGAATCTATTAAGACCATTAACCTTGGCACAGAGGAGGATCCTAAAGAGATCAAGCTAGGGGCAATATTGGAGAAAAGCGTCAAGGAAATATTTATCAAGTTGTTACATGAATATGTGGATATGTTTTCCTGGTCTTATAGAGATATGCCAGGACTGGATACATATATTGTGGTCCAGTTAGGCAGAAGCTAAGAAGAACTCGTTCAGACATGTCCAATAAGATTCTAGAAGAGGTCCTTAAAAAATTCGATGCATGGTTCTTAGCAGTGGTAGATCATCCACCTTAGATAGCTAACATCATGCCAGTGCCAAAGAAGGATGGTAAAGTACGCATGTGTGTAGATTATCAGGATCTAAACAAACCGAGTTCCAAAGACGATTTCCTGCTACTTCACATACATGTTTTGGTAGATAATACAGCTCAGGCTTCGGTATTCTCATTCATGGACGGTTTCTCAAGCTATAATCAAATCAACATGGCACCCGAAGATATGGAAAAGACTACTTTCATGACACCTTGGGTCACTTTCTTCTATAAGGTAATGTTGTCTGGTCTGAAGAACGCAGGGGCAACCTATCAACGGGCTATGGTCACGCTATTCCATGATATAATTCACAAAGACGTGGAGGTATACGTAGATGATATGATTGCCAAATCCCATACGGAGGAGGATCACATCATACATTTACAAAAGTTATTCAAGCATCTGCACAGGTTCAAACTAAGGCTAAATCCAAACAAGTGTACATTTGGTGTCAGGTCTGGAAACTAACTGGGTTTTATTGTAAGTTAGCATGGTATTGAGGTGGACCCCGACAAGGAAAAAGCCATACAAGAAATGCCATCTCCGAGGACAGATAAAGAGGTTCGTGGTTTCTTAGGAAGATTGAATTACATTTTAAGGTTCATATCGCACCTAACTGCTACGTGCGAGCCTATGTTCAAATTATTATAAAAAGATCAGACGGTGGTATGGAATAATTATTTCCAGACAACTTTCGAGACAATAAAGCAATATTTACAAGAGCCACCTATCTTAATGCCACCATTTCCTGGAAGACCACTCATCATGTACCTGACAGTACTTGAAGGATCAATGGGATATGTGTTGGGACAACACAACGAAACAGGTAGAAAAGAGCATGCAATCTACTACCTCAGAAAGAAATTTACTAACTGCGAAACCAGGTACTCGCTTCTCAAGAAAACTTGTTGTGTATTGGCTTGGGCTACTAAAAGATTGAGGAAATACATGTTAACTCACACCACCTGGTTAATAGCAAGAATGAATCCTTTAAAGTATGTATTCGAAAAACCATCTCTTACAGGAAGGATTGCCCGATGTTAGATGTTACTATCAGAATATGACATCCAATACGTTACTTAAAAGGCCATCAAGGGTAGTGTACTAGCCGACCATCTAGCTCATCAGCCATTACCAGAATATCAACCAATGAAGTTCGACTTCCTAGACGAATATGTCATGGTTATAGGTGACTACAAAATACCAAAGCCCGACGAAGACCTTGAACCAGGGAACGTTGGACACTCATGTTCGACGAGGCTTCAAATGCACTGGGGCACGACATTAGGGCAGTTTTGACTTCTCCGAAAAATTATCACAAGCCTTATACTACGAAGTTATGTTTTGACTGCACCAATAATATTGTCGAGTACAAAGCTTGTACCTGTTGTACCCCAATTTCCCCCTAAGATCCCTCTGTCATTTTAGGTTAATTCAATCACAACAAGATCACACTAGGGTTTAGTTCTTCTCCCTATCGTTAGGTTTTATCATGGGGAATCACCAAGCACCTTGATTTATATATTGTGATCATATATGTTTTGTATTAATTAACTTTTAACTAATAAATACAATGAATTTTTTCCCTAATTGATGATATTATAGGTGAGAGCACAACATATTCCATCAAGTTGATCTATAGGTTCATAAGTTTATTTTCATGCCTTCTTCAATAGAGCTTCATTGAGATTCAAGATTCATCATTGAAGATTCTTTGAAGTAATATCATGACAAGGTCTACTTTGATTCATCATGCCTCAATTTGTCAAAGAAAGTCAAAGGATGCAAAAGAAAGTCACAAGTGCATAATTCCCTCAATTCTTAAAATTTGGAGTTGGTTTTTGGTGTTATGGTTTTTCATTATCATCCTCAAAAACTTCTATTTACAAGACAAAAGTATTTGTGCAAGAAAGTTTGTCAAAATTGAAAAGGGTTTCTAAAGCATTTTGGTGCTCTAGGAGCTAGGGTTTTGAACTTCTAAGAGCTATATCTTGCTCATCTTTTGATATTTTTGAGTGATTCCAAAGACATGCTTCTATTTAAAAGGTTATCAACAAATCACTTCAAAAGTTTCAAGAAGATCTGAGGTGGTAGATGTCTAACAATGAAGAAAGAATACAAGTCCTCTAGATATGCCATCAAAGTCCCCTATGTGACTCCAAAAGATCATAACTTGGTCAATTTTTATCTCCTTGAGCCCATCCTTTTTCCACAATGAACTTAAGGATGTGGAATTCAACTATATTTTTATGTGCAAAGCTTTAAAATGGATGGAAGATGCCCTAAGTATGCAAAATATTATACGTCATCTCATGAATTTTCACCAATTTTGCAAGACAATAACTTTTTCAATACTTGGTATTTTTGAGTTATTCAAGTTTCACAGTTCTCTTTGGGAATTCCACTTAAAGCTAGCATCATTTATCAAAGCAATATTTTTTAGGAAGGACTTGTTTGTAATCAAAACATTATAGGTCATTTTTCAATAGAAAACTTGAAATTTTTCTAAGTATAAAAGTCAACATCTTTTTCTCAACTTTGATTCATCACAACTTTTGGGTCAAGCATCCATTTGATTCCATTATTTTCACATTGTAAAGTTTATGATCTCATATTTCTAAAGCTTCAAGAATCATGCCCTTAGACCCCTTGAGTTGTGAATAGCATTATTTCAAAGTGGGTACCTTGGAACGGAAGTGTCACTTCAATTCAGATCACAATTTTCATAATATGGCTTCTAATCATCAAATTACCACACATTTTTCACTTAAGCATGATCAACAAAGATAATTGGATTATTTAGAGTGATAAAACACATCAATTAGATGAGTTTTGATGCACATGAGAGCATACTTTGCTCGTGTAGACAAGTGTGCACAAATTCATTTGAATTTGCATCATTCACCCCTCCTCTTGATCCCTTTCGCTTCTCCTATAAATGTAGGCTCTATCCCACTCTTTTTGGAAAGCTTGAATAGCCAAAATCACTCTGTTAAACTCCCTCCATAACACCCTTTTCTGAGATTTTGAATTCCTATTTTCTCCATTTTTCAATTCAATTTCTTCATTGACCTTTCATCCTTGAACCTCCCTGAAGCTAACAGAAGAAGAATCAAGGCTTGAGGTGCTCGGAGTCGTGCTAGCCAAGCCCATTTACAGAGCAACTTCATCTGACTTCGTTTCAGGTAGTTTAAGGCACCAAACCTTCTAACTCAAATTACTGGAATGGTCTTTGAAGTTCACTGATGCTTGCTATTAACTCAATTTTGGTGAAATAATACATTTGATGCTTCTAATTTTCGATTTTAATAGTTTTAAATATCTCTGGTTTTTTTCAAATCGACTATGCTATGCTTTATATAAATTTATCGCGAGCATATGGTTCTGATAGTATCAAGTAGATGCATCTAATGGTACCACTATGAATGTGTAAATTTACAGATTCAAGGAATTGAGGTTTTTCCCTATTTGCAAGAGGCTGAAGGTTGAAGACGACCTACGTTTTGTTCTTCAACCAATGACAATAGGCCCATTATTTTATTTTCATTGGTTGGATTTTATTGTGATACATGCGTGCGCTCTGCCTTGGGTCCATGATGCTCCCTCACCTCAGATTCGTTGGATTTGCCAGCGTGTATTAGTGAGAAAGATCCAACGTGCGTGGTTTTTTATGATTTGTTTAATTTAATAAAATTATTTTTTAAATTCCTTCTATCTTTAAACATTCATAACTCTTTTATTTTTTATCAAACAATTATCAAAAAATATACAAAAATACTTTGAATTATTTCTAATCTTGTGAATATTTTTTCATATTTTTATTTTTAATGTTTGATATTTTTTTATAATTTTTGTTTTGTTTGATTTACTTTAATTGTTTTAAAAATACTTTTTGATTTTTTTAAATTCTGATTTTTTTATATAAATCATATTTCTGATTTTCGACCTTCTTAAATTTTACTAGAATTTCATTTTGAATTCTACTATTATTGATCTTTTTTTCACTTATTTGAGTAATTTTAATTAGTTTAAAAATACTTTTCTGATTTAAAAAATTACCAAAAAATTATAAAAATATTTGAGATCATTTCTGATTTTTGTATGGTCTCTTTTAATTTTTCTTTGATATTTTGAATATAGTTTGCTATTTTCCCTTTTATTTTCATTTTAAAAAAAATATTAAAAATCGTTTTTCTTTTTTTTATTGTTATTCATTAAATACATTTTTATTTTTGTACATATTCTGACTATTTGACTTTTTATCATGGACTTCATTAACATTATTGGATCTTGGGTGTTGAGTTTAACTCCACCAAAATGGATGAATGATTTTAATGATAGTTTGATTAAATTTTTATTTCAAGTATATCCCTTCCCTCTTCATCTTATCTCTTTCTCGTTGTGCTACATGTTGTTAGAGGGTGATATACATATCATCTCTCTAAACATATGGCACATAGATTGCTATGGACCGACCTCAAAATAGGTGCGACTTCTATATAAGTCCATTTACGATTGCTTAACATAACGCTAAATTTTGTCCCGATTCGAGAAATGATCATTCGTGGCCCAAACCCTAGTTTGCAAGCCCAAGGATGTTTAATTTGAAACCTTTGATCCAATAACCTTGAGATTCATTGTTAGGAGACTTTGGTCTTATCAATCCTCTAATGAATCTTCATAAACTTTGGTATAGGTGGATCATTTAAACATTATTGATCATATATTGTTACATTGAGAACTTGAAATGAATGATATACTTGACTGTTTGATATGGTGGCAGTACCGACTGTTATATTGGCTTTGCATTTGTATTCGCAAATATTCAATAAGCAAGAGTCGCCAACGAATTTTCTTTTATCCAAATTAAGGAAAGGGTGAAAAGAACAGAAAAAGACATTTTTCGAGATTTTCTGAGTAAGGGCGTAGATTATGGAAAGGGAAGGTATTAGCACCCTTTCCATCCGTGGTTTTCCATGGGCTCTTAGGTACTTGCTCATTTTGAAAACTGCTTTTGTGTTTGTGTGTTTTGAAAAGTTTGTTTGCTTTATGATAACTCTTGTATCAGTCCTCAAGAGTGTGATAAAGAATTTTTGAAAAGAGTTTTGAAAGTGTGGTGTGAAAAAGAATTATTTTTAAGCAAGTACTTAAAAGCCATCTACTTACTCTAAAAAGGCGTTATTTTCCTCCTTTCCTCTAGATAGTTCTATCCTACTATTAGTGAGTAGGTATCCCTATCGTTGGATGTTGAGGGACTATCGAAGGGACATTTACAGTCACTAAGGAAACTAGGCAAGAACTCTTAGTAACTGTCCTAAAGTTATAAGATCACTTTTATAACTGAGGCAACAGTCGAAAGGGTCATCAAGGGACTTGTGATCTCTTGAACTAAGGGACAGTCACTAAAAATTCTCACATTTCGAGAATTGTGACCGTTTCGAAGGCAACCAAAGTGGGAGATAACCTAGGGGTGAGCATGTGCAAGTGTGCTTGATTCAAATATATTATCTTTGAATTAAGTTATGCTATGTTCAATTAATCGTTATATTTCCATACAATCCTATTAGTCATTCATCTAAGCAGTTTATAGTGCGAAAAATAAATTGCAGAAAATAAAAATTCCTAAGCTATTACATGGCCTCGGGCAATTACATAATCAGATGCAGAAATTTAAACCCTAATTAAACTATTACAAAGCGGGAAACAGTTAAATAATTAAAAAGTAAAACAAAAAATATTGAATGCGCGAAGAATAAAGAAGCATCTAAACCCTAAAAACACTCCTAAATTAAAAGAAAACTTATTTTTTTCTGTTTTATTTATTAATGACAATATCATAATAATACCCTATTTAATTAAATTCAAAAAAAAATATTAATTACAATAAATCCTAATGAAACTAATATTTTTTTTATTTTATTAAAAAAATATTTGATGTTTTAACCTAATTCTAACCAATTTTGAATTTAAAGAAAAAACAAGTTAATTAATGAAATTAAAGTAATTTACAAAAAAATAATTTTTAACTAAAAAAAACTAAATCTATTTTGATGTGATATTTTTTCTGATTTTATGATTGTAATAAAAAAATGAATTTTAAAAAAAGGTAAAATAATTAAACAAATTAAAATAAAGAAATTAAAAAGAAAGAAGAGAGAAAATATATTGGGCCTGATGTGCATTAGTAATCTGGGGGTGTTGGTTGAATTTTGCTAAGCCCGGATCTGTGCAAGCCCAAAGCCTGCGAGAGATCCAGTGGGAGGCGAGCTTGAGGGTGCATGATGGGGATGCACGCTGGAGGCTCTTGGATCTGGCTTTGTGGATGTTGGATGGTGCTGGTTTGACGTTACATGGTGGGTGTGTTTGCCTTTGGGACATGGGATCTGCAAACAGTTTGTTAGAAAAATAAAACGCTTGACCTGGGTATCGAACCCAGGTCCTCCCCTTTACAACGTGTTTCTTTTACCATATGTGCCAACCTGTTAATCGTTTATTATACCATACACATAACACTATATGCAAAACAAAAGCCAAAATATGTTTGAAACAAAAAAACCTGCGCTGGTTCAAACCAGACAACCGGGCTACGCCACGCCATCATCTTCTCCACCCATCTGTCGTGTTAGCTTTTATACTTTTACCTACGGCCATTGTCAGTCACTACAGCACCTGCAATTTATAAAATCTACATCATGCAATATAAATTAAGTTTAAGGCCATGGATCAACTGGGTTTGACCCCTAATCATGATGGTACTCATCTTTAAGCCCAATTTTTCCTGTACCTGAAAACCCTAAAACAAAGGTCTAAACCCTAGTAATGGTAGATCATCATATATTCATTAAAACTGGCAATTAACTATTCAAATACGTTCTAAACATTCATACAAATAAGAATGCATAATCAAAATATATTTATAACGCATGTATGGCCATAATCGTTTTTAAAGAATGAGGTTCAAACTGTGATAATATGGGTTGTGATTCTGGGAGCTTTGATGCTTGGAAACGGTGCATCTAGCTTCAGAATGCCTCCAGGAATTGATTGCAATCTTCAGAATGCCTTGAATCCTTCTGCAACTCCAAATTCAATTTCCACTTTTCTTTGAAATTTCAAGCTTGTGAACATAATCCTTTTTTGCAGCAGTTGCGCCTGCTTTAGGTCTGGAACGTTTATGCATATATAGTATATCATATTAGGTTTAGAAATATGGATTGAATCTTGAAGATTGGATGGAAAGGATTTGATTTGCATCTTAGAATTTTATGTTTCTAAATTTGGCCAAAACATGCTCTTTCCTCTCCAATCAGCCTTCACACGAATTCATGACTTACTCTTCTGATTTTAGAGTCATGATATGATCATAAAACAAATCTTTAGGATTTAATTCATCATTTTACTATTTTATTTGATTTATTAATATTTAAATGAATTAAAATTCAAATAAATAAAAATAAATCTCATAAAAATAAAATAATTGATTTAAATGTCTTGAATAAGTCCATGGATATGTTTGAGATCCAAAACCCACACCCATTAGTTCAAAAGATCCAATTTGCTCATATTGACTTTTGTGCATTTTTTAAAAAGTTGGTCAACTTTAGCAATGCATATATCTTTCAATTTTAACCCTATGAGGGTTTTCTTGGACTTTTTAATGAGCTTAGGATGTCATCTAACCAACTCTTTTGGTTTCATCTCAATTGGATTTTCCAGGTTCATGTAAGGACCTTTGACCCAAAAGGTGTTTTTGTTAACTTTTTGAAAAGACCTATAATGTCTGAGCTTGTATCTTTTTACTGGGACATTTATTGAACTTGAGGGATGAAGAGAAGTTGTGGGGGACTGGATTCTATTCAAAATGATCTTTGGTGGAAAAATTTCTGATAAAGTATGAGAAAGTTATGCTTGGTGAAAGTTTGGTTGACTTTTCCTATAGAAACCCTAATTTGCAACTTTTTGACTTTTGATGAGTTAGGAGCATTTCTTGAGGAATCGTGATCAACCCCTGATCAAATGATGGATATCACTTCAAAATTTTGATGTTGACCAAAAATCTTGAACTTTGACTGTATATAGGCCACAATTGACTTTTGACCTACTACAGTTGATTTCCAAGCATTTGAGCAGATGACTGAGCAAACTTGTTATGTAGGGCATGAAATTAGTCACGGATAACCCTGAGGACATATTAGGACCATGTATAACATTTGAGACCATTGAGGTGCACACATCTTGATAAAAATTGAAACCCTAGTTAGAGGCTCATTGCCTTAGGAGGAGAATTTGCCTGGTCAATTCCTGGTCATCTATGGGCAAGTTGGGGATATCAATGGGCATGTCTTGAGTAAAATGAGAGGGAAAATTTTGCGGTACAATAGCTGCCCATGTTCAATCTTCTTAAACCTGGGGATGTAGATTGGATGGTTTGCCTTTCGTGATCTGAAGGTGGAAGATGATTGAACATTAGAGTGCCCAAAAATTTGCACTCGTCTGAAGTGATACTGTTGGTGGATGATATCGGGAATGGGCTTATAAATTCCATTTGGAAAATATGGAAGAAGATCGTTGGATATGGGCTTAGAGATGCCATCCAGAGAATATGACGGAGAGTCGTCGGAGACGGACTTAAAGATGCCACCTAGAGAACAATGTTGATTTCATGAGATATTCCTTTGTGGGGATTCCTATTCCTGTTATTAAGGAGGATTCCGCTGAGGAATGTCGGTCTGTGTTTTGGGAAATAGAGTTTAGGAGCTTTAGTTGTCCATTACTCTACTGGGGGATTATCTCTTGGCTGGAGAGATGAAAGCAAACTGCTATCTGGTCAGGATCCAGGCTTCACAGCAGCTTACTGAGGATAACAAGGCTGACTTCTATCTGGTTGTATTCTAGGCTTCACATCGGCTTATTGGGGAATAGGAAATTTACTGGTATCTGGTCGGACTCCAGGCTTTACAGTTTCTTTAACTGGGTAAGAATCAGAAAATCTTAGTGTTGACTTACTAAACCAAAAAAGGTTTTGAATTATCTTCAACTGGAATAGAAATCAGAAAAATCTTAGTGTCCATTTAACTGAACCAGAGAAAGGTTTTGGATTATCTTCGACTGGAATAGAAATCAGAAAAATCTTAGTGTCGATTTAACTGAACCAGAGGAAGGTCTTGGATTAACTTTAACTGGAATAGAAATCAGAAAAATCTTAGTGTCGATTTAACTAAACCAGAGAAAGGTTTTGGATTATCTTCAATTGGAATAGAAATCAGAAAAATCTTAGTGTTGATTTAACTGAACTAGAGAAAGGTCTTGAATTATCTTCAACTGGAATATAAATCAGAAAAATATTAGGATCGATTTAACTGAACCAGAGGAAGGTCTTGAATTAACTTTAACTAAAATAGAAATCATAAAAATCTTAGTGTCAATATAACTGAACCAGAGAAAGGTCTTGAATCATCTTCAACTAGAATAGAAATCAGAAAAATCATAGTGTCGATTTAACTGAACCAGAGAAAGGTTTTAGATTATCTTCAATTGGAATAGAAATCAGAAAAATCTTAGGATCGATATAACTGAACCAGAGGAAGGTCTTGAATTAACTTTAACTGGAATAGAAATAAGAAAAATCTTAGGATCGATATAACTGAACCAGAGGAAGGTCTTGAATTAACTTTAACTGGAATAGAAATCAGAAAAATCTTAGTGTCGATTTAACTGAACCAAAGAAAAGTCTTTTGAGAATGATCTTTCTGAGGAAAATGCTGAAATTGCCCTTTGTCAGACGTAGCCTTTAAGGAGACTTCCAAGTCATATAAGTAGTCAATGGTGTTTGTTGATTTGATCTTTCCTAAAAAGGTAAAGATTCAGTCGTATGCAATGTCATGATGTATGAAATGCATTGTATAATGATGTTCTCAAAATAAATGAGATTATGCTGTATGTAACATGTATGCACATGCCATGATGTATGAATATGAAATGCTGTTGTGGTATTTCTTAGTCTGGGAAAATAAATCCCTAACTGCTTCTAGAGAGTACTGGGAAGCTGAATCCCGGACTGCTATTTGATAGATGAGGAAAGTGATTCTTTCATTTCCACTAGGGATGATAAAAGGAGATGATTTGCTGGGGATTTCCTCTTTCTGTTTGAGGATATTCTGTCGGGGATCTTGACTCCTGCTTGAGAATGACTCTGTGGGGAAAAGGTGCTCTGTTAGAAGATTTTACCGATGTAGAGAAATAAACTCTGTTGGGGGATAAACTTCCACAGCTAGAGAAATAAACTCTACTAGTGATAAGGCTTTATAAACTGTTCGAGATTATAAAAGCTTAGCTGGAGACATGGATTTCAGATCTCTGAGGGGACTTAGCTAAGGAGGCAATTCCTGCTTGGGGAGGCAAAGGATTTTGGTTGTTTTTACCCTGCGGTGACATAAACATCACTATGACGTATGCTGAGGAAGTGACAGGAGGATGCCCCTGTGCCTGCTGGAAAGAGTAGTTGTCGGGACTACAAATGGCTTTTTTAGACTTTGCCTCGTTTCTTAAAGTCATTAGCAACTGTCTTTCTGTTTCATATGCAAGTATTTATAAACAGTAATCATATTCAAAAGCATATGTCAAAAATAATGATTGGACGTTTTTGCAAAACAAAACATAAAAAATAGAGAATAAAATGGCTTTATACTTTCAAAGAAATGATTTGCATTGATTTCGAAGTTTGCCTATAACATGAATTTTTGTATAAAGAGACTGACGTTATAGTAGGAGAACACCGTCTTGAAAATGAAAACTATAAAGAATAGTGCACAAAGAGAAAACAGCTATGTGAAATAATCCCCATGAGTTTCAATTCTGCTATTTCCCTTATGTCCTTGAGCGTCTCATCACTTTGCTACTTGTCTGAAGTTGACTGGATTGATTGGTACCGCTTGAACTTGATAGTTGATACTGAAGTCTGGTTACAAGGTAATCTAATGGGACATAGTTATACGCTTTACATCCCTAACTTTTTCCTGGACCACCCTTTTTTTTTCAAGCCACCTTTTCAGGTTTTCGACTTGCCGGGTGTACAATTTTTTTTTTATTTATCCCTAATTTTTTCACGAACCATTTTGGTTCGCCGGGATACCCTTATTTTTGCCTAGGTAAGTAAACCTAGCGGGTCTTTATTCATGCGTAGTATCTTTTCACTATGTCCGCATTCACAGGGCGAGGAAGGTCGTCACCATCCATGGTGGTTAGAATCATGGCTCCACCAGAAAATATGGCCCTTTGTATGTGGGAGTCCATTTGCCCCTGGGATCACCTTGTGGTAGGATGATGCGCTTCATTACTAGATCACCCACTTGATATACCTGACATCTAACCTTTTTGTTGAAAGCCTTGATCATTCACTTTTGGTACATCTGACCATGACAGACAGCAGCAAGCCTTTTCTCATTAATCAGATTCATTTGGTCAAGTCGAGTCTGGATCCAATCATCGTTCAAACCTGCATCCTTCATGATTCTCAAATAAGGGATTTGGACCTCAATAGGTAGGAAAGCCTCCATACCATACACCAAAGAGTAAGGTGTTTCCCTTGTTGACGTACATCCTGAGGTGCGGTAACCATAAAGAGAAAATGGTAACATCTCATGCCAGTCTTTGTATGTCACTGTCATCTTCTATATGATTTTCTTAATGTTATTGTTAGCAGCCTCCACAGTGCCATTCATCTCCAGCCGGTAAGGCTAAGAATTATGATGTTGAATCTTGAATTGTTTACAGAGTTTGGCGATCATAGTATTGTTGATATTTGTACCATTATCTATGATGATTCTTTCTGGAACATCATATCGACAGATAAGGTTATGCTTGATGAACCGCGCCACAACATTCTTGGTAACAGTAGCAAAAGAGGCAGCCTCAACCCACTTCGTGAAGTAATCAATGGCCACTAGAATGAAGCAATTCCCATTGGAAGTGGTAGGTCTAATCTTTAAGATCATGTCAATGCCCCACATTGCAAAGGACTAGGGAGCTGTCAAGATGTTCAAGCGAACCAGAGGTACATGTACTTTATCAGCATAGATCTGGCCTTTGTGACAAGTTCAGGAATGTTGACAACAGTCTGCTTCCATAGTGGACCAGTAATATCCCGCTCGTAGGATCCTTTTAGCCATGGTGTCCACTATAATGGGTGCCAAAGGTACCTTCGTGTAAATCTTCCATAATCCTCTATGCTTCGCTCTTGTCTACACACTGAAGTAAAGTAGAGTCATGGTTGCGCTCGTAGAGGATTCCATTACTGAGGAAGAAATTTGCGGAGAACCTTCTTAGAAATTTCTTATCATTAACAGATGCCCCCTTAGGATATTCTTGATCCTCAATATACCTTTTCACTTCATGGAACCAAGGTTTGTATGTTTCCCCTTCAATATCGATCTCATAGCAGTAATTTGGTTCATCCAACCTCTTAATATTGATCTGAGGAGCCTCATTGTCCCATCTAACGTTGAACATAGATGACATGGTAGCTAGCGCGTCTGCTAACTGATTCTCTTCTCGTGGAAAGTGTTCAAAGGTTACTTCTTCAAAGTGTGGAAGCAACGTCAGCACATGATCTTTGTAAGAGATGATATTAGGGTGCTTTGTGTCCTACTTTCCTTTGATTTTACTTATTACCAAGGCTGAATCTCCGAGAACACTCAAGAATTTGATCCTCAGGTCAATAGCAGCTTTGAGACCCATGATGCATGCTTCATAATCAGCCATATTGTTGGTACAGTTGAAACATAGTCTGGCGGTGAAAGGAGTATGATAGCCCTCGGGAGATATGATTATAGCATCAATGCCATTGCCAAGTGTGTTGGGAGCTCCGTCAAAAACCATGATCCATCGGGATCCCTTCTCAGGTTCTTCATCCGGTCCAGGCCCTTCATAGTCAGTCACTAACATGATATTCTCATCTGGGAATTCAAATTTCATGGATTGGTAGTCATCCACAACTTTATGAGCCAAATGATCAGCCAATACACTTCCCTTGATTGCTTTCTGGGTCATGTATTTAATGTCGTATTCGGTTAGGATCATTTTCCATCTCCCTATTCTTCCGCAGAGAGAAGGCTTCTCGAAGATGTACTTGATCGGATCCATCTTAGATATCAACAAAGTAGTGTGGGTCAACATATACTGTCTCAGTCGGAGAGTAGCCCATGCCAAAGCGCAGCAAGTTTTCTCGAGCAGTGATTATCTTGTTTCACAGTCGGTAAACTTTTTGCTAAGGTAGTATATTGCTTTCTCTTTTCGACCAGACTCATCATACTGCCCCAGCACACACCCCATTGAATTATCTAACACTGTTAAGTACATCATGAAAGGTCTTCCTTCAATCATAGGCATCAGAATTTGAGGCTATTGAAGGTATTCCTTGATTCTATCGAAGGCAATATGGCATTCGTCATTCCACTTTACCACTTGATCTTTCTTCAGGAGTTTGAAGATTGACTCACAAGTAGCATTTAGATGGGAAATGAACCTGGAAATGTAATTTAGGTGTCCCAAGAAACCTCTAACATCCTTCTCGGTGCGAGGAGCCGGCATCTTTTATATAGCTTTCACCTTTGTAGGGTCTACCTGAATACCCTTGTCACTGACAATGAAACCTAGGAGTTTACCAGACCTTACCCCGAAGGTGCATTCGTTCGGATTTAACCTCAGCTTTTACGTCTTTAACCTATCAAACAGCTTTTGCAAATGATCAAGGTGCTCTTCCTCAGTTTGAGACCTGGCTATCATATCGTCAACATAGAACTATATCTCATGGAAAATCATATCATGGAACAAAGCTATCATGGCTCTCTGATAGGTTGCCCTAGCATTCTTCAACCTAAATGGAATCACCTTGTAACAGAAAGTGCCCCACTGTGTGACGAAGGTTGTCTTCTCCATGTCTTCGGGTGCCATCTTTATTTGATTGTAGCCATAGAAACCGTCCATGAAAGAAAAGACCCTATGTTGTGCGGTGTTGTCAACCAGAACGTCAATATGGGGAAGCGGGAAGTCATCCTTGGGGTTTGCCCTATTCAAATCTCTGTAGTCCACACACATCCGTACCTTGCCGTCCTTCTTAGGCACGGGGACTATGTTAGCAACCCATTATGGATAAGAGGTGACAGCTAAGAACCTGGTGTTGAACTGTTTCATAACTTCTGCTTTGATCTTATCTGACATTTCAGGGTGCATATGACGAACCATCTGCTTTACTGGAGGGCAATCTTCTTTAGTTGGGAGACGATGAACCACAATTTCTGTGTCTAGCCCTGGAATGTCTTTATATGACTAGGAAAAGATCTCGACATAATCATGAAACATCTAAATCAACCGCTATTTGACACCAAGCTCCAAATTTGCATCTTGACTTCTTTTTTGTCCTCTTTTGTGCCCAAATTCACTGTCTCAACTGGCTCTTCATGAGGCTGTATAGCCATTTCTTCCTGTTGTAACAAGTTCTTCGGGTACCTCACAATATTCCTCCCCTTCATCCTCGGCTTGGTTGATCGGATTTTCAAAGTCATAATCGGCAATAGCAGAACCGTTATCAATGGGATCCAGAGTGGATATGGATCTGTAGTTTGATATGTGAGTGTGTGTAAGAGCATAACTGTATTGACAAATTGAAAAGCAGAAAAGAAAGACAAAGAGTGCAAAATTTGTATGCAAAACGTCCAATGCTTTATTAATGACATATGAGATTGAAACATGATAACCCTCACAAATAAACCATTGTGCCCCGGGTAAGACACATGGCCACAAAGTTTATATTGTTTAATTATTACATATCCGAAAACAAGAAAGACAATTACTTTTGAATAAAAGCAATCAGTACAAAGTCTTTAGCCGTCCAGTTACTGGGTCCACCATTGTTAGTAGTGAAGATCCAGTTGTCCATGTCATATTCACCATCACTGTCTTTTAAAGCGTTGACCCCATGATTGCTGATGCATAGGGGAGGTCCTCCAGCATGAGCACGCCGAACAACCCTTTGAGCCCCTAAAGAGAATCACACACCAAATTTATCAGATTTGTATGGAATTTCAGGGAGTTGGCCCCAAATGGTACACCCACCTTCTTCAATAACTGCTTTGGCATCCTTGAGGGAAGCCATTTTCAAGGGAGGTATGGTGATCTTCGGCAGATTGGTAACAACCTCAATTGCAGACATGGTCTGGGGAACCTCTTCGAAGTTCTCACAAGGAGTCTCGATGAACTATCCATCCATTTCCACATACCTGAAAGAGTTCAGGTGGCTTACCATGTATTCCTCTTCACCAAGCACCGTGACAATCTTTTCTTTTAGCGAGTATCTCATCATCTGATGCAGAATGGACGTGACAACTCCAACCCCGTGGATCCAAGGGCAACCCAACAAACAGGAATAAGATGGTCATATATCCATCACGTAGAAGGTGGAGTCAAAGGTCTGAGAACCAACTTTGATGGGGATGTCCACCTCCCCGTGCACTATTCTTTTCGAACCATCGAAAGCCCTCACTACAATGTTGTTGGGCTTCAGGGTCAAACATTCGCAATCTAATCTGTCCAGAGCCTTCTTGGGCAGCACGTTCAACGATGAACTGGTATCCACTAAAACATGAGCCAAAGTGGTGTCCCTGCATTCGATGGAGACATGCAGCGCATCATTGTGTTTTCTTCCTCTGGGTGTCAGATCAGCATCAAAAAAACCCAAATTGTTATCAGCCGTCAAACTGGCCACACAATCTTTAAATTGGTCAGCGGAGGTTTCTTGTGGTACATGGGCAATTTTGAGGAATTTCACCAAAGCTTTTGCATGAGCTTCGGAGCATAATAGTAGGGACAACATTTAAATCTTAGAAGGGATCTGCCCTATCTGTTCGACCACATTGTAGTCTCTCTTTTTAGTTATCTTTAGGATTTCTTCCATTTCCTTCTTGGAAGCCTCTGGAATGGATTTTGAATGTGCCTTCGTGTGGACAGGCTCAACCAATATGTCTTTACCCTGAGTCTCGGCTGACTCGATGATAGGGGTGGCAACAGGGGTAATCACAGGAATTGAGGTGGTAGTATCAGCAGGAACAACAATAGGAATGATCACAGGAATAGTAATGGCTTTTGGAGGAGAAATCTCAGGTGAGAGCACTCTTCCACTTCATGTTATTTTGTTGGTCCCAACGATGTTTCCAATGTCAGGATCAGTATTTCCAGAAACTTGGTCTTCAGCAGCCAACAGGTCTTGCTTGACGCCATGGTAATACACTTCAGTCCTATAGTTCCAGGGAACAGCCTTGTCCAAGGAGTATGGGATTGGCCCTGGAATAGTGATGATCAGGGGAGCTAACTTTGGAGCAGATATAATCTTGACGGGTTTTTTGGTGGAGTCCGTGGGAGGACTGGAGAAAATGGTTATAATCGAAACATCCTTACAAGAAACAGTTGTGACGAGAGTCTTCTTAAATAGAATCTCTTTATCATCCATCAGGCGCTGAACACTTTCTTTCAACAAATAGAAACCAGTCAGTAGAGAGAAACATAAGTGGCAATCTTCACCACAGCCCGGAAATAAAATGCCTTGCAATAAATTCCACATAACAGTCATGAGAGGAGTAACAAGTTCCTCAACAGAAGTAACAAACGTATCATCATCAACAACATTAACACCACGACCGTGCTTGGGCTTGGGAGCAGTTATAACATTGTGAATATCAGGAGCGTCAAATTCAATATCCTTCGCCTCAATAAGGTCTTGCACCTTGTTTTTCAAAGCCCAATAGTCGTTTGTATCATGGCCTGGACTTTCTGAATGCTAAGCACAACGAGCATTTGGGTTGTAGCGAGGAGATGCGGTGTTGGGATTCTTGGGAGCTTCCCTCAAGGTAACCAGATTGGATTTCAGTAGGTGAGGCAAAACATGAGACAAAGTCATATTTATCTGAGTGAATTGTCTTACAGGTCTTTTTGCTCTGGGCTAATTTCCTACGAAAGGTCTCTTTCCTGCACTTGAAGAGGAGTCCTTCTGAATCTTGCCACTTCTAATCCCAGCTTTCGCTCTTTCTCCCGTCAAAATCAACTCAGTAAAGCCATATGAGGAGCTTCCAATCAGATGATTGAAAAATGGACCAGATAGGGTACCCAAAAACATATCCACTAACTCCCTATTAGACAGGGAGGGTTGGACTCTTCCTACTAAATCCCTCCACTTCTGAGCATAGTCTTTAAAACCCTCGCTTGAACCTATAGACATACTTTGGAGTTGTGTACGGGTGGGAGCAAGGTCTGCATTATACTGATACTGTTTGTAGAAAGCAGCAACCAGTTCTTCCTAGTTACAAATATTGGTCCCCTCCAGCTGATAGAACCACTCTAGTTGAGTCCCAAATAGACTGTCTTGAAAGAAATGGGCCCATAAGTCCTTGTCTGTAGTGTGAGGCTGAATCTTTCTCACATAAGATCGGAGATGCATCTTGGGATATGAGACCCCATCATATTTAGCGACACCGAAACCTTGAACTTCTGCGGGATGACAACCCCAGAAACCAAACCCAGCTCTTCGAAATCCAGCCCAGGTACCTTCTAGATTTCCATTGCATTCAGACGATCCTCCAGTTGTTTGTATTTTTCATCGGCCGGAGGATACTGCTCCTCATTATAGTCAGCCTCATTATCAGATTCCCTTGGACAGAGGTCTTTCTCTCTTATTTTCCCTTCTTGATTGTCTCCTTCTTTTGATGAAAATGCTAGTTCTTCAACATGGCTTAACGGTCCTCTGAACCTCCTTCCAAAATTCACCACACCAGTTAGCTTCTTTGGCTTCTTGGTCTTCTCTTTGAAAATCAAGGCTTTCAGTTCCTCCTGCCCCTTGGCCAGGGCCATGATCATTTGTTGAAACTGAGCATTTTAAGTTTGTAGATCCTTCAATGTTTGTTCGAGAGCCATTTATTTACTGCTGAAATAAACAGTGAAGAAGATGAGAAACTTGCTATGAAACCTATTTATGCAATGATATGTATGATATATGTATGCAATAATTTCAAGGATTTTGGGAAATTTAAATTTGTGAACCAAAATGAAACAAAGACTTTATTAGTAGAATTCAAAATACAATTTCCTTTTAGGCGTTCAATTGAAGATTCTAAAAACTAAGAAATCAGGTTTCCGATGGACGCTTCCTCTTCTGCCAAGATAAACATTTGTAAGTACGAAGTGCGCCTAAGAGGGGGGGGGTGAATTATGTACTTTAAAAATTCTGGTTTTTAGTGATGATGGTTCTTATTTTTCTGGTTACAAGTGAGTTTAGGAAAGCTTAAAAATGCAGAAAAATAAAGAGACACGGGTGATATATCCTGGTTCCCCTTACAGTCCGAGAGTACTTTAGTCCCCTTTCAACATGAAAGAGATTTCCTTATTATGGCAAACTTAAACAAGAACTACCAACCAAACCAAGAACAATCCTCTTGGACCAAGAACAATCCTCTTGGATTTTTTCTAAGTTACCTATGAGAACAATCCTCTCAATGTAACTACACTTGTATCCAACAACTTGGAAAGACAAGATTTCCACAAAAACACTTAAACTTAATTCATACAATCCTGGAAAATAAGTAAGTAAATATCAATTTGCGAGTTTGAGTGAGTAGAGTAATATTGATCATTTAGAATGATTTAACAATGTATAATCTTCTTCTTCCAATAATAATATTGTACAACGACTCAAGATATATTTGCTCAAAGTTTTCTGTTTGTTAATGTATGAAAATGTGCAGAAAACTTATGCATGAAAATGAAGAATGCTTGAGTTTGTATTTTGAAATTTCAGAAAAATATTTATGGAAGAAGGTGTTAGATCTGGATTTGAAAATGAATATTTATATGTTTATAACACCCTTTTGAAACAACATGAAGTTCTGAAAATGTATCATGAACAAATGCCAAGTTTCAGTGAAAAGATGTAATGAAAAGGCATGATGAACAGGCATGAACAAAGCTGCTATATTTCAAATTAGTGCAGTATGTAGTGGATTGCACCCTTGGTGTAAATCGATTGCACAAGGTTTTAACATCTATATTTTCAAAATCTTTAAGAGTGCAATCGATTGCACTAACAATGTAATCGATTGTATGCAAAGTCAGTAGCAAAAAGTAACTGAGTGCAATCGATTGCACTTGCAATGTAAATCGATTGCATGAGAAACAGAAGCAAACATTTTGAAAATTTTAAGTATACAATCGATTGCATAGGCAGTGTAAATCTATTGCACATAGAAATAGAAGCAAAAGATCTGAAATTTTGAAGTTTGCAATCGATTGCACTAAGATGTAAATCGATTGCATGCAAGAGAAAAATGAAATTTTATCTTTGAAAAGCTTGAGTAATGATTGTTAAACATTTCTTTTTCATTTTTGAGCATCTATATCTTAAGATCAAAGTAGATAATATTATTGTACCTTTAAAGTTGTTGAGAGCTTTGAATGAAGATATTATCCTTAGATTCTTTGAGCTTGATCATAAAATCTTTGCCTTCTTTGTTAGCCATGGTTTGTCTTCATCAAAACAAAAGCTTATTTGTGAAGATTGATTTTACATTCTCCCCCTTTTTGATGATGACAAACAATCTTGCTTTATGCGATGTACTTTCCGGAAGAGCTTCTCCCCCTAAGATGCAAAACCCCCCCTATGTATGAGAGGGTTGGAATCCTTTGCAATTCTTCATCTTGATTGGAGAGTACCTTGAAAATTAAGACACGGGAAATACAAGCATAAAGTACCACATTCTTCTCCCCCTTTGACATTATCAAAAAGAAGGGAAAGATGCATAAAAAAGGATAAAATATATATAATAATATTGAAAACTTAACCATAGACATATTGCTTCATGATGCTTTTTCTCATCCTTTGATAAATGCACATAGTAGTTATCTTCATCAAAACATAGTGTTGAAGCCTTTGTCACAAAGTTGTCTTTTACTTAGAGGCTGTCTTTTGTTCTTCAACAAAAAAGTATATCTTCAATGGATATGAAAGTTAGTGTATCAACTTTGCCAATGCCAAGAATTCTTCCTTTAAGGTATTTTCCATACGTGAAATAATCCTTAGACTTGAACTAGAATTGAAAGTTAGTGTATGTCTCCCGTCATATGCTTTGAACAACCACTATCAGGATACAAAATATTGCATGTGGTCTTCAAGCATACCTACAAAAAAAATTAAGTTTGATTTGGTACCCAATATGCTTTGGGTCCATCATAGTTAGTTCCTTTCTTTACCCACACATAATGCCCACTTGTCACACTAAATTTTCTAACATAGCAAGCATTAGGTGTATGGCCTTTAATACCACAATAAAAACCAGTAGGTTCAAAGTTACTTCTATATCTAAAAGGATAAGATTTATTCTTAGGAAAAGTTTTCTTTTAGGATAGTGATGAACTATTTTAGGTTTGTTCACTTTCTCTTTGGATGATTGATCACTATCCTTAACAAAGATAGTTTTATTAGAACTTGGTTTTGAAAACTTTGAATATCCAAGTCCACTTTTATCATTGGAATATATTTGTTTGCTAAGAACACCTTCCAATCCAATTTGGCCTTTTTCATATCTTTCAATGACTATTTTTAATTGGACAATTTGGAAAGAGAGTGATTCATAATTTTTACATAGAAAATTTTGTTTTTGCTCACTAAATTTTTGTTTTTCATCTTTGAGATCTTTTTCCATAAACTCACATTTCTCTTCTAAAGATGAAATTTGTTTCTTTTGAGATGAAATAATTTTGTACAGAATTTTGCATTCATTTAATAGTTCATCTATATCACCTTGTGCATCACTATCAAAAATAGAAAATCCATTACTAACCTCATTGTCTTCATCATCGGAATGGTGTGAGGCCATCAACGCTAGATTTGCACATTGATTGTTTTCGAAATCAGGAGATGAACTTTCCCATGCTATATATGCTTTCTTTGACTTCTTATCTTTATTTCTCTAGAAATATTTCTTCTTCTTTTCAATTATATGACATTAACTTTTAACATGTCCCTTTTCTCCACATTCAAAGCATATAACCTTCCTTGTTGGTGCTTCCCTTTTTCTTTCTTTTCGTAGAACCTTTTCAATCTTCTTGATAAGATCATCATCTTCACTACTAGTGGATTCATCCTCTTTATTGCTATCATGATTTTCTATCCTTGTATTTAGAGACATGTCTTTTGAACCTTTTACTTGGATTTTATGCTTTTCGAGTCTTGCAAGTTATGTCTCATATTCTTGAAGTTTTCCGAATAATGTTGCGGATGTCATGTTGGAGAGACTTTTCTTTTCTGAAATTGCCGTTACCTTTGGTTGCCATTCCCTAGTTAAGGACCTAAGTACTTTCAGATTCAATTCATCATTTGTCAAATTTTTACCAAGAGCACTTAGATGATTTGTCAAGTGCACAAATCTCTTTTGTAAGTCAAGAATGGTTTCTCCGGGCTGCATTCGAAATAATTCGTATTCTTGACTTAGGGTATTTAGTCTTGATCTTTTTACTTCAACCGTTCCTTCATGAGTTTGTACCAAGGTGTCCCATATTTCTTTTGCTGTTTGGCATGCCGAGACACGAAAGAATTCGTCCATGCTAAGTGCACCTTGAAGAAGGTTTATTGCCTTTTTATCATAGAGGACTTTCTTCTTATCATCATCATCCCATGCAGTTTTAGGCTTTGATGAGCCAACACCATTGATTATCGTTATAGGGATAAATGGACCATTTTCGATGGCATCCCATATTTCTTCTCCTTGTGCTTCTAGATGTGCCTTCATGCGTATTTTCCAAAAGTCAAAATATTCACCATAAAATAGAGGAGGCTTGTTGTTGCTACCACCATCTCTGAAAACTAGATTTTGATTTGCGGAATCCATTTTGGATCTTTTAGGAGCAGGTTACCTATAACCTGCTCTGATACCAATTGTAAGTACGAAGTGCACCTAAGAAGGGGGGGGGGGTGAATTAGGTACTTTAAAAATTCTGGTTCTTAGTGATGATGGTTCTTATTTTTCTGGTTACAAGTGAGTTTAGGAAAGCTTAAAAATGCAGAAAAATAAAGAGACACGGGCAATATATCCTGGTTCCCCTCACAGTCCGAGAGTACTCCAGTCCCTTTTCAACATGAAAGAGATTTCTTTATTGTGGCAAACTTAAACAAGAACTACCAACCAAACCAAGAACAATCCTCTTGGACCAAGAACAATCCTCTTGGATTTTTACTAAGTTACCTATGAGAACAATCCTCTCAATGTAACTACACTTGTATCCAACAACTTGGAAAGACAAGATTTCAACAAACACACTTAAACTTAATTCCAATAATCCTGGAAAATAAGTAAGTAAATATCAATTTGTGAGTTTGAGTTAGTAGAGTAATATTGATCACTTAGAGTGATTTAACAATGTATAATCTTCTTCTTCCAATAATAATATTGTAAAAATACTCAAGATATATTTGCT
Source organism: Vicia faba (assembly GCA_948472305.1). Taxonomy (NCBI): domain Eukaryota; kingdom Viridiplantae; phylum Streptophyta; class Magnoliopsida; order Fabales; family Fabaceae; genus Vicia; species Vicia faba. The sequence continues at coordinate 1,604,963,259 of OX451739.1, forward strand.
CAAAGTTTTCTGTTTGTTAATGTATGAAAATGTGCAGAAAACTTATGCATGAAAATGAAGAATGCTTGAGTTTGTATTTTAAAATTTCAGAAATATATTTATGGAAGAAGGTGTTAGATCTGGATTTGAAAATGAATATTTATATGTTAATAACACCCTTTTGAAACAACATGAAGTTCTGAAAATGTATCATGAACAAATGCCAAGTTTGAGTGAAAAGATGTAATGAAAAGGTATGAACAAAGTTGTTATATTTCAAATTCGTGCAGTATGCAATCGATTGCATCCTTGGTGTAAATTGATTGCACAAGGTTTTAATAGCTATTTTTTCAAAATCTTTAAGAGTGCAATCAATTGCACTAACAATGTAATCGATTGTATGCAAAGTCAGTAGCAAAAAGTAACTGAGTGCAATCGATTGCACTTGCAACGTAAATCGATTGCATGAGAAACAGAAGCAAACGTTTTGAAACATTTAAGTATGCAATCGATTGCATAGGCAATGTAAATCGATTGCACATAGAAACAGAAGCAAAAGATCTGAAATTTTGAAGTGTCTAATCGGTTGCACTAAGATGTAAATCGATTGCATGGAAGAGAAAAATGAAATTTTATCTTTGAAAAGATGATGACACACAAATATGTGATATTTCTGGCTTGATATACACAAAATATTTCTCATACTTCAGTTTAAATTAAATTGTTTTATAGGTATTATGCAGGTATTTTTCTATTTTTGCAGATATGCACTAAGCTGGACACTTTGGAAGAAATAAAGAAAAAAGAGGTGCAAAACTAGCAAAAAGGCCAAAGGAGGAGAAATGAGCTCAAAGCTCATTATACATGTGAGCACGTGGCCCACCATGAAGAAGACCTTGACGACCGTTAAGGAGGTGTGTCGAACGTCACGCGCCAAGAAAGACCAAGTGACTATTGTCACTTGAATGTGACGAACGTCACAAGCCACTTACTCCACTTTCTCCTCATCCAACGGACATAAACACATTCAAATGTTAATCCAGCGACTACCTACAATTTCTCACCCACTCAGTCAAAGCGCCAAGGAACGTGGCAGATTAATGGCCCTATTATTTCTTAAAGGAAGAAAGAAACTGTTCCTACATTTTCGAGAACAACTATCACGCAAGACTTATAAATAGAGCCTTAGACCACAGTAGAAAGAGTTCTTCTTTTTGGCAAGAAACTTTGGAGATTTTATATTTACTTTGAGCGAATATTATTTTCAGATATATTTTCTTTCCCAGTTATTTCTATATTCTTTTCAGCATTATTTTCGTTGTACGGTTAAATATATTCTCCGATCGAAGCAAAGCCTACAATTTGTGCAGGAGTGCTTCTGTCTTCAGAGTTATTACAAGATTTATGTTTACAAATTCTTATTGCTTTTTAATCAATATAATTATGTTTATTTTTGTTTGTCTCTTAAATTATTCTGCGGTTTGGTTTAATATTATGTTAGGCTAGAAATCCTATACCGGTATGTAAAGTCACTCAACCAAGGGAACGAGTAACTAGTTGGGATAATTTTTACTACAAAACTTTCTTTTCTGGCCTAAGTTACTATTTTTAATGATTAAATTGTTTTTTTACGGAAGTAAAAAACAGATGGAGGTTAGGGTCAACAAAGCGGAAGTTTGAGATCTTTTAACTGGACAGTAGTAATTAGGAATTGACTTAAAATACAGCGGAAGCACTTTAAAGTTAATTAAGATTTTATTTAGTTTTCAAAAAGTGTTTTTAAATCCTGCGGGATGGCGGAAGCATACGTTAGGACTTAACTGCATATCCTAGATCAACAAAATGACAGTGTGAGATGAGGGTTTTTAAACTAAATAAGTTTTACTGAAAGCTGTTTTGAAAATATAAAAACGCCCAACAGGTCACTAGTTCCCTAGGTACGACTATTGCATATTGGTAATTACGCTAATTGATTATTAAAAATTCAATTTAATTTAGTATTTAGTTTTCCCTACAACCCAATCAAATATTCATAAGCTTTAGATTTGCGAAGTAACAATAGAAGACGGTAGATCGATTCATCAATCTCTGTGGTTCGATATCTTTTAAAACTACACGATAAGACTGTGCACTTGCAGTCCGAATCATTGGATACATAAGTACAATCCCGATCAAGTTTTTGGCGCCGTTGCCGGGGACTGATTTAAGTCGATATCGCTATTCTTTTGTTACATAGTAGAGACTAGAGCAAAAACTTCTCTCTTTCTTATCTATTTCTTTTCCTTTCTTATTTGTATGCCAAACACTCGTTCGTAAGGAGAGCCGTTATACATACAAATCAACGATATCGGGCGTTATCTCAGACTTAGACGCCGCATTCAAGAGTATCATCTCTTGCATAACACTCAACCTCGTCAATCACTCGAACCTCCTATTTCTCAACCAACCGAAGAAATGGCTGCCAACCCTGCTCCGCGCCCACTCAAATCCTATGCCATTCCCTCACAAGATGAACCGCACAATAGCATTGCTGCCCCTCCAATCGAGGCTAACAACTTTGAACTGAAACCCTCTTTGTTACCTGTTGTACAACAGAACCAGTTCTCTGGTGGGTCAATGGAAGACCCTAATCTTCATTTATCAATATTTCTACAGTACGCAGATACAATTAAGAACAATGGGGTCAGTCAAGAGGCAATAAGACTTCGTCTCTTCCCTTTCTCTCTAAGAGACAGAGCAAGAGCTTGGCTCCAATCTCTACCCGTAAACTCAGTCACTACATGGGATGAGCTGAAGAAAGTGTTTCTTGCAAGGTATTTCTCGCCAAGCAAAACAGCTATGCTAAGATCTCAGATAAGCGATTTTAGACAAAAGGAGAACGAATCCCTTTTCGATGCTTGGGAAAGGTACAAAGATCTAATGAGACTATGCCCACATCATGGCTTGAAAGAATGGTTGATTATCCACACCTTCTATAATGGTCTCCTTTACAATACAAGATTAATAATAGACGCTGCCGCAGGTGGTGCACTTATGGACAAATCTTACACCGCTGCCTATGCTTTAATAAAAAGTATGGCCCAAAACCACTATAAATGGGGAAGTGAAAGAGGATACACAGAAAAAGGTACTACAGAGAAAGCACCAACAAAAGGAGTCATGTACGAGATAAGCGGCATAGACAGTGTCCATGCTAAGGTAGATGCCCTCACCCTAAAGATAGATAATTTGACTGCAATACCTCCAGTCACCGTGGCTGCTATAACTCCCAATTGTGAAATATGCGGAGTACCTGGACATCTAGTTACTGAATGTAAGGTCTTGGCAGGAACTCCAACTGACCAAGTGAATTATGCTCAAGGAAACCCTTACTCAAACACGTACAACCCTGGCTGGAAAAATCACCCAAATCTCTCATATAAAAACCCAAATGCGTTGTATGCTCCATACCAAGCACCTGCCGTGCCACATGGATATCAGAAAGCTCCTGCAAATGCTCCTAGTGCACCTAGAAAATCAAACTTAGAACTGATGATAGAGAAATTCATAGCTACCCAAGCACAAACAAACAAAGACGTCCAAAATCAGAACATACACACTAATGAGTAGATAAAACAATTAGCAAACAAAATAGATGCTCTGGCCACCCACAATAAAATGTTAGAAACCCAAATATCTCAAGTGGCTCAACAACAAGCACCTACAGTTGCACCGGCTGATACATTTCCCGGTCAACCACAACCTAACCCGAAAGGACATGCTCATGCCATCGTATTAAGGAGTGGAACCGAGTTAGATGGACCACTTGACCCAAGACTGTCAAATCAAAGTATGTATCAAAGGGCTGAAACATCAACTGAGAAGGAGAATCAACCAGAGAAACCAGAGGAAGACGCCGAAGATAAAGGAGGAGAGGCCAAAGAAAAAGAAAAAGAAAAACCTTATGTGCCTCCACCGCCTTATAAACCCCAGATCCCATTTCCTAGTAGATTAGCCAAACCTAAGAATGTAGGGCAATTTAAAAAATTCGTAGAACTTCTGAAACAACTTAATATAACAATTCCTTTCACAGAAGTTATAACTCAAATGCCCTCATATGCCAAATTCCTCAAGGAAATCTTATCCAACAAGAAAAAACTAGAAGATAACGAAACAGTAACGCTTACAGCAGAATGTAGCACAATTATCCAAAACAAGATTCCTCCTAAGCTGAAAGACCCTGGAAGCTTCTCTATACCATGCCATATAGGTAAGTTTGTCATAGACAAAGCCCTATGCGATTTAGGAGGTAGTATTAGCGTTATGCCTTTATCCATATGCAACAAACTGGAAATGGGTGAACTAAGACCAACAAAGATGTTCGTTCAATTAGCGGATTGCTTCGTCAAATACCCAGTAGGAATCTTAGAAAACGTTCCTGTTCGGATAGGTCAATTCTACATCCCTACAGATTTCATAATCATGGACATTAGAGAAGACGAAAGTACACCTATCATCTTAGGAAGACCATTCCTAGCTACCGCTGGAGCTATCATAAATGTAAAAAAGGGCAAACTAACCTTTGAAGTAGGTGAAGAAAAAGTTGAATTTATTCTGACACAATTCTTACAAGTGCCTGCCATAGATGACACATGTTATCTGGTGGACATCATGGACGAATGCGTAAGAGAAATTGAATGTGAACCAATACCTTGTTCCGAAACCATGAAGATTCCCACAACTCTTATATTCGAATATAACGAATGGTGTCCTGAATACCGAGACGACAATCTGAGTAAATGCTTAGCTCTGACACCCGATCACATGCCTTGTCCAAGAAAACCAGCATTAGATCTTAAGCCATTACCTAAGACCCTCAGATATGAATTCCTTGACACCGAGTTAAAACGACCTGTAATTGTCAACACGGACTTAGGACAACATGAAACAGACAAATTATTACAAGTCTTAAGAAAATATCCATCTGCCTTAGGATACAACATTACAGATCTCAAAGGAATAAGTCCTTCCATTTGCATGCATCGTATTATGCTGGAAAATGACTGCAAATCTTCTAGAGAACATCAACGAAGAATTAACCCAATATAGAGCACCATAGTTAAAGATGAAGTAAAAAAAACTTCTGAATGCAGGAATCACATACCCAATCTCCGATAGTCAATGGGTAAGCCCAGTCCACTGTGTACCAAAGAAAGGTGGTATAACAGTAACAACAAACAAAGAAGGCGAAGCTGTAGCAGAACGAACTATAAGCGGAGCTAGAATGTGTATTAACTATAGGAAGCTAAATAAAGCCACTCGCAAGGACCATTTCCCTCTACCGTTCATTGATCAAATGCTTGAACGATTAGCTAAGCACTCTCATTACTTTTATCTAGACGGTTACTCAGGATTCTTTCAAATTCCTATTCACCCCGATGACCAAGAGAAAACAACATTCACATGTCCTTATGGAACTTTCGCCTACCGACGAATGCCATTTGGATTATGCAATGGTCCCGCCACATTTTAGAGGTGCATGATGGAAATCTTTGCTGATTTCATAGACAACATCATGGAGGTCTTCATGGACGACTTCTCTGTATGTGGAGAGAGTTTTGAAGATTGTCTGATAAATTTGGAGAAAGTTTTGGAGAGATGCGTAAAAGTTAACCTCGTTCTAAATTGGGAAAAGTGCCACTTTATGGTCAAACAAGGAATCGTACTAGGACACGTTGTGTCTGAAAAGGGGATTGAAGTCAATAAAGCTAAGATCGAAGTCATAGAAAACTTGCAACCCCCTAAAACAGTAAGAGAAATACGCAGTTTCTTAGGACACGCTGGTTTCTACCGACGATTCATAAAAGATTTCTCGCAAATATCAAAACCTCTAGCCACCCTCCTTATGAAAGACGTTGAATTTGATTTCGATGGCAAATGCCTAAAAGTGTTTAACCAACTAAAAACAGCTCTTGTATCCGCACCAATCATGCAACCACCTGATTGGAGACTTCCATTTGAAATCATGTGCGACGTAAGTGATTACGCCGTAGGTGCAGTCCTGGGACAACAAAGAGATAAGAAGCTTCATGCGATATACTATGCTAGTAGAACCCTGGACCCTGCACAGATGATTTACGCAACAACGGAAAAAGAACTTTTAGCCGTAGTCTTTGCACTAGACAAATTTCGCTCCTACCTAGTAGGCCCAAAAATAATCATCTATACAGACCACGCAGCTATTAGATATCTCTTAACCAAGAAAGATTCAAAGCCGAGACTTTTGAGATGGATTCTGCTTCTACAAGAGTTTGATTTAGAAATTAAAGACAAAAAAGGTACCGAGAACGTAGTAGCCGACCATTTATCCCGAATGGAACAACTGACACCAGAAGAAGTACCTATTAACGATGACTTCTCGTATGAACATCTGTTAGCTCAGATGGACTTAGGAGATGCAAGCAAAGAACCACCTAAATCAAATCCAAATCAAATGCTTTTAGGACTTGACACACAAGTTGTTAGCAGTGATTCACAAGAAAGCCAAGACGAAATAAATAATGATATAAAAGAAGTCGTGGTCTCTGTCTGAACTAACAAAACCATACCATGGTATGCGTACATAGAAAATTACTTGGCTGCCAAAATCCTACCCCCTGATATGACTTATCAACAGAAGAAAAAATTCTTTCACGATTTGAAACATTACTTTTGGGATGAACCTTTACTATTCAAGAGAAGTGCCGACGGTATTTTCCGATGATGCGTCCCGAAAAACAAAATTGAAACCATTATTTCTCATTGTCATGATGCCCCTTACGGTGGACATGCAAACACATCAAAGACATGTGCCAAAATTTTGCAGTCTGGCTTCTACTGGCCAAATTTGTGGAAAGATGTGCACATAGCCATCCTAAACTGCGACCGATGCCAACGCACCGGAAATATATCCAGACGCGATGAGATGCCTCAGACTAGCATTTTACAAGTCGAAGTCTTTGATGTATGGGGAATAGACTTCATGGGACCATTCCCATCCTCATTCGGTAACAAATATATACTCGTGGCTGTAGATTACGTTTCGAAATGGATTGAAGCAATAGCTTCTCCAACAAACGATACTATAGTCGTGATTAAACTCTTCAAAACTATTATATTCCCAAGGTTTGGTGTACGCAAACAAGTTATAAGCGACAGTGGCTCCCACTTCATATCAAGAATCTTCGATAAACTCCTAACCAAATATGGGGTGAAACAACGCGTAGCAAAACCATACCACCCCCAGACAAGCGGACAGGTGGAAGTCTCAAATCGAGAAATAAAACAAATATTGGAAAAAACTGTTACCACGTCAAGAAAGGATTGGTCGGCTAAGTTACCTGACGCATTATGGGCCTACAGGACGGCGTTCAAGACGCCAATAGGTACAACACCCTTTAAACTCATCTATGGAAAATCATGCCACCTGCCAGTGGAAATTGAACACAAAGCTTACTGGGCAATTAAAACTTTAAACCTAAGCTACACTGCGGCAAGAGAGAAAAAGATCCTCGACATAAATGAATTAGAAGAACTAAGATTAGACGCATATGAAAATGCGAGGATCTACAAAGAAAGGACGAAAAAATGGCATGACAAATGAATCTCAAGGAAGGAATTCAATGAAGGGGATGTAGTTCTCCTATTCAACTCTCGTCTAAAACTTTTTCCTGGGAAACTCCATTCACGATGGTCTGGACCATTCGAAGTAACCAAAGTTTTCCCCAGTGGTGCCATAGAAATTAAAGGAAAATCCATGAACCCGTTCTTAGTAAATGGCCAACGCCTAAAACATTATTACAGCGTTGAAAATAAGGATTACACCGCAAGCTTAACACTATTAGAGCTACCACCCGAATTAGGAAACTAATTCACGTCTAACAACATTCTCAAGCTAACGACATTAAAGAAGCGCTGTATGGGAGGCAACCCACAAGTTTTTATTATTATTTACTTTCTTTCAAATCTCTTTATACTTTATTTTTATTTCTGCATTTTGATTTTTTACTTTCCGATTTTCTTTTTTTCCTTTTTCTTTCTTTCTCCCACTACATATTTTACTTATTTGCATTTTTCTTTTACAAATTTTAGTACCGACTCACAGGAACCTACAAGCTAAAATTCATGGATACTATCATTTTTGCCATGGAGGCCCAACAAAGGCGATATGAGATTCTGGCTCAGCGCCAGATGAGCATGACTACGTATGTGCATGATCCCACCTTGACAGCTTTAGGAATCGGGGAAAGTGTATACTTCTTATTTAACCAGATAGGATAGGAGGGGTTCCTAGCCCATAAACACCCTACACACCAATGCCTCACCTTAGAGTTCTTAAGCTCCATCATCTATAAACTCACACAAGGCCTAGGGCGTAGTAGGGGACAAATGTCCTTTAGATTGTTTGGTTTCACCCACCAGTTTACAATTCGCAGTCTAGCTTAGCTGCTAGGATTCCCTAGTTCTTTAGATGCCTACATGGAAACCCAGGCGGATGACTACCTCAATTTTGAACTTAATCACTTTTGGAGGGACATAGCGGGCCAATATCCTGAGGACCCAGACCACCTTGATGCTACTGAGATTCATAACCCTGCGATTAGGTATTTCCATCACATATTAGCTTTCACTTTTTTTGGAAAACCTATAAATAGACTCTCAGTTTCTAGGGATGAGTTGTTCATCATTTACTGTGCTTTTCAGTCCAGACCAATCATTGGTGCATCATTTATGATCGCCAACATGTCAGCTATAGCTCAGTGTACCCATGGCCCCATCTGTGTCGACGGGCTAGTCACTATGATAGCCGAGGCCTTATCCCTACGGTCATCTTTGTCACGCCTTACGCTGTACGCCAGATACAATACCATGGACATCCCTTTTTGTTTTAACATATCTTCGATTGGTAAACTCAGCCCACCTCACTTTCAGTTGCTTGTCCAAAATAACCCTGTCTATTACTTCAAATTGCCTATCCCTGAGAATACAAGTGTCTATACCAAGAAAAATTGGCTATATCACCTAGAGAAGACAGACGAACACGACCCTGAGAGGGAGGAGAGCGACCCATCCACACCCACCGGTTACCATGATTATACACCATCGGATTACCCTACACTACCCCTTGTTACCACAGCTGTTGACGACCCTATGCCAGATCATGCACATGCGATCACGACACTGTAGACAGATGTTACCACACTCCGAGGAGAGCTCGCCACTGTTAAAGATAATGTCAGCACACTTCGGCGTGACTTCTTTCATTTCATGGACGTCATCACGAAGCAGTTTGATCACATTTATCAGCATCTGCACGCTTCTGCACCACATCCAGGAGGCCCTAATACTTGATAGTTTTTGTTTCTGTGCCGCCCCAATGAGGACACTGTTGTTCTCAGTATGGGGGGGTTCATTATTATTCTCAAAACTCATTATGGTTTTATAACCAATATTTTCGAATAATTTTTTACTTTTCGGTTCTAAAATTTCGATTATTTATTTATCTATTCATTTCATATCCATCTTTTTATTTCAAAGTATTTATTTATTTTCATTCACAGTATTTATTTATTTTTGTACTATGAAATTTCTATTATTATTTGTTTCTTATTTATATTATTATTATTTTCATTTGCTTCTTATTTATTTATTTACCATATCATTCTTCCAATTCTACTATGTGCTATTATACCCCTTGCAAAAATACTTCTCAAAGTTAATGAATTAATGGGACTATGTTATACAGCACGCGGTCAAAGAGGTCAAAGGAAGATATGCACGCATCACTTCACCCTGACAAACGTCAGGATGCTTGTGACGAACGTCAGGGATTGTCTCTTTGACTCTGACGAGCGTCAGAGAGCGCGTGACGAACGGCAGGGTCTGTCTTCCACGCTTTCACTTCCTGTGACAATTGAACAACATTGATGCACGAAAATTTGTTTTAAAACCCCCACCACCCCATTTACTCCATTCACCCATAAATTCCATAACCTCTCATATTCAAAATTCTCCCATAAACCCCATTAAATTTCTTACTCAACAAACCATCTATATAAACCTTTCTTCCATCCTTAGTTTCATCACTACCACCCACTTTCCATCTCTTTTCCATAAATACATTTTTTCTATCATGTTCAAAAAAAATCATGGCCAACCAAAGAAATCCATTAGACCAACCCGAACCCGACATGCGACATCTCGTGCTCCGACAAGGAGAAGCATGTGAACTTCAAAAGGAAAGGTACATAAAATTCCATTTTCGAGGGCTAACATCCACGCGGTTCATCGACAATAATTGCTTGCAAAAATTGGGGTTGCAACCTCATATGCAAGGCTTGCTGAATAAAGCTGGCCTGAGCTTTATTAGCACGATGAACACACCAACTTACGAAGCTCTCACGTTGGAATTATTGAGTTCCTACGCCTATCACACTCGCGATGATGCCGACGCACACCTAACGGGAGCCGCTCAATTTCAGATGTTCAACCGAGAGTACACACTCAACCATGAAATTTTGAGCGACATATTTCATTTTCCCCGTGGGAATAATGTGCAATATCGCATTCCCCCATAATTGAATTGGAATGGAAGTGCATACGCACTATGGGAGAGAATAACCGGAGAACCAAATGTCAATCCAAAAGCACAGTACGCCTCTCACATCCATAACCCTAACATTCGCTTCTTACACCATGTTATGGCAAACACAGTATTTGGAAGGGCAAACAACAATAAGGTAAACACTAAAGAATTGTATGCACTTCACTGTACCTTTTCACAAAACCTCCGTCTTAATCCCGTTAATTTAATGATGGCCCATATTCAAAACCTCGTTACAAGAGACGGGACTACACCATTTTGTATCGGAGGCATCATCACCACCATCGCAATTCACCTGAACTAGGGGGAAAGGATTCAACGCCTACCTCCGCTGCCAACAGTTTATATGGATATTGATAACTGTAGAGCTGGCCGCCTGATCAAAGTACGAGAAGATGGAGGGTACTATCTAATGGTTAAGAATGCAAGAGTTCATATCGTGATCATGCCAAATCACAATCGTACTTACTTGGGTAATCCGGATAACTGGCTTTACAACCTGAACGCCCCAGAACCCGGACAAAATGTGCAAGGAAATCAAGGTGAGACCAACAACGTTGCTGCTGATGAAATCGAAGAAGAATTAGAGCAGTAAGATCCCCAACCACATCAAGCTAACAATCCCGCCACCATCGACGCAATCTATGCCGCAATAATGCAGCAAAACCAGTTGTACACTCAATGCCACCAGAGCATCGAGACGCGCCAAATTGAGATGATGACTCTCATGCAACAAATGCAGAGAGACCCAAACGACTACACTCGCAGGCATGATCAAAGTATGCTGGAATTCACCACAGGAATAACAGAAGATATGCGAGCCTTAACACTTTGTGTTGACGACTTGCATAACATCATATCCCAGAGAGATGGAGGCGAATCTTCCAGACACGGTGGGCAAGCACGTCGAAGAGCGAGGACACATGGCCGATACCAAAGACAAGAGGAGGAAGAATGATTATCCAGTTTCCATTTCCCCTTTCCCTCTTCTATCAATACATTGAGGACAATGTATGATTCAAGTATGGGGGAGGAAGTATTTCCCTTTTCCTAGTAATTTTTATTTTTTGTAACTTCCCTTCTGTTATCTTTATTCCAATAAATTTTTTTATCAAGTTATCTATTAAAGCAATTTGTGTTCTTCTAGACTCCCCTTTTCTTTTTGAGCCCTATAAAAAAAATTTTTGACTCACTCGACAAGTACATAGACTGCAAGATCTCTAATCGTCAGGAATTGGGGCAAGATTAAGCGAATTTTCTACCATATAGACACTCTACAACCCCAGAGTATGATAGATCAGTTCAAGTACATGTTACTCCAACACCTTGAGTTTAGTCTTTATAGTAACCCTGAGTAGCTTATATTAGCAATCAGCACCGTCTTAAACACAAACTACGCAGGAAGTCGATGAATATAAGTGGATGATATAATATTTCAGCAAAATGTTGCAAGGAAACACACCAATTAAATTGGACGATCCTTACCCGATCGCCTAATCCAAAGGATGTAAACCTTACAAATTAACATGAAAATTCATTTGGTGGATGGTTCAGGAGCATCTGGTACTGAACTCGGTAGGGCAGATTATGGTTTGATCCCCCGCATCTAACCATTGAATAAAAAAGGTTGCCACATTATTGTGCCAGAAACCTCTAAAGTTTAAAAGGATCATAACCACTAACCGATTGTTCTGCTATGTGAGTGTAAAGATAAAGGGCTTAATGTGATTGCGCTAGAATGAAAAGGTCAAAACAAGATAAATACTCGAGGTAGGCTATGATAGGACCTGTAACTGGTTATGTAAAATGGGATTGTCTAGTCTCATTGACGTAGAAATGGAGCATGAATCAAGCCATCGATTTTCTGACAAAAACATAACGCAGCTATATATTAGTTGATCTGAGTCATCACCATGCATCTGACCATGTTTAGAAAAACATCGTACTTAGCATTTGCTTGAGGACAAGCAACGTTTAAGTATGGGGGAGTTTTATGACACACAAATATGTGATATTTCTGGCTTGATATACACCAAATATTTCTCATACTTCAGTTTAAATTAAATTGTTTTATAGGTATTATGCAGGTATTTTTCTATTTTTGCATATATGTACTAAGCTGAACACTTTGGAAGAAATAAAGAAAAAAGAGGTGAAAAACTAGCAAAAAGGACAAAGGAGGAGAAATGAGCTCAAAGCCCATTATACATGTGAGCACGTGGCCCACCATGAAGAAGACCTTGACGACCGTCAAGGAGGTGTGTCGAACATCACGCGCCAAGAAAGACCAAGTGACTATCATCACTTGAATGTGACGAACGTCACAAGCCACTTACTCCACTTTCTCCTCATCCAACGGACAGAAACGCATTCAAATGTTAATCCAGCGACTACCTACAATTTCTCACCCACTCAGTCAAAGCGCCAAGGAACGTGACAGATTAATGGCCCTATTATTTCTCAAAGGAAGAAAGAAACTGTTCCTACATTTTCGAGAACAACTATCACGCAAGACTTATAAATAGAGCCTTAGACCACAGTAGAAAGAGTTCTTCTTTTTGGCAAGAAACTTTGGAGATTTTATATTCACTTTGAGCGAATATTCTTTTCAGCATTATTTTCTTTCCCAGTTATTTCTATATTCTTTTCAGCATTATTTTCTTTGTACGGTTAAATATATTCTCTGATCGAAGCAAAGCCTACAATTTGTGTAGGAATGCTCCTGTCTTCAGAGTTATTACCAGGTTTATGTTTACAAATTCTTATTGCTTTTTAATCAATATAATTATGTTTATTTTTGTTTGTCTATTAAATTATGTTGCGGTTTGGTTTAATATTATGTTAGGCTAGAAATCCTATAGCGGTATGTAAAGTCACTCAACCAAGGGAACGAGTAACTAGTTGGTATAATTTTTACTACGAAACTTTCTTTTCTGGCCTAAGTTACTATTTTTAATGATTAAATTGTTTTGTTACGGAAGTAAAAAACAGATGGAGGTTAGGGTCAACAAAGCAGAAGTTTGAGATCTTTTAATTGGACAATAGTAATTAGGCATTGGCTTAAAATACAGCGGAAGCACTTTAAAGTTAATTAAGATTTTGTTTAGTTTTCAAAAAGTGTTTTTAACTCCTGCGGGATGGCGGAAGCGTACGTTAGGACTTAACTGCATAGCCTAGATCAACAAAATGACAGTGTGAGATGAGGGTTTTTAAACTAAATAAGTTTTACTGAAAGCTGTTTTGAAAATATAAAAACGCCCAACAGGTCGCTAGTTCCCTAGGTACGACTATTGCATACTGGTAATTACGCTAATTGATTATTAAAAATCCAATTTAATTTAGTATTTAGTTTTCCCTACAACACAATCAAATATTCATAAGCTTTAGATTTGCGAAGTAACAATAGAAGACGGTAGATCGATTCATCAGTCTCTGTGGTTCGATATCTTTTAAAACTACACGATAAGAATGTGCACTTGCAGTCCGAATCATTGGATACATAAGTACAATCCCGATCAAAAGCTTTAGTAATCATTTTTAAACATTTCTTTTTCATTTTTGAGCATCTATATCTTAATATCAAAGTAGATAATATTATTGTACCTTTAAAGTTGTTGAGAGCTTTGAATGAAGATATTATCCTTAGATGCTTTGAGCTTGATCATAAAATCTTTGCCTTCTTTGTTAGCCATGGTTTGTCTTCATCAAAACAAAAGCTTATTTGTGAAGCTTGATTTTACATATTAAGACCTCTTTCATCGTGAAGTTGCTTTGTGAGCTCCAAAACTTTCCTCTCATGGGCATAGAAATGATCTCTATAGGTACCCCGCTCTTTCTTCAGCTAAATCTAGGATCTCTACAGTTCTTCAAGATCAATGGGCATATCAGGATGAAGAACTGTATAGGGAACATCCCCTTCAGTAATGGGCTCCAAAATCACTGGTAAGATGGCTATATATGGCATCATAAGGTTTTGAGCACGAGCTCGTACCCATTGGAGATAAGGTTCCATAGGGATGGAAGTCTTCTATCCCAAAGTCTTGGTATCAAATTTGTTTACCATGCCTTAAGCTCGTATGAACCTCTAACCATACCCTTGAACATCATCCTCATAGTTAAACAAAATTCCTTGGATAAGCATCTCGTGAGGACCATCCCTTCGAGCGTAACAAAATTGTCGCAGAGCCAGAGAAGGATTATAAGTTATTCCTCCCCTAATTCCGAGTAGTGGGACATTAGGGAACTCCCCGCAGCGGTCAATAATAGAAATATCTCACATATATCGGGAATACCAGAGAATATCTGCGTGAGAAAGTGACATTATCCTTTGCGACCAGCCCAAACCTTATTCATTCTTCGGTACTGATTTAGGGAGGTGAGATATAAACCACCTCGAAAGCAAAGGCACACAGCACATAAGAATCCCTCTTTTCTTCGTGCTACGAGTGTGGAAGGTATGCAAGATGTCTCCGAGTAAAATGGGTACAGGGTTGCGAGTGAGGAAGACCTTGATAGCATTCACATCTATGAGTAATTCCAGATTAGGGAACAGTACTAACCCATATATTAGAAGGGCCAAGACCTCCTCAAAAGCCTGGAAGTCCAAATCATCCTAAAACTGTTGAGCCTTCTCTATTAGGAACTTGGCTAGAAAACCCTTAACTCTGCTTCTTGTTTCCCAGTTGGATACAACATCGGACCATTTCAGGTGTAAAGCTGCTGCAATGATCTCTGGCTTTGGAGCTTCTTCCAAACCAGTGAAAGGCAACTTATCCAAAATAGGTATACCTAATATCTGAGAGAACTCTTCCATGGTGGGTACCAACTGATAGTCTGGAAAGGTGAAGCAATGGTGCTTAGGGTCAAAGAATTGAAAGAGCACACTCATCGTCTTCTCATCAAAACCTGAGGTAACTAGATTGAGAAGTCAACCATAGTTCTTGGTGAACAAAGAAGTCTCAGAAACCCTTGATAATAGCTCTTTGAGTTGAAGAGGTATTCTCACAAAGCTGATTCATATGGTATTTCTATGAGCGGAAGCCATGATCTGCAAAACAGAACAACGATAAATTTCCCTAATCCTTGAAATGGTTAATGTAATGAAGAATAAATGTTTATGATGCATGATGTCATGTTTAAGAAAATTAATCACACACAAGCAAAGCACACAATAGACCTTAGGTTCAAAGGCTTGCATGAGGTTTAAGGTAAGTACCCTCTTGAAGTTTAGTTGGTTTCAAACCTTTCCTAGAAATAGTAACCGGGTTCTAAGGAGTCTCAATATCACTAATCTTTCTTTATCGTTATTATCTCAGCTTAGCAATCTTTTCTTGCGGCCGAAACATCCCGAAAGTCCAATCTCAATGATTGTAGTATCGAGTATCAACTGATTCCTAGATTTACATTGAGACCGGCTATCTCACTACTTTCTAATGGCCAAGTTTTTTCAACTAAGGTTCTAAGGTTCGTTAGTTCTTCACAACACCACATGGCGGCCCCATATTCTCCTCGATTCAACACAAGGGATTTCGGTACCAACCAAAATGTCACACCAACATAGCTATCACTTCAACCATGTCGGTCTACACCGTACAGTCTCCACGATCTATTGTTGTTTACCTAAAAAGTGTCCCCAGATCCGGGTATAGGATCTTTACAAGAATACCCCAACAAACCCTCAAAGATAAAGCAGACAAAGGAAACAAAGAAAGCAATTTTAAAATGATCTAGACCCTAAGGTAAACCCCACTTTATAATTATTCCCAACAGAGTCTCAAGTTGTTTGATACGGTGGCAGAACCGACTGTTATGCAGGCTTTGAGTTTGTATTCACAAATGTGCGGTAAGCAAGAGTCACCACCGACTTTTCTTTTATCCAAATTAAGGAAAGGGTGAAAAGAATAGAAAAGACCTTTTTCTAGATTTTATGAGTAAGGGGGGTAGATAATGGAAAGGGAAGATATTAACACCCTTTCCATCTGTGGTTTTCCACGGGCTCTTAGGTACTTGCTCATTTTGAAAACTGCTTTTGTGTTTGTGTGTTTTGAGAAGTTTGTTTGCTTTATGATAACTCTTGTATCAGTCCTCAAGAGTGTGATAAAGCGTTTTTTTAAAACAGTTTTGAAAGTGTGGTGTGAAAAAGAATTAGTTTTGAGCAAGTACTTAATAGCCATCTACCTACTCGAAAAAGGAGTTATTTTCCTCCTTTCCTTTAGATAGTGCTATCCTACTATTAGTGAGTAGGAAGCCCTATCGTTGGATGTTGAGGGACTATCGAAGGGACGTTTATGGTCACTAAGGCAACTGAGCAAGAACTCTTAGTAAATGTCCTAAAGTTGTAAGATCACTTTTTTAACCGAGGCAACAGTCGAAAGGGTCATCGAGGGACTTGTGATCTCTTGAACTAAAGGACTGTCAATAAAAATTCTCACGTTTCGAGAATTATGGCCGTTTCAAAGGAAACCGAATTGGGAGATACCCTTTGGGTGAGCATGTGCAAGTATGCTTGATTCAGATATATTATCTTTGAATTAAGTTATGATATGTTCAATTAATCGTTATCTTTCCATACAATCCTATTAGCCATTCATCTAAGTAGTTTATAGTGCGGAAAAAAAATTGCAGAAAATAAAAACTCCTAAGCTATTACATGGCCTCGGGGCAATTACATAATCAGATGCGAAAATTTAAACATTAATTAAACTATTACAAACTGGGAAACAATTACATAATTAAAAAGTAAAACAAAAAATAATGAACGCACGAAGAATAAAGAAGCGTCTAAACCCTAAAAACACTCCTAAATTAAAAGAAAACTTTTTTTTGTGTTTTATTTATTAATGAAAATATCATAATAATACCCTATTTAATTAAATTTTTAAAAAAAGAAAAATATTAATTAGAATAAATCCTAATGAAACTAATATTTTTGTTATTTTATTAAAAAAGTATTTGATGTTTTAACCTAATTCTATCCATATTTGAATTTAAAGAAAAAAACATTTTAATAAATGAAATTAAAGTAATTTACAAAAAATTAAATTTTAATTTAAAAAAAAAAAACTAGATCTATTTTGATGTGATTGTTTTCCTGATTTTATAATTAAAATAAAAAAAAAGAATTTTAAAAAAGGTAAAATAATTAAACAAATTAAAATAAAGAAATTAAAAAGAAAGAAGAGAGAAAAGATATTGGGCCTGATGTGCATTAGTAATCTGAGGGTGCTGGTTGAATTTTGCTAAGCCCAGATCTGTGCAAGCTCAAAGCATGCGTGAGATCGAGTGGGTGGCGTGCTTTAGGGTGCATGACGGGGATGCATGCTAGAGGCTCTTGGATCTGGCTCTGTGGACGTTGGATAGTGCTGATTTGATGTTACATGGTGGGCGTGTTTTCCTTTGGTACATGGGATCTGCTAACAGTTTGTTAGAAAAATAAAACGCCTGACCTGGGTATCAAACCCAGGTCCTCCCCTTTACAACGCGTTGCTTTTACCATGTGTGCAAACCTGTTAATCATTTATTATACCACACACATAACACTAGATGCAAAACAAAAGCCAAAATATGTTTGAAACAAAAAAACGTGCGCTGGTTCCTACCAGCCAACTGGGTTGCGCCACGCCATCATCTTCTCCACCCATCCGTCGTGTTAGCTTTTATACTTTTACCTACGGACGTTTTCTATCACTATAGCACCTGTAATTTCTAAAATCTACAACACGCAATATAAATTAAGTTTAAGGCCATGGATCAACTGGGTTTGATCCCCTAAGCATGATTGTACTCATCTTTAAGCCCAATTTTGCTTGTACCTGAAAACCCTAAAAGAAAGACCTAAACCCTAGTAATGGCAGATCATCATATATTCATCAAAAATGGAAATTAACTATTCAAATACGTTCTAAACATTCATACAAACAAGAATGCATAATCAAAACATATTTATAATGCATGTATGGCCATAATCATTTTTAAAGAATGAGGTTCAAACCATGATAGTATGGGTTAATATTCTGGGAGCTTTGATGTTTGGAAACGGTGCAACTAGCTTTAGAATGCCTCCAGGAATTGATTGCAAGCTTCAGAATGCCTTGAGTCCTTCTGCAACTCCAAATTCGATTGCCAATTTTCTTTGAAATTTCAAGCTTGTGAACAGAGTCCTTTTTTGCAGCAGTTGTGTCTGCTTTAGGTCTGGAACGTTTATGCGTATATAGTATATCATATTAGGTTAACAAATATAGACTGAATCTTGTTGATTGGATGGAAAGGATTTGATATGCATCTTAGAATTTTATGTTTCTAAATTTGGCCAAAACTTGCTCTTTTCTCTCCAATCAGCCTTCAGATTAATTCATGACTTACTCTTCTGATTTTAGACTCATGATATGATCATCAAACAAATATTTAGGATTTAATTCATCATTTTACTATTTTATTTGATTTATTAATATTTAAATGAATGAAAATTAAAATAAATAAAAATAAATCTCATAAAAATAAAATAATGGATTTAAATGTCTTGAATAAGTCCATGGATATGTTTGAGATCCAAAACCCACGCCCATTAGTTCAAAAGATCCAATTTGCTCATATTGACTTTTGTGCATTTTTTCAAAAATTGGTCAACTTTAGCAATGCATATCTCTCACAATTTTAACCCTATGAGGGTGTTCCTCGACTTTTTAAATAGATTAGGATGTCCTATAAACAACCCTTTTGGTTTCATCTCAATTGGATTTTCCATGTTCATGTAAGGAGCTTTGACCCAAAAGGTGTTTTTGTTGACTTTTTGAAAAGACCTATAATGTCTGAGCTTGTATATTTTAACTGGGGCATTTCGTGAACTTGAGGACTAAAGAGAAGTTGTCGGTAATTGGATTCTCTTTAAAATGAGATTTAGTGGAAAAATTTCTGATAAAGCATGAGAAAGTTATGTCTGGTCAAAGTTTGGTTGACTTTTCCTATAGAAACCCTAATTTGCAATTTTTTTACTTTTCATGAGTTAGGAGCATTTCTTGAAGAATCATGATCAACCCTTGATCAAATGATGGATATCACTTCGAAATGTTGATGTTGATCAAAAATCTTGAAGTTTGACTGTATATAGGCCACAATTGACTTTTGACCTAATATAGTTGATTTCCAGGCATTTGAGCAGTTGACTGAGAAAACTTGTTATGCAAGGCATGGAATTAGTCATGGATAACCTTGAGGACATATTAGGACCATTTACAACATTTGAGACCATTTGGGTTCACACATGTTGATAAAAATTGAAAGCATAGTTAGAGGTTCATTGCCTTAGGAGGAGAATTTGCCTGGTCAATTCTTGGTCATCTATGGGCAAGTTGGGGATCTCAATGGGCATGTGTTGAGTAAAATGAGAGGGCAAATTTTTGGTTATAACATTGGCAAAAAGAAAATGAAACTTGTTGTTGAGAGGATTTGATTTTATCAATCTTCTAACGAGTTTTCAAATGCAAGTTTTAAGATGGTCATTCAACTAACCTCTAATTACTAATTAATTAACAATTGACTTTTTCTTTATGCCCCTTTATTTTGTGTTTTGATTTTATGCCTTTACTTTATGCACCATTTTATATTAGCATCTACGTTTCATTCTATTTTCATATATGCTCACTTGAGCATTTACTTTTATGTCATTTTTATGTTGCTCACTTGAGCTTCTCATTTATTTTTGGAGATACCTAATAATCAACTTGAACCATAAAAAATTTAAATGTTACTTGGACTATTTGGTTACTATCCTTAGCATTATGGAGTGATGGACTTCTTAGACTTAGGATTAGAGACCTTGACCTACCTTGAGACCTTGTAACTTTCATTGCTATTCTGTCTGAAGTTCTTGGGGTTTACCCCAAGACATTGAGTTGTTTGT
The DNA here is from genome assembly GCA_948472305.1 of Vicia faba. Taxonomy (NCBI): domain Eukaryota; kingdom Viridiplantae; phylum Streptophyta; class Magnoliopsida; order Fabales; family Fabaceae; genus Vicia; species Vicia faba. The sequence goes on from OX451739.1 coordinate 1,604,983,757, forward strand.
TTTCTTTGTGTGCAGGTTATTCTGATTATACGCTTTGCCTATGATTGGGAATTCATCTGTACACAATCGTTACTCTACCCAATTTTTGTGAAGACTTAATTTATTTGGAGTTTGATTCTCAAGAGGTTACATTGTCCTTGCTTGTTTGGTTTCAATCCAAAGAATGGGAATTCTACATTAACTCATTATGTCAAGTGTTGGCTTCTTGTTGGTTAGACGGTTATTTTCCCTATCTTTTACCTTTATGCTTTAGGATAGCCCCTTCATCTCCTCCCACCTTCTTTAATTTCAAAAATCTCCTCCCTCCTTTAAAAATTCTTCATGTTTTTAAACTTGAACCGCTTTCATAATAAACTTGGACTTAGGTCCATGCCCTTTTCAAAAATATTTTCTTAATCAAACTCTAAACAACTTAATAATACTTTGACAATTTTTTTGACAAGACTAAAAGTCAATCAATCTCATTCAAACCATTTTGCCATTTTTGCCATTTACTTTAAACTTTTCTCAAAAGATTAGACTCTTGTCAATCCTTGGAGTGATGCGAGCTACTATACTTCTACTATATATAGTGAAGTGAGATATTTTCGACTTCGATGTTGAGCAGGGCTTTGTTGATTTTAAAATCCAAGCCATATCCTCCATGTTGATATGGTGCAAATTCTTATTTCTCATAAGCGTGGGTAGTAAGTATGTTCTTCCACTCGGATAAGACGATGATGTCTCGTCTCTTAAAATTAACCAACACACTTGTGCTTTTTAAAAAATTTTAAAGGTGAACTACGAGTACCCTGATCCATTTTTGCATGGAAGGTGGTACATAGGCACTAAAGGTTCACAACCGTGGAGGGTGCAAAAATTATAAAAAATATATTCCTTTTCTCAACCTCATAATCTGTTTCTTTATATACAACACTTATAGCCAAAATACACAAATTTTCAAAGAGGTTCTTGCAAAGTACCGTAGATGTTTAGGGTTCTAATAGCTTCCTTTTACTTAACCAACCCCTGAACTTAGATTATCTCCCCCTCTCTTGGTTTATTCGCTCTTTTCACATTCCTTTGGAAACAATAAAGTGCAGTGGCGATTTTTATTTGATCTGTGCGAGTTAAGTCAATCCAATGGCTTAGTCTCAACATTTCTATCTCTAAAGTATCCTGGGTCTAGAAGCGGTCATTGATCTAAGAATCAAACATCTCGAATAATTTGGGGACTCTGCGCTAGTCATATATCACGTCAATAGTGAATGGGACACTAAACATCCCAAATTGATTCCATATTGGGACCATGTTCTAAAATTAGCTATGGAATTCACGGAGATCACCTCCAGTCATATCTAACGAGAATAAAATCAGATGGAAGACGCCTTGGCAACTCTATTAGCCATGTTCAAAGTAACTTGGCTAAACCATGAACCGCGCATTACAATCAGACATTTTGAAGATCCTGCACATTTCCTTTCTATTGATGAGGGACCGGATAACAAGCCTTGGTTCTATGATATCAAAAGGTACCTTGAAAAACAAGAATATCCAGAAAATTCCTCTATCATTGACAAACAAACTCTGCGGAAGCTAGCCTCAAAATTCTTTGAGTGGTGATGTGTTATACAAAAGAAATTATGATATGGTGCTACCTATGTGTATGGAGAAGCAGGAAGCAGATGCGCTTATGAGAGAAATCCGTGAAGGTACTTTTGGAACTCATACAAATGGGCATGTCGTGGCTAGAAAAATCCTGCGAGCAGGTTATTATTGATTAATGATGGAAGCCAACTGCTACCATTATACAAAGACATGTCACAAATGCCAAATCTACGCCGACAAAATGAATGTGCCACCAACTCCACTAAATGTTATGAGCTCTCCTTGGCAATTTTCGATGTGGGGAATTGATATGATAGACATGATCGAACCGAAAGCATCTAATGGACACCGATTCATACTGGTTTCCATTGATTACTTCACCAAATGGGTAGAAGCTGCATCCTACGCGAATGTGACAAGTCAAGTGGTTACTCTATTCATCAAGCAAAATCTCATATGCATATATGAGGTTCCAAGCAGAATCATTATGGAAAACGAGTCTAATCTGAACAACAACATGGTGAAGGAGTTATGTGATAATTTCAATATCGAGCATCATAATTCCTCAACATATCGACCCTAGATGAACGGGGCCGTTGAAGCTGCCAATAAGAATATCAAGAAAATCATTCAGAAAATGGTGAAGACATACAAAGATTGGCATGAAATGCTTCCCTTTTCTCTACATGGCTATCATACTTCTGTGTGCACATTAACATGTGCAAACCCTTTCTCTCTAGTATACAGCATGGAGGCAGTACTCCCAGTTGAAATAAAAATTCCATCATTTTAAGTTATAATGGAAACAAAGCTTGAAAAAGCATAGTGGGTTCATACGCGACTTGATTAACTCAACCTCATTAAAGAGAAACACTTGACAAGTTTGTGACACGACCAGTTACATCAGAAGTGGATGAAGAAATCCTTCGACAAGAAAGTCCGCCCTCGAGTGTTCAAAGAAGGGGATTTGGTACTAAAAAAGATTCTTCTACCTCACCTCGATTCACGTGGTAAATGGACACCCAACTATGAAGGTCCATATGTGGTAAAAACAACATTCTTCGATGATGGTCTCATCCTCACAACAATGGATGGGGAAGAACTACCACATCCAGAAAATTCATACGCAATAAAAAAATACTATGTATAAGAAAGCTTCCTAAGTTCGAACCTTAAACAGATGAATTAGGCAAAAACGAGCGTCCTGGTGGATTGAAAACCCTAAAGGACGATCCAGGCAAAAATTAGGGACACACATAAAAATATTATCCCGATGGATTGAAAACCCAAAAGGGAAATCCAGGAAAAAATTAGGGATCTTATTCACAAAAATAAAGAACAAAAAGACTACGATCTAAGAATTGCAACTTCAAACCACAAAGGAAGAGATGGATCCAAATCATTTTACTCAAAAGAGAAGAAGATTGGTGCTATCAAAAGGATATTGGGGAAACAACAATAGCAATTATCATTTTCATTGCCATTTACAGTTTTAAAACTTTCCTTAATTACTTCTTTCAAGGAATTGCATCTTGTACTCTGGCCTATTTATAGGTATATCAATAAAACATTAATTTTTTTTAAATCTTTCAAATTGCATTTTTCTTTTCATACTTGTTTGCAAAATACTACGTTATTTCTTGTGAATATTGCGTTGAAGTCATTTTGGGGATTTGAAAAATAAAAGCATTTGATAAAACATCAAAAAGCATTTTGGTTAGAAAAACATTGAAAGAAAATCCATGCATGCGTCCACGTCCACGCCTATTTCCACACCCACGCCTATGTCCATGACTATGTCTACGTCCACACCAACATTCATGTCTACGTCCACACCCACGTCTGCGCCTACTACACAAATATCAAGATCCTACAGACACTCTTCATTATGTTCAAATCAATTCAAAAATACCTAACGATGCAATAACACAATATCGGGGAGTTGGTAATACAAAACCAATGGTTTAAAAGGAGAAAATATCAAAAAAACATTTTTACATTTTTGGGGCATGTACACACATTTTGTACATATGTAAATATTTGGGGCATACACACACTCAGTGCTTACACACTCTGGGTTCCATATTAATCTAGGACATTATACACATACATCACACATGGCATTTTTTTCCAAACATACTTTGGGCGAAACCAATATATTTGGTCCCTCCATCAGATCATTACCTTGGTTGAGAACAGACACAACCGATAAAAATCTGATCTCATCTTTAATCTAGTTATCTAAGATTTGATCATCAAAAACAGTTTTTTATCTGTGATATAACCCATTGCATCTGTCTCCATGCAGTGATGTGTTATCAAGATTTTTCAATCATCTACCCCCTAGGTTATGGTAGATGTGCAAATTGCCAGATTCATATTATTCATTCCCTAGGTTGCAATGAATAGATGAATTCATACTCAGATTGTTTACTCCATAGGTTGTAGTAAACATGACAAAGTCGGCAATATAACTTATTCCGTTAGTCTCCATGCAACAATGTTGTTATCAAGTTTTTTTAATTATTTATCCCATAGGTTATGATAAATATGCTAATTTTGAGGGTTATATTATTCATCCCCTAGGTTGTGATGAATAACGTAAGTCCATCCCTGTTGTCTTTTATCCCCTAGGTTATGAGAAATACACAGGTTTCTCCTCGTACTATTTATTCCCTAGGTTGTAGTAAACATGATGAAATTTGCAATATAACTCATTGTGTCAGTCTCCATGCAGCGATGTGTTATCAAGCATTTTCAATCATCTACCCCCTAGGTTGCGGTAGGTGAGAGAATTACTTTTCAAATGTCTAAGTTAAATCAAAACTTTGGTTCAAGACATCGGTAAGATGATACATCATCATTTGTGCCTACTCCTCATACACACGGGAATGCTGTACAGCGTATCCTTATAATCTTTCGGACAAATTTTGGGGTCTTCAAATATTTAATAAACTTTCAATCAGAACGTGTGAGACCTGTATATTTTCACATTATTAAATCGAAAATTAACTAAATAGGGGCAGCTGTCATACCCCAAATGTTCCCTATTAATTTTAATGGTCGTATTATTTCAATGTTACTATGTTTCTCAATCTTTAATCATATCGTTCAATTTGTTTATTCTGAATATTATTTTTATGGGGGTTTAAATTCATGAAAGAGTGGTGTATTGTTCCAAAATGGACCATCAAAATTTGATGGCCCATTAGGTTATTTTTTAAAAAAGTCCATTTCAATTGATTAAAAGGGGGGAGGTGCATACTTCAGAACTCATTACTCAGGTGGGCCATCAAAGTATGATGGCCCATTAAAGTTTTGTCACCAGTTGAAATAATAAAGGGAGGTGTGTTTTTTTTGCTAAGTCCAACGGCCCATATCGTTTTTGAAGGCCCATAGTGTTTTAATTTTTCTAGTCAATTCAATTAAAATCAGAATGTTGACCGAGGTCAACCCTTTTTAAAAAAAAATCATCAGATTAGTATTTTATCAATATTTTTATTATCATAATTATTATAATTTATTATTATTTAAATTATGTCAATTTTATTATTTGGAAAAAACAATCACATGGTCTGTTTCAAAGCCCTCAGTCGCATGGCCCAATCCAAAAAGAAATGCACATTGTTTAAATCATCAGGAAAAAAACGCATGCTTTACACGAAAAAACACTTATTGTACGAATCCTAAATAAGTAACACACATTTCAATCCCAAAAAACAAACAGGCACTGTTCATATTAATTGAAAAAATAATGCATGTTTTAATGTGAAAACAATTACTGTTCAGATTAAAATCAAAACAGATCTTTGCATTGAATCAAAACGAACTTTATATGAACAGAATCGAATACTAAATGAAATCTAATTGAAAATTTACAAATAGAATAATAAAAAATCAATTACAATATGAAATCAATCAAAACAAATCCTTAATTTCCCTAATTCTCTAATCAATCAAGAGAGTAACGATCAATTATAAAATATTTCCCAATACATCAAAAGTCTAACACTATAAACCCTAATAAATCAAAAACAGAAAAGGAGAAAATTTAGAGAGGAAAATTTTACAAAGAGAAATTTTTTACAAAAAAAGAAGAACAGAGAGGGCCTGTTTCCGTCACCACCGCCGCAAATTCTCCGCTCTAGCTTAAAAATCAACATCAGAAACCATAGCTCTACTTGAAGTGTCGTCGCTACGTCATCACCACCGCCGATGTACCTAGAAAACATAGAGAAGAGGGATTAGCAAATCAGAGAGATCGGAAGGAAGCTACAAGATTCACGCACAACGGAGGTAACGACTTAGATTTGTTTTTCTTATTTTCTGTTTTGATTCATGATTTGGGTCTTGGATTAGGGTTCGATTTAGGGATAAGGGTGATCGCCGCCGATTAGGGTTCATGGAGTAGCGGCGCTGATCTAGGGTTTTTTTGGGTGTTTCTGTTATGGTGAGAAGAGAGAAGAAGAAAAATACGAGAGAGAATGAGTGAAGAGAGAGAGAGAGAGAGAGAGAGAGAGAGGGGGAGAGAGAGAGAGAGAGAGAGAGAGAGAGAGAGAGAGAGAGAGATAGAGAGAATGAATCGAAAATTGAGTGAAAACAGAAAATATAACTTTGTTGAGATCTTATGCATGCCATCCTATGTTCATTATTGTGCTCACTTCAAATCATCATTATATGACCACCATCTAATAACCTAAAATGCACGCCCACCGCATTATAATGCCTCTGCCCGCATGGAGTACAAACGGACTCCCAAACCCTTTGGGCCAGGCCCATTCTCTAATATCAACCCTTACTTTTTTATTTTTGATATCACGTTGGAAAATACACCCCTCCCAGCCTTATGGGCCAAGTCCAATATCTGGACATGGGCCCCTACTCCCTGCACACCCCAGATTTACTACATAGTTCTAAAACATACTCCACTGCGTTGGCCCTGAATTCAACATCTGAATTCAGGGCCCTGCTATATATACCCCCTTATTTTTACTAGCCTAACTTTATTTGCACCCTGTGCATTTTTTATTTAATTCATTTTATAATTTTATTTTAATTTTTTATATTTTATAATTTTATAATCATAATATTATATTAATTATTTTTATAAATAAACTAATATATTTCTAAACTCTTCCAATATTTATTTATTTACTTGCATTAAAATATTTTTTAGCATGCATTAATAAGATATGGTTAAAATTAATACCTTAAAAATATTCAACCAACAATAAACTTCTTTTCATAATTAATTAATTCAACAATCAGTTTTCAAAAAGGATTACGGATATATTTTAATTAACTATGCAGTTCGTCCAACTACTCCGCTATTCACACACTTAAACTAAGTGCACAAGAAATTCAAATATCTTAGTAATCCATAAAAAACACCAACCAACTGCGAACTACAAATTGGGTATTTGATTCCTCATAAGAGGATACGTAGGCATACAACTAAAGTCGTGGCGAGTTCCCCTAATAAAAATTAAAACCCTATTTCTTAAAGATCGTGCTTCTAACCCTAGTATCCTTGTGAACAAGGTAGATGAGGGGTGCCTAACACCTTCCCTTCGTCTAAAACCGAGTCAACAACTTAGAATATCTATCCATGTTAGGGTTATCCTTTATATTCCCTTCCTTAGTGGTGTACCCCAATTTTTGCCCCTAAGATCCCTTCATCATACCATGTGGATCCATCACAACAAGATTACATTAGGATTCTTGGTTCCCCTCCCTATATTTATCCTTGCTCTATGAGGAATCACCAAGCACCATGACTTGTTTTCTTTTGTGATCATGAATATTTTTATCTTGATTTCTTATTTTAATTAATAAAATGCAGTGTTGGTTTGTCTTGCTTGTTACTCATGTAGGTAAAGGCAATAAGATTCAGCAAGTTGCTCCATGGGTTCATGAGTTTATTTCCATGCCCTAGTCAATAAAGCTTGAGAAGTTCAAACCTCACCATTGGATTTGTTTTGGAAGGAATGACATGGCAAGGTTGTTTTGGTTCACCACATTTCAAGGTTATCAAATTTAGTTCAAAAGCACAAGGGATTGATTGGAGAATTTTTCATGCTTGGACAAGGCTTTGATACCATTGGTCACAAATGCATATTTCTCTCAATTCTCAAGATAAGCAAGTGGTTGTTGTTTCTATGAGTTTTCATTATCATCCTCAACAACTTATATTTATAAATCATTTGTGTTGGTACAACAAGTTTGTTCAAAATTGTCAAAGTTCCTCAAGGCATTTTTCTTGATCTATGAGCTAGGGTTTTGAACTTTAAAGAAGCATATCATGCTCATATTTTGGTATTTTTGAGTGATTCCAAAGAAATCCTTCTCTTAAAAAGGTTACCAACAAATAACTTCAAAAGTTCCAAGGAGTTTTCATGTGAAAGAAACTTGATGAAGAAGAAAGATGACAAGTCCTCCAAATGAATCCCCTATTTTCCATGTGTGACTTCAAATGATCATAACTTGGTCAATTTTTATCATCTTGAGCCCATTCCTTTTCCAAAATGATCTTGAGGATGTGAACTTTATGCTTTCTTTTATGGATGGACGTTTCCTTAAGGATACAAAATATTATAGGCCATTTCATGATTTTTTGCCAACTTCAACAATTCATAACGCTCTCAATTTTTGGAGATTTTGAATGGTTCAAGTCACAAAATGTCATTCAAGAGGTCTATTTCATGTCATCGTTTTTGGTCAAGAGCAAAATCCAAGTGGAAGGCCATGTTTGGATGCAAGACATTATAGGTCACTTTTGAAGAAAAACTTGAAATATTTCTAAGTATGGAAAGTCAACATTTTTTCCAACTTTGACTCGTTACAACTTTCAGCTCAAGCATCCATTTGATCCCATTCTTCTTCCATTGCAAAGCTTGTAACCTCATCTTTCTAAAGCATCAAGAATCATGCCCTAAGACCCCTTGAGCCGAGAATGGCATTGGTCAGAAGATGGAAATTTGAAACAGAATTTTTCACCAAGGTAGAAGTTTGAAATACTTGATTTAGCTTATAAATACTTTGTTTCTGCACATTTTTGCTTCTGAACATGTTTAGTGAACTTCCAGAAGTGATTAGCATAGCAAAACACGCGTTTTGGATGAGTTTTGATCAAATTAAAAGTCACACTTTTCTTGTTTGCAACTTCACACGATTTCCCTCCAAACTTCATCATTTCACATGCTTGGACATTCCATTTGATTCCCTATAAATATAGGGTCACCCCTCATTCATTTCCTCAAGCTTGGATAGCCAGAATCACCCTGCCAAACTTGTTCCATAACTCAAAATTCAGAAACTTCGAAATCCATTCTCAAGCCTTTTTCAATCCAATTTTTCCATCAATTCACCTTCCTTGATCTTCCCTGAAGCTAACCATATAATTACATTCAAGAATCGTGCCCTATATTGCTCCATAGGATTCCAGTTTCAGAGCTCTGCAACTCAACTTCAATAGGTAGATTCCTTCATCAATTCTTCAAAACTTTGATATCATTGTGATTCTCTCATTGCCCTGGTTCTGGTCGCAACACTTGCTTTTTACTGGAAACACATTTTGACCATGAAATTTCAAATCCCTTTTCAAAACTTTCCTTCCAAATTGCTTGAGCTACAGTTTATATAAATTTGTCGCGAAGGTGTGGTTGTCTTCGTCTTGAAGAGACGAATCGAATGGAATAGGTATGAGCTTCTGATTTTACAGTTTGAGAGACCTACAATTTACATTGGCTGGAGGTTGAAGATTACCAACGTGTCATCTTCCAACCAATGATGACACGCCACTTGTATTTTTTGAAATCTGATTTAATTAATGATCCTATGCATTATTCACTAAAGTCCATAACATGCACAGCGCGCCAGGTCCACTTGATCTGTTTACTAACACGTTTTGACATTGATCAAATGGCCCATATTTTTTTGGTTTTTATTTTCTTTTCTGATTTTTATATTTAATTGTTTTAAATTTCAAAAAATCATAAATTCATTTTAAGTCCAAAAAAACTGAAAAAATTATGAAAAATATTTTTGATTATTCTCTTTCTGATTTTTATTTTTTCTCAATTTTATTTTGTGGTTTGGTATTTTTTTTATAAATTTTCATGTTATTTGATTTGTTTTAAATGTTTAAAAATACTTTTATGCATTTTTAAATTCTAAAAAAATTATGGAATGATCTAATGATATTGTGACAAATATTGGTGACCTCACTTATTTTTTATTTCTGAATTTGGTATTTTTTTACCATTTTTAGTTTATTTTACTCATTTATTTTAATTTTAAAAATAGTTTCTGACTTTAAAAAATTACCAAAAAAATTATAAAATTATTTGAGTCCTTTACTGAATTTTCTATGGTCTTACTTTTTATTTTTTTGATTAATTTTAACATAGTTGATATTTTTCTCTTTTATTTCTATTTTAAAACTTTTTTTAAACCTTTTTTTGTATATATTATATGTAATATTATTTTGTGACTATTTTCTGGCTGATCTTGGGTTAAATTTTTTATCATGAACTTCATTAACATCATTGCATCCATGGTGTTGAGTCTAACTCCACAAAAATGGATGAATGATTTTAATAATAGTTTGATTAAATTTAATTCAAAAGTGGTTTGTATATTCTCTCCCACCCCTCTTCATCTCATCCCTTTTCTTATTGCACTAAGTATTATTGGAGCATGATCTCTATATCATGTCTCAAAACAAATAATGCATAGATTGCTATTGACCGGTCTCAAAATAGGTGTGACTTCTATATAAGTCCACTTACGATTGCTTAACATAGCGCGAAATTTTGTCCTGATTCGAATAAATAATCATTCATGGGCCAAACTTATGTTCACAAGCCCAAGTATGTTAATTTGATCTCTTTGATCCAATAACCTTGGGATTCATTGTGTTGAGGCTTTGGTTCTACCAATCCTCTAATGAATTTACAACACTTTTGGTCAACGCAGATCACTTAAACATCGTTGATCATTAAATGGTACTCATGAGGATTCCAAATGGATGATATACTTGACAAAAAGAAAATGCAACTTGTTGTGTAGAGGCTTTGGTTCTACCAATCCTCTAATGAGTTCCAAATGCAAGTTTCAAGATGATCATCCAACTAACCACTAATCACTAATAATTGACTTTATCCTTTATTTTTATTATATGCCCCTTTTATTTTTATGCACTATTTACTTTTAGCATTTACATTTCATATGATTTTCATTTTTGCTCATTTGAGTATTTACTTTCTTGTCATTTTTATTTTTGCTCACTTGAGCTTTACTTTTATTTTTCAAAATACCTAATAATCAATATAAACCCTAAAAATCTTTAATGATACTTGGACTATTTGGTGACTATCCTTGGCATTATGGAGCATTGGACTTTTTGGACTTAGGATTAGAAACCTTGGCCTATGATTGGAGACCTTGTGACCTTATCTGATTATTTTGTTTGGAGCTCTTGAGATTTACCTCAAGGCATTGGGTTGTTTGTTTATTTTATGTGAAGGTTATTGTGATTACACTCTTTGTTTGTAATCTGGAATTCACCCGTATACAATTGTTACTCTGCCCAATTTTTGTGAAAACTTAATACACTTGAAGTTTGGTTCTCTCAAGAGGTCTAGTATCTTTGCTTGCTTGGTTTCAATCCAAAGAATGGGAATTCTATATTGACTCATAATGTCAAGTATTGGCTTCTTGTTGGTTAGATGTTTCTTATCTCTATCTTTTACCTTATTCTTTAGGATAGTCTCTTCTTCTTCTCCCATCTTCTTTAATTTCAAAAATCTTCTCTCTCCTTTAAAAAAAAACTCTTCTTGTTTTTTTAACATGAACCACTTTCATAATAAACTTGGACTTAGGTCCATGCATTTTCAAAACATTTTCATAAATAAACTTCAATAAACTTAATAATACTTTGACATTTTTTTTTGTGAGCAGACTAAAAGTCAATCAATCTCATTTCAAACCATTTTGCCACTTTGGATTTTATCTTTAAACTTTTCTAAAAAAGATTGGACTCTTGTCAATCCTTGTAGTGATACAAACAACTATACTTTTACAATATATAGTGAAGAGAGATATTTTCCACTTGGGTGTTGAGTGAGGCATTGTTGATTTTAAAATCCAAGCCATATCCTCCACTTTGAGATGATGAAAGTTCTCCTTTCACATAATTGTGGGTAGTAAGTATGTTTTCCACACGGACAATGACAATGATGTCTTATCTCATAAAATTAACGAACACACTTGTGTTTTAAACTTTTTAAAAGAGGAACTACGTGTACCCTGATCCCCTATTACACAGAAGGTGGTCGTAGGCACTAAAGGTTCGCAACCGTGGCGAGTGCAAAAACCATAAAAATATACTTCTTTTCTCACCTCCACCATCCATTTTTATACAACATTTTTATAGCCAAAATATACAGATTTTAGAAAGAGGTTCCTGCGGAGTACCGTAGATGTTTAGGGTGCGAATACCTCCCCTTTTCATAACCAACCCCCTTACCTTGAACTTTTCCCCCCTCTTTTGGGTTATTCGCTCTTTTTCCATTCGTTTGGAAACAATAAAGTGCGGTGGCGATTTTATTTTGATTTGTACAAGTCTAGTCAATCCCATGGATTAGTCTTAAACATTTCTACCGCTACATAAAAAACGGCGACTTCACTGGAGAAAGATTGACCTCTTGCTGGTCCATTCCTAAGTGGGTTGAGCCTATCTTTGTTTATATCTGTATATGTGCTATTTTTGTTTATGTGTTATATGTTATATATATGTTTATCTAGATTTTCCTGGTTTTCAGGGTGCTTGGTGATTACTTATAAGTCCTATATCCGGACTTGGGATAACTTTAAGATAGGACGGGCGGTATAGTCATGTTAACTTTGAGGGAGTAATCTCAAAAAGGAGGCATGAGATCTCCCACTCAGTGGAGGCCCCTTTGACTGTAGTGTCGTTTACCAAGTAATCGGGAAGACGTACTGCTTTCGACCTGGGAGCCTGCTGAAGCTGAGGACCGTATAATACCAAACCCATCTTAGCCTTTAAGGTGTAGTGCGGAAGCTATGATGGAGTAATCCGAAAATAGTTGTCACGCGATACTACACTGGGATGAGTTTTTCATTAGAATATTACTAATTACCGAGTTAATCGGGAAGTTGATAATATTCGAAGGAAGGATGTAGACTCTGGGAACCTTTAGAACCTTGTTCGGCAGGTGATAACTTTTAGACCAATACCTTATGGGTAGTACCTTCGACCTCATGCTCGTGAAGTTGAACCTATGAACCTTATATGTGTGATCTTGTGTGTGATTGTTGCATCATGCATCCATGCACTCATAAGCATATTTTGAAGAGATCTAATTTCAAGGGATTTAAAAGTTGACCATTTGTGAATATCTCAGGTACTTTTTAACCATGGATTCTGGAAAGAGAAAGACCGGGAAGTACAGTTTCAAGGATCCCAAGATAGATGAGTTGATCAGTCTAATCCCCGAGATCGAGTGTTATGCAGACTTTAAGAAGAAGTATGGATCCATCATTCCTCTCATGAGGCTGAATATGAAGGAGGGTATTCTCTCGACCTTGGTCTAGTCCTTTTACTGGTTTGGAGGGTGAGCCAAAACCACATGAGATTTCTGCTTTGATTCATCTGGGGAAGTCTGAGGTGGAAGCCCATATGACTACCAAAGGAAGGATTAGGGGATTACCAACTTAGTTATTATTGGAGAAAGCTCACTACTTTGCCAGGATGAAGAGTACAGTCGCTTTTGAGGCCATCTTTGCTCTACTTGCTTACGGGTTGTTCTTATTTCCTAATATGGACAAGTTTGTTGACATTAATGCTATCAAGATCTTCATGATTGGAAACCCAGTTCCTACCTTGTTGGGTGATGCTTATTACTCTATTCATCTTTGAAATTCTTACCATGGGGGGATGATTATCTATTGCACGCCCTTGTTGTACCGATGGTTTATCTCTCATATGCCTCAGTCTGATGCTTTTTGGGATGTCAAGAAGGAACCCCGTTGGGCTCCTAAGATCATGGCACTTACTCACTCGGATATTGATTGATATCTTCGAGCTTACCAGGATATAGATATTATTGACAGTTGTGGTAGTTTCCCCAATGTACCTCTTCTTGGTACATAGGGAGGAATTAACTATAACCTTGTTCTTGCACGACGACAGCTCGGTTATCCGATGAGGGATAAACCAAATAGTATTCATTTGAGTAGTTTCTTTATGAAGGAGGGAGAAGACCATAGGGAAGCTAGGGAGCATATTGTGAAATCCTGGCATCACATTCATAAGAAGAGTAGGAAGGATTTGGAACCTAGGGGTGCTGTTTCTTTGGAGCCATATCTTCAGTGGGTCCAAACGAGAGCTATTCAGTTGAAGATGTCGTATTCCTATGAAACACCTATGCCTGATCTGTTTGTAAAGACCACTCATCCCTTATTAGATGATATAGAAGAGCTGCAACTTGCTTTGGTTAGGATGCAACAGGAAAAGGATGCTTGGAAGAACAAGTGCCAAACTTTAGAGACTTGAAGGAGAAAGACGACTTGATTGAGATCCTTGAGAGTTGAGAGGTAGAGACTATGGAGAGGCGAGGGGATTTATTTTCTCCTAAGCCTCAATCAGATGTTGATTACTCACTCCTTGATTCAGGTGATTGGAAGGAGATTGTCACCAGATATGCGGAAGAAAACCAAAGGTTGAAAGCTTAGATTTCCAGGATCACATGGAAGCACCAACGTATAGAGTGATCTCCATCAGTTTTACTTATTAGGGTTTTAGATTTTATTTTCATCTTGTACTTGTGATCATTGATACTTGTAATCCAATTTGGAGTTGTTATAATGAAATTTTCAGTATTTTCAAATGTGTTATTACTTTGATATTTGTAATATGTCCATAAATTTTAAATCCTTTGAAATATTAAACAATAATATAAAAAATCATGTGCATTGCATATCATGCATCATATTGAACATATTTATTGCATTTGTTATGCATATCCAAGTGTCTTACCAAGCTTCTTTACTTCGTTCAACAAGCTGACTCACCACTACAATACTCGGGCTAATTTTAGAAAGAAGATGGACAACTTAGAACAAGTGAATCGCGAGCTGTGCGAAGAGGTTTCTGCTTTGAAGGCCGGCATGGACAATCTTACTACTCTGATGGAATCTCTGGTGGCTGCTCAGAATCAGCCACCGAGTGTCCAACCTCTACCAACAAGGGCAACTACTGAAGCTCCGACTATTCCCGTATCTGCTACTCCAACTGTTGTTCAAAACCGCATGTCTCAAGGTTATCCATGGGGAATGCCAGAGAATTTTGCACCTGAAGGTTTCAATCTTGGTCCTCAAGATACTCCAATTGTTCAAACTATTGTTACTCCAACACCTCATATGGTGCATGCTGCTCCTGCTGCACCTCCTTCGGTGAATATGGTTATGTTTCTTAACAATGATGTGTGTCGTCTTTTCCCTCCACCGAGTGAAGACTTGGATCTTTATGACAGAATGGATGATTTTCAAGAGCAGTTTGACAAGATTCAGAGAGAGATGAAAGCCCTTAGTGGAAAAGAGCTATTTGGGCAGAATGTGAATGAGTTATGCTTAGTCCCGAATGAGTTATGCTTAGTCCCGAATGTCTACCCAGAGTTTGATAAGTATAAGGGTAACACTTGCTCTCGTGCTCATATGGTGATGTATGTAAGTAGAATGTCTACCCATACTGATGATCAGCGTCTGCTGATTCACTTTTTTCAGGATAGTTTGATCGGTGCTACGTTGAAGTGGTATATGAGTTTGGACAACGTCAATATCCACACTTTCAATGACTTGGGAGAAGCATTTATCAGACAATACAAGTATAACATGGACATGGAGCCTGAACGTGATCAACTCAAGGCCATGGTTCAGAAAGACGGGGAATTGTTCAAAGAGTATGCACATAGATGGCATGAGGTAGCCGCTCAAGTAATTCCTCCCATGGAAGAGAAGGAGATGACTAAGATTTTCTTGAAATCTCTGGGTGCTTTCTACTATGAAAGGATGGTAGCAAGTACGCCAAGTGATTTTATAGAAATGGTAGGAATCGGTATCCGCTTAGAAGAGGCTGTAAGAGAGGGCCATTTAACGAGAAGTGAAGGATCTGGAGGTGTGAAGAAGTCATCTTATGGGTTTACCAAGAAGAAGGAAGGGGATGAAAATGTTGTTATGCAAGAGAGGAGGGTTAATACTCCTAGAAGGAATTATCAACGTCATCAGCAAGTCGCCTCAGTTACTCCAGTTGTGGGTGCAGCTCCAACTACCGTTGCTTATCAGAGATAGTCCCAGTAGGGGAATCAAGGGTATAATCAGAGAAGGGAGAGTTATGACCCTATTCCTATGAGCTATACAGAGTTACTACCGACATTGATTCATA
This sequence comes from Vicia faba, assembly GCA_948472305.1. Taxonomy (NCBI): domain Eukaryota; kingdom Viridiplantae; phylum Streptophyta; class Magnoliopsida; order Fabales; family Fabaceae; genus Vicia; species Vicia faba. The sequence goes on from OX451739.1 coordinate 1,604,999,808, forward strand.
AGAAGTTAGTTCATACCGACCACCTCTCGTTGTGCCATCACCATTGCCTTGGTATTACAAGGCAGACCAAACATGTGCTTTTCATCAGGGAGCCCCAGGGCATAATGTTAAGAATTCTTATCATTTGAAGACTGAGGTGTAGAAATTGGTGAAGTCTGGTATTCTATCTTTCAAGGATGTGGTCCCTAATGTGAAATACAATCCTCTAACAAAGCATGGAGGAGTAAATGTTGTGAATATGGTGGCCAGTTGTCCAGGCGACCTCTAGATTTTTTATATCGATCTGGTTAGAGGAGATTTGGTGAAAATGCATACAGACCACTGAATTTAGCTACTACACACATGACCATTCCGGTTGTGCTATTTGCAGTACAAACATACAGGGTTGCGATAAGATAAAGGATGATTTACAAGAGATGATGGATGAGGGCCTCATCCACATAATCAGGCCTAGGGCAGAGTATGAAGAGGAGGTGAATATGGTTTCTGGATGTCTTGGAGAATTCAGAATTTTTGATGTAGAGTATATGAATGAGGACCTTATGCAATTGCATGCTACTTTCTGCCATATGGTCGGTCAGGTAGAACACTGTTAGAACATAGTTTGATTCTACAACCCTTGAGTAAAGTTTTGATGATAACAAAATACAAAGGATAAAATTATTTCTAAGGTATATACAAAGAATAATTATGCTCCTGAAAATTATGCTATGTATATGCAGAACCTCTGATAGAATCAGCATCAGAATAGAAGCAGCATCAGAAGATCAGCAATCTATGTTACACGCTGAAACATTGGAGTCTGATGACCAGAATCTGCGCCTAATCAAATACACTCTGACTCTGATCAAAGACATCTTTTCCAAGTCATCTACACTCTGAAGCGTTATCAGCAGATACAACAAAGAAGATTCTGAAGCGTTACTAGGCATTCAAGACTAAATTAAATGCTAACGGCTTTCTTCAGACAAAGATCTTCTACAAAAGGAAAGTGCATTATTATCATTAAACCTGCTTTATGGACAACGTATCCTTGCTTGCCTATATAAACAGGACTGCTTGTGAAAAGAAGCACGCACGTACGCACTCAATTTGCTAAGCTATTTCAAACCATGCTCATTCAAAGCTTTAGCAAAGTCATTTTATTCCAATCTTAGTTTGTGTAATTATCACAGTTGTGATATATAGTTTTGTAAGAAAACAACATACACACTAGTTCAATTCATTTGTAAAATATTTCCTTGAGATAAACCGGTATGTGGTTGTACTCAAGAAGACTTTAACAGTTGTTAAAGCAGCTATTGTAATCCTTTGAAAATAGTGGATTAAGACCTCGTTGGAGAGAGGCGAAATCACCTTGACGGGTGGACTGGAGTAGTTTTAGATCAAACGAACCAGGATAAAAATACTGTGTTGTCAAGTCATTTTGTTTTAAGTTCTACAATTCAACCCCCCCTTCTTGTGTTTTTTCACATCTTCAATTGGCATCAGAGCTCCTGGTTCTGAGCTTTAACACTTAACCGTGTCAGTACAAGATCCAGTGTCAGAAAAACACAATGGCAGGACCAAGTCAAAACATCAGCAATGACAACAATGAAGAAAGGGACAGATTCAGTTGCAAACCTCCAGTCTTTGATGGAGAAAACTTTGACTACTGGAAAGACAGAATTGAGAGTTTCTTTCTGGCCCATGATGCTGATCTGTGGGACATGGTGATTGATGGATACACGCACCCAGTGGATGGACGTGGTCAGAAGATTGACAGGAAAATGATGTCTAATCAGCAAAAGCGTGAGTTCAGAAATCATCACAAGGCCAGAACAATTCTTCTCAACGCTATCTCATATTCAAAGTATGAGAAAATATCAAACAGAGAAACTGCTAAGAATATGTTTGATTCTCTGAGAATGACATATGAAGGCAACATTCAAGTCAAAGAAACAAAAGCCCTTGCGCTCATTCAGAAGTATGAGGCATTCAAGATGGAAGACAGTGAATCCATAGAAGCTATGTTTTCAAGATTTCAAATTCTTGTTGCTGGTCTAAAAGTTCTTGAAAAAGGATATTCCACTGCTGATCATGTCAAGAAGATCATCAGAAGCTTGGCAAAACAATGGAGGCCAATGGTCACAACGCTTAAACTAGCCAAGGATCTCAACAAAATCTCTCTGGAGGAACTTATCAGCTCCCTCAGAAGTCACGAGATTGAGCTAGAAGCAGATGAACCTCAAAAGCAAGGTAAGCCATTAGCTTTAAAACCTAACAGAAAATCTGACTCCAAAGTTTTGCAGGCTGTGGAAGAAACCTCTGATGGATCCTCATCAGAAGAAGATGAATTGTATCTTCTCTCCAGAAGGGTGAACCAACTGTGGAAGCAGAGGCAAAGGAAGTTCAGGAATCCCAGAAGACCAAAAAATCAGAACGAGTCTTCCTCTAGATACAAAAGGTCAGAATCCTCCTCTGGAAACAAAAGATCTGAAGGCTCCTCAGGATACAAAAAGCCAAACTATAAAGACATCATCTTCTATGAGTGTAACGAGCAAGGGAACTACAAAAGTGATTGCCCAAAGCTTCAGAAGGAGAAGCCCAAAAAGAAGTTTGGCAAAGAAAAGAAGAAGAGTCTCATGGCTGCATGGGATGATTCTGATACATCTAAAGCTGACTCAGAATCAGATGATGAAAAAGCAAACATAGCTCTCATGGAAAACGTATCTGAAGACAGTGAAGCTTCTGAGTCAGACTCTGAATCAGACACAGAAGAGGTATTCCCTGACTTTACTATTAATTTTACCAAGGCTGAATTAGCAGAAAGCCTTAATGAAATTCTGGAAAGGTATCAGCAGATCAGAGTCAAATTCAGAAACCTGAAAAGGAATCTTGCTTCTGACTCTGATAAGACCGAGAGTCTCAAATTGGAGAATTCTGAGTTAAAAGATAAAATTTCAAAATTAGAAAATCAAATGCATAACTCTCAAAAGGAAACAATCCCTGAAACTCCCAGCAATGCTGATGAGATCATCAAAGAGTATGATCACAGCTTTCAGAAGTTTCTAGCTAAAAACATAAACAGGAGCAAAATGGCTTCAATGATCTATGGGGTTAGCAGAAATTGGAGAAAAGGGATAGGATATCGAGGTAAGGTTCCTACACCAAAAAATGCCATGGATTTAGTTATCAAGCGTACTCCACTTGACTCACACTTTACATATGGGCACATACATGACATAAAATATACAAGTAGTGATTACTCTGTCAAACCAAAATTCAACCAGAGTTTTGGTAGAACTAACAAATCAGGACCCAAGAAAATATGGGTACCTAAGGATAAAATAATACATGTGGCAGATATCTTTAGCAGCAAAGAAAAAACATCAATCATGGTACCTGGACTCTGGCTGCTCACGACACATGACGGGAAGAAGGCATATGTTCCAAAGCCTGGAACTTAAGCCTGGAGGCCACATAGGTTTTGGAGGCAATCAGAGGGGAAACATCATTGGCTCTGGAACAGTAGGTAATGGAAATCTTCCCTCTATTAGTAATGTTTTATTAGTTGATGGATTAATGCATAACCTGTTATCCATAAGTCAATTAAGTGATAACGGTTATGATATAATCTTCAATCAAAATTCATGCAAAGCTGTTAGTCAGAAAGATGGGACTATCCTATTTAATGGAAAGAGGAAAAACAACATTTATAAAATCAAACTTTCTGAACTGAAAAGTCAAAACGTAAAATGTCTTCTGTCTGTTAACAACGAGCAATGGATCTGGCACAAAAGATTGGGTCATGTTAGTATGAGAAGAATATCTCAGATTAACAAACTCAATCTGGTCAGAGGACTTCCTAACTTGAAGTTCAATTCAGATGCTCTGTGTGAAGCATGTCAAAAAGGAAAATTTGCAAAACCGGATTTCAAATCCAAAAACGTTGTTTCCACCTCTAAGCCATTAGAACTTCTGCATATTGACTTATTTGGTCCAGTAAAGACTGCCTCAGTCAGTGGCAAGAAGTATGGGTTAGTAATCGTAGATGACTATAGCAGATGGACATGGGTAAAGTTCTTAAGGCACAAGGACGAGTCACACCCTGTGTTTGTTACCTTCTGCAATAAAGTTCAAAACGAAAAGAATCTTAGAATTGTCAAAGTTATAAGTGATCATGGTGGATAATTTGAAAATAAAGACTTTGAATTATTCTTTAATGAAAAAGGAATTTTGCATGACTTTTATTGTCCTAGAACTCCCCAGCAAAATGGAGTTGTATAACGAAAGAACAGAACATTGCAAGAAATGACCAGAACCATGATCAACGAGACTAACGTTGCTAAGATCTTTTGGGCAGAAGCAATAAACACAGTGTGTTACATTCAGAATAGAATCTCCATCAGACCTATTCTGGAAAAGACTCCATATGAATTGTGGAAGAACAGAAAACCTAACATTTCCTATTTTCACCCATTTGGATGTATATGCTTTATTTTGAACACAAAAAATTATTTGAACAAGTTTGACTCTAAAGCACAAAAGTGTATTATGTTAGGATACTCTGAATGCTCAAGAGGGTACAAAGTATACAATACAAAAACACAGATGGTTGAAGAGTTAATCAGTTTTCGGTTTGATGATAAGCTTGACTTTCAAAAGTCAAAGCAGAATGAACTCCTTGCAGGTATGGAAGTTGAACTCATAGGTACTGTAGACAACTCAGAGTCTCTCAACAGAGACACTCCCTCAACATCAGAAAGAGTCACTACAAGCAACCCATCACCTTCTGTTAATCAACTCCAAAAAAGACCACCCAGAAGAAACAATCTTAGGAAGGAAGGAAGATCCAATCAGAACAAGATCTACCTTTAGAAACTCTGAAGAATCCCTCATGGGACTTGTTTCTATGATTGAACCAACAAAAATTAATGAAGCACTTCTGGACAATGACTGGATTCTTGAAATGCAGGAGGAGCTAAATCAGTTCACAAGAAATGACGTATGGGATCTGGTTCCAAAACCAAAAGGATTTAACGTCATAGGCACAAAATGGGTGTTCAGAAACAAACTGAATGAATAAGGTGAAGTCATCAGAAACAAAGCACAACTGGTAGCACAAGGTTATAGTCAGCAAGAAGGGATAGACTATACAGAAACCTTTGCTCAAGTCGCCAGGTTAGAATCTATCAGACTTTTAATTTCATTTGCTGTCAATAAAGGCATTACTCTGTATCAGATGGATGTCAAGAGTGCATTCTTAAATGGCTATATAGAAGAAGAGGTTTATGTGCACCAACCCCCTGGTTTTGAAAGTTCCAAAAATCCAGAATATGTTTTCAAACTAAAGAAGTCACTCTATGGTCTGAAACAAGCTCCCAGAGCTTGGTATGAAAGACTAAGTAACTTCCTGTTAAAAAAAGAATTCACCCGAGGGAAAGTGGACATAACCCTGTTCAGTAAGACAATTAAGAATGACATCTTAGTATGTCAAATTTATGTTGATGACATTATATTTGGATCCACTAAACCCTCTCTGGGAAGAGAGTTTTCTAAATGTATGCAGGAAGAATTTGAGATGAGCCTGATGGGGGAACTAAAGTTCTTTCTAGGCATTCAAATTAATCAAACCCTAGAAGGAACCTACATTCATCAGAGCAAATATGTCAGAGAACTTCTGAAGAAATTTGATCTCTCAGAATTTAAGCCCTCAAGAATTCCAATGCATCCCACGTGCATCCTGGAAAAAGAAGAGGTAAGTAGCAAAGTAGAACAGAAGGTCTACAGAGGTATGATTGGTTCTCTTCTCTATATGACGGCCTCAAGGCCTGACATTCTATTCAGTGTTTTCATTTGTGCTAGATTCCAATCAGATCCTAGAGAATCTCACTTAACAGCAGTTAAGCGAATTTTCAAATATCTGAAATGTACTACTAATCTGGGTTTGTGTTATAGAAAATCAAGTGATTACAGCTTAGTAGGATACTGTGATGCTGATTTTGCTGGAGGTAGAGTAGAAAGGAAAAGCACTTCTGGAAGCTGCCAGTTTCTGGGAGAAAATCTGATCTCATGGTCCAGCAAAAGATAATCCACAATAGCTTTATCAACATCAGAAGCTGAATACATAGCAACAGCTGGATGTAGCACACAAATGCTCTGGATGAAAAGTCAACTTGAGGACTTCAATATATTTGAGAGTAACATCCCTATCCTCTGTGACAATACTTATGCTATTTGTCTAAGTAAAAATCCTATTTTGCATTCTAGGGCTAAGCATATAGAGATAAAACATCATTTTATTAGGGACTATATTCAGAAAGGGATTCAAAATTTAAAATTTATTAACACAGACCATCAATGGGCTGATATCTTTACAAAACCTCTTTCTGAAGATAGGTTCAACTTCATTCTGAAACATCTCAGCATGAAGCTCTGCCTAGAATACAACTGTTTTACTTCCATATCTTAACCAATCAGAACTTTGTTTATTCTTTCTGTGAACTACTGATCAATCTTCCTTCAGATCTTTAGAAGTACAGATTGTATCAGAATCTATCCATAAAGATCTGAGCGCTTCATTTCAAGGATAGAAATGTGTTGTTCACTCAAGCAAACAGGTGTCATCCAGTCACCAGCTACTTTGTGAGGCTGAACACGCGTTCACATTTCTGAAAGGTCAAAAGCGCTGATTGGATGCATTGGGACACATGTCATGGGTAACCGTTCCAATATCTTTCTGAATCCCCCAAAATTAGCTGTCATTAAATGCTCATAATCATTATAATTTATTTCTCTCTCTTACCATTTATGTTTTCAAAATATTTTTTTTCAAAATCTATTTAAACACATCTCTCACTCTTTACACTCTTTCACTTTCACTTTCATTTTCTCTACAAACTAATTGATTTCTGTTTGCATCCTTTCTCAAAACCCTTTCAAATTCCTATCTAAACCTTCTGTGTGAACATGGCTTCCTCAAGCAACCCTACTTCCAGTACTCAAAGAACAGATTCCTCCGAACAATATGAAGAACCCTTCAGAACTTTTCTCACACCCATCAAAAATCTAGAAGTACTCTTAGAATTGATTGTGGACTTTAACAGTCTTCAAGAGAACGAGTTTAATCTCTCTGAAGAGGTAAAGGCTCAAGGTTGGAACAAATATTTTGACCGACTGGTAGGTCCAACATTCCCAATCCTTGTGAAGGAATTTTGGATTCATGCTTCATCTTCCAACCATCAAGTTACTTCATACATAATGGGGAAGAAGATAGTCATAATTGAGGACCTTATTGCAAGATTAATATGCTACAATGGTGGTGGTGTACGATGTATAGACATGGCTGAAAGATATGCTGATGTCGCCCTAATTGCTAGAGAAATCTTCACTCTGGGTCTTCCCTCCAGCAAGATAAGGGATCTTAAAGACCATCACAGAATATGGGCCAAGATTATTCTGGGATGCATAAACCACAGGAAGCCAACCAGCTCTCCTGGCTACATCAATATTGATCAGCAATTTCTGATCTAGTTCATCTCCCAGAAGATTAAGGTGAATCTGGCTCATCTGTTGTTCAACCACCTAAGGACTAGTGTTAAGGAAACCAGAGAAGAGGAGCGCACAAAAAGGGACTTGATACCCCTAGGAAGGCTTATATCAAATATTCTAACAGAGAATAAGCTGATTGATCACCTAACAGAAGCTCGGGAAATCAGCTCCTTGGAAGCTATTGTTGGCAAACAGTTGAATGCAAAGAATCTGAAGAAGATGAAGTTAATTGAGAACATCAGGAAGGAACCCAGTGTCACTTCTTTTGCAACAATCTCCAGCAGAAGAATCCCTCTAGATAACTTTCCCATGTTCTCAGAGATTGATTCTAAACCTGAGATAATAGTCAGATATCTGGATGCATGCAAGGCGGAAGATACAACACCAGATTTGAACATTCAGGATCTACAGCAGAAGGCTCCAGAAGTTGTGCTGAAGAAAACCAAGAAAAGGAAGGTTGTAGCAGAAGGATCATCCCAGGGGACTCCTAAAAAGAGAGGTATTCCTTCTCCTGTAACTGTTTTAAATTCAATATCTGTATCAACATCTGTACCAATCCCACTCAATCAGAAAATCCCACACCACAAACACTTGATGACTTGACATTGAATTTGACCCCTCAGAAACCTTAACTCTTAGAGGATCTCACTCCCTACCTCCAAATCCCAATACTGAAGTAACCCAACAAGAACTTGCAAAAGTTCTATCAGATATAGAAACCTTTGACAAACATATATCTGCTCACATACCAGTAAATCCAAACTCTGAAACCATTTAAGAAGCATCTCAACCAGAAATTCCACTCCCTCCACTACCAGAAACTAATCCACCTTCTCCACAACCTGAAACCTTACAACCAGAAGTACAAACTTCTTAGGTCCAACCCTCTGAATCCTGCGAACCAGAACTTCATCACCATCAATCCAACCAAACACTTAATTCTGATCCCATTCCCATTCCTGGAATTACTGAACCTCTAAACGTCAGTATTTCCCAAATTCCCTCTTCACGAGAATCCACTCCACTAAAGACCCCAAATATTCCAATAATCATTCTAGACTCTCCCACTTCCTCACCACATATCAATCCAAATGACCATACCAAAACTATCATTGACTTAACTGCTTTTGAACGCCTGGCTGCCAAAACCAATAAAACAGCCATCCCAAAACCAAAACCATCTGAACCCACACCAGATGTTGGTACCAGTTTATTAATATTTGAAACAGAAGTGCAGAAGTGGATCACTTCTCTGAAGCAAGCTAGTCTTGAGTTGATTGATCCTGCTGCATCAGACTATCTTTGGACAAGGTTCAGAAGATGGGTATGTTCTGAAACCCATAAAATGCAAGAACAGAGCTACGGACTAGTTCAACAGAACTTCAACAACTTGCTAAAAGTTTTTGAAGATCATGTTCTGAGCCAGCTGCTTAAGGAAGAAGCTCTTCCTCTGGATAATGCTCTCTGGTCTGAACATCGTCCAGCAGGCAGAGTTCAACCAGAGTCAGAAGATTTCAATCTGACTGACACTCCAGAACAGATAATTCCTGCTGAACAACTGGGTCAAGAAGAGGACATTGCAGAATGCTATGAGAAGCATCCAGTTGCTGAAGATCCCTAAGTTTCCTCCTATGAAAGACAGACTCTAGAAGACCTGAAGAGATCTGATACTTTGATGAAGGAAAGAATGGATAAACAGGATGACAAAATTTCAGAAATCAAGAACATGCTAACCAAGCAGGAGGAAACCAAAATCCAAATCAAGGGCTTGTTGGAAGCTTTGTTCATGCGTCTTCCTCCTCCCTCTTAGATTTTCCTATGTTTAAAAATTTTATTCTTCTGTAATATTCTCTACATAGCCCTGAAGTTATCATTGATTCTGTTTTAATATAAACTTATTTTGGCTCTGATTATGTGTTCTTTTTTATAACTGACAAAAAGGGGGAGAAAGAAAAAGATATTTTCAATAGCGGATTACTGAGACATAAGTCTCAAACATTCTAATCTACATAAATTATCTTTTCTAAAAAGCTTGAACAGGTACATAACTCTGCTGAAAGATACAGTAAGATTCTGATGCTCAAATATTCATGGAGTTAAAAGGAAGTAATCAACTCAGGGGGAGTTTCTCTACTTAACTCTATACTTTTTGTTCCTTACTCTTTATTGAAAAATCTGGTTTTTGTCATCATCAAAAAGGGGGAGATTGTTAGAACATAGTTTGATTCTACAACCCTTGAGTAAAGTTTTGATGATAACAAAAATACAAAGGATAAAATTATTTCTAAGGTATATACAAAGAACAATTATGCTCCTGAAAATTATGCTATGTATATGCAGAAGCTCTGATGGAATCAGCATCAGAATAGAAGCAGCATCAGAAGATCAGCAATCTATGTTACACGCTGAAACATTAGAGTCTGATGACCAGAATCTGCGCCTAATCAAATACACTCTGACTCTGATCAAAGACATATTTTCCAAGTCATCTACACTCTGAAGCGTTATCAGCAGATACAGCAAAGAAGATTCTAAAGCGTTACTAGGCATTCAAGACTGAATTAAATGCTAACGACTTTCTTCAGACAAATATCTTCTACAAAAGGAAAGTGCATTATTATCATTAAACCTGCTTTATGGACAATGTATCCTTGCTTTCCTATATAAACAGGACTGCTTATTAAAAGAAGCACACACGTACGCACTCAATTTGCTAAGCTATTTCAAACCACGCTCATTCAAAGCTTTAGCAAAGTCATTTTATTCCAATCTTAGTTTGTGTAATTATCATAGTTGTGATATATAGTTTTGTAAGAAAAAAACATACACACTTGTTCAATTCATTTGTAAAAGATTTCCTTGAGATAAACCGGTCTGTGGTTGTACTCAAGAAGACTTTAACAGTTGTTAAAGCAGCTATTGTAATCCTTTGAAAATAGTGGATTAAGCCCTCGTTGGAGAGAGGAGAAATCACCTTGACGGGTGGACTGGAGTAGTTTGAGATCAAACGAACCAGGATTAAAATATTCTGTTGTCAAGTCATTTTGTTTTAAGTTCTACAATTCAACCCCCCCTTCTTGTGTTTTTTCACATCTTCAAACACCAGTATGGATCTTTCCGAATTTGTAGTCGAGACTCCCGAGGATGTTTAATCGTGAAGCAGGGTGTTCAATTTTTGTTAGATAACGGAATTATCAAGGTTACAGGTCAAAGGGATGATTACCATGAAGTTGATTTGATTGAGATTTTCTTGACCGAAGAAGAGTCAGATGAAGAGTATGCCTTTGCAGATGAGTATTTCTCCTCAGATGAGGATTTGTTTTCCAGAAATTACTCAATAATGACTGATTATGTTGAAGAAGGGGTAAACGTCATTGTACCTTGTTTTGGGGCACCCACCCATCTTGAAGTTGAATATTATAGCAAGGCAATTGTTACCCCATTGGTGATTAGTTTGTCGGGTCCTATCCCCTACAAGTCAGATAAGGTTGTGCCCTACAAATACAACGCCACAATCTTAGAGGATGGAGCGGAAGTTCCCATCCAGCCAATGCCTGATGTCGGAAATATTGTTGAAAATAGCAGGTTGACCCGCAACGGTCATGTGTTTGCACCAGTTGTTCGAGGAGATGTTAGTGTTGGAAAGAAAATTGTTGAGAATGTTGAACCCAAGAAGGTTACGGGTGAGACTAGTTGGGCCATGTTAGAGAAAGAAGTGGATGATATTTTGAAGATAATCAAGATGAGAGACTATAGAATTGTAGATCAGCTACTGAGGACACCTTCAAAAATATCTATCTTGGCTTTATTGATGAACTTATCTGCTCACAGAAAATCCTTGATGAGAGTATTGGACCAAGCTTTTGTGGAGAGTGATATGCCTATAGACCAATTCAGTAGCGTAATAGGGAACATTACATCATGTAATAACTTGAGTTTCTGCGATGATGAATTGCCAGATGAAGGAAGGAATCATAACCTGGCCCTCCATATCTCTATGAATTGCAAGAATGATTCACTATCCAATGTGCTGATTGATAATGGATCCGCTTTGAACGTTATATCGAGGAGCACTCTTATGAAGTTGAAATATCAAGGAACACCTATGCGCCCGAGTGGCATCATTGTGAAAGCGTTTGATGGATCAAGGAAATTTGTTATTGGTGAAGTTGACTTGCATATTCATATAGGACCATATTTGGTTTAGATAACTTTCCAGGTCATGGACATTTTTCCCGCTTATAGCTATTTGTTGGGACGATCGTGGATTAATGAGGCAGGGGATGTAACTTCAACTTTACACCAGAAACTGAAATTTGTACATGAAGGGAAAGTATTAATCATAAATGGGGAACAAACATTATTGATATCTCATTTGTCGTCTTTCAGCATTGTGGAGGCGGATGAAGCTGCGGTTGGAACCCAGTTCAAAGCCTTATCCATTGACAACTTAAGAGGAAATGAGAATTCCATGGTTTTGCTTAAGGATGCGTAGCAAGTTATGTGAAAGGGTCATAGCGAGGTATGGGGACAGATTGTGGATCCACCTGTAAACAAGAACAGAGTCGGCTTGAGGTTCTCTTAGAAGAATGAAAAAGGTAAGAGCATAAAGCCGAAGCCTGTTGCAAGCAAGTATCAAGACATCTTCCGTAGCGGGGGTTATTTTCATCTAACTGTTTCTTGGATTGATGCCATTATGGAAGATGAAGCAGAGCAGGATATGCCGAATTATATGACGCACTGAGTTAGGGTTCATAACTGGATCACCATTGATGTTCCCTCTTGCATACATGTTTCAAAGTAATTTTTTTTGTTAATATTTTTGAAAAGCTTTCACTCTGCCCAAGGTGGAAGTATTAATGTTGTAGGGCTTATCTGTTTGTTGTGACTTTTAAAATTAATAATAAAAGTTGTCTTTGTTTCCCAAATTGTGTCTTCATTTTCTGCTTTTTCTTGGAAAATGGTAATCAGAAAAAACCCTTCAAAATAAATAATAATTGAAATTCAATATGCATGATCACTTGTTATATGTGTCAGTTTCTAAAAGCAATCATAAATCATATGTGCAGATTAATTAAAAAACCTGTTGAATACAATGACCCTGCACTCTCTCCCAACTTTAAATGTCCTGTGTATGGGGCCGAAGAAGAAGATTATGATGAGATTCCAGAAGAGGTCTCATGGTTGCTTGAGCACGAGGAAAATACCATTCAGCCATATAAAGAGCCATTTGAAGTGATCAATTTGGGTTCAGAAGAAGATCTGAAGGAAGTTAAGATTGGAGCATTGCTACATCCTGATGTGAAGAGCAGGTTGATTGAGATGTTGAAAGAATATGTGGATATTTTTGCTTGGTCTTATCAAGATATGCCTGGTCTAGATACAGATATTGTAGAGCACCGTTTGCCATTGAAGCCAGAGTGTCCGCCAATCAAACAAAAGTTGAGAAGAACTCACCCAGATATGGAAGTGAAGATCAAAGAGGAGGTTCTAAAGCAGATTAATGCTGGTTTTCTTGTGACGTCAGTGTATCCTTAATGAATTGCCAATATTGTCCCAGTATCGAAAAAAGACGGAAAAGTACGCATGTGCGTAGATTACAGAGATCTAAATAAGTCTAGTCCAAAAGATGATTTTCCATTGCCACACATTGATATGTTAGTGGATAGCACAGCAAAATTCAAAGTATTCTAGTTCATGGACGAATTTTTTGGGTATAATCAAATAAGAATGGCTCCGGAGGACATGGAAAAAACAATGTTTATCACACCCTGGGGAACATTTTGTTATAGAGTGATGCCCTTCGGGTTGAAGAACGCTGGTGCAACGTACCAGAGGGCTATGACAACCCTATTCCATAATCTGATGCACAAGGAAATCGAAGTATATGTTGATGATATGATTTCTAAATCCCAGACTGAAGAAGGGCATGTAGAAGATTTGTTGAAGTTGTTTCAACGTTTGAGGAAGTATCCTCTCCGCTTGAATCCAAATAAATGCACCTTCGGTGTTCGATCAGGGAAATTGTTGGGTTTCATTGTTAGCCAGGAAGGAATTAAAGTTGACCCTGATAAAGTCAAAGCAATTCAAGAGATGCCAGCTCCAAGAACTGAAAAACAAGTCAGAGGGTTCCTCTGGTGTTTCAATTATATTTCCAGATTCATTTCCCACATGACTGCAACATGTGAACCGATCTTTAAGTTGTTTAAGAAAGATCAAGGTTGTGTATGGATGGATGACTGCCAAAGGGAATTTGAAAGTATTAAAGAATATCTGCTTGAACCTCCTATCTTGCTCCCTCCTATTGAAGGAAGACCATTGATTATGTATCTGACAATGTTAAATAATTCCATGGGTTATATTCTGGGACAACGGGATGAAACAGGGAAGAAAGAGTTCACCATTTATTACCTTAGTAAAAAGTTCACTGATTGTGAGTCGCGATATTCCATGCTGGAAAAGACGTGTTTTGCTTTTCCCTGGGCAGAAAAGCGTTTACTGCAGTATATGTTGAATCATACCACTTGGTTGATCTCCAAAATGAATCCAATCAAGTACATTTTTGAAAAGCCTGCTCTTACTAGGAGAATTGCCCGCTGGCAGATGTTGTTATCTGAATATGATATCAAATAACGCACTCAAATAGCTATTAAAAGCAGTGTGTTGGAAGATTATCTTGCTCACCAACCAGTGGAGGATCATCAGTCTGTAGAGTATGAATTCCCCGATGAGGATGTGATGTTCCTGAAAGTGAAAGATTGTGATGAACCATTGTCTGAGGAAGGTCCCGACCCTGAATCTCATTGGAGTATGATATTTGATGGAGCTGTGAATGCTTATGGTAAAGGAATTGGTGTTGTGATTGTCACTCCACATGGATCGCACATTCCTTTTACCGCAAGGTTAACATTTGATTGTACTAATAATATGGAAGAATATGAGGCTTGCATCATGGCTCTCGAGGAAGCTATTTATCTCAGAATTAAGATTCTAAATGTGTATGGTGATTCAGCTTTGGTAATAAACCAGATTAAAGGAGAATGGGATACTCGTCACCCCGGCTTGATCTCTTACAAATATTATGCTATAAGTTTATTACCCTTCTTTAATAAAGTTGAATTCCATCATATTCCAAGAGATGAAAATCAAATGGTGGATGCTCTTGAAACTCTGGCTTTTATGTATCAAGTAAATACGTGGAATGATATACCTCGAATTATGGTTAGGCGACTGGATAGACCCGCTCATGTGTTTAAAACAGAGGAGGTAGAACATGAGAAGCCTTGGTATTATGATATCAAGCATTTTCTTCAGACTCAGGAATACCCGATCGGTGCCTCGAAGAAGGATAGAAAGACATTGAGTAGACTGGCTGGCAGTTTCTTCCTCAGTGAAAATGTGTTGTATAAAAGAAATTATGACATTGTATTGCTCAGATGCGTGGATAGACACGAAGAAGGCATGTTGATGCATGAGGTTCATGAAGGTTCATTTGGCACTCATGCCAATGGACATTCGAAGGCTAAAAAGATGCTAAGGGAAGGTTACTATTGGCTGACAATGGAATCTGATTGTTATAAATTTGCAAAGAAGTGTCATAAATGCCAGATTTATGCAGACAAGGTTCATGTGCCTCCGACACTTCTCAATATGATCTCTTCCCCATGGCCTTTCTCTATGTGGGGTATTGACATGATCATAAGGATAGAACCCAAAGCTTCAAATGGACATCGTTTTATCTTGGTAGCAATTGATTACTTCACCAAGTGGGTGGAGGCTGCTTCATATGCCAATGTTACTAAGCAGGTGGTTATGCGCTTCATCAAGAATAACCTTATATGTCGGTATGGTGTGTCGAGCAAAATTATCACCGACAATGGCTCGAATTTGAACAATAAAATGATGACAGAATTGTGTGAAGAATTCAAGATTTTCCATCACAATTCATCTCCGTACAGGCCAAAGATGAATGGGGCTGTTGAAGGTGATAATAAGAATATCAAGAAGATTATCCAGAAAATGGTCATTACTTATAAGGATTGGCATGAAATGCTCCCTTTTGCTTTGCATTGATATCGAACATTTGTCCGCACTTCAATAGGAGAAATCCTGTTTTCCCTGGTGTATGGAATGGAAGCGGTACTCCCAGTCGAGGTTGAGATTCCCTCTTTGCGTGTGATAATGGAAACCAAGTTGAATGAGGTTGAATGGGTCCAAAACCAGTTTGAACAATTGAATTTGATCGAGGAGAAGAGAATGACAGCTTTGTGTCATGGACAATTATATCAGAAAATAATGAAGAAAACTTTCGATAAAAAGGTCAAACCTCGTGAATTTAGAGAAGGTGACCTCGTGCTCAGGAAGATCATGTCTTTCAACACTGGTTCTAGGGGCAAGTGGACTCCCAACTTTGAAGGCCCATATGTTGTCAAGAAAGCCTTCTCTGGTGGTGCATTAATTCTTGAAACTATGGATGGCGAGGAGTTCCCACATACCATGAATGCTGATGCAGTCAAGAAATACTTTGCCTAAAGAAGTAAAAGAACAGCTCTCTAAGTTGAAAACTCGAAAGGGTGGCTTAGGCAAAAAAGCGTGTCTCGGTAGGCCGAAAACTCGAAAGGGCAGTCTAGGAAAAAGTTAGAGACATAAACAGAATAAATTTCCTACTAAATTGAAAACCCGCAAGAGCAACTTAGGCAAAAATTAGAGACTTTCTTGGCAAGTAACTGCATCATGCAAGATCTGATCATTGAAGCAACAATCTTCTCTAATACTCATCATACTTCAACAGAAGCTGCTGCTCAGGATTTCAAAAATTGGTAGAGGGGATAGTGGTCATTGTATCTCAATGTATCTTTGCCATTATATATTACCATTTTCCAAACTTTTTAATCATCTATGGAAGTCTCTCCGTTCGCAGACTACCATTCTATTAATAAAGTTTAAGCTGTTACCCAACTCTTTGTATTTTTTATTTTATTTAGCTTGAAAAAATTCCATTTATTATTGATAATAACTTTCAAAGCAAAAAGATTAAATAACAAAATCAATTTTTCAAAAAGAATTTGTGATGCGAAAAACAACAACAACAACAACAACAAAAATGGTGATCCCAGGAATGGACAAACTTCAGTTGTTTTAAGAAGTTTTTGTTCCCCTCGGGAAAGTTTACTCAGGATGATTCACCGTATTGGGTTCGTGACTCCGGTATCCTCGGTCAAGTTTGGATTCACTTCTCCTCTTTTCTGAGTGTTCATGATGTAAAGTTTCAATCCGAGATTTCTCCAGTGAAGTTTTCGTTCGGTCTAATGGAAGTTATTTTTCCAGAGAAGTCAGTACCATAATCACTCTTGAAGAATGCAGGTCCCCGGTTTCTATAGTGAAGAACGGATTGTGGTTTTCCCTTTAATGATATGGTGATTAACCTCTCCAATAAAGTGGGCCTGAATTCCCCAGTGGATGTTTTGATGATTTGGTGTCCATCTACTTTACTTGAGATTGCTTTTGCAATCCCCAATAGAAGTGTTACTCTTGAAAACATTTGTTTCCCCGGTGAAGCCTGGACAAGGATGTTCTATTCGGGTATCTGTACTATTCTGTCACTTTGTTTTGTTTACTTCTGGATTATGTTTCTCCCTAGTAAAGTTGAAGCAGGCAGTAGGTTATGTTTTCTCAGCTAGCGCTTACTTTTTCTTTGAATGATCATCTTGGATGTGTTTTAGACGAGTGTTGTTTGTGCTCGAGATGGTTTTTCCTGGGTACTCCCAGTGTTGTATATCTGTTTTGTCAGCATACGCACGATAACACTCATACATTCATACATACATCATGCATAGCAAAAATTGGCAAATCATTGCTCGTTAACAGTTGTTAATATTTTTGTTGACATATCACCCTGTTTTGCAGAGTTACGCTGTCCTCTCTTCAATAGAGTGTTGGCCTTAAGAAGAAAGCGTATATTCTTTCAATTTCCCCACTGAGTTAACCCTCATGGAAGATTTTTGCTTTAGGCTTCCTGTACAGCTCCTTGTTTGGATGGATTTGGTTTTCCCTCTTGAGTTTATTTCTCAAAGGTTTTATTTTGGTTGACTGTTTCATTCCAGTTTATTTCTGGTTTGAATCTTTGGTTCCACAATAATATTATTTACTTTGGATTTCTGAAAGCTTCGAGTTTTGGTTTGTGCATTTATTTTGCACGAGAAGACTTTATCTCCTCAGCAGGAATATCGTGGCTTTCTCCAGGAAGTCATATTTCATTCCCCAGGAAGCCATACTGTTCTCCCCACCATCAGTGAAAGTTGGTGTTTGTTATATTTTTGCTACATTCGATGAACGTTGGTAGTTCATCGTCAGTGAACGGAGATGCTATGATATATTTTCTCCGCACCATCAGTGAAAGTTGGTGTTTTTTTTTTGTTTTTTTACTACCCTGAGCGAACGTTGGTAGTTTATCGTTAGTGAACGGCGATGCTATGATATATTTTCTCTCTACCTTCAGTGAAAGTTGGTAGATCACCATCAGTAAAAGTTGGTGATTGTTATATTTTTTCTACCTTCAGTGAACGTTGGTAGTTCATCGTCAGTGAAGGGCGGTGCTATGATATATTTTCTCCCCACTGAGATACAGTGGGAGAACTAACTTGAGGTTTTGCGTTTTTTGTTTGCAAATGTTTCAGTTTAGCAAGAGTCGCTACTGATTTTCATTTTATCCAAAAGGAAAGGTAAAAAAGCACAGGAAAGACCTTTGAGATGTTTGCTTGAGTTCAGAGGGTAGATTATGAAAAGGGAAGGTGCTAGCACCCTTTCGATCCATGGTTTTCCATGGGCTCTTAGTTACTTGTTTAGATCACTTGCTTTGCTTTTCCAATTGTTTGAAATGGTGCTTTGTGTGGTTTTGAAAGTATTTTGAAAAGAGGTCATCGTTTTGGAAATCTTTGTAATGATTCTCGTTCATAAGAATGTATCCAAAGATGTTTTATCTTTTGAAAAATGTTTCAATGTTTTGAAAGTTGTTTGGAAATGTTTTGAATTGTGTATGTGTTTTTGAAAATAGCAAGGATTGTTTGTAAATTGATCAAGTAACTAGGAGTTATCTACCCTACTCAAAAGTATTTCCTATGCATTTTTATTCCTTTGATGTTGTTGTTTTACCATTGCATTTGGTAAACAACCCTATCTTTGGATGTTAAACGGCACAGGCGTAGGTCATCGTATGACCATGATAGCAATGGTGCCAAGTATCTTAGCAAGTTTTAGGAACTAAGATCATTTGTTTTTTAGGCAAACGAGATATCATCATCGAGGGACTATGATCTTTTGTTTTGTTTGATTTTGCCAAGATACCAAGCATGCATACCATGGTCATTTTGTAAGGCAACCAAGTGGGTGAAACCCTAGAGATGCTTGTGTGCAATGTGTTATCTTTTTTTATGCATTTTTGTCTTGTATTAAGTCATACTATTTGTTTGATTTTTTTTATCATACAAAACCCTAGTTTACTATCACGGTATATGAAAGCAATAAAATGCGTAAAGTAAATCTACACTATTACAACAATATTATGGGAGGGGGGATACAAGTTTTGAATAGGGGATATTGCTCAAAATAAAACCCTAATTTACTATTACAACCCAATTGAATTTATTGTACAAATAAATAAATGAACAATTATTTAAATATGCAATAAAAATGTAAATATGCAAAAGCATGTTTTGGAATTGTTTTATGTATGAGAAAATAATATTATCAAAGTCCTAAAAAAAAGAAAAAAAATAATGTTATTAATTTTTAAAAGGGGAAACCCTAATTTTTGATTTAAAAGAAAAATATTGTTTTCTAATGTTATTTTATTCATTTTTGTACAAGAAATAAATAAATAAAAATATTTACAAATATTAAAAATTAAAATGTGTATGAAAATAATATTTTATTTATGAAAAAAATAATAAAATAAAAATACATGATATTTTTAAATGTTTTTTACTATTTTTTAAGAAAATGAATTTTCATTTATTCTAGCAAACTATTTCATTATGCAAAAAATAAAATAAAAATAAAGAAAATTATTTTTGTGATTTTTAAAGTTCAGAAAAAAAATATTAAACTCAAAATATAAATTATGCAAGAAAATACAAAAAATATAAAGAAAAGGTCAGGGGGGTGCAAAAAGTAAAAGGGGGTGCAAAAAGTCAGAAAAGCCAAGCCCAAACGCGCCAGGCCCAGACACCACTTCATCCCTGTCCTTGCTCCTTCGCACGCACCCTGGTTCAGTTCAAACCTTGTTCTCTCTATTCTTTGCATAAAAACCAAATCTTGCAACATGAAACTTGTAGCATTTTTTATCACGATTTCAATGATATAAAAAACGTGGCCTAACTCTAAAAGACCAAGGAGAATTTCAGTGGCCCTAAATTCTGACCTAGTTTTTTCAGCAACTTCAACAATCAAATACTCCTAGCTCAGTTAATAGAAATGGAAACTACGCATATGTATAGCTCAAGCACATTAAGGACTACATTTTTGCTTCACAAACCTAAGCTTAAGGATGCCTAAATAGAGAGATAGAAACTTGACAAATACCTGGTTCAGTTGAGTTTGGCTATGGCAATGTGGGCACTTTGAGTGAGGCCTGAAAGTCGTGTGAGCTTGCTTGAAGTTCCCTCAAGCTATCCCAATGCTTAGCTTGCCTTGTAGGTGCTTGAATCTTGCTGCACGAGTCAACCTGCAAACCTTCAAAATGAAAATGGTGAAGCTTGAAACAGGGCACACAGTTGCAAGATAAGGGCCTGGACGGTTTAGGTGTGATGTATGGAATGTGTTTGAAGTGATTCAAAGCAAAACGCACGAGCCAATATTGTTTTGGAACTCGTTCTGCAGAAGATGCCCTGTTTGGGCAGAAAAGTGGGATTTTTGTGTTTTAGGGTGTTTGAGATGTTAGGCAATCGTGTTTTTGGCTTGTAATAATGTTCTGAACTTGTTTGAAATGATACAAAGTCTTGGTTTTATCAGATACACAAGCTGGCTTCACTTTTGCAAGTTTGCTTGCTTTTGAAGAAAAGGTGAAGTGACAAAGCCAAAGGCCTGTACAGGCTAGCTTAAGGCCTGATGAGAGTTGGTGTACTTTGCCTGAAGTTTGTGGATCTTGTTTGCAACCAAAGATCAGGTCCATGGCTCAAGAAATACAAAATTGCAAAAAGCATGCTTTATCAAAATGGTATTATGCACTTTATGCCATTTTTGAAATAATTCTTTGTGCAATGCTTCAAAGATCAGAATAAGACCATTATCCAATGTGTTTGCATTAAATTAATGAGTGTAGAAGGGATTTGGGACCTGTAATGCAAGTACAAGCATGTTTGAAACTGATTTGCAAAAATGCCTTGCATAAAAGTGACAAATTGCCATTTTCATTTCTTCGATTCTCCCTAACCATAAATAATCTTGGAGAGTTCTTGGACATTTTGGAAAGCTTGTAAAATTCTATACAATCCATCTTTGAAATGAATTTTGATATTCCTCTTGGAACTAGGGAAAAATTTCCATGAAGTTGGGTCAAAAACCTGCCTAAACTAGGGCAAAATTTCACTAAGTTAAAAAGTTTATGGACCCCTATTCACAAAATCATGACTTGAGATCCAAGCATCTTTTGGGAAAACTTTGTGGATCAAAGTTGTAGATTTTGTGGAGGACTACAACTTTCATGTTGGTGGTTTTCTTTGAATCCAATTGCATCATAGTGAAAAGTTGGGAAATGTTGGGAAAAAATAAGAAATTTTCATAACTTAGAAAATTTCTAAGTTATGAAATTTTTCAAACTTAAACCCTAATTTCCAAATTTAAGTTTCTTGGTGAAAAAGTTTCATGTTTTGACATGTTTTGATGAATTATGACCCTTGGCACTTGATTTTGACCAAAAAGTCAAAGTTTGACTTTTCAGTGTATAGTTGATTTTTGATCAGTTGACTGGAAAATTCATCTGTCAATCCAATGCATTTGAGATCTTTTGAACCTTGTGATTAGGTCAAGATAATGACATTGATTCCTTGAAACCATGCTTGAACCCAATTTTCCATTGGCTAGGTGAAAAATCAGAAATTGCCCTTCTTCAGTCAAAACCCTAATTTTGACCATTTTGCCCTTTTGATGATCTGATCAAATTTCTTGAGGAGTTGTGGTCCAAACTTGATCAAATGGTTCATATGAGTCTATAATGTTGATGTGGATCAAAAATTATGAAGTTTGACTATAAATTGGCCATGGTTGACTTTTTCCCAATACAGTTGATTTTTAGGTCAACTGTCCAAATGACTGGTCAAAAATGTGATTCAAGGCTTGAAACTTGGTATGAGAAATCTTAGAGGTCCAACATGAAGTATGAAAGTCACATGAGGCATTGGAAGTCCAAAAATCCTTGTGCAAACTCAAACCCTAATTTCAAGTTATCAGTGCAAGGAGAGGTCATGAGCTGAGCAAACCCTAATCTGGTCTTAAGTCCAAGAAGTCTTGTGAGGAGAATCTTGATAAAATGAGAGGGAAAATTTTGGGGTAAAACAGCTGCCCTGTTCAATCTTGTTGAACCTGAAGAGTTAGATTGGCGAGTTTTTCCATTCGTGACTCGAAGGTAAAAGATGATTGGACACTAGAGTGCCCGTAAATT
Organism: Vicia faba; assembly: GCA_948472305.1. Taxonomy (NCBI): domain Eukaryota; kingdom Viridiplantae; phylum Streptophyta; class Magnoliopsida; order Fabales; family Fabaceae; genus Vicia; species Vicia faba. The sequence goes on from OX451739.1 coordinate 1,605,021,997, forward strand.
TGCACTCGTCAAATTGTAGTTGAGGGAATAGGCTTAAAGATGCCATTTGGAAAGGTGACATAGTCTTGTTGGAGATGGGCTTTTAGATGCCATCCAAGACTATTTATGGTAAATCAGGAGAATGAACATCAGAATGGTATCCGTATCTGGAACGTATCTGAGTTGTATCTGGAGATATGAATCTGAATAAGTGACAAAATGGCATCCGTGTCTGGAGCGTATCTGGACTGTATCTTGAATAGGTGACAAAATGACTTCCGTGTCTGGAGTGTATCTGAGTTGGGGAAAAATAGAATGAGTGACAGAATGGCTTCCGTGTCTGGAGCGTATCTGGACTGTATCTGGAGGTTGAATTTGAATGAGCAAAGGAATAACAGCCGTGTCTGGAGCATATCCGAGTTGTATATGTATTTGAATCTGAATGAATAACAGAATGACTTCCATGTCTGGAGTGTATCTGTATTGTATCCGAATCTGAAATCTGAATAAGCGACAGAATGGATCCGTGTCTGGAGCGTCTCTGGGCTTGGAAAAAAGTCAGAATAAGTGACAGAATGGCTCCCGTGTCTAGAGTGTATCTGGACTTGAAAATATGAAGTTGAGCCTGAATGAACAATAGAATAGCATCCGCGTCTAGAGCGTCTCTTAGCTGGGGAGATTCAGACTACATGTGTAAGGGTCAGAATGGCAACCGTGTATGAAGCGTATCTGTACTGTATCTGTACTTGAAATTTGAATAACTGGCAGAATGAATTTCGCGTCTGAAGTGTATCTGAGCTAGGGAACATCAGAATAAGTGACAGAATGGAAACCGCGTTTGGAGCGTATCTGTATTGGATCTGAAGTTGAGGTCTGAATGAGTAACAAAATGATTCAGTGTCTGGAGTGTATCCGTACTGTATCTTGACTTAGAATTCTGAATGAGTAACAGAATGACTTCCGTTTCTGAAATGTATCCGTACTATATCTGAATAAGAGATCTGAATGAGTAACAGAATGACTTTCGTGTCTGGAGTGTATCCGTACTGTATCTGAATAAGAGATCTGAATGAGTAACAGAATGACTTTCGTGTATGGAGTGTATCCATACTGTATCTGAATCTTTGAATATTTGTTAAAGATGGTTGTTAATCTTATCCTGAAAAGGGTAAAATGTTAGTTGAAACACAAAGTTATGTTGCATGAGATGTATGATGCAATAAATGTGTTTTATCATTGTTTATGATATATGAGTGTAATGTATGTGCATGTAAGCTGATTCGCCGTATTGCTGAGGAAAATAAATCCATGACAGCTGGGGGATAATAAAACCCTTGACTGCTGCCGGGGAAGATAAATCCTTGATTGTTGAGGATGAGAAATCCTTGGAGACTGTCGGAGATTAAGAGAAAATCCTGACTTCTCTGGGGATGTAGGGATCCTTCATGTCTTTGAAGTTGGAGGATGATAAACATTCTATTGTAAGAATAATGCCAAGTGTTGCTTGAGAAACCTACTTGGGGAATCCCGAGAACTTTGATGATTATGGCTGGGGATTACACAAAGGGAATCCTTACTCAGCTGGGGAATAGGGAAAACTCTGATGGTTTCTGCGGGGAACTAAGAATGAGAATCTTCATTCTGTTAGTAAAGTAATGAAAATTTCAGCGACTTCACTGGGGAGTGATGAAGACTCTGTGGGGAAGAAGTTTATCCTGTTGGGGAGTAGTGAAAAATCTGTGGGGAATAGCTATACTGTTGGGGAGTAGCTACCCTGCTGGGGAGATCAGGAGTTTGGGTTGTATGCCAATCTACTGGAGAATTATCTGAAGTTGTTGTCTGGTTAGCTTGTCAGGCTTCAAAGCAACTTGCTGATAAATTATCTGGTTTTAAGACAACTCGCTGGGGAATTTGAGAAAACTGGAGGATTTCCACTGGGGTTTAAAGGTTGAAGATTTAGCTCCGCTGGGGAAGAAAGTTTCATCTCTGCTGAGGATCTGTGGTTCAAAGTTTTGGCTCCGCTGGGGATTGGGAGTTTGAAGTTCCAACTCTGATGGGGATTTTGAAATTTAGCTCCGCTGGGGATCTAGATGATGTACTGTAGGGATTGCCCTTGGAATAGCCTAAAGACTTTTTCCTATACTTTCAACCTGTAAGTAATTAATCTTTTCCAAAACGTTTATTTGTAAACAGTGATTATATTCAAATGCATATGCTCATTAATAAATCATTGGACGTTTTCAAATAAAACACAAGTGTAAAAAGAAGAAAAGGCAAATAGTTTTCTGCACTTTGAAGTATCTTTGTATTAACTTTCTGTAAGTATTTTGTACAAAGGAGACAGACATCCTTAGTAAGAGAACGTTGTCATAAAAATGATAAAATTTTATACAAAGAAAGATGGCTATGTGTAAAAATTCCTTGGGGTTCCCATTCTGCTATAGCCTTCATAACTCTGAATATCTTGTCCATTTGTTGCTCCGTCCGAAGATGATTGGATTGATCAGAAGCCTGGAGCTTGTCTGTGAAGAGATTGTCCTTAAAGTGATCCGACGAGACATAGTCATACGCTTTAATTTCTTAACTTTTGCCTGGACCGCCCTTTCGGGTTTTCGATCCACCGGGAAACCCTTTTTTGCCCAAGTCATCCTTTCGGGTTTTCAACTTGCCGAGTGTACAGATTTTTTGTTTTATCCCTAACTTTTGCCTGAACCGCCCTTTTGGGTTTTCAATTCACCGGGATGCCCTTTTTTGCCTAGGTGTGTCAACCTAGCGGGTCATTTATGCGTAGTATCTTTTAACTATGTCTGCGTTCACAGGGTGCGGCAGGTTGTCACCGTCCATGGTGGTTAAGATCATTGCCCCACCAGAAAAGATGTTTTTGATCACAAATGGTCCTTCGTAGGTAGGAGTCCATTGGCCCATGGGATCACTTTGCGGCAAGATGATGGGCTTGATCACCAGATCTCCAACTTGATATACTTATCGTCTGACTTTCTTGTTGAAAGCCTTGATCATCCGTTTTTGATACGTCTGACCGTGGCAAACAACAGTAAGTCTCTTCTCATCAATTAAGTTCAATTGATCAAGTCGGGTTTGGATCCAATCGTCTTCACTCAAACCAGCATCCTTCATGATTCTTAAGGAGGGAATCTGAACCTTGATAGGTAAAACAACTTCCATGCCGTATACCAAAGAATAGGGTGTTTCCCCAGTTGATGTATGCGTCGTGGTACGGTACTCGTGGAGAGAAAATGGTAACATCTCATGCCAGTCCTTGTAGGTGACTGTCATCTTTTGTATGATCTTCTTGATATTTTTGTTCGCAGCTTCGACAACACCGTTCATCATTGGCCGATAGGGAGATGAATTGTGATGTTGAATCTGGAACTGCTCGCATAACACGGTGATCATAGTGTTGTTAAGGTTTGTACCGTTATCCGTGATGATCCTTTCGGGGATGCCGTACCGGAAAATGAGATTATGTTTGATGAAGTGGGCAACAACATTCTTTGTGACGGATGCGAAGGAAGCTGCTTCGACCCATTTGGTGAAATAATCAATGGCCACTAGGATGAAGCGGTGTCCATTGGATGTTGTAGGCTTGATCTCCCAAATCATGTCGATTCCCCACATAGCAAAGGGCCAAGGAGCTGTTAAGACATTGAGAGGAACTGGAGGTATATGTACCTTGTCCGCATAGATTTGACAATTATGACAAGTCCTGGAATGTTGATAGCAGTCAGCTTCCACGGTAGACGGGTAATAGCCTACCCGTAGAATCTTCTTAGCCATCATATGCCCGCTTGAGTGGGTGCCAAAGGTACCATTGTGTAGTTCAACCATGATCTGTTCAGCTTCAACCTTGTCCACACAACGGAGCAGAATGCAATCATGATTGCGCTTGTAAAGGATACCATTGCTAAGGAAGAATTTGGCAGAGAATCTCCTCAAGAAATTTTTGTCGTTGACTGAAGCTCCTTCAGGATATTCTTGAGCCTCGAGATACCTTTTGACTTCGTGAAACCAAGGTCGGTCCACTACTTCTTCGGTATTAATCTTGTGACAATGTGCTGGTTCATCCATTCGCTCGATCGTGATCTGGGGAGCATCATTATCCCAGTTAAGTTTAAACATAGATGACATTGTAGCTAGAGCACCTGCTTGCTGATTTTCTTCTCGCGGGAAATGCTCGAAGGTAATCTTCTCGAAATGTGGTAGCAATGTCAAGACATGTTCTTTGTAAGGGATGACGTTGGGATGTTTAGTTTCCCACTCTCCTTTGATCTGACTGATGACCAAAGCTGATTCTCCAAACACAACCAAAGATTTGATTCCCAGGTCTATTGCAGCCTTGAGACCAAAGATGCAAGCTTCATACTCGGCCATGTTGTTGGTGCAGTTAAAGCAAAGTCTGGCGGTGAAAGGAGTATGAAAACCTTCTGGAGATATGAGCACGGCGCTGATACCGTTACAAAGTGCATTGGAGGCCCCATCAAAGTACAGGGTCCATCGGGATCCTTGTTCAGGTCCGTCATATGGTCTGAGATCTTCAATGTTATCCAATGTCATAATGTCTTCGTCGGGGAAGTAGAACTTCATGGATTGGTAATCTTCGATAGATTTATGAGCCAGATGGTCAGCTAGCACACTTCCCTTTATAGCTTTTTGGGTCGTGTATTGTATGTCATACTCTGTCAGGATCATCTGCCATCTAGCTATCCTTCCAGAAAAAGCAGGCTTTTCGAAGATGTATTTTATCAGATCCATCTTAGATATCAGTAGAGTGGTATGAGCAACATATACTGCCTTAGCCGGCGAGCAGCCCATACCAAAGCGCAACAAGTTTTCTCGAGCAGTGAATATCTGGTTTCACAGTCGATAAACTTTTTGCTAAGGTAATAAATGGCGTGCTCTTTTCGGCCAGACTCGTCATGCTGCCCCAGTACGCACCCCATTGAGTCATCCAAAACAGTCAGATACATGATTAGCGGTCTTCCTTTGACGGGTGGCATCAAGATAGGAGGTTCTAGCAAATACTCCTTGATTTTATCGAAAGCAACTAGACAGTCATCATTCCATTTAACTACCTGATCTTTCTTCAACAGCTTGAAGATTGGTTCACAGGTAGATGTTAGGTGTGAAATGAACCTAGCAATGTAGTTTAGGCGTCCCAAGAATCCTTTGACTTCCTTCTTAATGCGAGGAGCAAGCGTTTCTTGTATAGCTTTGACTTTGGCAGGATCGACCTCGATGCCTTTTTTGCTGACGATGAAACCCAAGAGTTTACCGGATCGGACTCCGAAAGTGCACTTGTTAGGGTTCAGTCTTAGCTTGTACTCATTCAACCTGACAAACAGCTTTTGCAAGTGGTCGAGGTGTTCTTCTTCCGTCTGTGATCGGGTTATCATGTCATCTACGTAGACCTCTATCTCATGATGTATCATATCATGAAACAAAGCTACCATGGCGCGTTGATAGGTTGCCCCAACATTCTTTAGTCCGAATGGCATCACTTTGTAGTAGAAGGTACCCCATTGTGTAACAAAAGTATTTTTTCCATGTCCTCAGGGGCCATTTTGATCTGGTTATACCCCGAGAATCCATCCATGAAAGAAAACACTTTGTGTTGAGCTGTATGGTCGACCAGGATTTCAATGTGCGGTAGTGGAAAGTCATCTTTAGGGCTAGCCCTGTTTAAGTCTCTGTAATCCACGCACATTCTCACTTTTCCGTCCTTCTTAGGCACGGGCACAATGTTAGCAACCCATTGTGGATAGGAAGTAACAGCAAGAAATCCAGCGTTGAACTGCTTCATAACTTCTGCTTTGATCTTTTCTGACATGTCGGGTCTCATACGTCAGACTTTTTGTTTGACTGGTGGACAGTCTTCTCTTGTGGGCAGACGGTGAACCACAATATCTGTATTGAGTCCCGACATGTCTTCATAAGACCAAGAAAAGATCTCAACATATTCATCTAACAGCTGAATTAGGCGCTCTTTGACACTTGGCTCTAGGTTGGCACCCACTCTGACTTCTTTTCTGTCTTCCTCAGTACCCAAGTTGATTGTCTCTAACAGCTCCTCATGAGGTAGAATATCCCTTTCTTCCTGTTGTAGCAGTCTAGCCAATTCTCCCGACACCTCACAATCTTCCTCAGCTTTGTATTCGGCATGGTAGACCAGATCTTCAGAGTCACTGAAGGCCATAGCAGAATTGTTACGCATAGAATTCGGAATGGAAGGGTACCTGCATTTGTGAGTGTGGGTGTGTGTAAGGGATAGCCACCTTTAAACAAATAAAATGTAAAAAGAAAAACAATGAACACAAAAGTTTATATGTGAAAACATCCATGATTCATTAAAATGGCATATGAAGATGAAAAATCAAACCCTTACAAATGGACCTATGTGCCTCGGGTAAGGAACAAGGTTAAAAAGTATGAATGTTTGAGAATTATTACAAACCAACAAAAATGTTTGAAAGATAAATTACTGCGGTATGAAAGTAATCGGAACAAAGTCCTTTGCTTCCCAATTGCACAGTCCTCCGTCAACAGTTGGAAAAATCCAGTCTTCCAGGCTGCTATCCTCTTCACTATCCTCCATAGCATTGACTCCATGATGGGTGATCTTCACTGATGGCCCTCCAGCACGGGCGCGGCGTACAACCTTTTGAGCAGAAGAAGTGAACCCCAAGCCGAATTTATCTGACTTGTAAGGAAAGTCTAGAAGTTGCCCCTAGATTGTGCTTCCTCCTTCTTCATTTACAGCCTTTGCATCTTTGAGAGACGACATCCGAGGCGGAGGTCTGGTAATCATGGGTACAGAAGACACTGTCTTGGTTGTCACAATCTCCTGAGCTACCTCTTCAAAATGCTGAAAAGGGGTTTCGATGAATTCGCCATCCAATTCTACATAACGGAAGGAATTTAGATGGCTTATCATGTATTCCTCTTCGCCATGAACAATTATGATTTTCCCCTGGACAGGGTACTTGAGCATTTGATGCAGAGTAGAAGTGACGGCTCCAGCATTGTGAATCCAGGGTCTTCCCAACAAGCAAGAATAGGAAGGATGGATGTCCATCACATAGAATGTGGAGTTGAAGGTTTCAGTTCCCACTTTAATCGGGATGTCCACCTCCCCATGTACCATCCTTTTAGAACCATCAAAAGCTCTGACAATTATATTGCTGGGCTTTAAAGATAAACCTTCACAATCCAGTCTATCCAAGGCTTTCTTCGGCAAGACGTTCAATGATGAACCAGTGTCTACCAACACGTGTGCTAGGGTCGTGCCTCTGTATTCCACCGAGACATGCAAAGCGTCATTATGTTTTCTCCCTTTCAACGTTAAATTTGCATCGGAGAATCCTAGACCATTGTCAGCTGTTAAGCTAGCTACACATTCCTGGAACTGATACGCGGAGGTTTCTTGTGGCACATGGGCCGTCTTCAAGAATCTTATCAAAGCTTTAGCATGAGATTCTGAACAAAGCAGCAGGGCCAACATAGAGATCTTTGAGGGGGTTTGCCCCAGTTGTTCCACAACATCATAATCGCTTTTCTTGATTATTTTCAAAATCTCTTCCATTTCTTTTTGAGAGGTCTCAGGGATGACCAATGGCTGAGCCTTCGTCCTGACAGGCTCTACTTGGATCCCTTTCCCTCTATCATCAGCACCAGCAGAGGGGACAACTACAGGAGTTACAACTTCTTCAATAATTGGGGTTCTTGCAGATATGTTGACCGGTACAGGGGTAACCTTAGGAGCATTTGAGGGTCCAAAGATTGCCTTTGGAGGGGCAATCTCTGGAGAGAAAATTCTTCCACTGCAGGTGATTTTGCTTGTTTCGTCAATGTTTCCAATGTCGGAAGTCTCTTCATTAGAACTCTCTTCAGTTGATTCAATTTGTTTAATACCGTGGTAGTAGATTTCTCCACCATAGTTCCATGGTACTGATTTGTCGGACTTGTACGGGACAGGCCCAGGCATGGTTATCTTCAAAGGTGCAGTCTTCGGAGAGGATGTAATCTTAACAGGTATTTTGGAGACCTTGGAAAGATTGGCGGATATGCTTATTATTGAAACATCATTAACAGGAGTCGGTGACACCGGTGTCTTCTCAAAAAGGATTTCTTGGTTATCCATTAGGCGTTGGATGCCTAACTTCAACAATGGACAGTCGGTTGGTAAGGATGAACAAAGGCAGCAATCTTCTTCACAACCTGGGAAAATCCCAGCCTTCAGGAAATTCACCTTGATTATCGGTAGCGGAGTTATCAAATCATCAACAGTAGCAACAAAAAGATCTTCTTCAACAGCATGGGCATTGTGGCTATGCCTTGGCATTGGAGCAGAGATTACATTCGGCTTTTCAGGGGCGTCGAATTCAACTTCTTTAGCATCTATCAAATCCTAAATCTTATTCTTGAGGGCCCAACAATTGTTGGTGTCGTGCCCCAGGCTTTATGAATGATAAGCACACTTGGCATTCAAATGGTAGTACGGAGAAGTAGTATTCGGGTTCTTCGGGGCTTCTTTCAAACTTTCAAGGTTTAACTTCAAGAGATGGGGTAGAACCTGAGCAGGAATCATGTTTATCCTGGTGAATTACCTAACAGGCCTTTCCACCCTAGCTTGATTGGTTCTCGGTTGATTGTTTCTGGGATGATCAGTTGCAGACTTCTGAATCATTACGGCCCCCACTACTGGCCGACGCTCAACTCTTCCTTGACCTCTTTGAGAGTAGACAGCTGATACTTCCTTCTCTGCTGGAACAGGATTTTTGATGGCAGCGGAAACAGATGCATCTTTTTGAATTTTCCCGCTTTTTATGCCGGCTTCAACCCTCTCACCAGTTAGAATCAACTCAGTGAAACCTGCAGAGGAGCTTCCAATCAGGTGATTAATGAAAGGCCCTGACAGAGTTCCCAAGAACATGTCTACTAGCTCCCTCTCAGATAGAGGTGGTTGTACTCGTCCTTCCAAGTCTCTCAATTTCTGCGCATACTCTTTGAAGCCTTCATTTGAGACCATGCCCATACTCTGTAATTGAGTACGGGTTGGTGCTAAGTCCGCATTGTATTGATACTGTTTATAGAAGGCGGCTGCCAAATCCTCCCAATTATTCACATTAGACCTCTCCAACTGGTAGAACTAATCCAATTGTGTCCCCGACAAACTGTCCTGGAAAGAGTGGACCCACAGGTCTTTGTCAGAAGAATGTGGTTGAATTTTCCTGACATAAGATCGTATGTGTATCTTGGGACAAGACACCCCATTGTACTTGGAAAACAGTTGCACTTTAAACTTCGAAGGGATAACTATTCCAGACACCAACCCTAACTCTTCAAAGTCCATCCCAGGCACTCTCTGTATCTCCATAGCTTCCAGACGTTCTTCAAGTTTTTGTATTTGTCATCTGCAGGAGGGTATTGTTGTTCGGAGTAATCCTCTTCTTCCTCTTCCTCGGCTTAAGAATCTGAAGGCACTGCAGTCTCTTTACCCTTTCTCTCCCCTTCCTTAGAGGTTGATGGAAAATCTAGGACCCTTCTGGCTTAACCTTCAAATCTTCTGCCCATGGTAGCCACACTAGCTCTCTTCTTCTTCTTTTTCTCTTTTTCCTTCTCTAGAAAATTCTTGAGCTCCTCCCGCCCCTTGGCCAAGGTCAAGAGTAGCTGTTGGAATTGTGAATTCTGAGCTTGCAAGTCTTTGACCGTTTGTTCACTATCCATCTTGCTGAAATAAACAGCAGAGAGATGAGGAAACTTGGTGTGAAGACCTGTTTATGCATATGATGAATGATATGTATTCATGTAATGCTTTCAAGGATTCAGAAATTCAAATTTGTTTTAAACAAAAAAGAAACACACGTCATATTAATAAGATAGAATTGTTAGTATATCAATTCCCCATGGGCAAAATAATACAAAATTCTAAGGTAAAAAGACGTTGCGCATCCTCTTTGGTGCAATGTAGGTGTTGAGAGTCTGCTCTTCGTGAAGTTGACGAGTGAGTTCCAAAACCTTCTTCTCGCTGGCGTAAAATTGGGCTTCAAAAGTATCGCGTTCTCCCTTGAGTTGTATCCAACTCCTTTGCAGATCTTCGAGTGATGTTGGCATGTCAGGATGTAGGAGGGTGTATGGAACCTCTCCTTCCTTAACAGGCTCTATAATCACTGGGAGAATAGAGGGGTAAGGCATCATAAGACTTTGGGCGCGGGTTCGTACCCACTTGAGGTAAGGCTCAAGGGGGATGGAATTCTTATGTCCCAAGGTCTTACTGTCTACCTTGTTGGGCTTCCTCCAAGCTCGGATGAACCTTTGTAGAAGTCCATGATCATTGTTGTCAATGTCAAAAACCAAGTCTGGAATTAGCATGTCATGTGGGCCATCCCTTCGGGCATAACCAAACTGTCTCAGAGCCAAGCAGGGGTTGTAGGTGATGCCCCCCCTAATGCCAAGTAGAGGGACATTAGGGAATTCCCCACAATGATCAATTATGGTAACATTTTCTCTAGATCGAGAGCACCAATGAACATCTGAATATGTAAGAGTCATCAATCATTATAATCACCTCAAACCTTACTCATTCTTCAAGACTGACTGGGGAAGGTGAGAAATAAACCACCTTGCCAGAAGAGGAGTGCAACACATGAGAACACCTATTTTCCTCATTGTTCGGGTGTGAAAAGAGTGTAAGATGTCCCCAAGTAAAGTAGGCACAGGCTTCCGAGACATGAAAATCTTGACAGCATTCACATCTATAAGTTGGTAAGGGTTTGGGAACAAGACCAACCCATATATGAGAAAAGGTACAATCTCCCTAAAAGCTTCCAGGTCTAGAGAATTCCAGCATTCTTGAGCTTTCTCAAACAGGAACTTTGCCAAGAAACCCTTGACACCACTTCTGGTTTCCCAATGACCTGTGACATCTGATGGTTGCAAGTGGAGGGCTTGAGCAACATCTTCAGGCTTTGGGTCTATTTCTGTACCGTTGAAAGGTAGTTGATGGAGAATAGGAATCCTCAAGAGTTGATAAAATTCCTCCAAAGTGGGCACAAGCTGGTAGTCAGGAAATGTGACGCAGTGATGTAGGGGGTCAAAGAACTGGAAGAGAACTTTCACCATGTCTTCTTCTGTATTGGAGTTGACCAAGTTGAGAAGTCGGCCATATCTCTCACTGAATGGAGAATTCTCAAGAATCCTTGAAGCTAGCTCCTTGAGTTGAGGAGGAATTCTCACAAGGTTGACTTGGATCGTTTTCCTGCGAAGTGATTCCATAGCCTACAAAACAGGAACAAAGATGAAGATCCAAAATCCTTGAAATGGTTAGAGGATGCATATGATGCTTCATGATGTTCATGATGTTATGCACAAGTATATATGTACAAGCAAGTCAAACAAGATCCTATTTTAGGCTTGCATGGGGTTTCATAGGTAAATACCCTCTTGAGGTTTAGTTGGCTTAACTTGTCCTAGTAAATAGTAACCGGGTTCTAAGGAGCTCAATATCACTGGATTGTTTTCTGTGTTCATTGTTTCAGTTTATCCACTTTACTGGCGACCGAAATATTCCAAGAAAACAACCCTCAATGAGTGTAGTATCGAGTATCTACCAACTTCGGACTGCACCAAAGCCGGTCATCTCACTACATCCTAAAAGGCCATGTTGGTCAAGTAAAGGTTCCAAAAGTTCGTTAGTGCTTCATGACATCACTCAGCGGACCTGTATTCTCTTTGATTGACTCAAAGGCTACTGGTACCCACAAATATGTCGCACTAACATAGCTATTGCTTAGACTGTGTCGGTATACCCCGCACAGTTTCCATAATGTATTGCTATTTACCTATGAATGTTTCTCAAATCCGGGTAGAGGATTCAAACCCAAACAATAGAACCAAGATGTAAAGAAAACAAATCAAGCAAGATAAGCATGAAAAGGTGATCTAAACCCTAAGGTAACCCCATTTTTTTTAGAAAATTGCCCAGCAGAGTCGCCAGTTCTGTGATACGGTGGGAGAACTGACATAAGGTTTTGCGTTTTTTGTTTGCAAATGTTTCGGTTTAGCAATAGTCTCCACCGACTTTTATTTTATCCAAAAGGAAAGGTAAAAAATCACAGGAAAGACCTTTGAGATGTTTTCTTCAGTTCGGGGGGTAGATTATGAAAAGGGAAGGTGCTAGCACCCTTTTCATCCATGGTTTTCCATGGGCTCTTAGTTACTTGTTTAGATCACTTGCTTTGCTTTTCCAATTGTTTGAAATGGTGCTTTGTGTGGTTTTGAAAGTATTTTGAAAATAGGCCATCGTTTTGGCAATCTTTGTAATGATTCTCATTCGTAAGAATGTATACAAAGATGTTTTATCTTTTGAAAAATGTTTCAATGTTTTTAAAGTTGTTTGGAAATGTTTTGAAATTGTGTATGTGTTTTTGAAAATAGCAAGGATTGTTTGCAAATTGATCAAGTAACTAGGAGTTATCTACCCTACTCAAAAATCTTTCCTACGCATTTTTATTCCTTTGATGTTGTTGTTTTACCATTGCATTTGGTAAACAAACCTATCTTTGGATGTTAAACGGGACGGGCGTGGGTCATCGTATGACCATGATATCAATGGTGCCAAGTATCTTAGCAAGTTTTAGGGACTAAGATCATTTGTTTTTTAGGCAACCAAGATAGTGTCATCGAGGGGACTATGCTCTTTTGTTTTGTTTGATTTTGCCAAGATACCTAGCATGCATACCATGGTCATTTTGTAAGGCAACCAAGTGGGTGAAACCCAAGAGATTCTTGTATGCAATGTGTTGTCTTTCTTTTATGCATTTTTGTCTTGAATTAGGTCATACTATTTGTTTGATTTTTTTATCATACAAAACCCTAGTTTACTATCATGGTATATGAAAGCAATAAAATGCGTAAAGTAAATCTAGACTATTACAACAATATTATAGGAGGGGGGATACAAGTTTCGAATATGGGATATTGCTCAAAATAAAACCCTAATTTACTATTACAATCCAATTGAATTTATTGTACAAATAAATAAATGAACAATTATTTAAATATGCAATAAAAATGTAAATATGCAAAAGAATGTTTTGGAATTGTTTTATGTATGAGAAAATAATATTATCAAAGTCCTAAAAATAAGAAAAAAAATAATGTTATTATTTTTTAAAAGGGGAAACCCTAATTTTTGATTTAAAAGAAAAATTTTGTTTTCTAATGTTATTTTATTCATTTTTGTACAAGAAATAAATAAATAAAAATATTTACAAATATTAAAAATTAAAATGTGTATGAAAATAATATTTTATTTATGAAAAAAAATAATAAAATAAAAATGCATGATATTTTTAAATGTTTTTTACTATTTTTTAAGAAAATGAATTTTCATTTATTCTAGCAAACTATTTCATTATGCAAAAAATAAAGTAAAAATAAAATAAAAATGCAAAAAATAAAGAAAATTATTTTTGTAATTTTTAAAGTTCAGAAAAAAATATTAAAGTCAAAAAAATATAAATTATGCAATAAAAACCAAAAAATATAAAATAAAAGGTCAGGGGGATGCAAAAAGTAAAAGGGGGGTGCAAAAAGTCAGAAAAGCCAATACCAAACGCGCCAGGCCCAGACACCACTTCATCCCTGTCCTTGCTCCTTCGCGCGCGCCCTGTTTCAGTTCAAATCATGTTCTCTCTATTCTTTGCACAAAAACAAAATCTTGCTACATGAAACTTGTAGCATTTTTTATCACGATTCCAATGATATAAAAAACGTGGCCTAACTCTAAAAGACCAAACAGAATTTTAGTGGCCCTAAATTCTGACCTAGTTTTTTCAGCAACTTCAACAATCAAATACTCCTAGCTCAGTTAATATAAATGGAAACTACGCATATGTACAGCTCAAGCACATTAAAGACTACATTTTTGCTTCACAAACCTAAGCTTAAGGATGCCTAAATAGAGAGATAGAAACTTGACAAATACCTGGTTTAGTTGAGTTTGGATATGGCAATGTGGGCACTTTGAGTGAGGCCTGAAAGTTGTGTGAAATTGCTTGAAGTTCCCTCAAGCTATCCCAATGCTCAGCTTGCCTTGTAGGTGCTTGAATCTTGCTGCACGAGTCAACCTGCAAACCTTCAAAATGAAAATGGTGAAGCTTGAAACAGGGCACATAGTTGCAAGATAAGGGCCTGGACAGTTTAGGTGTGATGTATGGAATGTGTTTGAAGTGATTCAAAGCAAAACGCATGAGCCAATATTGTTTTGGAACTGGTTCTGCAGAAGATGCCCTGTTTGGGCAAAAAAGTGGAATTTTTGTGTAATAGGGTGTTTGAGATGTTAGGCAATCGTGTTTTTGGCTTGCAACAATGTTCTGAACTTGTTTGAAATGATACAAAGTCTTGGTTTTATCAGATACACAAGCTTGCTTCACTTTTGCAAGTTTGCTTGCTTTTGAAGAAAACGTGAAGTGACAAAGCCAAAGGTCTGTACAGGCTAGCTTAAGGCCTGATGAGAGTTGGTGTACTTTTCCTGAAGTTTGTGGATCTTGTTTGCAACCAAAGATCAGGTCCCTGGCTCAAGAAATACAAAATTGCAAAAAGCATGCTTTATCAAAATGGTATTATGCACTTTATGCCATTTTTGGAATAATTCTTTGTGCAATGCTTCAAATATCATAATAAGACCATTATCCAATGTGTTTGCATTAAATTAAGGAGTGTAGAAGGTATTTGGTACCTTTAATACAAGTACAAGCATGTTTGAAACTGATTTGTAACTTGTGACATTGTAAAAATGTCTTGCATAAAAGTGATAAATTTCCATTTTTCATTTCTTCGATTCTACCTAACCATAAATGATCTTGGAGAGTTCTTGGACATTTTGGAAAGCTTTTAACATTCTCTACAATCCATATTTGAAATTCATTTTGAGATTCCTCTTCTAACTAGGTTAAAAATTTCCATGAAGTTAGGTCAAAAACCTGCCTAAACTAGGGAAAAATTTCACTAAGTTAAAAAGTTTATGGACCCCTATTCAAAAAATCATAACTTGAGATCCAAGCATATTTTTGGAATACTTTGTGAATCAAAGTTGTAGATTTTGTGGAGGACTACAACTTTCTTGTTGGAAGTTTTCTTTGAATCCAATTGCATCATGGTGAAAAAGTTGGGAAAAGTTGGGAAAAAATAACAAATTTTCATAACTTAGAAAATTTCTAAGTTATGAAAATTTTCAAACATAAACCCTAATTTCCAAATTTAAGTTTCTTGGGGAAAAAGTTTCAGGTTCTGACATGTTTTGATGAATTATGACCATTGGCACTTGATTTTGACCAAAAAGTCAAAGTTTGACTTTTCAGTGTACAGTTGATTTTTGATCAGTTGACTGGAAAATTCATTTGTCAATCCAATTCATTTGAGATCTTTTGAACCTTGTGATTAGGTCAAGATGATGCCATTGAGTCCTTCAAACCATACTTGAACACAATTTTCCATTGGCTAGGTGAAAAATCAGAAATTGCATTTCTTCAGTCAAAACCCTAATTTTGACCATTTTGCCCTTTTGATGATCTGATCAAATTTCTTGAGAAGTTGGGGTCCAAACTTGATAAAATGGTTAGTATGAGTCTATAATGTTTATTTGGATAAAAAATTATGAAGTTTGACTGTAAATTGGCCATGGTTGACTTTTTTCCCAATACAGCTGATTTTTAGGTCAACTGTCCAATTGACTGGTCAAAAATGTGATTCAAGGCTTGAAACATGGTATGAGCAATCTTAGAGGTCCAACATGAAGTATGAAAGTCACATGAGGCATTGGAAGTCCAAAAATCTCTGTGCAAACTCAAACCCTAATTTCAGGTTGTTAGTGCAAGGAGAGGTCTTGAGCTGAGCAAACCCTAATCTGGTCTTAAGTCCAAGAAGTCTTGTGAGGAGAATCTTGATAAAATGAGAGGGAAAATTTTAGGGTACAACACCCACCATAAGTGAAAGTTGATGTTTGTTATCTTTTTGCTACCCTCAATGAATGTTGGTAGTTCATTGTCAGTGAACAACGATGCTATGATATATTTTCTCTCTACCTTCAGTAAAAGTTGGTAGATCACCAACAGTGAAATTTGGTGATTGTTATATTTTTGCTACCTTCAATGAACGTTGGTAGTTCATTGTCAGTGAATGGCGATGCTATCATATATTTTCTCTCTACCTTCAGTGAAAGTTGGTAGATCAGCATCAATGAAAGTTGGTGTTTGTTATCTTTTTTCTACCCTCAGTGAACGTTGGTAGTTCATCATAAGTGAACGACGATGCTATGATATATTTTCTCCCTACCTTCAGTAAAAGTTGGCAGATCACCATCAGTGAAGTTGGTGATTGTTATCTTTTTGCTACCTTCAGTGAACGTTGGTAGTTCATCGTCAGTGAACGGTGATGCTATGATATTTATTTTCCTTCTACCTTCAGTGAACGTCGGTAGCTCACCGTCAGTGAACATCAGTATTGTTATTTATTTTCTCTCTACCTCTAGTAAACGTTGGTAGCTTCGCCTTCAGTGGAAGTTGGTGTATCCTTTGACCATTTTACCATCCTCTCTGATTCAGGTTTTTTTGATCCACCAGTGATTTATTTTCCTGGTTGGGTTACTCTGTTGTTTCTTTATTTTTTGTTACATCCCCAATGTTGTTTTGCGTCTCTTTGGTCTTGTTCATATGCATTCATGCTCATAAGAATTGCATGGCATCTTAGGGCCAAAAATAGGGTTTGTTTTATATTTAAGTATCTTCGATCGCGTCGACACAAAGATTTTTAACCTTCATATCTCCGGATAGAAGAAACTTAAATAAGGGCAGCTATTGTACCCCAATTTTTTCCCCTAAGATCCCTTCATCATATCATGTTGATTCCATCACATTAAGATCAAATTAGGATTCTTGGTTCCCCTCCATATATTTAGCTTTGCTCTTTGAGGAATCACCAAGCACCATGACTTGTGTTCTTTTGTGATCATGAATATTTTTGTCTTAATTTCTTCTTTTAATTAATAAAATGCAATGTTGGTTAGTCTTGCTTGTTACTCATGTAAGTAAAGGCAATAAGATTCAGCAAGTTACTCCATGGGTTCATGAGTTTATTTCCATGCCCTAGTCAATAAATCTTGAAAAGTTAA
Organism: Vicia faba; assembly: GCA_948472305.1. Taxonomy (NCBI): domain Eukaryota; kingdom Viridiplantae; phylum Streptophyta; class Magnoliopsida; order Fabales; family Fabaceae; genus Vicia; species Vicia faba. Next base: position 1,605,039,161 of record OX451739.1, read on the forward strand.
AACCTCACCATTGGATTTGTTTTAGAATTAATGGCATGGCAAGGTTATTTTGGTTCACCACATTTCAAGGTTATCAAATTTAGTTCAAAAGCACAAGGGATTGATTGGAGAAGCTGTCATGCTTGTACAATGCTTTGATCCCATTGGTCAAAAATGCATATTTATATCAATTATCAAGATAAGAAAGTGGTTTTGGTTTCTATGAGTTCTCATTATCATCCTCAACAACTTATATTTACAAAGCATTTGTGTTGGTACAAGAAGTTTGTTCAAAATTTTCAAAGTTCCGCAAGGCATTTTCTTGATCTAGGAGTTAGGGATTTGAACTTCGAAGAAGCATATATTTCTCATCTTTTGGTATTTTTGAGTTATTCCAAAGACATCCTTCTCTTCAAAGGGTTACCAAAAAATCACTTCAAAAGTTCCAAGTAGTTTTCATGTGGAAGAAACTTAATGAAGAAGAAAGATTACAAGTACTCTAGATGAATCCCCAATTTTCCATGTGTGAATTAAAATGATCATAACTTGGTCAATTTTTATCAACTTGAGCCCATTATTTTTCCAAAAAATCTTGAAGATGTGAACTTTATGCTTTCTTTTATGTGCAAAGTGAGAAAATGGATGTAAGTTGCCTTAACGATACAAAAGATTATAGGTCATTTCATGATTTTTTCCAACTTCAACAATTCATAACTCTCTCAATTTTTGGAGATTTTGAATGGTTCAAGTCCCAAAATGTCATTAAAGAGGTCTATTTCATGCCATCATTTTTGGTCAAGATCAAAATCCAAGTGGAAGTCCATGTTTGGATGCAAGATATTATAGGTCACTTTTGAAGAAAAACTTGAAATATTTCTAAGTATGGAAAGTCAACATTTTTTTCCAACTTTGAGTCGTTACAACTTTTAGCTCAAGCATCCATTTGATCTCATTCTTCTTCCATTGCAAATCTTGTAACCTCATCTTTCTAATGCATCAAGAATCATGCCCTAATACCCCTTGAGCCGAGAATGCCATTGGTCAGAAGTTGGCAATTTGAAACTGAATTTTTCATCAAGGCCAAAGTTTAAAATCCTTGATTTGGCTTCTAAACACTTTGTTTCTGCGTGTTTTTGCTTCTGAACATGTTTAGTGAACTTCCATAACTTATTAGCATAGCAAAACACACGTTTTGGATAAGTTTTGATCAAATTAGAAGTCACATTTTTCTTGTTTGCAACTTCACACGATTTCCCTCCAAACTTCATCATTTCACACGCTTGGAAATTCCATTTGATTCCTTATAAATAGAGGGTCATCCCCCATTCATTTCCTCAAGCTTGGATAGCCAAAATCACCCTGCCAAACTTGTTCCATAACTCAAAATTCAGCAACTTCGAAATCTATTCTCAAGCCTTTTTTAATCCATTTTTTCCATCAATTCCCCTTCCTTGAACTTCCCTGAAGCTAACCATATAATTACATTCAAGAATCGTGCCCTATATTGCTCCATGGAAGTCTAGTTTCAGAGCTCTGCAACTCAACTTCAATAGGTAGATTCCTTCATCAATTCTTCAAAACTTTGACATCATTGTGATGCTCTCATTGCCCTGGTTCTAGTTGTAACACTTTCTTTTTTACTGGAAACACGTTTTGACCATTAAATTTCAAATCCCTTTTCAAAACTTTCCTTCCAAATTGCTTGAGCTCCAGTTTATATAAATTTGTCGCGAAGGTGTGGTTGTCTTCGTCTTGAAGAGAAGAAGCGAATGGCATAGGTCTGAGCTTTTGATTTTACAGTTTGAGAGACCTGCAATTCACGTTGGCTGGAAGTTGAAGATGACCAACATGTCATCTTCCAACCAATGATGGCACGCCACTTGTATTTTTTGAAATTTGATTTAATTAATGATCCTATGCATTATTCACTAAAGTCCATAACATGCACAACGCGCCAGGTCCACTTGATCTGTTTACTAACGCGTTTTGACATTGATCAGATGGCCCATATTTTTTTTGTTTTTATTTTCTTTCCTAATTTTTATATTTAATTGTTTTAAACTTTAAAAAATCATAGAAAATTCATTTTAAGTCCAAAAAAATCTGAAAAAATCATGAAAAATAGTTTTGATTATTCTCTTTCTGATTTTTATTTTTTCACAATTTTATTTTGTGTTTTGGTATTTTTTTATAAATTTTCACGTTATTTGATTTGTTTTAAATGTTTAAAAATACTTTTATGCATTTTTAAATTCTAACAAAATTATGGAATGATCCAATGACATTGTAACAAATATTGGTGACCTCACTTATTTTTTATTTCTGACTTTGGTATTTTTTTAATCATTTTTGGGTTATTTTACTCATTTCTTTTAATTTTAAAAATAGTTTATGACTTAAAAAAATTATCAAAAAAATTTTAAAATCATTTTAGTCCTTCTCTGATTTTTCTATGGTCTTATTTTTTAATTTTTTAATTAATTCGAACATAGTTGATATTTTTCTCTTTTATTTCTATTTTAACACATTTTTTTAAAACCTTTTTTTGTATATATTAAATGTAATATTATTTTGTGACTATTTTCTGGCTGATCTTGGGTTAAAATTTTGATCATGAACTTTATTAACATCATTGGAACCATTGTGTTTAGTCTAACTCCAGAAAAATGGATGAATGATTTTAATAATAGTTTGATTAAATTTAATTCAAAACTGGTGTGTATATTCTCTCCTACCCCTCTTCATCTCATCCCTTTTCTTATTGCACTAAGTGTTATTAGAGCATGATCTCTATATCATGTCTCAAAACAAATGGTGCATAGATTGCTATTGATCGGCCTCAAAATAGGTGCGAATTCTATATAAGTCCACTTACGATTGCTTAACATAGCGCTAAATTTTGCCCCGATTCGAATAAGTGATCATTCGTGGCTCAAACTTATATTTGCAAGCCCAAGTATGTTAATTTGATCTCTTTTATCAAATAACCTTGAGATTCATTGTGTAGAGGCTTTTGTTCTACCAATCCTCTAATGGGTCTACAACACTTTTGGTCAACGTTGATTACTTAAACATCGTTGATCATTAAATGGTACTCATGAGGATTCCAAATGAATAATATACTTGACAACAAGCAATTGTTGTATGGAGGCTTTGGTTCTTACAATCCTCTAATGAGTTCCAAATGCAAGTTTCAAGATGATCATCCAACTAACCACTAATCACTAATAATTGACTTTATCCTTTATTTTTATTATATGCCCCTTTTATTTTTATGCACTATTTACTTTTAGCATTTACATTTCATGCCATTTTTATCTTTGCTCATTTGAGTATTTACTTTCTTATCATTTTTATTTTTGCTCACTTGAGCTTTACTTTTCTTTTTCAAAACACCTAATAATCAACATAAACCCTAAAAATCTTTAATGATACTTGGACTATTTGGTGACTATCCTTGGCATTATGGAGCATTGGACTTTTTGGACTTAGGATTAGAAACCTTGGCCTATGATTGGAGACCTTGTGACCTTATCTGATTATTTTTTCTGGAGCTCTTGAGGTTTACCTCAAGGAATTGGCTTGTTTGTTTATTTTGTGTGCAGGTTATTGTGACTACACTCTTTGTTTGTAATCTGGAATTCACCCGTATACAGCCGTTACTCTGCCCAACTTTTGTGAAGACTTAATACACTTGAAGTTTGGTTCTCTCAAGAGGTCTAGTATCTTTGCTTGCTTGGTTTCAATCCAAGGAATGGGAATTATATCTTGGCTCATAATGTCAAGTATTATCTTCTTGTTAGATGGTTCTTATCCCTAGCTTTTATTTTATGCTTTAGGATAGTCCCTTCTCCTCCTCCCATCTTCTTCAATTTCAAAAGTCAATCAATAAAATTCAATAAACTTAATAATACTTTGACTTTTTTTGTGAGAAGACTAAAAGTTAATCAATCTCATTTCAAACCATTTTGCCACTTTGGCTTTTATCTTTAAACTTTTCTCAAAAAGATTGGACTCTTTTCAATCCTTGTAGTGATGCAAACAACTATACTTCTATAATATATAGTGAAGAGAGATATTTTCCACTTGGGTGTTGAGTGAGGCAATATTGATTTTAAAATCCAAGCCCTATCCTCCACTTTTAGATGATGCAAGTTCTCCTTTCTCATAATTGTGGGTAGTAAGTATGTTTTCCACACGGACAATGAAAATGATGTCTTAACTCATGAAATTAACCAAAACACTTGTGTTTTAAAATTTTTAAAAGAGGAACTACGTGTACCCTGATCCCCTATTGCACAGAAGGTGGTACGTAGGCACTAAAGGTTCACAACTGCGGCGGGTGCAAAAACCATAAAAATATACTTCTTTTCTCACCTCCACCATTCATTTTTATACAACATTTTTATAGACAAAATATACAGATTTTACAAAGAGGTTCCTACGGAGTACCGTAGATGTTTAAGGTGCTAATACCTTCCTTTTGCATAACCAACCCCCTTACCTTGAATCTTTCCCCCTCTTTTGGGTTATTCGCTCTTTTTCCATTCCTTTGGAAACAATAAAGTGCAATGGCGATTTTATTTTGATTTGTACAAGTCTAGTCAATCCCATGGCTTAGTCTTAAACATTTTTACCGCTACACTTAGGATAAAAATTAAGGGTGATGACTCTCATTTCAAATCCAATTACAACATCTACCTCATCGTCATCACTTATCATCGTGATTGTTATGATTATGATTGTTATGATGATAAGGCATCATAACAATCACGATGATAAGTGACGATGATGAGGTAGAGTTAGCCAATAAATTATTGTTATTCAAATTAAACTAGAATCGAAGGAATTGACGTAATGATGAAATCATACCATTGAACCGCATTTTATGTGTTAAAGAGCAGGAAATGAATGATGAGAGACATGTAATTCGGAAAACAGTGGTTTGTTTAAGTTGGTTTTCAAGAATAATTTAATTTTCGAATTATATACTTCTTTATCAATTTGAATGGTTGTATTTCTTTAATGTGGTGTATGGAAACAACAAGCAATCTATGTATTATATAATAAACTATGTGTATTTTCCACAACGGTTATCTATAGTAACCATGATGAATTATAATTTATGTTCCAAAATGTCGATGTTGAGAATCAAACCTGGGACCTTTAGTTTTATCACAACGGTTGATTTAACTAACTGTTGTGATATCAGGCGCGCTTTCTAATATACTACAATGGTCTTTGGACTTTAATCATAGGAAACACATTTACAACAACACTCTACATAACAACGTTTGGACCTGCCTAATTTTATATCTTTTCCAACTGTTATTAAATATATTTTACGTAGTAGTGTATTACTTTCATTCAAGACCTTATGGGTCGATGTTAGGGTAAAGTCAGACATATGAAAATTATGAAAAAGCATTATGGTCTCATTAAAGATGAAGTTTAATTTTATAGAAATACAGGTGATGAATTAGAAAGAGATCGTATTTCCTTAATAAATATATGTCTGACAAATTCCTTAGTGAGTATGAAATGGCTCTTAAAGAGTTTGTCATTTATGGCTTTAACATGACAAAAATTGCTTCTATGATTTATAATGTAAGTAGGAACAAAGGAGAAGGTTTTGGATATTCTGAAATATCTTTTAATTCAAAGTCTATAACCTAGATTAAACTAGTTTTCGCGGTGCAAAAAATATCTGAGCGTATCGCACGCTTGAAATACAACAGAGTCGCCATTGAAAAGTTTTTATTCCAAAAAGAAAATGGGAAAATATCGAAAAAATGCATGAAAGAAAAGAAAATGGTTGTCACAACTAAATTAGGGTTCGGGATTCGGTTATAAAAGGGGAAGGTATTAGCACCTGTTACATCTATTGTACTCAACTAGACCCATTTAGTTAGTCTAGTGAATGATTGTTAGTGTGATGTCGTTCTTCTTAATTATTAAGTGAGAAAAAGAAAATAAAGTATTTTTAGGTTTTTTATTATTGGGCTCCCCAAGATTTTAGAATCTCGTGCCTACATATTCTCATTGTGCAATGAGAAAATCAGAGTTCCGTAGTTCAGGGTAGAAAATATTTATGTGTTGGTTCATTTTAGCGAAAGATTCTCAAGTCGCATTCGAGCAGAAAATATTGCTTCTCAAAACATGGATAGTTGAATATTTAGATCACTTCAAGAATAGATGACTGAATCTGGATTAACACAGATTCTTACCATCGTCATATTCGAGCTAAAAACGTTTGATATTCACATGTTGAAGCATTTTTTACATCGTCGCAGACTGGACAAAGCGTCTTTCGTTTTATAAAAAGGTTTTGAATTGAAAAGCCAATAGGAAAATGTTTGAATGCGTTGAGATTGATTTCATATGGAGTTAAGTAAATGTTTGAGCTTAGATGTGCACCAAGCATTCATTTACCCAACATATTCAAAAGATATGCACCAATAGTCACTTGTCGTCCATGTTTATAAAAATTTATTTTTGCGGAATTTTAGTAAACATTTGAGCATAGATGTGTGTCAAGCACTCATTTACCCAAGATATTCAAAAGGTGGGTACCAATTGTCACTTGTTATCCATGTTTGATTAAAGTATTTTAAGGCTAAAGACCAATAATCATTTTGATCAAGGTGTGCACTGAGCGCTCGACTATTAAGGTATTCAAAAGGTCTACAACAATTGTCACTTTGTCTTTCAGTTTTATTGAGAAAAATATTTGAAAGTGACTTGACGTTGGATCAAGTGATAATTAATTTTTAAAAGATTTGAATTTAATGGTGAAAAGTTACTTGACGTTGGATCAAGTATTCGCATTGCGTTTACGTTCGATTGAATTTGACTTGAAAAAGAGCTTGACATTGGATCAAGCATTTTATTCTTTTGAAGAGATTGCTTTTAATTGCCGTTTATTTTCTTGTATTAACAACCATGCATTAGCTAAAGAAACAATAAAATAAACTAAAGCAATAAAAATAAGAGCAATAAAAATAAAGGGGAGAGGGACACACTATCAATACAAGAGTGGATCAAAGCTAAAGAGAATACAACCACTAAACGAAATAATAAAAGAGAGAGGGACACACTGTCAATACAAAATGTGTGAGCAATTAAAGGAAATTAAAGAAAATGCAAAAAATAAAATAAATAAAACATAAAAAATTAATGAAGGGATGAGAATTCACTATCAATACACGAGTAAGAATAAATGACATAAAAATAGAGGGAAATGCATTATCAATACAAGAGTAAAATAAAACAAATAAAGCATAAAAGAAAAATAATAAAAAGGAAAAAAATGCAATTAATAATTATTTGAATTAAAAAATAAATTAAAAATATTTTTTGGGTTTTTAAATATGTAAGAAATTGAAATTAACAAGTGTGTGAAAAAAATAAAATTAAAATAAAAAAATAAAATAACAAAGCATTTAAGAAAAATAAGAAAACGAAATTAAAAAAAAAAAGTGATGGGCGAAATAGGGTGCAAAGAGCACAAGAAAATGGTGGCTTAATGATTAGTCGCCATTTTAACTATATTTATTATCATTTTAACAGGTGAAAATAGGCGAGTTATTTTCATTTTTCATATAGTTTGAGTGGTTTATATGTCAATTTCTTTAATTTAGTATTTATCTATGTTTTAATAATTCCTGATATTTTTGATCTTTTTAGGAAGGTTAATGTGTTTTGTAGGTCGAAGGAAGTCAATGACATGGACGAAAAAGGAACATGACGAATTTTCAGAAAGATTGGGAAAGTCTATTGTTCAACATGCTTTTCATCATGATATACGCGTGGTATTTTGTTCATAACTAGAGAGTCGTAATTCGAAATGACGTGGGACTAGCGGAAAATGAAAGATAATATCAAGAGCTACAACTTTCATAAAGACGCCAAAGGAAAATTATGATTCACGGTAAAGACACATTTTGAAGGGTGGAAAATTGATATTTGCAAGGTGGATCAAGATCTTCAAGAGATTTTTGTGATTGAAGACCCATTCATCTAAATTTCTGTAATGAATATGACTTTTTCTATGTTGTTTTTTATTTCTATGAGTATATAAACCCCCCAGTGCTAGAGGGGTGTCCCTGATCTGGATTTGTTAATGATTTTTATTTAAACCTTGTAATGACAATAATTTCTTCTCTACTGAATTTACTTTTGATTTGTGCTTAATTCTTTCTCTTTCGGAAAAATTGAGATTTCATTTATGTTTAATAGTTAGGCAGGACTGTCAAAGTTAACGCTCAATTGAAAGTATCTTGTAGTAGATATCACCTAGGACTAGAGATAACCTATAGGAACTGAATTGTTCTTTATAATTTAATGCTTAATTTCATATGTAATTCATTATGGACATAGGAGTTAATTTGAATATTTAAAGGTTTACTCGCTAAGAACTTATGATTAAACACCCTTAAGAATCGATAATTGTTGTACCCCAAAATTTTCCCTCTCATTCCTCAGGGGTTCTCTCACAAGATCTTCTACAACGCCAAGTTTGCAGCACTGATATATCAATTTAGGCTTGGATTTGGCACAAGGGAAAAACGATCAATTGCATATTAGAAAGTCAAACTTTGACTTTTTGGTCAACATTACATTCCAAAGATCAAATTTCATCAAGACATTCAAGAATATCAAGCTTGATCATCAAGAAGTCAAGAAAGTCAAAAGTCAACTTGAAAAGTCAAGATTTCCAAGACTTAGAAATTTTCTAAGTGTTTTATACATGATAATTTCATCACTTCATGCCATTCTTTCACCAAGATGTAAGACAGTTCAAGGGAAACTTTCAACATTAAAGTTTTAGATCTCCATGATATCTACAACATTGCTTTACACAACTTCTCCTAGAAGTTCTTGGATTTTGAGTTATAAATTCATGAAGTCATGACATTTTCATTTAACACTTAGAGAAATTTTCAACAGATTTTGGTCAGGATTTCACCCCAACTTCTTGGCATTTTTTCACATAGTTCCAAGATGACTTTGTCAAAACGGCTAACATGAAAGTTATAGAGGGTGTTTCAAGATTTCCAAAACATCCAAGAGCATGAATTTATCATATTTGAGCTATAAGATACAAGGATCTGAAGTTGGACATTCATTGTTGATTTACAAGGCAGATTTGTGATGAACAAGGAACAAAAATCTTAACCATGCTGCATAATCTTCACTTTGCAGGCCTATTGACTTGAAAATCTATTCATAATCAGATGTTTACACAATTGATTGAACCATTATCCAAGTGGTTGAAGTATTGTCCATTGCATCTTTCCATTTTTGGCACAAAGGCACCATTGCCATTCTTGCAAAGTTTACTTTAATCATAAAGTTAATTTCTTGAGCCTCTAACTTGTTGTTCTAATCACACTCAACTTCTACAAGTCATAACAAACATGTTTAAAGTGATCAATCACTTTACATATCTTGGTACAAGCATTGGAAACATGACATTCATGTTTGCTTCAAAAACAAGCAAGATAACCATAACACGTGATTCAAAATTCTGAGTTGTTTGAAGTCTCAAACCTTCTCTATAAATAAGGAGGCCAATTGCAAGAGAAAAGGAGTTAGAAAAAAGAGGGAGAGAAGAGAAAAATGGAGAAAGAAAACCAGAAGTTTTGTTGACAAACTCTCAAAAAAATCTCATAACTTAAAGAAGGTCATAACAGTCCATAAAGCAACACCTCAAGCTCAGAACATAAATTCTAGCTGCAAGGTAAGTCTCCTTAACTTTAAACTCTTCATTTCAATCATCATCATTTGGTTCATTTTTGAGTCTAAAATGCAGTGACCTTTGAAGAAAAGGTTTGTAAAAAATCATGAACAATTGCCAAGATTGAGTAAAAGGTTTTCCATGAAATAGCATCATGAACAGGCAGGTGTAAGGCAGCTGTTTTTCAAAATCATACAATGTGCAATCAATTGCACAACCATGCAAATCGATTGCACGGAGTTCCAGTAGCCAAATTTCCAAAAAAATTTAGTGTGCAATCGATTGCACAACCATGCAAATCGATTGCACGGGGTTCCAGTAGCCAAATTTCCAAATTTTTTGAATGTGCAATCGATTGCACAACCATGCAAATCGATTGCACTGGAAGTCAGTAGCCAATGTTTTGAAAAAATGAAGTATGCAATCGATTGCACTAACATGAAAATCGATTGCACTCAAACGAAAACTGAATTTTTGCTTTGAAAAAACTTGAATAAAGAGTTGGACAATATAAAATGTTTCCTTTTGACCATTGAGCATCTATATCTTAAGTTCAACATAAGTATCATCATTATACCTTGAAATTTGCTAAGGACTAGAACCAAAGACTTCATCCAAAGAGGCTTTTAGCTTGATCAATATTTTTGCCTTCTTTATCAATCATGATTTGTCTTCATCAAAACAAGAGTGCATTCGAGAAGCTTGAGTTTACGGCATGTGTTGACACATAATGATCCAAAATGTTTTATTTTCCTTTCATTACTTTCATGTGCTTCATATATTTTCTTCATGGCTATTCAATATGGTTGTAATAGATAATTAGGACTTTAATTTCTTGCAATCCCCATTTGTAAATTTGTATACCCCATCCTCAAATGATTGTAACAGTGTAGGATATTTACTTTCCGCAAATTTATCGATTTATATATAACATGTTAATAATTAGGGTTTGTAAGGAAACATAAAACCAATCAAATAGAAAACCCTAATTCAAGACAAAATCAAGCATGAAAATGACACACTTGCACACAAACACCCCTAGGTTTCCTCCACTTGGTTGCCTTGAATAAAATGGCCATATTACGCATGTAAGGTATCTTATCAAAGCAAACAAAAAAATAAGATCATAGTCCCTCGATGACGTTATTCAAAGTTGTCTTACAAAAATGATCTTAGTCCCTCAAAATGCTAAGATACTTTGCAACATTGCTAATCATGGTTATACGATGACCCACGACCGTCCCGTTTACATCCAAAGATAGGGTTGCTTACCAAGTCAATGGTAAGACAACAATATCAAAGGAAAAGAAAATGAACAAGAAAGACATTTGAGTAGGTAGATTACTTTTGGTTGCTTTCTTTATTTCAAACAAATATCCTTGCTATTTTCAAAAACAAACACACACATTTCAGAACATCTTACAAATTTGAAAACATTTTCAAAAATACAAACATCTTTGTATACATTCTTACGAACGAGAATCATTACAAAGATTGCCTAAACAATGGCCTCTTTTACAAAACACTTTCAAAACCACACAAAGCACAATTTCAAACAAAAGCAAGTGATCTAACAAGTAACTAAGAGCCCATGGAAAATCATGGATGGAAAGGGTTCTAATACCTTCCCTTTTCATAATATACCCCCCGAACTCAAGAAACAATCTCAAAGGTCTTTCCTGTGCTTTTTTACCTTTCCTTTTGGATAAAAGAAAAGTCGGTGGTGACTCTTGCTAACCGCAACATTTGCAATAAAACGCAAAACCCTCAAGTCAGTTCTCCCACCGTATCACAGTAATCAATAGTTTAAAAGATGTTATTGCAAGGTCAGGTTAGAATTATTAATGGATCCGATCATACACCTTCCCTAGCATGTTTACTCACATAGACTTAAATTTATTCAATTGTTCTATTTACTTTTATTTATTGTTTTATTTCTCTATAGAAAAAACTCCAAACTAAATTCCCAAAGGCTTTTGGGGATGTATTATATCTCCTCACCTATGGGTTAGTACTATTCCCAACTTATGAGAAGCTCAAATATTTGGCTATTGTGAGTATATTCTAGGATGTTTTGGCGGAGAACGTGAATTATATTCCTGCATTATTGGCTGATGTCTTCTTCTCTCTTCATATGCGTCACAAACAGAAGAGTTGTACCATACATTGTTGTGTTCCATTTCTCTATAACTGGATGACTTCTCATGTGTTAAAAGAAGTTACTTATATTAAGAATATGACTGGTGAAGTGTGGGCTCAGACTTTGGTTTCACAAACTGCAAGTTCCATTACATGGTGTAACACCCCAAATTTAGAATTATGATGCTTATATGTTTATTTATGAATATTAGTGAATTGTTATGTTTATTCATGAATATTTGTAATTTAATGTGGTGATTGGATTATTGGTGGGAATATATGTCCTTAAGTTAGAATTATTTAGAATAATTAAATAATACTTTATGTGATTTATTAATAAAATAACAAAGAAAATAAAATAGAATACTAGAATGAGTAGAGAGGCTAAGGGTATAAGGGTAAGTGCATGTGAGTAAGTGAGGGCATGATAGAAAAATCCTAATTGGGAGAAATATTTATACTAGAAAAAAGGAAAATAAGGAATAAGGTAATCATTGTTCTTTACGTAAAAAGTTGGAGAATATGAGAAAAGGCTAGGGCATAGTGGAACCAAGGGAGTATTCTCCATTAGAGCTTGAAGAGATCAGTTGCTAGGAATAACAAGGTAAGGGGATAATTATGGTTGATTATGATTGGTATGAGGTAATGGTAGATGTAGGATTTTTTGAATGTGTTGATTGAAGATGAATAACATGATCTAATTTTTGAGAATGACATTTTATATGCTATTGATTGATGTTTGATGTTTGTGAGCTTAAGTGTGTTAATTGTAATTTAGAGATGATGAATTGATGTTGTGATGTGTTTAATTTCCTTGATTCATGTGCCATATGATATGATATGTTTTGGGATTATTGGAGGTCAAAATTTGGGGTTTGGGGTATGTTGAAAGGCTGAAAAACAAGAGAGATCGCATAAAACCGCGTCGAAAAAGTAGTTTTATGGGCTCTATTACGGCCAGTAATAGCTATTACGGGTGGCTAATAGACCTCTGGATTTTGGTTCCAGAAACGTGCCAAAAATAAAATTATGGACTGGGAGCATATTAGGTGGTAATGGCCATTACGGGTGGCTATAACAGCTCCCTGGTTTTTGTACTGTGAAATCGTTTTGGCCATAACTTTTGAACCGTAAGTCCAAATCAAGAACCGTTCAAATCACTAGAAAGCCAACGCACGGGGCTATACCGTGAAAATTATTGGTGAATTTTTTATTAATATTCAGGTGTATATTATATGGATGGTTGTAAGGATTTGTATGATCGATTAGCAAGTCGTTGAGTTATAATAATGAAATATCGATGGTATAATAAAGTAACTTGATTGAGTGTATACATTTGTGAAAATGTAAAGTTATTGTTATTTATGTTGGTTTTTCATTATTGTGAATTATGAGTAATACTATATGTTATGATGAAGTTTGATTATGTTATTATGTTGATGTTATTATAATGATGTTGCTAAGATGTTGATGTTAGTGATTTTTGTTATGTTGCTATGGTGTTGATATTGATGATGATATTGTGATCATGTCTTAATGATGTTGCATGTCCAAATATATACATTCTATGTTGATGATGATTATGTTGTTGATGACACACTTGACTAGCCGAGGTCGAACATATGTGTGATATTGATGTTGTTGCATGTTGTGAATCATGCATCCATGTTGTGGAACTTATGTTCTAACTTATGATGTAGCCTCATTTCCCATGGTGATGGTTCGAGCGTGAATAGCTAGATCCTTTCTCCTGGGATTTAGTGATGTGTTACCTATGGTGATGGTAGCGATTTGGTGTACTCTAGTTCTAAGAGGGAATCGATCTTATGGTGGGGATCAAGGAGTAAATGAATCTAAGGTTTCATATTATGCTACCACATGCATTGAGTCATTGTCATTGCATAATATTTATATGGCGTTGCATGATCTTGTTGATGATGTGTGATGTGTTGGATGTAGAGAAGCTAAGTGATTACATGTTGATTTCTATGATGAAAACTTGTATGTGTGTTAATTATAATGTATGGGGTATGAGTTATGAATTGTTGACAATGCTATATGTTGTTATAATGATGATGCTGATTATGATTGCAATTATCTTTCCTTATATCTTTTATAATGAATTATGATTATTCACCATTTCTATTTGAATGTTGCCTCCACGTGGGTAACGCGCAGATACTCTAGAGTAGCTTGCAGAAGCAATGAAGATGGCTTTTATTGGATTATTTAGTAGTTTCCCATTATTTAGAGGTGTCTTGCTCTGATATGTTAAATCGGGTCGAGAATGCTTAATTTGGATTTTTATATCCTATTTATGTTGAAGTATTTACAAGGATTTTTGAGTTGCTGGATTAGTTTTATTTTAACTCTTTTATGAGACTAAATGTCATGAGTTTGAAACTTGAGGATCTTTAATTGATGATGAATCTGATGCGATGTTTTTAAATAAGTATTGAAGTTGCATGAATACTATGAATGTGTATGTTTATGAAGAAAAAAATTACTATCATATGTTGTAACCCGTGTTACGGAGCAGGATTAATTTATGTTGTTTTTATTATGACGTGTGACACCCCTTTATGGTGATTCTAATTAATTTATTCGTAAATTATTTGTGGGGTTTGGAAGGATGTTACATTAGTGGTATCAAAGCAGGTTGGTCCATCTGGCCAAGTTATTTGATTATGATTCTTCCCTGGTATGCGACATGTGTGTGAAACACTGTTGTTGCTCATTTGTTTTTATAACCACTTGTCTGTGGGAGTGGGATTGAAATAAGTCGGGGAGAAGCCTTTGCTTCTATGACATGTTTAAGTTGTGAAGTGTTGGTTTAGTGTGTTGCTAATTGCAAGGGTGTAAGCATTGTTGGAGCTGTGTTATTTCACAAAACCGGAGAGAGCATGGAATCGGGATTCAGGTATGCCGGTCTAGTTAGGATGTCTTTGAGAAAGAATGATTAGGTATTGTTGATGTTTGCTCCTCAGAGAGTGAAGAGTAATGTGAAGGCTAGTGGTACTGTTGGCTGGGATTTTCATAAAGAGAGAAATTCAAGCCAAAAGTCAAAAAGGGTATTTGAAGAGCATTAAAGAGCATTAAATTATGAGGAGATGACTACCAAAGCATTTCGACCATGGTTGATTTTATAGGCAGACGACCAAGGTTTCGTAAGTGAAGTCGACCAGAGAAAAGTTCATGGTGAATGGATTGGGCCCAAGGAGGTGAAAAGCCCAAAAGAGTTAAAAGGCCCATAAGCGCCTAAATTGTAAAGGCGAAACGTTATGGAGGGAGAACATGGGTTCAATCATAATGGAGAATGTGGATTCACAAAGAGAAGTTACCGTAGAGAACATGGGTTTGTGAAGAGAAGTTACGAAGAACACGTGGCATGAAAGGAAATGAAGCCCACTTAGAAAGTAGTTTTTTATGTGTATTATAAATAAAGCACTTAGTGCACTTTTGTAAAGGGTCAAACTTTTTCACATTCCTGCATGCTAGTCACTCAAAGTAACCAAGCGAACGAGAGAAATGAGTCAGGAAAAGGCAATGTATGTTTTAACCAACCTATTTTGCAAATTTCTTTAATGTTATGTCATTATCTTTTACAACTTAAAACGCTTTTTCATTTCCTTTACTTTGTCATTTTGTCCTTATCTTTTGCAATTTAAATATGTTTGGCTCCCAGTCGAATGCACCCTTTTTGAAAAAACTTTGACTACGCACATGAACTGAAGCACTGCTCAGAGATTCCATGGTCGATCTCGCATGTAAACTTGTTTTCAAGAGAACTGCGTAGTTTACCAAATCCATGGGTAAACAAATTGGCACACCTGATGGGGCAGTGCTCATATTTTTTGCGTGTGGTTTCACAAAGTTCTTATAGTTAGTGTGTGTATGAATTTAAGGAGTGGTAAACTTTTGTCTTAGTCTAGAATGCCATGCTCTGACATTAACACTGCACACACGCAGATTACTACACAGAATATGGATGTTATACCAGTAAGTACCACAACTCAAAGCGCGACAGTTTTATCTCTCGTGAGATCGACCGCATTTTATGGTTCAGTGACGACAGTCATAATGGCAGAACCTAGGAATGGGGTATCACCATTTGACCCAAATCGACCACTCTTTCCAGGGGATCCAGGGTCATCATTTGTCCCTCACCAATATGGTGTGCCTTATTCCATGATGGTTGGGTTACAGTAGAATCCTACCACATATAAAGAAAATACAGTTGCCACTGGAAACCAAGGCAATTATGCCGCCAAGTGATCGACTAGGTGGTGTTAGTTATGTCCAGCAGTTGACGCCATATTTGAATACTACATCCCTTATGGCTTTAAGGAAACAGATGGATGAATGTAATTTAGAGTTAGTAAACTTCTTAACCCAACAAATAGGAGTCGCCCTAAACCCTATAGTTGACCAAATAGGTAGATTGATTAACTCATTAGGGATCCAACCAACCCAAACTCAGATGTGCCACAGGCTGTTGAGGGTTTCTGAAGAACTAAAGGGGGAAACAATGAGCGCCCTTTTAGGCCTCGAAGAGTGGAAACACCCACTTATGATGAGGAAGAATTTATTGAATAATATGAATCTAGGCCGATTGTAGTTAGAAGAAACCAAGATGTTGATAGTGTTAAGAAATGTCATTGTTGGATGTAACAACATAGTGAATGTGGTAGAAGAAGTATTAACATGATCAGAGTAAATGTTGGCCTCCAGAGGCCCAATTACTCTTCACCCTTGCCTGATTACATTCGATGGGCATAATTACTTAGAGGATGTAAGGTGCCTAAGTTTACCAAATTTGTTGGTGAGGCTAACGAGTCAACAATTTGTGGTTTGAGCTACTGCATAGCTTCTGTATTATGGTGTTGAATAGTTCTTTTTCTTTCTCTGTGAACGATTGAGATTAGGGAGGTGATGAATTTTTTTAGGGTTTTTCTTGTATCTGTGTAATCAATCTTTTTTATACTGTAATGAAATTAGGGTTTCATGTTTGGATCCTCTGATTTGTTAACAGGCCTTTGAGGAATTCTATGTTGGGCTTTGCAATTTTTGATATGTTGATTGTTTTGACCGATATGTGAACTTTGTTGCATCTGTTATTGGGCTTAGCATTGATATGTTGGGATTTTCTGATATTTTGCACTTTTTCTATGTTATGCTTCCCCTGTTACTTGTTGGCTCATTTTCCATTCTGACTTTACTGGTTTTGTGTGAATTCTGTGTTATTGGGGTGAAGCTGTGAGATTCTGTGTTGGGCTGGAAATGTGATTTCTGTACTTGTTTTATTGATTTTGTTACTGCAGTAACTGTAACGCCCGTTTACTTAATTAATTATTCAATTAAATTATTTTCGAATTATTTGTTGAAATGTTGTGTTATGTTAGTATAAGTTGCCGTGTTGTTATTATTCAGTTAAATTAAGTTGATTAATAGTATTAATAAATAATATTAGAAAGCATAGAATATTGGTAGAATATTAGTTGGACCTATTTTGATGGTTAGAAATACTAATAGGTGGGGTGTAAGTTGATCCCATTAGGAATAATATTATTATTAAGTTTAGTTATAATAATAGAGATTAGGTTAATTAGAAAGAGGATGAAGTCTTAGAGAAGTACGTGAGAAGTTACAAAGAAGAGGAAAAAGGAAAAGAGGCAAAGCTAGGTTCGATTGGAAATTATGAGCGACCTTCAATCCAAAGTAAGGGTGGGGTTCTGACTCTATAATTGGGTATATGATGAATAGCATTGGGAATCGGGTCGTGTAAAATTGTTAATGTGCATGTATATTTATTGTGGTTACTTCTGAAATTGTTGAAATTGTCTTACTGTCAATGAATTTGTTATGGGAAAATTATCCTATGTTGATGTTACTATAGGGATTATGTTGCTATGATCATATGTTGTGTTGGTCTGGTATTTGAAAAAGTGTTAATCAAAGAGAAATCTGGGTTCAAATCAGTAAGTTTGTGAATAAGGAAATAGTCCGTGCCGAGGGGCACGAGTCTTGTGTCGGACAGAACAAAGCGAAGGGACGTAACAAGGGGCACACGAGCATGCAGGACGGAATGGTATGGAGAGGAGTGTTCTGAGTGGCACAACTCCATGGCAATCGGTATGGTTTGTTTTAGTTTGTGCTGAGGGGCACACTTGGATGACGAGGGGCACACCCTAAATATATGTATTCTGTTTTCTTTTGTCTGCTTTGTTTTCCTGTGCGCCTGCTACCCCATCCTATTAATTGGTTAATAGTAGAGATGAAGTATACAGTAGCAGTAATTATATGATTAGCAATAATTGAACAGTTGCAGAAGGCACTTTAGTAGAAAAGATAGTGATAAGTGTTAGTAGCAGTAATGTATGGAAAATAACATTAGTAGATATTTAGCAGAAGGACCTCAATAGTAGTTGGATAGTAGTAGCAGAAAATAACATAAAAGCTTTTATAAATCAAAATAGCAGTAGAGGTAATTTAGTATCATAAATTAATAGCTTCATTGTTTCAACTAAAAATGATTGGTCAGTGGAATATTTTAGTGGAATTATATTAATAGGAATTGGTCGATAACAGTATATATATATATATATATATATATATATATATATATATATATATATATATATATATATATATATATATATATATATATATATATATATATATATATATATATATATATATATATATATATATATATATATATATATATATATATATATATATATAAGTTGTTGCAGTGTTGTTGCTATTAATTGTTGAAGTTGCAGGTGAATATATTGTTTCATTGCCTCTATTTATTGGCTAAGGCTAAGTTGTAGGCTTATGGCTAATATTGAATTAAGTTGAATTATTGTTGTTGTTGTCATTATGTTCATGTTGTTAATGCATACATAGCATATCATGTTGGAGCTGATGGTCGTTAAGTTGGCCTGGATTGGAAAATATAAAGTTGAAGGCTTATGCCTTGTTGATGCCTCTATTTATTGCAAATTTCTAATTTGGAAGTTCAGCTCCATTGGTACCACATGCATGTGCATAAAAATGAGTCTCATTTCATGTTACATCCTGAGTTGTCGTGTGGAAGAATTAATTATGTTAAATGTTGATAAAAAGCCGTGAAATGGTGAATTGTATGATCTAATTCTAATATATTATTTACCGTACATATGATTATATTGTTTGATGCCTCACCCCTTTTGTTTGTATGTTTCCCTATGTTGGTAAAGTGCAGGTAATCCAAAGAGAAGGTGGTTTACCTCCAATAGTTCGAGTCGGAGTCATTGCTCTGATACGTAACACTCGGGGGGATGAACGCTTATTGTTTTATTGTTGAT
The DNA here is from genome assembly GCA_948472305.1 of Vicia faba. Taxonomy (NCBI): domain Eukaryota; kingdom Viridiplantae; phylum Streptophyta; class Magnoliopsida; order Fabales; family Fabaceae; genus Vicia; species Vicia faba. The sequence goes on from OX451739.1 coordinate 1,605,058,370, forward strand.
TTTACTCTTGTTGCTGAATTTTAAGTTGATTTTTGTTAAGTACTTGTTATTTTGAAGTTGTTTCAGTTGGACAAAGATGTTATGTCCTTTTAAGTTGGATATTATAACTTTGCTGCATAGTTATGAAAGTTTTTGGTCTTAAAATATTAATTCATGTTGTCGTTGGTTCATCCAAGTTTAATGTGTTACGTATCTATAATGAATGTCGTTGTTTTAAGTTGAAATTGTAGCATCCTGATTTGGTTGTCAAAACTTTTATAACTCTGATTTTTATAATAATTGCCGGGTAGAATCGGGGTGTTATAATAGTTGGTATCAGATCAGGTCAGTCCGTCCGACCAAGTTATCGAGTCGTAGTGTGTCTAAATATCGAGTATTGTTAACTTGAGTTCTAACCATTGTTTATGTGTAGTGATAAGTTGAGATGGCTATGAGGAATGACATTGCACTTACTACTGTTTTAGAAGCTATATCGCATTCTATGAGAATCAGCCGAACGCTGACAGGAATGTTGGATCACGTAGTTTGGCGACCTTCCAGAGGGAGAATCCGCTTACCTTCAAGGGTAAGTATGATCCTGAAGGAGCGTTAGATTGGTTGAAGGAGATTGAGAGAATATTCTATGTGATAGACTACACTCTAGCGCAGAAGGTTCAGTATGGTACTCATATGCTAGCAGTCGAGGCCAATGACTGGTGGCTAGAGACTTGTCAGAAGTTGGAAGCTGCGGGTGAAAATATCACTTGGGCTGTGTTCTGTAAGGAATTTATGAGGAAGTATTTCCCTATATATGTTTGTGGTAAGAATTAAATTGATTTTCTTGAGCTGAAGCAAAGGAGTATGTCAGTTGTTGAGTATGCTGCAAAGTTTGTTGAGTTGGATAAGTTTTATCCGCACTATAGCAAGGCAAATGCTGAGTTTTCAAAGTGCATCAAGTTTGAGAATGGGTTGCACCCAGAGATCAAGAAAGTAGTTGGATACCAAAAGATTTGTGTCTTTGCCAATTTGATTGATAGTTGCAGGATCTATGAAGAAGATAATAATGCTCACTACAAGATTATCAATGAGAAGAGGGGTAAGCACCAACAGAACCATGGTAAGCCTTATGGTGCCCCAGTTGGTAAAGGTAAACAAAAAGTTGCTCAGGGTCAGAGAGCTAGTGGGGGAGATGCTCTTGCTGGTGTGGTTTGCTTCAAATATGGAAAACCTGGGCATAAGAGCAATGTATGTACTGCTGAGGTAAAGAGGTGTTTCGATTGTGGTAAGACTGGACATGCTATATCTAAGTACAAGCAATAGGAGATGATTTGTTTCAACTGTGGTGAAGAAAGACACGTTGGTAATCATTGTTAGAAACCGAAGAAGGTGCAAACCAGTGGAAAAGTGTTCTCTTTGGCTGAGAATCAGACGGCTAATGAGGACAGACTCATCAGAAGTACATGTTTCATTAATAGTACTCCTTTATTTACTATTATTGATACATGTGCTACTCATTACTTTATTGCTGTTGATTGTGTTGAAAGATTGAGTCTTATGTTGTATTCTAGGAATGGAGAGATGGTCGTCAATACTCTAGCTAAGGGGTCAGTAACTACATCTTTTATGTGTTTAAATTGTCCTTTGTTGATCTTCGACAGAGACTTTATTGTTGATTTGGTTTGTTTGGCTTTAAGTGGGTTAGATGTGATCTTAGGTATGAACTGGTTAGAGCATAACTATATTCATATTAACTGTTATAACAAGTCTGTGAGGTTTTCTACTCCTGAAGAAGAGGAAGTTGGTATGTTGTCAGCTAGACAGTTGAGGCAGTTGATGCAAGAAGAGGCCCAGATGTTCTCGTTGATGGCGTCATTATCTGTCAAGAATTAAGCTATAATTGAGGAATTACAAGTGGTGCTTGAATTTCCTAAAGTTTTCCCTGATGAAATTTCTGATGTACCTGTTTACCCTGGAATTTGGTAAACAACCATTGATCCTTTAAATCCTTTGACAAATTTAGTTACTCACGAGATCGATCAGATTGATTCAGGACTATTGTGTTCTATTATTTAGAAAGTATGTTTTTATGATAATCTCTTTAAACAAAAGGAATCACTTCGTATGTCGAAGTGAAACTTCTTTATGAAAGTAATGAAATATAAACTAGTCTAGACTGGGAATTGTAAAGAACGTAAATAATGTAAAGAAATTTCATTGAATATAAATTACATTGAATACAAAATATGGTGCACCATACGTAGATTCTCGTTAACTCTTTTCTCGAACACTGGTACTTTGAGTATTTTGAGTATTTTGTACAAAGATGTGAACACTACCAACTGAAACACAAAAAGCTACAATTTATAGAAATTTGACCCTAGCGGTCTTCTAACAAACTAATTCCACGTTTCCATTGGCATGTCTTCAACAATCCAGGAGATTCCACGTGTCCTTCTGGATAAGAATGAATATTCGAATTCAAACCCTTCGATATCCGTCTTGAGCGCCAAAACCAATAAAATCTGATAACGGTCGAAGTATAAAGTTTTAAGCCATGTCTTCCAATAACAACTTTATTTCGCAATTCGAATTATAAACTATCCACCAATCTCTTAATAAATTTTGAATTTTGAATCTTCATGTTTTTTAACAGACAAAATAGCCAAACAATTCTCTAAGTATTTTCATATCATTGACTCAGCTCAATTTTTCCTTAGTCTAAATTTCCAGCCAATAAATTGCCCCCAAGAAATATTCATTTTGAAACCAAAAATGCATTTTTTTTTGTAATCTCTTCAAATTTCGACCTTTTGAACAATTCATCAACCACTTCAACTATTATGACATCATTATCATAATGACTTTTGATTTTGAAACGTCTAATCGCAGTATGGGTATCTATAAATCTCATTAGTAGCTATGATGAATAGTCTTAACCTTGGAACTTACAAAAACCATTCATCAAGCAAAGAATCACCTTACATGTGTCCCACTAAACAAAATTCAACTTCCCTGTTTCCATCAAAAACGATGCAATCTCCCTTCATATAAATTAATACCATTCATCTTTTTTTTTTCTGCACTTTTTCAAATCAATAAGTTCTCTCTTCTTCTTCCAAACTGAACAAACATTTATGCAACTTCTTCTTCAAAACACAATCAATGGCGTCCTAGAAGAAATCAAAGTTTGGATAGAGTAAACAAAACAAAGATGATGTTTCTTCCAACCCTTTACTCAAAATAACAACACCCATCATGATTGGAAATCAAGAATTTGTTCCCACACCATCTCTGAGGAATGAACAAATTGCCATCTACGCTTCTCAGGTAATGATTCCCATCACTCTTGCTTCTGATACCTTAGGATATGTGGGTCCTATACTCAATGTATCAGATATATCAAAACTCAAGATATTTTTTCCTACTTACCACTTGACTAGACCCATAGCTAGTAAACATAGGGTTATTATAAAATCTGCTGAAAACCCTAGGGTAGAAGATGAAACAATTCCCTAGAAAATACTCCTCAAGAGAGTAAAGAACAAAATGAACCTTCCTCTAAGATAGACTTGATCACAGAAGTTCTGAGACCTTTTAGATTAGGTCCATTGAAAGAGGACAAGAAGTACCTAGGATGGTTAGTTAGGATAGAGAAAGCGAAATCGAAAACATGGAAGAAACTGGGAATCTTCGACTTGATTCAACTATCAAAGTTTGGTCCTGAATACTATCAGCTAATGTTAACAGCTTCCCTGTACTTATGGGATAGTACTTATAACACCTTTCACCTACCCTGTGGAATGTTAACTCTGACACTTTTTGATGTTGCTGCAATCACGGATCTTCGAACCACAGGAGAGACTTTCAATCCTACCTTAGACGCTGATGACTCCATCAACTTCAACAATGCTTCTCCCACTTACAATAATTACATTGATCACTACTTGGGATCAATAGACAAAGTAAGTGATCAGGAATACATAGCTTTTCTTGATTTATGGATTTCTCGATGTGTCTTCTACTGTAAATCTCTACAAGTCGCCAAAAGATTTTTGACCCTTGCCAACCAACTCCAGTTGGTCGAGATGTTTGCTTGAGCAAACTAATTCTTACTGGACTGTATGAGAGTCTTGGAGAGGCTTCCACAAGATTAAAGAACTTTGAACCCAAAACGAATATTTTACTGGCTGGTTCGTACTGGCTACTTCAGTTGTGGCTCAATGCCACCTTCGAACCTTCCCTTTCGAATACAAACCCAATTGATGAATCTAACCTTGAAATCCATAACAGGACTGTCGAAGGGGCTAGACTAGTTCGTTTAACCCAGGATGATGGAGGGTAAAATCTACAAGAGTGCTTCACCAAGAACCTGATGATGTTTGCGAAGAGGCACAAATTTACCCCTTCAATGGAACCATTTGCTCAAAGAACACATGGCCCATAATGGTTCACAAGACCTCTTACTGGCCTTTCGATTGAACAACATACAGAATACCTCCAGATTTGGGAAGCTTTCCTGATCCCTAGACTTCTTGTTACCAGAATTATGCCCAAGAAAACTCAGAATATTTTACTTACTTTCCAACCTAATTTTGTCGCAAGATAATTTGGACTCTTCCAAATCCTTCCTGAACCATTGTACCACCATAAAGTGACATCTGTCATAGAGGAATGAATTTCATAACTTTCAAAGCAAATAAAATTATAAGCAAGTTCACAAGTTTCCTCCACCTAAACCTTGTCCCATTCAAACCCTCGACTTTCTATACTCAAGACTTTGAAAACTGGTGGCGAAACCATTATGTCTCTAACATGTTTGGCGTTACGGATGTCAATAATCATATAACCAAAGCTTTCGCCTCTATGAAGGACAAGATGAAGAAAGGTACGCATCGACACATCAAGGAGATCCTGGCATTCCAAAATTACTTTTGAAATTCTGGCAACAGATATTTAATGTCACAGTGAATGTTATGACACCGTATCTGACAAATTGTACACAAACCAAACAGTAATTTAAAAGACAATAAAGAACACAATCAATTGTTAACCCAGTTCAGTGTATAACAACACCTATATCTGGGGGCTACCATGCCAGGGAGGAAATTCACTATAAGAGGTATTAATTTAGGAATAAACCAACCAGTTTATCTCCTTCACTTAAGACCTACCCAATGCAACTTCAATCTAAGTCCTACTTAAACCTGAGTTCCTACTCACTCCCCCTCAATCACAACAGTGATACTAATCTACTGATTAATAAGATTATGAAGACATTCTTCAATACACACGCTTGATTTTGCTTCAAAGCTTTAATCAAGAGACACAACACTCGTGCTTCAAAGCTTTGAGTGATAAACAACCCTTACAACCAAATCTTACTCCAAGTCACTTATCAAGTTATAATTGCTTGGCTCACAGTAATTACTAAAACTATCACAACTACAAAATGCCTTATTGATCTTCTCTAAAAAGCGCTACACACCATTAGGATTCGTGAGAAATATATATGCAGTCGATTCTTCATTTTGGGCTTCCATAAAAATAGTTAGGGTTAACCAAAGTTAACCTAAAGACTTGGTCTTGGGCTTTCATCATAACAGATTAGGGTTAAGCAAAGTTAACCTAATATCCACGTGAGCATCTGATCTAGTCAATATACTTTAACTCAGAATAGAACACCAGATTCCTGAAAATTCTCAGGAACAATAAATTTGCACAACAACTTGATCAGTATAGGATGTCTTAACATTGGTTATGAAATCATGTATCCTGCTCACTGATTTTGGTAGAATTCAGTACATATGATCATAGCTTAATCATCATGATATTCACTCATACTGAGTTGTTCCTGTAGAACATTCCTTCTGTAGAATTTGTCTTTATCCCAGAATGTTATGACATCAGTCATGACATTCGCAAATCTGTTTTTACCAAAAATTAATGCCAAGAAGCAAACACTTACAAACTCCCCCTTTGGCAAATTTTTGGCTAAAACCCCTAAACAATCAGAGATTAGAAAGCAGAAGCAACATGCAGTAGAATTTTTAATAACAACTAATCTAACTACCAATATCCAATTCTACCAAAATTACCACAATTACTTATCCCCCTTTTTAGCCATAAAGAGGACAAAGGATCTAGTACTTCAAGTTATACAATCATCAAAAGGAAATCCAAAATACACAGAAACAGAGAGAAGGTATCAAATAGCACCAGCAAGTTCCAGCATCAATCTTTACAACTCAGTAAACACAGACCTTCAGTTACTGTCATCCCCTGAGGAAGCACTATTTTCAGCAGCATCTTCTGGTGAGCTTCTTGCAGAACCGTCATGATATTCTTTATCAGCATCCTCTTCCCTCATTTGTTCTTCATTCTCCTCCTGTTCCAGACTAGTAATCAACTCTTCAAGAGTCCTTTTTCATGCATCAAGCTCTCTGCAGGTTTCTTTTAGAACAGCTACAACATCAACTTTCTTAGAATGAGCTTTGACATTTGATGTCTCAGCAGATGTCATAACAATGTTAGGGACATGTGTTCCCTGAAACAGCTTATAGTGAAAACCAAGTGCAGGGGCTCTTTTGCACAGAGTCCTTTTCAACCAGAATATGAGGATACTGATCAATGATTATACCACACGGGAGAGAGGGAAAAGCAATAGGGCCTTTAATAGCACAGCCCTCAGCATGTTTCATTGTTTGATCAAAGATGTAGTTGCCATAATCAAAGTTTGTTCTGGATCCAACAGCATAGATAAATCTTCCCAAACCAGTGGAGATGGTGGATTTGTGGTTGGTGGGAACCCAATTAGCTGCACTAATTTTGTGCAGTATGGAAAACTTCACACTCAGCTTGCTTGCAACTTGTGATCTTCTTGCATGTCTGGTTCGCAGCTTCTTGACCTTAGTAGGATCAGCTGCCATTGCACGAAGTGGAGTTACCTCTAGAACATCAGCATCCATGGGGTTTACGTTTGCCCTAGGTTCGGTGTCAGTGGGTGAGGAAGATGCAGTTGCCTTTGATGAAGATGATGACACAGATTGTTGAGACATCTTAAGAGATTGAGAATACAAGTGACAACGAGTGTGAAATTTTCTTTTGAGGGAATGGAGAGTGATGCAGCAAACTGAGAAGAGGGAGATATAAATATGTCTATTCCTCTTCTTAAACTTTTGGAAAGAAAGAGGGAAACAAATGATTAGCCCAACCAGAATAAACTTGATTAAAATATCTCTTTCAAACCTTATATTAAGCAAAATTAATTTCTACATCTCTTCATATTGGCAAATACCCAGCTTTCCCCTTAAATTCTCAAACTGACTAGCATCAAGTGCCTTGGTAAAAATACCAGCCAGTTGTAGTTCAGTGGCAACATGTTCCTGCTTAATCACCTTCTCCTCCACAAGATCTCTGATGAAGTGATGTCTAATGTCAATATGCTTAGTCCTGTTGTGCTGTATAGGATTCTTGGATATGTTAATAGTACTCAAATTGTCACAGTACAATGTCATGACATCTTGTGTGACATTATACTCAGTCAGCATTTGTTTCATCTAGAACATTTGAGAACAGCTGCTACCAGCTGCTATGTATTCAGCTTCAGCAGTAGATAGAGACACACAATTTTGTTTCTTACTGAACCAAGAAACAAGATTATTTCCCAAAAAGAAGCATCCTCCAGAGGTGCTCTTTCTATCATCAGCACTACCAGCCCAATCAGCATCACAATAACCAGACATAATTGGTTCACATCCATGAGAGTACAGCATGCCATAATTGTAAGTTCCACTCACATACTTCAGAATTCTTTTCACCTGGTTGATGTGACTTACTTTGGGTTCAGCCTGGTATCTTGCACATACTCCAACTGCAAAGGCAATGTCAGGTCTGCTGGCTGTTAAGTATAGCAGACTTCCTATCATGCTTCTGTACAAGCTTTGATCCATATTTGCCCCACTTGTGTCTTTGGACAACTTTAAATGAGTAGGTGCAGGAGTCCTTTTATGACTAGCATTCTCCATCCCAAACTTCTTGACAATATTCTTTGCATACTTGCTTTGAGACAGAAAAATTGAGTCTTCCATCTGTGTGACTTGTAGTCCAAGAAAGTAGGTCAATTCTCCCATGAGGCTCATTTCAAATTCAGCTTGCATATGTGTGATCGGTGGATCTGGAACTGACTGTTTAACGCTGGTTCGCGAAATGTCGCGGAAGCAAGAGTCGCCACCGTCTTTTATTTTCTCCAAATGGAAAGGACAAAAGCACAGAAAAATTCCTTATAGAGATAGTTTCTCGGTTCGGGAGGTAGATTATAGAAAGGGAAGGTGTTAGCACACTTTCTATCCATGGTTATCCATGGGCTCTTAGATACTTACTCATTTGTGTTTTCAAAAATGGTTTGTTTGCTTTTCAATGTGGGTTTTAAAAAGTTTCTTTGAAAATTCCAGTTCGACTCTTGTATCGGTCCTCAAGAGTGTTTGAAAAATTGCTTTCGAAAGCTTTTTGAAAAGGTGTCGGTGTGAAAAGTATTTTTGAATTTTGTTTTGAAATTTAGAGCAAGTATCTAGAGTCGTCTACCTACCTTAAGGAATTCGTCTGTGTAAATTTCCTTTAAAGTAGTGCCATCCCACCATTGAGAGGTAGGTAGCACCACCGTTGGAGGTGTTCGGGTCAATTCGAGGTTCGGGACATGGTGATCACCAGAGCAATGGGAAGACACCTTAGAAGCTACCCTCATGCCAGGTTCCCGAATCATGAGGACTTACTAAGACATCTTCTACTCGACGATCACCTTTCGAGGCAAGGCAACAGTGAGGCGTACCCTAGGGGTGGTGTGTGATTTGTGTGTCATATTCAGTTATTTTGTCTTATTCATGTCAAGGTGATCTATGCATTTGTTTTTATTTTATCATTCATTCTTGCATGCATTTATTAACAGTTAAAAAGATGCGGAAATTAAAAGTTCTAAACTATTACAAAGGCGCGGGTCCACATCGCCAAATTTAATCCAGAACCCGATTTGACAGAAAATAAAGAAGTAAAGTGCGAGAAATAAAATGTCCGAGTTTACAAGGCTTTGGGAGAATTACATTAATATTATAAGAAATAAAATAAAATGCACGAATTGGAATTAAAATTGGAAGCGAGGGCGTTGGACCCTTTTTAATGAAATTAAATTAAATGATTAAACTAATGAAATTAAAGAGAAAAAAGAAATTATTATTTTTTTTGAGTTTTTGGTATTTATGTTTTTTATGTATTTTTATGAGAAAGATTAAATGAAATTAAAATATTAACCCTAATTCTAATTTTTTTTTATTTATTAAGAAAAACATGTTAAAATTAAACATAAAATTAATCTAATTATTTACATGCAATTTTGATTTATAAAAATAAATAATTAATTATTAGTGAAATTTATTTACAAAAAACATTAATTAAATAAATATATTTTGATTTTTATGACTTTTCTGTTTTTTACTATTTTTTATATTTTATGAAAATAAGTTAAATTAAAGGAATTAATTAAAAAAAGAAATAATTGAAATAAATAAAATAAGGAAAAGAAAGAAAATACAATACCTTGGGGGGTTTCTGTCCCCTTTTTGGAGGTGAATTGGAGTGGTTTGGCCATTTGTATTCTGGCCTCATCATGCATAAGTTGTTCTACTTTGGCCATTTGGCTTTTGGCTTTTGGCCATTTGCATTTTGGCCTCAACGTTCCTTAATCTTCTCAGGATGTCTGTCTCGCCATGTATTGGTGTCATGTGTAAAATATTCTGTTTTGGCCATTTGGCTTTTGGCCTTTTGGCCATTTGACTTTTGGCCTCAACGTTCCTTAATGAACCTGGGATCCTGTCTAAATCTGCAGTGTTGAATCTCACGAACACATTAAATAAAATCATAAAATGCAAATAAAGCCAATATATGAAGAAATTTAATGTTTAGGCATAATATGGCATGTATGAATGATTATACCCTTTTGATCATGGAGATCAAATCAATCTTACCCTTACTGGAAAATCAGTGGCCTGAATGCTTTTATGCCTTACTGGAAAATTAGGATCATGGAGATCAAGCCAGCCTTATCCTTACTGAAGAAGTAGTGAGGTATTGGTTTATAACTGTGATGGCTTGTTTGTAGTGAGAGAGGGATTTGTAATAAGGATTTCAAGGTTTTAGGGTTCTTGAAAGAGTTTGATATTCTAACAGTGTTGTGGCAAGGTTTTTTCTCTATTTTCCTCTTCTTTGGTTTGTGTGAAAAGAAGGTGATTATATAATGAAAATTAGGGTAAAGAAAATGGGCTTTGAATGTGCAATTGGGCCTCCAATGTTCACTTGAGTTCGTCACTTTCCAGGCTTAATCGCAGGGACTTAAGTGCAATTTTTGAAGTTGAAATGTGAAAACAAAATGTAGCCGATATCGAGAACTAACTCCTGTCCGAAAATCGACTCAATCGGATAAACGGTGAATTAGTTATGAATTTTTGAAGTTTCAGCTCAGACAAACTTATTTTGGGCTTCAGTGTCGACTCTGACACGTTCTTCAATAAAAAACTGGTATTGATCGGTGCATAATTTGGTCTCGACTTTTGAAGAAAAGTTGTAGATCTATGAGTCAGTAACATTGTGTAAAAATATGAGCCCAATCCGATAAAAATTGACCGAGTTATGAATTTTCGAAGTTTCGGCCCAGATGAAATAATATTCAGCATTCAGGATTTTCAGCGTGTCACGCACTCTGAGCAAAAAACGAAGGCCTTTTGAATACCGTTTGAACTCAATACCTTCTATGTAAATGTAGCCAACTCAATTTGTGAAATTTTGGCACCGGAACCAGCTCGATACGATGAAAATCGACCAAGTTATGATTTTCTGAACATGACGCAAATAATCTTCTGTCACAAATTTTCTGTATGAAAATACTTGATAAATCCACATTTTTGAAGACCTTATGATCGAAATTGGCTTCCAGCCGTGAGAGATGAAAACGTAGATAATGTCAAGACGGAATTTTGGCCACCGGAACGGGTTCAAAACGAGCCACGATCTTCAAGTTATGAATTTTTTAGCGCGTAAAAACTGCACTTTCAGCACACTTTTTCACCATATTTCTTCGAGAAAACTCACACATTCGGATACCTTCTTTAAAGAATTGACTCTTGAGCCGAACCTGAATTTGAGAATACGTTATCAGAGATATCTTGGCGAAAGAATACCTGAATATGACGCGCCGGGTTGGACTTGTGAATTTTGTTGAAATGTTTTGAGAAATATGAGAGGGCAAATTTTGGGGTACAACAGTTGCCCCTGTTCAATCTTCTTAGACCTGAGGATGCAGATTGGCTGACGTGCCTTTCGTAATCCGAAGGTGGAAGATGATTGAACACTAGAGTGCCCAGAAATTTGCGCTCACCTAGTAGCAGTGTGATGTGGGGAATGGGCTTATAGATGCCATTTGGAGATGACGGATAGGATGATGGGCTTATAGATGCCATGCTAAGAGATGATGGAAGGTGGATGGGCTTATAGATGCCATCTGGATGTCGATCGCGTAAGAGATTCCTTAGCGAGAACCTGCGTACCTGCAAAAAGAAAAATGATTACCTGACCTGTTACAGGAATTGGTCTTCAAACTCTTTGTGTAGATGTGTCCTGACTGGTTACAGGAGCTGGATCTGGAGCTTCAAACGGTGATGAATGAACCAGGGATGGTTACTACCTCAACAGGAACGGTGAGAGAACCTTGGATGACTTTAACCTCAACAGCAATCATTGAGATAATCTTGGGATTACCACCTCCGCAGGATCGGGGAGAGAACCATAGGCGACTACAACCTCAATAGCAATCATTGAGAGAATCTTGGATAATTTCAACCTCAACAGCAATCATTGAGCGAAATCTGGGATTACCACCTCCGCAGGATCGGGGAGAGAACCATAGGCGACTACAACCTCAACAGCAAACATTGAGAGAATCTTGGATAATTTCAACCTCAACAGCAATCATTGAGCGAAATCTGGGATTACCACCTCCGCAGTATCAGGGAGAGAACCATAGGCGACTACAACCTCAATAGCAATCATTGAGAGAATCTTGGATAACTTCAACTTCAACAGCAATCGTTGAGCAAAATCTGGGATTACCACCTCCGCGGTATCGGGGAGAGAACCATAGGCGACTACAACCTCAATAGCAATCATTGAGAGAATCTTGGATAATTTCAACTTCAACAGCAATTGTTGAGCGAATCTTGGGATTACCACCTCCGCAGTATCGGGGAGAGAACCATAGGCGACTACAACCTCAATAGCAATCATTGAGAGAATCTTGGATAACTTCAACCTCAACAGCAATCGTTGAGAGAAGCCTGGGATTACCAACTCCGCAGGATCGGGGAGAGAACCATAGGCGATTACCACCTCAACAGCAAACATTGAGAGAACCTTGGATAACTTCAACCTCAACAGTAATCGTTGAGAGAAGCCTGGGATTACCAACTCCGCAGGATCGGGGAGAGAACCATAGGCGATTACCACCTCAACAGCAAACATTGAGAGAACCTTGGATAACTTCAACTTCAACAGCAATCGTTGAGAGAAGCCTGGGATTACTAACTCCGCAGGATCGGGGAGAGAACCATAGGCGATTACCACCTCAACAGCAAACATTGAGAGAACCTTGGATAACTTCAACTTCAACAGCAAACGTTGAGAGAAGCCTGGGATTACCAACTCCGCAGGATCGGGGAGAGAACCATAGGCGATTACCACCTCAACAGCAAACATTGAGAGAACCTTGGATAACTTCAACTTCAACAGCAAACGTTGAGAGAAGCCTGGGATTACCAACTCCGCAGGATCGGGGAGAGAACCATAGGCGATTACCACCTCAACAGCAAACATTGAGAGAACCTTGGATAACTTCTACTGAGTCTTTATCAGGAAAATCTGTTTAGGGTCGATTTAGCTGGACTAGAGAAGGCCTTGGACTGGATAAGAAATATTTGGAGTCGATTAACTGAACCGGTCTAGGTCTTGGAGTGTCTTCAACTGGGTTTTTATCAGAAAAATCTGTTTGGGGTCGATTTAACTGGACCAGAGAAGGCCTTTGACTGGATAAGAAATCTTTGGAGTCGATTAAACTGAACCGGTCTAGGTCTTGAAATATGATTGAGAATTTAACTGAATCTTTCCTGAAAGGTAAAGGTCAGTCATATGCAATGCGTGATATGGATCAAGCAATGATGTTCTCAACATAAATGAGATTCGTAAGATATGATGCGTATATGCATGCTATGATGTATGAAGATGTTTATGAATGTATTCTTCGTCTAGGAAATAAATCCTTGACGGGTGCCGGGAAGTCACTCCTTGGCTGATATTGGAGAATAGATATTTGCTTCCGCTAGGGATGATAGTTGCAAGTATACCGGTAGGAGAAGATAACTCCGTTGGGGAATAAACTTGGCGAATGGATTACTCTGCGGGGAGATAAAGTACTCTAGCGATCTTGCTGGGAAGCAATACTCTGTGGGGAGAGTGGTACTTTGCTGAGCTGTTGATAATAACTTACTGGGGATACCCTTGTTGTGTTGGAAGTGTTAATAGATTTCGCTGGGGATAAGAAGACTCCGTCGAGGACGCTCTTTCCGTGGCTTTTGGCTGAGGATAACCCAGTTATATCCTGTTAAGGAAATAACTCTTTGAATAAAGCCGGGCGACGCGTTCGTGCTTCGCGAGGGGAAGCTTCCAGAATCTACTGGGGATAAGCTTCTGCTTGGGGAGATGGATTCCAATTTTCCTGGGGAAACTGGGTTGGACTCTCCTGGGGAAGTTTTGAGCTGCTAGGGAAGTGACTCTGTTGAATGTTTGAAATACCGCCGGGGAACAACCTTTAGACTAAGACTGTCGGGGATACTTGTTAAGAATATATATATTGCTGGGGAATGTTGAGGTCTACGAGAGGATACCCGACTTCCTTAAGTTTGATTGTAACTTTGCTCGGGGAGAGTGCATTGACTTGCTGACTCACTCTCTGGGGAATTGAAATGTACTGGTTAGGTTCTTCAGCTGAACTCACCTTGGTACCTTGGCGGACAGAGCAATTAGATCGCTGAACAACTCATCATTGCCCCTGTTTCTGAGGTGGGAGAGGAAGACCTGTGAGGTGCTGATAGTTGTTGATGGACAAACCTTCTTTTGGTAGGCAGGTGACAGGATGACAGGATATAGTCGTACGCTTTAATCCCTAACTTTTGCCTGGACCGCCCTTTCGGGTTTTCAGTCCACCGGGATACCCATTTTTGCCCAAGCCGCCTTTTCAGGTTTTCGACTTGCCGGGTGTACATATTTTTCATTTCATCCCTTCATTTTGCCCGAACCCTTTTGGTTCGCCGGGAGCCCTAATTTTTGCCTAGGTATGTCAACCTAGCGGGTCTTTGATTATGCGTAGTATTTTTTTCGACTATGTCCGTGCTTTCGGAATGTAGGGAGTTGCCCCTGTTTAGAAGTGTTTTGTCACCAGAAGATGTTTGATCAGGCGAGATTCTTTGTTGAAATGCCCCAAGTGACTCAGGCAGAGATTTGCCCCAGGCTATCTTGGCATTTTGAGAGATTCTCCGAATCTTGACTGAATTGCCCCAGATGATGGACAATAATCACGTCTGCCTCTTGATTGGAAGTGCTTTTGTTCACTAGGTATTCATCGTGCGAATTTTCCTGTTGTTCAAACAAATAGTTATATGCAAACAATGTTATATCAAAAATGAAAAGCTTATGTTTGTCTTGAAGATTTTGAAAATGCATTCTTTTTCATAAAACAAGTGAATGTTTGTAAAACGTGATGCTAACTCGTTATTTTATTGCGAGCCTTAAGGAGTCAGGATACCTTTCGTAATAGTATGCTTTCGAACTAACCCATGCTTCAGCTAGGACTTTTAAGGGTTGTAGCGTGGCCTGGTTCACGGTTTAAGAAACAAAGGATAAAGGCTCAAATTATTTGTACCCACCCGCTCTTCGTGATGTTCTCCAAACCTAAACTCAGTTGATCGCGCATTAGACCTTGTTTGAATCTTTGCTTTGATATACCTGTGATGGTTCGGACTTTGACAGTTTATTTTGAATAGGCAGTCATTTCCTCTTTTTTTCGTTGAGGGTTTGTAAGACCTCTTTTTTTTTGTTTTTATTATCCCTGTTTTTTGCCTGAACTGTTTCTCTTGGAATTACAGTCAGCGGGATGCCCCAGTTTTGTAAGTCTCCTTCATGGGTTTTGACTTAATGGGTTTTTTATTTTGAGAAATGATGACTGCCTGTCTTTATGATTATTTGGAACCATCACTTTGTTTCTTTGTTTTTGTAAGGACCTCTTTGGTGCCATTTGTTATGTACTTGGATCAACTGAGAGAACTACCCTGCCCCAGGTTATGTTTAAGGGTTTTAATTTTCGAAAAGAAAAACTCCTACTTCTTTGGCTCAAAGGGGTTGACGAGGGATTATCTTCCTTATTACTCCAGTGTTTAGGAATTGAAACAATGCCTGTACCTCATCAGCGGGGTCTGTTCAAAAGCATACTGTAAAGATCGTGGTATCGTTTTCGTCATCCTCCCTCAAGAGGCTTAGAATTATTAATCGAGAGTTGATCATCGGAAAAATATGAAAATAATTTGCATTTAGTGAATACGAATATATTGTTTCAGAACAGACATATGCGATGCATTAATGAAATAACAATGTTTAACATGAGTAAATGTTTGAACAAAAGAAAATTGCAACTTGAACATTCGAATGAACAAAAATTTCTCAATCCTAGCCATGATTTGGCAAGGGAGCAGTGATTATGTTCGGAGTCTCAGGTACTTCAAACTGAATCTCTCCAGCGTCGATCATGTCTTGAATCTTGTTTTTGAGAGGCCAGCAGTTGTCCGTAGTATGCCCCGGGCTATCAGAATGGTATGCGCACCTATCGTGGGGATGATAGTTAGGAGCAGCAGTGTTTGGATTCCGGAGAGGAGCCCTTAAGGTGATCAGCCCTGCCTCCAACATTTGTTGTAGTGCTTGATCCAGCGACATATTGATCTTGGTGAACTGCCTTTTAGGCTTGTCTGGTTTGCTCTGATCAGCCCGTTGTTCTGGGCGAGGTCGTTGTTGGACCTGTGAAGTAGTAGCAACTCGAAGAGGTCTAAACCTTTGACTTCTTGGAAGTTGATTAATGACTGGGTCCCTGACTTGGGCTGGTTGCTTCATGTCTTGATGAAGCTGACTGATCATGGCCCTCAGCTCTCCTTGCTCCTGAGCTAAACCTTGAATGAGTGCCCTTTGCCCCAGCATCTGGGTTTTCAGTGTGTCTACCTCAGCTTGTAGACGTTTCAGTTGTTCGTCCTTGTCATCTTCAGGACTCTTTCTGATCAGATTCCCCATGAGGAGTGTCCTCAACTCTTCCTGCCCCTTGGATAGGCTTAGGAAGATCTCTTTGAACTGAGTCTCTTGAGTGTGAAGGTCCTGGTTATCTTGTTGGGAAGCCATGGCTGAAATAAACAGCAGGGAGGGTAAGTGACCTGCAACAAGGGTACCTGTTATGCAATGATATGTATGATATGCATGCAATGTTTTCAAGGATCTCGCGGGATAAACAAGAAATTTGTTAGAGCTGGGATCCGGTAGCTTGATTGAAGGAACTTCATATTTGTTGAGAGTCCTTTTTCAAGGGTCAAATGCTCACCATATCCAGTGGGTCATAGCCCCTGACAACCTTGGCTAGAGGAAAATAAATCCTCTTTGCCCCTTGCTAGATGTTTGATTCATCCTGACCTGCATCACAAACCCTTGAGATCCTTGAAATGGGTTAGGATGTATGCAATGGTATGATGTCATGATGCATGGGGTAATGTAGGTAACCCTGTTATGAGTCCCAAATAAGGACTGCAAAACAAAACCTGCAAGAAACTCGGTAAAACCTGTCATGAGTCCCAATTAAGGACTAAAACAAACCCTGCAAGAAACTCGGTAAACCTTGTTATGAGTCCTAGTTAAGGACTAAAACAAAAACCTGCAAGAAACTTAATAAGCCTTGTTATGAGTCCTAGTTAAGGACTATGAACAAAACCTGCAGGAGATTCAGTAAACCCTGTTATGAGTCCTAGTTAAGGACTATAAACAAAACCTGCAAGAAGTTCAGATGTCAGATAACAAGCATGCAAGTAATCCAAGTTTGAAGGCACACAAGTCACACAAAAGAGCCCTTAGAGTTTAGGCCAGCATGAAGTTTGGGGTACTACCCTCTTGAAGTTGGTGGGTTCAACCTGTCCTATTAGAAGTAACCGGGTTCTAAGGGTCCCAATATCACGGGATTGCTTTCATTGTTCATCGTTTCGATTTAGCCACTGAACTGGCGACCGAAATATTCCAGGAAAGCAACCCTCAATTGAGTGTAGTATCGAGTATCAACCAACCTCGGACTGCACCAAAGTCAGTTATCTCACTACCCTAAAGAGGCCAAGATAGTTCAATTAAGGTTCCTAAGGTCAGTTGATGCTTCACGACACCACGCGGAGGCCCCGTACTCTCCTTGACTGAACTCAAGGGTTACCGGTACACACCAAAGTGCCACATCAACGTAGCAGACTGTTTCAACCATGTCGGTATACCCCGCACAGTTCCCTCACAGCCTTGTTGCTACTTTCTAAGAAGGTATCCCCCAGATCCGGGTTAGGATCTATATAACTCCCAAGACAGTCCCACAATTTAAAGCAAGCAAAGAAAACAATTGAAAACACAGTTATGAACTAACCCTAAGGTACACCTCACTTTAAGTTTAAGTCCCCAGCAGAGTCGCCAGTTCTGTGATCGGTGGATCTGGAACTGACTGTTTAACGCTGGTTCGCGAAATGTCGCAGAAGCAAGAGTCGCCACCGTCTTTTATTTTCTCCAAATGGAAAGGACAAAAGCACAGAAAAATTCCTTATAGAGATAGTTTCTCGGTTCGGGAGGTAGATTATAGAAAGGGAAGGTGTTAGCACCCTTTCTATCCATGGTTATCCATGGGCTCTTAGATACTTACTCATTTGTGTTTTCAAAAATGGTTTGTTTGCTTTTCAATGTGGGTTTTAAAAAGTTTCTTTGAAAATTCCAGTTCGACTCTTGTATCGGTCCTCAAGAGTGTTTGAAAAATTGCTTTCGAAAGCTTTTTGAAAAGGTGTCGGTGTGAAAAGTATTTTTGAATTTTGTTTTGAAATTTAGAGCAAGTATCTAGAGTCGTCTACCTACCCTAAGGAATTCGTCTGTGTAAATGTCCTTTAAAGTAGTGCCATCCCACCATTGAGAGGTAGGTAGCACCACCGTTGGAGGTGTTCGGGTCAATTCGAGGTTTGGGACATGGTGATCACCAGAGCAATGGGAAGACACCTTAGAAGCTACCCTCATGCCAGGTTCCCGGATCATGAGGACTTACTAAGACATCCTCTACTCGACTATCACCTTTCGAGGCAAGGCAACAGTGAGGCGTACCCTAGGGGTGGTGTGTGATTTGTGTGTCATATTCAGTTATTTTGTCTTATTCATGTCAAGGTGATCTATGCGTTTGTTTTTATTTTATCATTCATTCTTGCATGCATTTATTAACAGTAAAAAAGATGCGGAAATTAAAAGTTCTAAACTATTACAAAGGCGCGGGTCCACATCGCCAAATTTAATCCAGGACCCGATTTGACAGAAAATAAAGAAGTAAAGTGCGAGAAATAAAATGTCCGAGTTTACAAGACTTTGGGAGAATTACATTAATATTATAAGAAATAAAATAAAATGCGCGAATTGGAATTAAAATTGGAAGCGAGGGCGTTGGACCCTTTTTAATGAAATTAAATTAAATGATTAAACTAATGAAATTAAAGAGAAAAAAGAAATTATTATTTTTTTTGAGTTTTTGGTATTTATGTTTTTTATGTATTTTTATGAGAAAGATTAAATGAAATTAAAATATTAACCCTAATTCTAATTTTTTTTATTTATTAAGAAAAACATGTTAAAATTAAACCTAAAATTAATCTAATTATTTACATGCAATTTTGATTTATAAAAATAAATAATTAATTATTAGTGAAATTTATTTACAAAAAACATTAATTAAATAAATATATTTTGATTTTTATGACTTTTCTGTTTTTTACTATTTTTTATATTTTATGAAAATAAGTTAAATTAAAGGAATTAATTAAAAAAAGAAATAATTGAAATAAATAAAATAAGGAAAAGAAAGAAAATACAATACCTTGGGGGGTTTCTGTCCCCTTTTTGGAGGTGAATTGGAGTGGTTTGGCCATTTGTATTATGGCCTCATCATGCATAAGTTGTTCTACTTTGGCCATTTGGCTTTTGGCTTTTGGCCATTTGCGTTTTGGCCTCAACGTTCCTTAATCTTCTCAGGATGTCTGTCTCGCCATGTATTGGTGTCATGTGTAAAATGTTCTGTTTTGGCCATTTGGCTTTTGGCCTTTTGGCCATTTGGCTTTTGGCCTCAACGTTCCTTAATGAACCTGGGATCCTGTCTAAATCTGCAGTGTTGAATCTCACGAACACATTAAATAAAATCATAAAATGCAAATAAAGCCAATATATGAAGAAATTTAATATTTAGGCACAATATGGCATGTATGAATGATTATACCCTTTTGATCATGGAGATCAAATCAATCTTACCCTTACTGGAAAATCAGTGGCCTGAATGCTTTTATGCCTTACTGGAAAATTAGGATCATGGAGATCAAGCCAGCCTTATCCTTACTGAAGAAGTAGTGAGGTATTGGTTTATAACTGTGATGGCTTGTTTGTAGTGAGAGAGGGATTTGTAATAAGGATTTCAAGGTTTTAGGGTTCTTGAAAGAGTTTGATATTCCAACAGTGTTGTGGCAAGGTTTTTTCTCTCTTTTCCTCTTCTTTGGTTTGTGTGAAAAGAAGGTGATTATATAATGAAAATTAGGGTAAAGAAAATGGGCTTTGAATGTGCAATTGGGCCTCCAATGTTCACTTGAGTTCGTCACTTTCCAGGCTAAATCGCAGGGACTTAAGTGCAATTTTTGAAGTTGAAATGTGAAACAAAATGTAGCCGATATCGAGAACTAACTCCTGTCCGAAAATCGACTCAATCGGATAAATGGTGAATTAGTTATGAATTTTTGAAGTTTCAGCTCAGACAAACTTATTTTGGGCTTCAGTGTCGACTCTGACACGTTCTTCAATAAAAAACTGGTATTGATCGGTGCATAATTTGGTCTCAACTTTTGAAGCAAAGTTGTAGATCTATGAGTCAGTAACCTTGTGTAAAAATATGAGCCCAATCCGATAAAAATTGACCGAGTTATGAATTTTCGAAGTTTCGGCCCAGATGAAATAATATTCAGCATTCAGGATTTTCAGCGTGTCACGCACTCTGAGCAAAAAACGAAGGCCTTTTGAATACCGTTTGAACTCAATACCTTCTGTGAAAATGTAGCCAACTCAATTTGTGAAATTTTGGCACCGGAACCAGCTCGATACGATGAAAATCGACCAAGTTATGATTTTCTGAACATGACGCAAATAAACTTCTGTCACAAATTTTCTGTATGAAAATACTTGATAAATCCACATTTTTGAAGACCTTATGATCGAAATTGGCTTCCAGCCGTGAGAGATGAAAACGTAGATAATGTCAAGACGGAATTTTGGCCACCGGAACGGGTTCAAAACGAGCCACGATCTTCAAGTTATGAATTTTTTAGCGCGTAAAAACTGCACTTTTAGCATACTTTTTCACCATATTTCTTCGAGAAAACTCACACATTCGGATACCTTCTTTAAAGAATTGACTCTTGAGCCGAACCTGAATTTGAGAATACGTTATCAGAGATATCTTGGCGAAAGAATACCTGAATATGACGCGCCGGGTTGGACTTGTGAATTTTCTTGAAATGTTTTGAGAAATATGGGAGGGCAAATTTTGGGGTACAACAATATGGTTAGCAAAATGTTTAACCATTTTATCTGACATTCCTCCAAACACTATGTCATCAACATAAATTTGAGCTACCATTATCTTTCCTCCTTCATCCTTGACAAAAAGAGTTTTATCCAAACCTCCTTTCATGTATCCTTTGTCAGTGAGGAACTTTGTTAACCTTTCATACCAAGCTCTAGGATCTTGTTTCAGACCATATAATGCTTTCCTCAATTTGTAGACATGATCATGACAGTTTGGATCCACAAATCCTTTAGGCTGTTCCACATACACTTCCTCATTTAAGTACCCGTTTAGGAAGGCACTCTTCACATCCATCTGAAACAGCTTGAACTTAAGGAGACAAGCAACTCCCAAGAGAAGTCTGATTGATTCCAGTCTGGCTACAGGAGCAAAAGTATCATCAAAATCAACCCCTTCAACATGAGTGTATCCTTGAGCAACAAGCCTTGCCTTATTCCTGGTGACAACTCCTTCAGCATCTGACTTGTTCTTGTAGATCCACTTTGTGCCAATGATGTTTGTTCCTTCTGGTCTAGGAACTAACTCCCATACTTCATGTTGCTTGAACTGGTTCAATTCATCTTGCATTGCTCCAATCCAGTATTCATCAGTCAAAGCCTCTTTAACATTTTTTGGTTCAATCTTAGACACAAAACAAGAGTTCGTGATGATTTCTCTAGATCTTGTATTGACTCCACTGTTAGGATCTCCTATGATGAGTTCCTTAGGATGATCTTTCTGAATTCTGATGGAAGGATCTTTGTTAGCTTCCTTTGATTCAGACTCTGATGGAGTAGGATTAGGCATATCATCCTTTTTAGACACTTGTGTTGAAGTCTCAAAGAATGTCTCAACATCACATGGGACATTTGTTTCCTCATGGTGATCATCAACTATGACATTTATAGACTCCATCATAACTTTGGTCCTGGAATTGAGCACCCTATATGCTCTGTTGTTGGTAGAGTATCCTAGGAATATTCCTTCATCACTTTTAGGGTCCATCTTTCTCCTTTGTTCACGATCTGTCAGAATATAGCATTTGCTCCCAAAGACATGGAAGTACTTCACTGTAGGCTTTCTTCCTTTCCATAGTTCATAAAGGGTGGATGATGTTCCCTTTCTCAAGGTAACCCTGTTGTGGACATAACAGGCTGTATTCATAGCTTCATCCCAAAAATGAATAGGAAGCTTCTTGGCATGTATCATTGCTCTGGCAGATTCCTGTATAGTCCTGTTTTTCCTTTCCACAACTCCATTTTGTTGAGGAGTTATAGGTTAAGAGAACTCATGATTGATTCCTTCTGAGGAACTGAACTCATCAAACTTACTATTTTCAAATTCCTTACCATGATCACTTCTGATTCTGACAATGCATCCTTATTTTTCTCTTTGAATTATTTTGCACAATTCCTTAAATACATCAAATACATCATACTTTTCCCTAATGAAGTTTATCCAGGTGAATCTGGAAAAATCATCCACAACAACATAGGCATATCTCATTCCACCAAGACTTTCCACCTGCATGGGACCCATCAGATCCATATGTAGAAGTTCTAGCACCTTAGAGGTGGTCAGATGTCTTGTCTTTGGATGTGACATTCTATTTTGCTTTCCAACCTGACATTCACCACAGACTCTCTCTTCATCAATCTGAAGCCTTGGAATCCCTCTGACAGCCTCCATGGATATGATCTTTTTCATCCCTCTAAGATTTAAATGACCAAGTTTTTGGTGCCACAGTTTCACTTCCTTTTCTTCTTTGGCTATAGAGCACACAGAAGAGTAGTTAGTGTTCTCAGACTCCCATAAGTAACAGTTGTCTTTTGATCTGACTCCTCTCATTACAACTTCTTGTTTTTCATTAGTTACAAAACATTCAGACTTGGCGAAGTTGACCTTGAATCCTAGATCACATAATTGACTGATACTTATAAGATTAGCAGTCAAACCATTTACCAGCAACACTTCATTTAGGTTTGGAACTCCAGGGCAGTCCAAGTTTCCAACTCCTTTGATTTATCCTCTAGCACCATCTCCAAAAGTGACATAACTAGTAGTATGAGGTTTGACATCATTCAACATATTCTTGATTCCAGTCATGTGTTTAGAGAATCCACTGTCAAAGTACCAGTCTTCCTTGGCAGAAACTCTAAGGGAGGTATGAGCTATCAGGGCTGCAGTCTTTTTCTTCCACTGTTGAGTATATGGTGCCTTGTTAGTCTTAGGTTTGACATATGGGGTCTGATTAGGATATCCATATAATCTGAAGCAGAATGGCTTTATGTGACCAAACCTCCCATAATAATGACATCTCCATCTTTGATACTTTTTCTTCATATTTCTCTGTTCTTGATGTTGAGTCCTATGTTGTGACATCTGCTTTGACATTTGTTTATCAAGCCTGGTCTTCTTCTTGTCAACAACAGATTTCTTTGCAGCCACAAATCCTAGACCAGACATGTTTCCTGCATTTTGTCCAGCCTGAAGGATTTCTTCCAACTTGTCAGTTCCAGTTGTTAACATCTTGACAGACTTAGTCATCTGATCAAGTTTGGAGTTCAACATTAGAACTTCACCTTTGAGATGGCTTATAGTAGCAGTGTATGCCTTCTTCTCAGCCTCCAACTTCACTATGAGCTTTTTCTGTTTCTCATTTTGCTGACAGACTTCAATACTTCTGATACATAGCTTCTTTTAGGAGTCAGCAAGTTTTTCAAATGTCACTTCCTCATCACTAGAATCATTATTAGAGTTACAAACACTAGATAGTGCAGTAACTAGTTTAGCATATTCTTCTTCAGAGTCACTTTCTGAGTCACCATCAGACCAAGTAACAGACATTCCTTTCTTTTGTTTCTTTAGAAAGGCAGGACATTCAGCTCGAATGTGCCCATATCCGTCACATCCATGGCATTGGATTCCTCTGCTTTGATTTCCCTTTTCTTCAGACTTAGTTCTTCTGCTGGAGTCATAGGATCTGCTAATGTCAGAGGAAATGTTCTTGACATTTGACCTTGACTTTGGATCCATTCTCTTGATGAGTTTGTTGAACTGCCTTCCAAGCATAGCTATAGCTTCTGATATATTCTCTTCATCACTCTCCTTGCTTTCATCATCAGTATTAGATACAAGGGCTATGCTCTTGTTTTTCTTGCCAACATTGTCACTGATCCCCATCTCAAATGTCTGAAGTGACCCAATGAGTTCATCAAACTTCAAGTTGCAGATATCCTGAGCTTCCTCTATAGCAGTCACTTTCATTGCAAACCTTTTAGGCAAGGATCTGAGAACCTTTCTCACCAGCTTTTCTTCTGACATCTTTTCTCCCAATGCTCCTGAGGTGTTGGCAATTTCCAAGATGTTCATGTGAAACTCATGAATGGTCTCATCTTCCTTCATCCTTAGATTCTCAAATTTGGTAGTGAGCATCTGAAGTCTTGACATTTTTACTTTGGATGTACCCTCATGGGTGGTTTTGAGAGTCTCCCAAACATCCTTGGCCAGTTCACATTGATGTACTAGTCTGAATATGTTTCTATCAATTCCATTGAACAAGGCATTCAATGATTTAGAGTTACCCAAGGCTAAATCTTCTTCTTCTTTGCTCCATTCTTCCTCAGGTTTCAGACTAGTCGTCCTAGCTTTCCCAGTTATGGTGGGATGGTTCCATCCTTTGTCAGCAGCTCTCCAAGCTTTATTGTCAAGTGACTTCAAGAAGGCAATAATACGAGGTTTCCAGTAGTCATAGTTTGATCCATCCATAATAGGTGGTCTTTTCCCAAATCCTCCTTCCTTGTCCATAGCGCCAGAAACAAATATCCCTAGATCTCACCCAGAAAGACAGGCAGGGTGCCTGCTCTGATGCCAATTGAAATTCTGGAAACAGATACTTAATGTCACAGTGAATGTTATGAAACCGTATCTGACAAATTGTACACAAACCAAATAGTAATTTAAAAGACAGTAAAGAACACAATCAATTGTTAACCCAGTTCAGTGTATAACAACACCTACATCTGGGGGCTACCAAGCCAGGGAGGAAATTCACTATAAGAGGTGTGAATTTAGGAATAAACCAACCAGTTTATCTCCTTCACTTAAGACCTACCCAATGCAACTTTAATATAAGTCCTACTTAAACCTGAGTTCCTACTCACGCCCCCTTAATTACAGCAGTGATACTAATCTACTGATTAATAAGATTATGAAGACATTCTTCAATACACACGCTTGATTTTGCTTCAAAGCTTTAATCAAGAGACACAACACTCATGCTTCAAAGCTTTGAGTGATAAACAACACTTACAACCAAATGCTACTCCAAGTCACTTATCAAGTTATAATTGCTTGGCTCACAGTAATTACTAAAACTATCACAACTACAAAATGCCTTATTGATCTTCTCTAAAAAGCGCTACACACCATTAGGATTCGTGAGAAATATATATGCAGTCTATTCTTCATTTTGGGCTTCCATAAAAATAGCTAGGGTTAACCAAAGTTAACCTAAAGACTTGGTCTTGGGCTTTCATCATAACAGATTAGGGTTAAGAAAGGTTAACCTAATATCCACGTGAGCATCTGATCTAGTCAATATACTTCAACTCAGAATAGCACACCAGATTCCTGAAAATTCTCGGGAACAATAAATCTGCACAACAACTTGATCAGTACAGGATGTCTTAACATTGGTTATGACATCATGTATCCTGCTCACTGATTTTGGTAGAATTCAATACATATGATCATAGCTTAATCATCATGATATTCACTCATACTCAGTTGTTCCTGTAGAACATTCCTTCTGCAGAATTTGTCTTTATCCCAGAATCTTATGACATCAGTCATGACATTCGTAAATCTGGTTTTACCAAAAATTAATGCCAACAAGCAAACACTTACAACTTTAAAACTGTCTATAATCCCACTGATCTTGATCGAACCATTCGAGATGCATCTTTTATTTTAAAGGAAAAGTTTACAGAAAAACTCCCGTGTTTGAATATACCTTCGAGTGTCAAACCTGAGGATTGGTATGACTTGGCTTTTTAATTAGAGCCTCTGAAATTCCCCAGGTTACCCATAGCTGAATTCGCTTTGGCTTGGTATCCACCTTATCCTAATTTGTTAGGCGTGAAGGGGGATTTCAAATTCATGAAACAAGATGCTCTAAAACTCGAAAAATGAGTGGTTGCAACCAAGCACACTTTGTAAAATTTCAAAGGCTTCCTTCACTTGGATTTAAAACATGTCAGAATGGACACTCTAGAAAGTGAAGGTGTGGAAACCAAGGACTCCTTGGCTTACTCCGAATGCATTTCTCTCTTCTCGAATTGATTCTAACCATACATTTATCTTGTAGTTGTCGAAATAAAACATACCAAAACCGGGAAGCCTACCACATCTATTGGGTCTATGAAAGCAACCCCACAACCTCAAACTTTGACAACCAATGACTCTGAGGAAGCTAAAGAAACACTCAAAGTAAACAATGTAAATTTCCTCACTCTTTTACATGTTTTATATTCTAAATTATGTAACTTACTTATTTACATTTTACTTTGTTGCAGGATAGCGGGAAGCCATCTCTCACCCCAAGAAAAGAAAACATACCAATGATGATTCGACCACTACTACAGAAAAGGCTGGTGCAACATCTTCCAAAGATACTACAAAGAAGCTTAAGAAGAAAAATGATTCGAAGCCTTCTAGTGCAGATTCTCCTCCGCAGGGAACTTGTATAGTCTAAAACCTTCCCCCTAGACCAAAGAAAAAGAAAGAAAGTTTGGCCTTGAATGTGGTCCATATCTTGGAGAAAATCGAAAGTGACAATTTGAGCCCTGGGGCGGAGGGAACAAAGGTAATTACCTTCAACTAAAGGAAGCCTTAAATTTCCTTTAAATCTTCTCATTGGTGACTAACACTTCACTTCACAGGACCAACCAATTCAAGTTACTGAATCTCCAATTCACTATGAAGTACTTCGTAGCAATAACACTCCATCAATCCATCCTTCCTCAGCGATGGATTCCAATAAGGGTTCCACTACTGACACTCACATGCAAGATCTTCAGCAAGAAGTCCTAAATTTACCTCATTCCTCCCAAAAGTCAGAGACAAAGGAGTTTGATGATGATCAGGAAGACACTGCTGACCAAGAAGAACCTAATAGCGCAAGCTCAGAAGAAAATCATTCTGTTGATTCTTCCCCAAAAGAAAATAGAGGGTTTTATGATGAAGATGAGGATTCGAAGAGTGAAGCCAATGAAACTTTTGTTGAGAAGGAAGATCCACCAAAAGATGATACAAAAATTCAAGGCAATGATGACAACTATGTTCAACCCTAACAAAACCCACATCAAATCTACAATCCTGAAGTGGCCAAGGCTCAAATGTCCATCCCTATTGTTACTGCAGATACACTTCCTTCAATCAAAGAAATGGAGCTTCTAAAAAAGACTAAGCCTCTAGAGAACATCAAACTTTTCAAAGATTGAAAAGTGTCGCTTGCACAAAGTATTTTCCCCAGTCCAACCACTACTTCACGTGGCACTTCTTCTAGTGAAACAAATGAAGCACTTTTCCAAAAGATTAAGGAAAAAGTCTTTGGGGTCGACTTGTTCGCACTTGTGAAAGAGAATGCTAATGTTGGCATCTCTTTGAGGAAGCTTATTAATAGGTTTGATCTGGTTAATTTCCCCTCTACAACAGCTAAGTTTTTGATCGACATTACTACTCTCAACAACAATCTGGAAGCAGACTTTCTCAGGGCTAGAAATGTGGATTCGAAGATCACAGAAAAACAAACCCTTCAAGAGACTAAGTGGTCCAAGGCCTTAGAGTTATCAGAGAAAGATGAAAGATGCGAAGAAACTCTCAAGCTTGCTCAAGAGGAACATGATAAGAATGCTAAGTCCATCATGCTCTGGAAGCAACAAATTAAAGAGTTGCAGAAACACATTTCTCAAGCAGAGGACCCTCAGAAATTTCTCGAAGCCATGAACAACAACAAGGCCAACGAAGAGCTGACTCAAAGAGTTCAATTCATTGATGAAGCTAGAGGCTTAGAAAATGATATCATCGCTCTTCGCACAACCAAAGCTTCGATTGACTGCAGGCTAGGATTCTTGAAGGAAAAGTATGACAAGATGAAGGATAACTTGCCTTTCTGAAATTTTTATTTGAAAAAGCACTTCTCCATTATGCCTTATCTTTTTCATAAAGAATTTTTGTAATATTTTGATAGAGCCATTTTAGCACCCTTTTATTTTATACCATGTTGGCTTCGTTATTTTACTACCTTACTACTCAGTCATAATTTTTAAATCTTGAAGGAAAGGTTTATATTTTTTCAAATACTTACCATTAATTTTCAAGACTCTTCGATCTTCTTCTAGTTCTTCGACTTTGTAGTCATTGTTAGTGAATCTTTGGATGATTCGAAAGGGGCCTTCCTAATGTGGGGACCATTTTCCTAATAACTTATTCTTTCGATCCATTGGAAAAATCACCTTCTAAACCAAATCATCATTTGAGAAGGCTTTTCCCTTAACTCTCTTATTATATGCTCTGGCTACTCTTTCCTTTTGTCTTCTTAGAATTTCCAAAGCATGTAACCTTTATTCATCCAAATCCACCAATTCGTTCATCATCATCTCCCAATAGAGATCTGTGGTAATTTTGCTTTGCCTTTGGATTCTGACTGACTGTAAGTAAATCTCCACTGGCAAAACCGCACCATGTCCAAACGTTAGACGAAATGGAGTTGTGTTTGTTGCCTCTTTGGGGGATGTTCGACAAGCCTATAATACCTGATCTAAGGTTTTGAACCAATTCTTTGGCTTTATGCCCACATGTATCTTGATTAGCCCAATGATCAAATTATTAGCTGCTTCGACTTATCTATTTGCTTGTGCATAATAAGGCGTAGATGTTAGTAATTTGAAACCCATATTTTTATCGAACTCTTGCATCTTTCGACCAGTAAATACTGATCCTTGATCTATTGTAATGGTTTCTAGGATTCCAAATCTATAAAAAATATGCCTCTGGATGAATTCGATGATGCTTTCTTGATCAACATTCACCAAAGGTATTGCTTCTGTCCATTATACGAAATAATCTATTCCCACTAAAATGTACTTTTGATTCTTTGAAGATGATGGTCCAATTTCACCAATAAAATCCAATGCCCAACCTCTAAAGGGCCATGGCTTGATAGTTAAATGTAGTTTGATTGCAGGAGCGTGCTGAATTCCTGCATGAATCTGACACTTTTTGCATTCTTTGGCAAAATCTATACAATCGTTTAAAATTGTAGGCCAATACATGCCATATCGAAACAAAAGTCACTTCATCTTGTGAACTGTTTGATGTGCTCCACATGCCCCACTATGCACGTTTGCTAGTTCTAAATAAGCTTCACTTTCTCCTAAGCATTTCAACAAGACTCCTTCTGGAGTTTTCTTAAACAATTTGTTGCCTATTAGCACATAACTTAAGGTACGATATTTTACCTTTCTTTCAGTATTTGCTGTTGGATCTTTCAAATGATTTATTATCGGACTTCTCCAATTTGTATCTGCTAAGCTATCTATGGCCAATATTTCAAAGTGTACTTAATTTGCATAACCTAGACTTTAATCTTTTAAATCTACTGGAAAAAATTTTAGTAGTTAGTACCTTGCCACGTACTTCGATCAAATCTTCCAATCTTTCTTTTTATACTTTATATCCTGAAGCAATCTGAGCCAAATCATTTTCTTCTTGATTCTTCAACCTGGGGATGTGCTTGATATCTACATACTCAAACTTCCAAAGCAATCTATTTTCTATCACGAAGTAAAATATCAATTTTTCTTTTATACACTTGTATTCTTTAGTAATTTGTTTGATTACTAATTCAGAGTCACACATTATTTCGGTTCTAGTTGCCCCAAATTCCAATAAAGCTTCAAGTCCTGCTATCAATTCTTCATATTCTGCCTCATTGTTCGAAGAAGGGGGTCCTTCTATTTTGTACTTAAGCTTTGTTGGAATTTTATCTGGAGAAATAATCAGAATTCCAACTCCACTTCCTTCCTTATGTGTAGAACCATCAAAGAACAATTTCCATGGTTCTAACTCCACAAGATTTGTGGATGCTTCGACCAATGCATGGTCGACAATGAAATCAGAGACTACTTGCCCCTTCATTTCTTTTAGAGGCATGAAAGTCAAAGAGTGATTTGTTAGAGCCAATGCACATTTACCAATTCGACTGTGTAAAATTGGTTTAGATAACATATGCTTAATAACATCAAAATGTGAAGAAACGTAAACATCGATTGGTTTTATATAATATTTCAACTTGGTACATGAGAAGTACAAGCAAAGACATATTTTTTCTATTGTACTATATCTAATCTCTGCATCATCCAGTACTCTACTTAAGTAGTAAATGGCCTTTTCGACGCCATTTTTATCTTCTTGAGCCAACATTCTCCTTATAGTTTTATCTAACGCAGATATGTATAACCTCATGCACTTGTGTCTTCGAGGAGGAGGTAAAATAGGTGGATGCACCAAGTGCTGTTGGATTTTGTCGAACGCCTCTTAATGTTCTGCATTCCATGCGAAGTCTCATTGCTTCAGCCGCAAGAGTGGAGAGAAGGCTTGAGTTTGACCACTTAGGTTTGTTATAAATATTCACAATAAGTTTATCTTTCCCAATAGCGATTGCAACTATTTTTTCGTCGATGGCACTTTCGCTTTCATTATTGCCTTCATTTTGTGTTGGTTGGTTTCTATGCCTTTCTTATGGACCACAAAGCCAAGAAAGTCACCAGCCTGCACAAAGAATTCACATTTAAGGGGATTCATTTTCAGGCCATGTTTTCTCATTCTTTGAAATGACTGGCGAAGATGATCCAAATGACTAGATTCTGATATAGATTTTACTACTATATCATCAATATAGACGTGTATGAAAGTCTCAATGAAATCATGGAATATAGAGTTCATTTCTCTTTGATAAGTTGCCCCAGCATTTTCTAAACCAAATGGCATAACCACCCATCATAGGTGCCTATTGCCACAGGGCATCAAAATGTTCTCTTTGGCACATCCTCTTCTGCAATAAAAATCTAATTGTATCCTGAATATCCATCAAGCATACTAAGATATTCGAAACCAGCAACATAATCTACTAACATTTCAGCCACATGAATTGCATATTCATCTTTAGGAGTTGAAGAATTTAAATCAATAAAGTCTATGCATACTCTAAGAGATCCATTTTTCTTAATTACTGGCACTATATTTGCAATCCATTTGACATACCTTGTGGTCCGGATGAACTTGCAGCGCAGAAGTATTTCGAATTCTTCCTTTATCTTCGAGAGAATATCTGGTGAGAATCTTCTTGTCGTGTGCTTGATGGGCTTCTTGCCATCCTTTATAGGCAGCTTCAATTCGACCAGGTCCATGCTCAAACCAAGCATTTCGTCGTAGTCCTTGGCAAAACTATCTTTGTACTCCTTTAGCAACTAGATCACTTTTGCTTTTACTCCTGGACTAAGCTTTGAACTGACATACGTGGGTCTTTTTACAGTCCCATCTCCTATATCCACTTCTTTAAGAGGGTCCTGTGCTAGCATCTTCATGTTCTACGCCACTGGATCCTTCTCGAATCCCGAAGGCCCATCATCGTATATAGCGTCCAACCTTTGGTATTTTTCTTCGATGAATTTCTCTTTGTCGAGGGGTTTTGGTTTGAAGAACACCCCAGGTCCTTTTGTATGATTTCCTTCTTCATTGGCCTCCACAGCCATAATCTTTACTTCGGCTTCCAAAGCCGATTTTAATTTGTTTTTAGCCAAATAGGCCGAAATCTTTTCGAAGAAGGAGGACTCAGACATGATCCCTGTCTTCGTCAACCCATCCTGTAGGCCGTATTCTGGAGAGTCTAGGTGCTTCATCTTATTTCCCCAGAATCTCCCTATCCCAGCAAAATCCATGCCTTGGATGTAGGGTCAGAAAATACATAGCATTATTGTTTGGTGCATATGCGCCATCTCCAACACTGCAAGGCCCTATGTTGGCCAGATTTCGATCAACTTGATTCACCTCCGCCATATAATAGCTTTGGTCATCTTCGATGTTTTCTATAATTCCATCATTTCTCCATATTGCCACACGCTGGTGCATTGAGGAGGGAACTTCGCCTATTCCATGATTCCACTCATGGCCCAAAAGTAAGTTGTAATTTGTCTTGGCCGCTATGACCATGAACATAGTTGGCCTTGTAATGGTTCCTACAGTGAGATCAAATTGAAATATGCATAAGAAAGTATGACCAATCTTCCCTCCGTAGTTAGATAATACCATATTATGGGGTTTTATATCTATATCATACATACTTATCCTTTTCAACAAGAACTGAGGCATTAGGTTAACAATAACACCCCGTCTATCATCACTTTGTTGATACCTACTTTTTCAATATTTCCTCTAATAAATAAAGGCTTTAGGTGATTATTCATACCTTGGTCTGGTCTTTCAAAAAATGTGTTATGTTCTTCGACTGCATCGTTACTCATAACATAATAGCACATAGGCTTGTGCTTCGCCATTTCTAATTCATCTGCTTCTTCAGAATCTCATATCTTCGTCACTTGGTCATATTCATGTGGTAGTACAGAAACTACATTGCAGTTGATGTTCAAAGAGGACTCCCCATCTGAGTCGAAGTTGTCAGTAAGCATGTCCTCATCATTAGTTGGTTCTTCGTTAGTTGGCTTCCCCATAGTCCTTTCTACGGACACCTCCGTCTTCTTGGGGGGAAAAGCCTCCTTTGTGTTGGGGACTTCTTTTCTCCGGGTGCAGCAGCCGAAGTCTGATTCGTACTTGATTCCCCTACTTCGTTGCTTGTGAGTCTCTTTGAGTCTTCTTGGTCCTCTGGTATCTTCGCCATTGGGACCTTGTCATTGGATTTTTTTCCTTTATAGTTATCAGACACATGGGCTTGTTGCTTTGTTTACTGGAACTACCTTCGATATGCCCACGCTGATATGCCACCTTCCTCGAAACTATTTTATTTCCCTTTGCCTTTTCCCTCCCCTTTTCTTTAACTAAAATTCAACCACTTATCTGTTGGGATATTGGCTAGTGTCTTGAAGGTGACTTGTCGATTTACTTTGGGGTGTGTGCTATCTGCCCTTTTCAGAATTCCTTTTCCATTGGTCACAAACCTCCCCCTTCTATTCTTTTATTATTCCAGCATTGAGCATACGGAATTCTCTCAAATGCTTCAGCTTCCTTTCTATCATAAACAGCGCTACACCATGGGCACATCAAGACTTCTGATCCTGTCTTATGACAACGAACTAGAAAACCCATCAAGATTTCTCGCATTTTTGGGTATGGAATCAATTCTTTATCACTCCTCCAGTTGTTTCCAACCCTCTCTTGGTACACTTCCATTATGTTGCCACACCGTCTTGATCATTCATAATGCTGCACCTAGGACACACTAGTCCTTCAGGATTCTTCGTATGACAATGAAAAATATACTCGAACAAGCTTACTTTTTGGTGCCCAGTTCGCGTCCTATCATTTTCCATCTTCAAACGTCTTTCGATCTCCCCCATTTCTGGGGATAGCTGGTTCAGATCTACCATATTTACCTCGAACTTGGGACCTTCAGCAATCTCAAGCTCTTCGAATCTGACTCTAAGACCCTTAATAGTCTTGGCGTTGCCAGCAGCTTTAGCATTGCCATCAGTAGCATTGCCTTCTTTTTGGCCCATGAGACCCTCAGCAGTCTTGGCCTTGCCATCAACTTTGGCATTTCCACCAACAGCATTGCCTTCTTTCTGGACCATGAGACCCTTAACAGTCTTTATCCCCTTAATATCTTCAGATTCCTTGTCTGCATCGAGTTGACCTCCGTTTATTTCGACAGCATCAACCATGTTGATATATACAGGCTCTATAAAGTTTGTCTCAGCAATATGAAGAGGATCTATGTCAACCTTCATCAGGTTCTTGGGCTTCTCTCTGAACTGTATCCTTTCTTCCTTGATAGCACTTTGTATCAAGTCCCTGAAAAGATAGCATTGTGAGGTTTTATGGCCTAAGAAGTTATAATATTTACAAAAACCCCTTTTCTTCTGTTGTTCTAACGAAGGAATTTTAGCACCATGGGGCACTATCATCTGGCCATATTTTACTAACAAATCAAAGATTTCATCACACTTGGTGATGTCCAAAGTATAGGTTTTCTTTAGGAATTTGTCATTCCTTTCTGGTCCGACAGGATTTTTCCCGTTTGCATGTGTTAACACTTTGCAAGGATATGGTGGTCCTTGATTTAACTCTGCAAGATATATCTCGCGTTCTTCAACCTCTGAAAAATTATCTTTGACACCTCTTTCGTCTGATCAGGCTTCGATATAAGCCACTCTTTCTTTCCTGTGGCTTTTGTTAGCCCTAGCTTTTTCGATCTTCAAATGCTCCACCTGTCGAGCCCTATCAACCAGTTGTGCCATATCTCTCAGATATTGGGGGTTTAACTTCTTCCTGATAAAGAAGTCTAATCCTCTTGCTGCCATTTCGACCAACTCGTGTTCAGGCACTTGTGTGAAGCATCTTGCTTTCAACAGACGGAACATGTTAAGATAATCGTCTATAGGCTCGCTGAATTTATGCTTAACATTTTCCAATTCGCTCAGGCTGATTTTGGTTTGACCTACATAAAATTGTTTATGAAATAATCTCTCTAAGCGAGTCCAATCATGGATGGAGTTCGCTGCAAGAGTAGTAAACCAAGTAAAAGCATTTTTGGTTAGTGAACTAGGGAAATACTTAATCCTTAGATTCTCATTGTTTGCTAGATCCCCTGCTTCTGTAAGGTATCTAGCAATATGTTCTATAGTTGACTCACTGGTGTCATAAGAAAACTTTGTAAATTTTGGCACTTTCCATCCCCTAAGAAACTTAGTTTGCTGAGTATATTCAGACAAAGGGGATGTGTAATTTGGCCTTCGCATGCCAATATTTACTCCACTTCGTGCCATGATTATTTCGACTAGGGCTACTAGATTATTATTTCCTACCATATCATCTTGTCGACATCCTTGGAGAACTTCGTCGGCATCTTGGTTTCGATTCACCATGACTACCCTTCTTCGTGGTTCCTCCCTGGGAATAGCCTGTTGAAATCTGGGTGGTTCTTCCCCTTGAACTGGTTGTTGAATTTCGACTTCTGGGTATATCACTAGTTAGGCATAGTTAATGGTTAGTTCTTCTTGAAACACGATGCCTTGATTCTCCCTTATCTATGTAGGTTGTGGTTGTCTAGTTGGTTCTCTGGTGCACCAAAGAAATCTGCAAGGCGCCCAATTTGTGCTTCCATTTGTTGGTTTGCTTGGGCATTCTGCAAGTTCGCCTGTGTAGTGCTTTGGATTAAAGGATTAAAAATTATACTCATCTTTTTGGCGAGTACCCCCACCATTTCATGGTTACTATCACCCATATGTTGCCTTAAGAATGCCTACGTATTTGTAGTAATAGGGGCAATTGAGAAACATATCCTGGTTATGAATTATTTCGTGCCATATGGTTTACCCCTGAACCTTATCCTTGTAATGGCGAAAAGGCAGGTGTTAAAGGATGTGTATATGTCGAAGTGTTATTTTGTAGTCCTGCCATGAACGAAGTTGGCATGCCATATATTTGATATGATGTTGGGATTGTGAATCCTGGTGCATATGTTCTAGAGACACCGCCTACTGAGGGTCTGGGGGTCACGGGTGGATTTTGACTGGCCACAGACATTATAAAAGGTTCATTTTGTGTGTTTGATAATATGGCTGGAGCATTTGTATTTGGGGGTATGACTGTAGAATTTGTAGTCGAGGGAATAATCACAGTCCCTTGACTTGTTGTCGTGGCCTCGGTTGTATTTGAAGCGCTCGTATTCCCTCTTGTTGGAGGAGGAACTTGTTGTGCACCACTAACGGGTGGGTTAGCCATTTTCCTATTGTATTGCCTTTTTGGTCTAGGATCTGTGGTGTTGGCTAATTTTCCACTTCTTAATCTCATGCAACAAACAAGTTAGGAAACACATATTATCTAAAAGAAAAAAAACTAAATACTAGACACATAGTCCCACTGGGCGTGCCAATTTGTTTACCCTAGAATTTGGTAAATAATCGTTGATCCTATAAATCCTTTAATAGATTCAGTTACCCACGAGATCGATCAGATTGATCTCAAGACTATTGTGTTCTATCATTTAGAAAGTATGTTTTGATGATAATCTCTTTAAACAAAAGGAATCACTTTGTATGTCGAAGTGAAACTTCTTTATGAAAGTAATGATATATAAACTAGTCTAGACTGGGAATTGTAAATAACGTAAATAATGTAAAGAAAATTCATTGAATATAAATGACATTGAATACAAAATATGGTGCATCATACGTACATTCTCTTTAACTCTTTTCTTGAACAATGGTACTTTGAGTATTTTGAGTATTTTGTACAAAGATGTGAACACTACCAACTAAAACACAGAAAGCTACAATTTATAGAACTTCGACCCTAACGGTCTTCTAACAAACTAATTCCATGTTTTCTTTGGCATGTCTTTAACAATCTAGGAGATTCCACGTGTCCTTCTGGATAAGAATGAATATTTGAATTCAGGCCCTTCGCTATCCGTCTTGAGTGCCAAAACTAATAAAATTTGATAACGGTCGAAGTATAAAGTTTTAAGCCATATCTTCGTATAACAACTTTATTTCGCAATTCAAATTATAAAATATACATCAACCTCTTAATAAATTTTTAATTTTGAATCTTCATGGTTTTTAAAAAACAAAATAGCCAAACAATTCTCTAAGTATTTTCAGATCATTGACTCAACTCAATTTTTCCTTAGTCGAAATTTCCAGCCAACAGTACCGCTAGAGAGAGAAGTCGAATTTTCTATTGATCTTGTACCTGGTACCAGACCTATTTCTATGGCACCATATAGGATGTCTGCATCTGAATTGTTAGAATTAAAGAAGCAATTAGAAGAGTTACTTGAAAAGAAATTTGTAAGACCAAGTGTATCGCCGTGGGGAGCTCCAGTGTTTCTAGTAAAGAAGAAAGATGGAAGTATGAGGCTTTGTGTTGATTATAAGCGATTGAATAAAGTGACGCTTAAGAACAAGTATCCGCTTCCAAGAATAGATGACTTGATGGATCAATTGGTGGATGCCCGAGTGTTTAGTAAGATTGATTTGAGGTCGGGCTACCATCAGATTAAAGTGAAGGATGAAGATATCCAGAAGACGGCTTTCAGAATGCATTATGGATATTATGAGTATTCTGTGATGACTTTCAGTGTTACTAATGCGTCGGGAGTATTCATGGAGTCCGTGAACCGTATATTTCATACTTATTTTGATTGGTTTGTAGTGGTGTTCATTGATGACATTTTGATTTACTCTAATTCAGAAGAAGGGCATGCAGAACACTTAAGAATAGTATTGAAAGTTTTGAAAGAGAATAAGTTATATGAAAAGTTGTCTAAGTGTGAATTTTGGTTAAAGGAGGTTAGTTTTCTTGGTCATGTGATCTCAGGTAGTGGCATTGTTGTAGATCCATCTAAGGTAGATGTTGTGTTGCAGTGGGAAACTCCAAAGTCGGCTACCGAGATTAGAAGCTTTTTAGGATTAGCTGGTTATTATAGAAGGTTTATAGAAGGTTTTTCTAAGTTGGCACTTCCATTGAATAACTTGACTTATAAAGGTAGAGCTTATGTGTCGGACGTTCAGTGTGAAGAAAGTTTTACGGAATTGAAGAAGAGATTAACGTTGGCTTTGATTTTGACATTACCTAATCCAAGGGAACCTTTTGTGGTATATTGTGATGCTTCTAAGATGGGTTTAAGAGGTGTGCTTATGCAGAATGAAAAGGTAGTTTCTTATGCGTCAAGGCAGTTGAGGACTCGTGAAAAGAACTATCCTACGCGTGATTTAGAGCTTGTTGCAGTTGTTTTTGTTGCAGTTGTTGTTATGTTTTTATGGATCTAGATTTGGAGTATTTAGAAACCATAAGAGTTTAAAGTATTTATTTGATCAGAAGGAATTGAATATGATACAACTAAGATTGTTGGAGTTGTTAAAGGATTACAATTTTAGTTTGAATTATCATCCAGGAAAGGCAAATGTGGTGGCTGATGCGTTAAGTCGAAAAACTTTACATATGTCAGCAATGATGATTAAAGAGTTGGAATTAATTGAAGAGTTCATAGATATGAGCTTAGTTTGTGAGGTGACACCGTAGAGTGTTATGTTGGGGATGTTGAAGATTAATAATGATTTTCTGGATAATATCAAAGAAGCTCAAAAGTTAGATGTGCAATTGGTAGATTTTATGGTTGGGATTGATTAGTCTGAGAATAGTGATTTTAATTTAGATGCGCAAGGTGCGTTGAGATTCCGTAATTGAATTTGTATTCCTGGTGATGCGGAGACGAAGAAAGTAATTTTTGAGGAAAGTCATAGAAGCAAGTTGAGCATTCATCCGGGAGCTAGAAAAATGTATCAAGATTTGAAGATTTTTTTTAGTGGCCTGGGATAAAGAGTGATGAGGCTCGGTTTGTGTATGCATGTTTGACTTGTCAAAAGTCGAAAGTTGAACATCAGAAGCCCGCAGGGTTGATGCAACCGTTAGAAGTTTCAGAATGGAAATGGGATAGCATTTAAATGGACTTTGTGATGGGATTACCTAATACTTTAAGAGGACATGATTTGATTTAGATGATTGTTGATAGGCTTACAAAGTCGTCTCATTTTATTCCTATTAACATCATTTTTCCAGTGTCGAAGTTGGGGGAGATTTACACTAGTGTGATTGTAAAGTTGCACGGTGTTCCTTTGTGTATTGTGTCGGATAGAGATCCGAGGTTTACTTCAAATTTTTGGAAGAGTTTGCAAGAGGCGTTGGTTTCTAATTTGAGGTTGATTTCATCGTATCATCCTTAGATGGTCAAACTGAAAGGACTATTCAGTCGTTAGAAGATTTGTTGAGAGCATGTGTTCTTGAGCAAGGAGGTTCGTGGGATACTTATCTTTCGTTAATAGAGTTCACTTATAATAATAGTTACCATTATAGTATTTAAATGGCACCTTTTCAAGCGTTGTATGGTCGGAGATGTAGAACTCCTTTATGTTGGCATGAATCTAGAGAAACTGTAGTGCTTGGACCTGAAATTGTTTGAGACACTACTGAGAAGGTGAAGTTAATTCGAGATAAGATGAAAGCTTCCCAAAGTAGACAGAAGAGTTATCATGACAAGCGAAGGAAAGATTTAGAATTTCAAGCAGGTGACCATATATTTCTGAGAGTTACACATGTGACTGGTGTTGGGAAAGCATTGAAGTCTAAGAAGCTCACTCCTTGTTTTGTTGGTCCATATCAGATTTCAGACAGAGTTGGGAATGTTGATTATAGATTGGCTTTACCGCCTAATCTTTTGAATTTGTATGATGTGTTTCATGTGTCACAAATTCGGAAGTATATTTCAAATCCATATAATGTGATTCATATGGATGATGTGCAAGTACGGGATAATATTACTATAAAGATGATGCATGTACGGATCGCGAATCGTGAAATGAAGACTCTAAGAGGCAAAGAGATTTCTCTGGTGAAAGTAGTTTGGCTAGGAGCTGTCGGAGAAAGCATGATGTGGGAGTTGGAAAGCAAGATGCAGGACTCCTATCATGAGTTGTTTGAACAAGGTAAATTTTTTAGGACGGAAATATTCTAAGTGGGGGAGAGTTATAATGCCCGTTTATTTAATTAATTATTTAATTATATTATTTTTGAATTATTTGTTAAAATGTTGTGTTACATCGGTATAAGTTGCGGTGTTGTTATTAGTCAATTAAATTAAGTTGATTAATAGTATTAATAAATAATATTAGAAAGCATAGAATATTGGTAGAATATTAGTTGGACCTATTTTGATGGTTGAAAATATTAATAGGTGGGGTGTAAGTTGAGCCCATTAGGAATAATATTGTTATTAGGTTTAGTTATGATAATAGAGATTAGGTTAATTAGAAAGAGGAAGAAGTCTTAGAGAAGTACGTGAGAAGTTACAAAGAAGAGGAAAAGGGAAAAGAGGCAAAGCTAGGTTCAATCGAAAATTGTAGAGTGACCTTCAATCCAAGGTAAGAGTGGGGTTTTGACTCTATAATTGGGTATATTATGAATAGCATGTGCGAATCGGGTCGTGTAAAATTGTTATAGTGTGTGTATATTTGTAGTCGTTACTTCTGAAGTTGTTGAAATTGTCTTACTGTCAATGAATCTGTTGTGGGAAAATTATCGTATGTTGATGTTGCTATAGGGATTAGGTTGTTGTGATCATATGTTGTGTTGGTCTGGTATTTGAAAAATTGTTAATCGAAGAGAATTCTGGGTTCAAATTAGTAAGTCTGTGAAAAAGGAAATAGTTCGTGCCGAGAGGCACAAGTGTTGTGCTAGAAAGCACAAAGCGAAGGGACGTACCGAGGGGCACACAAACATGTTGGACGGCATGGTATGGAGAGGAATGCGTCGAGCGTAATAACTCCATGGCAAGCAACATGGTTTATTTTAGTTTTTGCCGAGGGGCACACTTGGGTGACGAGTGGCACACCATAAATGTCTGTATTTTGTTTTCATTTACATGCTCTGATTTCATGTGCGCTTGCTACCTCATCCTATTAATTGGTTAATAGCAGAGATTAAGTATACATTAGCAATAATTATATGATTAACAATAACTGAACATTAGCAGAAGATAATTTAGCAGAAAACATAGTGATAAGTGTTAGTAGCAGTAATGTATGGAAAATAACATTAGTAGATGTTTAGCATAAGGACCTCAATAGTAGTTGGATAGTAGTAGCAGAAAATAACAGAAAAGCTTTTATAAATCAAAATAGCATTAGAGATAAATTAGTGTCAGAAATTAATAGCTTCATTGATTCAACTAAAAATGATTGGTCAGTGGAATATTTTAGTGGAATTATATTAATAAGACTTGGTCGATAACAGTATTTATATATATATATATATATATATATATATATATATATATATATATATATATATATATATATATATATATATATATATATATATATATATATATATATATATATATATATATA
Organism: Vicia faba; assembly: GCA_948472305.1. NCBI lineage: Eukaryota > Viridiplantae > Streptophyta > Magnoliopsida > Fabales > Fabaceae > Vicia > Vicia faba. The sequence continues at coordinate 1,605,099,551 of OX451739.1, forward strand.
TATATATATATATATATATATATATATAAGTTGATGCGATGTTGTTGCTATTAATTGTTGAAGTTGCAGGTGAATATATTGTTGTATTGCCTCTATTTATTGGCTAAGACTAAGTTGTAGGCTTATGGGCAATGTTGAATTAAGTTGAATTATTTTTGTTGTTATCATTATGTTCATGTTGTTAATGCACACATAGAATATCATGTTGGAGCTGATGCTTGTTAAGTTGGCCTGGGTTGGAAAATATAATGTTGAAGGCTTATGCCTTCTTGGTGCCTCTATTTATCGGCAGATTTCTAAGTTGGGAGTTCTGCTTCATTGGTACCACATGCATGTGCATAAAAATGATTCGCATTTCATATTGCATCCTAAGTTGTCGTATGGATGAATTAATTATGTTAAATGTTGATAAAAGGTTGTGAAATGGTGAATTGTATGATCTAATTCTAATATATTATTTATCGTACATCCGATTTTATTATTTGATATCTCACCCCTTCTGTTTGAATGTTACTTTTATGTTGGTAACGTACAAGTAATCTAGAGTGAAGGTGGTTTACCTCCAGTAGTTCGAGTCAGTGTCATTGCTCTGATACGTAACACTCGAGGGGATGAACGCTTATTATTTTATTATTGATTTTACTCTTGTTGCTGAATTTTAAGTTGATTTTTGTTAAGTACTTGTTGTTTTGAAGTTGTTTCAGTTGGACAAAGATGTTATGCCATTTTAAGTTGGATATCATGATTCCGCTGCGTAATTATAAAAGTTGTTGGTCTTAAAAGATTAATTCATGTTGTCGTTGTTTCATCCAAGTTTAATGTGTTACGTATCTGTAATGAATGTCGTTGTTTTAAGTTGAAATTGTAGCATCCTGATTTGGTTGTCAAAACTTTTATAACTCCGATTTTTATAATAATTGCTGGGTAGAATCGGGGTGTTACAGTAACTATGATGCCTTTTCACTGAGTTGTAATTCTGCAGTAAATTGCTTTTGAGTCTTTACTTTTACTATGAACCAAACAAGTCCATTTTTGTGCATTTGTTTGAGATTTGTAGTAAAGGTATTTTCGGCCCATGATTAAACATTGTAGTTCTGACTTTTGTTGAAATAAAGTATGAGGCCTTGGTTGTTGCTTGAATGTGATTGAAAACCAACCTTAATTCTTATTCCTAATCACAAGACCCTAATGATGATTTTGTGAAATATCTCTTCGAAAATTCCTTGTTCACGTTTCTTTCTTGTTTTCTAACATTCTTCTCTTTTTTTGTTTCATGAGCAAGAAAAATGATGATGGGCAATAGTGGTGAGGATTAGCAAGGGAGAATCGTGGTATGGTTTGGAGGAGCTTAGAAGGAAACATGAAGTGGGAAGCTTGAAGATCTCATTAGCAATCTTAGGTTTAGATTAGGAATTCCATTCTATATTGCAAAAGCTTAGGCATTAGGAACATGTTTTGTAATCCTAGGGCTAGGAATTTGAGAACTCTTATAATCTTGGCATTCGTCTTGTAATTAAAATTCAAAGCTTGATTTTTTTGAATGATGATGAAAGATGTTGCAACTTAAATATTGGAAACTTGGATGCTTTTGAATCTTTATGTAAGCTTGCCATTGTTGTTGAAAATTATTAACAAATACCTGAATAAATCTTGTGACCATGATAATACCACTTGAATATAAACAAAAGTTTTTAACATTGCTTATGTTTTTGTGTAGAATTTGAACTCTTTGCACTTTGAATCTATTCCAACCTTTCCCATTTCCAAACATTACATGAATCACATGGTGATGATAATGAAAGACAAATGATAGTGAGATAATGTGATGTCACAAGCTTATAAAGATAAGGTATGGTGTGACATGGTACTGGAGATGGGGTAAAGAAATAATAAGTTTTGATGAAGATAATGAAGATTGGTCCATGGAATGAAGTCTTAGAGGGAAAGTTCAAAAGAGATGTGAAATATTTCCATTAGCATCTCATAGGATAGATTAGATTAGGAGTGCTCTTTTCATTTCAAAGTATTCGACAAACAAATGAGCTTTTCTTCAGAAGTAGTGAAAGCAACAACAATACTTTGTTTTCTATAATGAGTTTTCCTCTGAATGAACATCTAAGTCAAAGGTTCGACTCTAGTGATAAACTCAAAATATCTCTTCACTTAAATTTGCATCATAACTTCAACCCTTGAACTCAAAAATTGAATCAACAAGTAACCAAATATTCACTTAGTCTCAAAAGCCAGATAAAATCCCTTCTAAATGAAAAACCACATAGAAACTCTGTTGATAATTGTAGGTGTACTTAAACGAAATTCATGGTTATAATGATTCAATAATTTAGTCAAGAAAGACGCCACACACTTCAGTAACCAAAACCCTAGCACAAGAGCCAATAGATAAGAGAAAATGTGATTCACTTTTTGAAACACTTGCAACCATGAACCCTTGATGAAACAAAAAATCAGTTGACATGTCTTGAAGCCTGAGAAGCCTTGGTAGCCTTGAGTAGTTGGAAATCCTAAGAGAATATCTTGAAGAAAAGGGATGGCAAATTTTGGGGTACAACAGTCATGTAAAGCGTGTTTACAACAAAGAAGCGAATAACATGGCCCAGTTGGCATCTGGATACAAAATACCCATAGAAAGTATACATGAGTTCATTGAGGTAAAAAGAAAAATTGGAGTTTGAAGCCACACCAATGACAAAAACTGGGGGGGAAACACTTGAAATAATCCCTGATCTCCTGAACTATGAACACTTTGGAAATTTTGAAGTGGTAGATGAAGTTTTCGCCATTGATGTCCTTGATCTCCTGAACTATGAAAACTTTGGAAAATTTGAAATGGTAGATGAAGTTTTCACCATTGATGTGTTAGATGAAGACGACATGAGGAAACCCATAGCTGATTACTTAAAAAATCTAGTTGGGTCGACAGAGCGCAAGTTTAAGTACAGGGTGTTAAATTATAAATTAATGGAAGACGAATTATTTAGAGAAACGCCTGAAGGGGTGTTGTTAAAATGCTTAGGAGAGAATGAAGTATATGTGGTAACATTTGAAGTGCATAGTGGTGCTTGCGGAACGCATCAAGCAGGCCATAAGATGAAATGGTTATTGTGTCGATTAGGGGTATATTGGCTGACCATGTTAAAAAATTGCATTGGTTATGCCAAAAGCTACCCAAAATGCCAAAAACATGTTGGAATTCAACATGTACCAGCTAGTGAATTGGATTATGTTATCAAACCTTGGCCTTTCAGGGGATGGGCTTTGAATATTATTGGAGAAATTAAGCTTGCGTCATCAAAAGGCCACAGGTACATCTTGGTAGGTGTTGTACCCCAAAATTTGCCCTCTCTTTTTCTCAAGGTATTTTCTACAAAGATCTTCAATGACTCGAGCTTGCACATGTACTGACTAGGTCCAGACGTCTCCTCAACACTGATGCCTCAAACTAGGGTTTGAGTTTGCTCAAAGACAGTGGGACTCCTAACCTTTCAAATGACTTTCATGGATCATTATGGACCCTCAGGATTACTGCTGTCAAGTTTCAAGTCTTGGATCATAATTTTCCAAGAAAGTCATTCAAATTATTAAAAAGGCAAAATGGGCAAAATTAGGGTTTTGACTGGAAATGACTGAACTTTGATTTTTGATCTAGTACCTGACTTATTGGTTAGAAGCATGATCTAAAGGATCTGAGTACGTCATTTTGACCTAATCGCATATTTCGACTCATCTCCTAAGATCAGTGGACTGGTAGACGAAATTCGGTCAACTGGTGGAAAAAGTCAATTGTACACTAAAAAGTCAAACTTTGACTTTTTGACCAAAATTGAGTCCCAAAAATCACATTTCATCAAGACATCCAAAATATGAAATTTGATCATCAAAAATCAAGAGAGTCAAAAATCCAACTTTGCAAGACTTGGAAATTTTTCTAAGTATTTTCTATACTTGTTAATTTCATTGTTTCATGACATCTTTTCACTACAATGCAAAATAATTTATGTTACAAATAATTTAAGATGTTATAAATAATTCAAGTTATTACAAAGTGGAATTTTCTTGCAAGACTACAAACTCTAAACTTTGTCTTGGTTTAACTTTTCCCTTTGACTCAAACCTTTCCACTATGTTGTCCACAAAACTAAACTAGTGTCATGCTACAAACAATGTTGTCCAAACTACTGCTGAACAAAGCCTTAAATGCTGCCAAGTCCAAGCTTGCTGTACTGTCCATATAACAGCCTAAAAACATGTCAAAAATAGTCGGTTGTACTGCTATGAAACAACCTTGCACCAAGCTGCCACAACACTCCAAAACTGCTGCAAAAATAGCCCTGATATGCTACTACCAACCCAGTCCAAGCCTGCATTATCTCAGTCCCATGTTTGCACCAAATTTGCATATGAGAGCTGCATCTAAAAGGCAATGAGACAGCATACACAAAATGTTCAAAAACATATCTGTTTCCCCCCAAACCTCGGCCAAACTTCCTCTATAAATAGATTGTTTTCACAACACACAAGGGGCTGGTTTTTTTGGAGAGAACAAGAGAGAACAGAAAAAACAACATTCTTTGTAAACTCTGCTCATTTCACAAAAGACCCTTTGCTCATACTCATCTTTATTCTCAGTCATAAAAAAGAGAACCTCAATCCATTATTCCATCTTACAAACTCTCCCATAAACCAAACACCTTATCACATAGAGATTGTTCAAACACAAGAGCAGTTTCTGTAGTACCATTATCTTCACCCTCCAAACAAAAACACAGTATTGTACAACTTGACTAGGTTTAGTGCGATTCAACAGTTTGGAACAGCTTCCTGGAGATTCATTGAATCCATCACAACATCTTGAAAAGTATTCAGATTTAAAACACCAAGTGCAGTCTCAAGGTAAGTCTTCTTGACTTGGCATTTTTCATACATCATTAATGATTTATTTTTGAAGATAAAATATAGTAATCATTTCCCCTTTGAGCTAACCATTTGCTTGATGTTTATTTGTATCAATCATATGCTGTAAACTGGCATGTACAAACAATAAAACCATGTTTAAGGCAAAAAACTGCAGTATGAGTCGACACATACCCACATGGGTGGACTCATTCTAGTGAAAAAATAAGGTATAAGTCGACACATGGCCTTATGCATCGACTCATACTATTGTCCAAACCCAAAAACAGAAGGATGAAAGGTGCATGAGTCAACACAAAATGCGTATGTGTCGACACAAACAAGGGCATGAGTCGACATATCCCATTATGCATCGACTCATACTGAGTTGATTTGGTTTTACAGGGGCAAGGAAAGTTATGTGTCGATGCATAGCAGCATGTGTCAACACATAATAATTCAAAATGCACTTTTTCCTTCTTTTTACACTTTTTTTACATTTCCTTCATTGTTATTCGACATGTTTGTAATATTTAAGTTTCCACCTCATCCCCATTTGTAAATTGTACCCCCACTCCCCTAATGATGTAATAGCTTAGGATTTTAATTTCTGCAATTTACCGCTTTAATATAAATTATTAGTAATTAGTGTGTGTATGGAAAGATAAAATCAACCGCTAGAAAACCCTAATCTCAAAGACAAAAGTCCATGCAATCAAACACACTTCGCGCACGTACACCTCTAGGGTAACCTCGCTTGTTGCCTCGGAAAATTGTCATGTCCCTCGAATATGGGCGTTTTAGAAAAGACCCTCGATAAAAAAGATGGTAGTCCCTCGATGTCTCTCGATGTTGCCTTCGGTAAACGATCTAGTCCCTTATGGAAATTTCTAAAACGTCTCATAAGTTGCCTTCTATGACTATACGATTGACCCATGCCCGTCCCTTCACATACTATGATGGGGCTTCTTACAAATCAATGGTAAGGTAGCAATATCTAAGGGAGGAGGAAAAGAATAAAGACCTTTTGAGTAGGTAGGACGCTCGCAGTTGCTTGCTCACAAACTAAAACCGTTTCCGCACTCACACTTTCAAAACACCTTCAAAAACAAACATCTCTTTGAACTATTTTCAAAACCAACACATTGTATACATTCTTATAGAGATGAGAATCATTACAAAGTTTTCCAAAACAAGGTGTTTTCAAAATACATTCAAAAACCCACCACAAACACATTTCAAACAAAGCATTTTTCAAAGTGATCTAGCAAGCAACTAAGAGCCCGTAGATAACTACGGATGAAAAAGGTGCTAACACCTTCCCTTTTTATAACCTACCCCCCGAACCAAGAAAATATCTCAAAAGGTATTTCCTGTTCTTTTCGCCCTTTCCTTTATTGGATAAAAGAAAATTCGGTGGCGACTCTTGCTATCTACAACAATTGCGATAAAATGCAAAACACCCAAGTCAGTTCTCCCATCATATGACAGTAGGTATTGATTATTTTTCAAAATGGGTAGAAGCGGACGCTTTGTTTAAAGTAGACCAAGAGGAATTCATGGCTTTCATTCAAAACCAAATCATATATAGGTTTGGGACGCCAAAGACCATAACAACTGACCAAGGGACTGTGTTCATAGGGCGAAAGGTGAATGAGTTCACTGCAGAAATGGGGTTCAAACTGTTAACATCGACACCATATTATGCCCGGGAAAATGGCCAATTTGAAGCAACGAATAATACCATTATCAGTTTAATCAAGAAATATGTTCTCCAAAAGCATAGAAGTTAGCATACGATTTTGGGCCAAGCATTGTGGGCATGTCTAAACTCAATAAAGGAGTCGACTAACACAACGACTTTCAATTTGGTTTATGGACACGAACCGTTTTTGCCCTTAGAAATCCACTTGTAATCAGTGGGAATATAGAGACAATCAGATATTCCTATTGAGTATTATTGGGGAATGATGCATGATGCGCTGATAGATCTTGAAGAACATAGGCTAACAGCTTTAGACACTTTGTTCAGGAAGAAAGAACAAGTAGAAAAGGCCTACAATAGAAGAGTGAATGCAAAAGTGTTTGTCAATGGAGACTAAGTCTGGAAAGTGATCTTACCCATGGATCGGAAAGATAGAATTCTAGGAAAATGGTCACCAAATTGGGAAGGACCGTTTCGAGTGGTTCAAGCTTTTTCAAATAATGCTTATGAGATGGAAGAGCTCACGTCAAAAGTCGAATAGTAAGAGTAAATGGCAAATACTTAAAGAAATATAGACCTATGTTGCAAGAAATTGTAATAAGAAAAAAGTAGTAAACCATTCATTACATAATAAGAGGCCACTAAAGGGCCTGAAAAGTACAATGGGCATTACAAAGTTAGCTAAAAGGGCACATTATCCTTAAGGGTCAAATAGCGGTCTCGAGCGAGGGACAGTCGAGCATTAGTCAATGAAAGTGAGGTATCCAATTCAACTAGCTTAATGTCCAACGCCTCTACACGCTCCCAGTGGAGAACCCCAGCAAATGCTTTGTCATTCTGCGCCTTTTTAGCCGTCTCAAATCCAAAAGCTTGTGAGGTTTCGGCTTCACTAATTTTCTTTTCCACCTCTTCAATTTATTATTTCAAAACAATAATTTGTCGCTGCCACAAAGAGATGTTATTGACACTCTTTTTGAAGTCCTTTTTGGCTTTGTTAAGAGCTTTCTTCAATGCTTCACTAGAAGTTATGGAGGACCCCAAGAAGGCCAATTCGAGGTTATGTTCCTTCTCTTTAGGAAAACGTTTCCCCATAATCTCCTTGCGTTTGGCCAAGTCGATCAAGAACTGGTCAAGAAAAGAAGATACCTCGGCCACAAAAGTGACGACCTGAGGAGAAGATGTATGAACGTGAACCTTTTGCAACGCCTCTTTGAACTTAGCTCCATTAGGAGGAAACACCTCCAAATGGTTGATCAAATCGACATGAAAGAGTTTCACTTTTAGGCAACTGAGGACTTTGCCTTAGGTTCCAAGAGAAGAAACACCCCCAGAGATGGTCAAAGCGCTAGAGCCTCCATCAGTTGAGCAATATCTAGCAGCCACCAAGAACTTTAAATATTCCAGAGGGATACTTTGTTTTAAAGTAGAAATGGATTAAGGAGACATGGTGGTGTTGGTAGGAACCACTTTGGGAGGAGTTGAGACGACACCAAAGGGAGCATCTTTTTCAGGAGACTCTTCAGTTGTTTGAAAATGATGTTGGTTGATAGCCTCTTCAATGTTGACAGCATACTCAGGGCCCTCCAGTTCCTCATCTCCAACATCCCCCTCTAAGTTATCATTATGGGCGTTATCTTCCACCCCTCACTGATGGTAGAGTACTCAGGGGCCCATTGATCAATGGGAGAATTATTATTGCTATCAGTAGATTCAATGTCTGACAGAATCACGGGGGTTTTCTTTTTCCCCTTTGAAGTCCTTAAAATGAGTTGGGTGGGGCGTTGTTTGGATTTAAGGGTTGGTCGCTAAAACAAACAGAAATAAGTAAGGACAAAGCTAAAAAGTAGAAAATGAGTTTTTGGAAAATAAGGATACCTGAGAGTCCCCTTCAGGACTAGAATTGATGCTCTCTGGGCGAGTCAAAGCTGGTTGCACGACTCGTAGTTTTTCTACCACTAGAGCAGGCACAGTGGCAGAAGTAGTTTGTTATGAAATGTATTTAGATCAAGTCGACCGAGGCTTTTTGGATTTGGAGGGGATAACAGGTGAAGACGTGTTATCCACTTGCTTCTCCTCATGAGAAGAGTACTTTCTCCTCTTTGGAGAGGGTCCAGAAGGGACAAAAACATGGGCTTCAGCGGCCTTCAAATAGGCTCGAATTAATCAGAATGTTAGACAGGGAATGTAATCAATTAAAAGAACACCAAAATTAATAGATTACCTGAGAGGAAGTTACAGGAGTTTCTTCAGCAGAAGCAGAAACAGCAGCACTATTAGTAGCCCCCCCTAGCATGATTCTTGTGCTCAAATACTGAAGAAAACAAAAGCATAAACAAAGTTTAAAGGTCAAAGCATGAAGAAGCGAGAAACCAATAACATGATCGACAGTTGAAATAGTAAGTCATACCTTTATTGAATTGTTGATTCATAGCTTCGAAAGCACTGGCCAGTTGATGCTTGAAGGATTTGAGGTTCCCATTATTCTTTATGATCCTCACAGTCCACCAATCAAATAAATCCTCTGTTGTATGAAAGATGGGTTTGAAGGCGACGAAGTTCAGGTTGGGGGTGTCAGCAGCAAAGTGTTAGAGGAGTTGAGTGCACTCTGCTTCCCTATAACTTTGGAATGAAAGGCACATTGCGTCTGATGGCTTATAAAATCTACAAGGCAAAGGTTGGCACACACCAAATTTCCTAGCCACCATAATGGGTTGGTAACACAGGAGTGTCACCCCATCGTTAGCACCCACCCTAGATGCTATAAGCCTAGGGGTCAGAAAAGCTTACCAAATGGCTTTAGATTCAGGGACCTGCGTCGGCTCAGGAGGAGGAAATGGTCGAGTAAACCATTCAGGACCATATGGTCATAAAGCAAAGGGTGCCATGTTAGGGTGAAAAGAGGTGCTCTTGAAGAAAAACTTCAAGCACGTTTCAAGTGCCTCCTCTCGAGTTAGGTTGTTGTTGGACGGAATCATCACAGCAAGACGAGGGCCTTCAATGGCACGACTGACAAAGAATGCCTCATGTGCTTCTGAAAGCTTCAATTTTACATTATCCCAGAAGGTGGCATTCACCCACAATCACAACATCCAAAATGGCCCAGCAAGCAGATAGCTGGAAGTTGGTGCAAGGGAGGTCATCTGGTCGACCCCCACACTGAGTGATTCATAGAGCGACCCCGGGATGAGTTTGCTTAAGCAGGTGTTTTGACCCATGTAGAGGTGATGTGCCAACGCAATTAAATGTTTCTCCACCTTTAGAGACCTACTGCAGAAAATATATTTAGAGAGCCACAAGGCCAAAAAGGTGATATGATCTTCATTGGACACCATGTCGACACCCTTAGCATGGAAGCGATCCATGTACTTAGTGAAACCAGCGACATCCTTATCAAAAGGAATGACATATTCATCAGCTGCAGTAGGAATGGAATTTTCACCTGTAGGACGAAGGCCAGTAATAGCCGCAATGTCGAACAACATATGGGTTAGCATATCAGTTGCAAAATGGAAGGTGTTTGTGGAACTCTCCTAGAAGTAGGGCGCATAAATCATCATATAGTTGCAGTAACTAGGGCCAACCCTAGAAAGTTAAATCAGGTCAAAGATGCCTTGGTACTTCCAAACATCACCTTTAACCTTCTCCACCTTATTCAACCATGCAATGTAGTCCTGGTTGACAGTAGAAGCTGAGCAAAAAACTTTCGAGGTCCTGCAGATATGGGAGAAATCTAAAGGACACTTCCGGGCGATAAAGGTTCTTGTGCTTCTATGAACAGGGAAGCATTTTTTCAGATTTTTTGGTGCCCTAATCTCATCAGGGGTGGGTCCCATGAGAGTGTATGCAGTGTTGTTGCAGACAAATGGAAGTAACAGATTAGAGCAGAAAGTAGCAATGTTGCATGCTGGGTTTGGTTCCAACACAAAGGTTTGTCCATCAATAGTAAGGAACTTAGGCATAGTGGGAACTAGCTCAATCGCATGAGGAGTGTTAATGTGTTCAACAATTTGGCTTGAGATTCCATAGAAGGTGATTCGAAGTTTTGAGTAAAAATGAAGGTGGATTTTGTTTGGGAGTTTGGAAGCTAAAAGTTTTAAGGATGAAAAGAGAGTGTAAACAATAAAATGAAAGATTGAAAAGGGTATTTTTACCACCAAAGAACCCAAATGTTTAAGAAGAGAGTGGGAGAAAATTGTGGCCACACGACCGACATGTGTCAAATATATGGCAACTGAGGTGAGGAAGTTGTTAAGTTAGAGGCCATGATTGTCCTAGGAAGTTGAAGCTAGAAAGTATGAGAGTGGTTGTGTGATCGATGATGTAATGCTTTCAGAATAAAGTCATGATTACAGTGACCTCACTTCGCACTAAGAGGAAAGGATTAAAATGTCTTTTTCTGCCCCTTCAGTCGAAAAGGACATTTTGGGAGGCAATTTGTTGGCTAGAATTTTCATAAAGAGAGAAATCCAAGCCAAAAGTCAAAAAGGGTCTTTTAAGAGAATTAAATATGAGGATTTGACTGTTACACCCCAAAATTTACCCTCTTGATTCAGGCTTATGTTCCATCATAAACATCATATTGCATTGCATTCATACATGGTGATGGGATCAAAACATTCTGGTTATCAAGTCTTCCTCAAGCTCTAGGAGTTGATTGTGTTGACAAGTTGCTCAAGGAAAGCCTTATTATTATTTAATTCTATGGATATTTCTATCCCAAGGGATTCACATGTCCCAAGATAGCTTATCCACTTCATTGAATCATAAGAAGATTGAAGATTGTGTTGATTATAAGGAGAATCACATCCTTTTGATTCATCAGTCAAAATTAGGGTCTTGGTTGATTGAGGCTATTTATGCATGAGTAAGTATTGTTTTTGAAGTCACAACACCCCTTTTGCATTGGAGATATCTTTGTGCAAGAAATTGGCCAAGATATCCAGAGGATTCAAAGTTTTGAAGATGATCCATCATTCTCCTAAGGTGTTGACCAAAATTAGGGTTTGGGATTTCATCAGGTTTTCTTGAGTATTTAGAGATTAAGCTTTATAAATGGTCTCTATATGTTTGTAAGGTCATATGTTTGAATTTTTTATCATCAATTTTGAAGAAAAGTGGATCAATTGGTTCAAAGGGGCAAAATGGTCATTTTGGCAAAAATCAGTCAAAGTTGACCAAGTGAATTTTTGGTCAACCATCAATTAAAGGGTGCACTTTTCATTTTATTTTTTCTTATTCCATTTTTATCATTGGATTAAGAAGATTGAAGTTTGGGTTGAAACTTGTTCATGAAGAAATTTGGAAAGTTACTATTTTTGGATGCTTAAGTTATTAACTTAAAAAATTCATAACTTTTTCATCTTAGATCCAAAAAATGCAAATGAGGTATGTATTTGAAGCCAAGAGGAAGCTCTTTGACATGATGCTTTGTTTGAATATCATACTTAAAATGGTAAAGAGTTGTGAAGCTTGAAAGTCATGGAAATTATAGGTCATTTCCTAAAATTTGGGATTTTCATGTCAAGTTTTGGAGGCTTTATTTGAATCCAATGTGATGCCTTTTACTACCACTTTGAAGGGCTTGCTAAGACCTTTCCAAAAAGTGCTCATTTGGCTCAAAATTCCAAAGAATGAGCAAGTTGTAATCATTTGAAATTTGGCCATTTTTATTGAATTTTCACAAAGAGTCAAAATGCCAAAACTTGAGAACTTTATTTCTAGTCATTTTCTTCACTTCTAATCAGGCCCATGACCTATTTATGATTTGTGGAAGCCCATAATGGCAGCAAAATCGTGCCCCATGTGTAGTTGTACCACCATGACTCAAAAATTGACAAACCTTGCCAAATTTGCAAAAACATTAGCATGATCTCATCATGAGGAATCAAGGGCCAAGATTTGGTGGACCAAAATTTGAGTAAGAAAGGCCTCAAAAGCAATTGAAAGGAGGAAAAATGCACGAGCCATTGGCATGGTCAGAATTTCATTTTTCAACATAGCAAAAATTCCAATTGGGCAATGCACTCATTTTAAAGCCCATTTCTCTTGAAAAACCTACTTTATATGTTGTATATAATAAGAAGCAAGCACTGAAAGCGAAGGAGAGAGAGCTCACAACTTCAAAATTCAATATCTGAACTCAGAATTTCCATAGCTGCACTTTTCTTCGAATCTCAAGTTTCAGTGGTGCATTTGGAGTTTTTCTTCTTGGTTCTTCATCCTCAAGTGCTAAGGAAGCTAAAGCAAGCCTTGTATCGCATCTGGAGTGAGGGAATCAAGCGTTCGGATCTTGAATTGAGGTAGGTTCATTCAACTTTGATTTTTGAAATGTAGTCGTTAGTTGTTGAAATTAAGCATGAATATCTATTTGTGGATGTTATATGAATGATTCTGAAGCAATTTGAGGTTTGATTTGGTGTACAACGCTTGTTTGAGATCTCTGCAACTCTAGGTTTCAGTGAGTTTTTGATGTTTTTGTGCATAATTTTCTAGATCCATGTTTGACTACTTGATGTGATTCGAATTGCATTGAATTTCTTGTCGTGTTGGCTTTAATTTGCACTTGATTTGATGAAAAATGGTTGAGAAACGAGTTTGTTTAGAGGGCCTGAAGTGGGGGTGCAACATTGATGGGCTCACGCGTTTTCTGGTTTGACTGGAGGTTAGGGATAATGAGGTGTCATCATCTGAACGGTCCATTTGAATCTTTGAATATTAATTTATATTTTGATTTCAATTGATTTTATAATTTGTTTTTCTTGATCAAAACAATTTAAAAAATTCAGAAAAAATTAACACAGGTCCAAAACAATTTCTACTACCTTGTGTAATTTTATTGGAATTTTTAAAAATGATTTGATTGGTTTAAAAATTCGTAAATTGAAATAATTATTTATTTGATGTTTATTTTTATTTTAATACTTTCTTTGATCTAAAAATTCCACAAAAAATTTTTTGGACTCCTAAAATTATTTAGAATTTGATTCTGAAATTTGTTTGGTATTTTTCCTATTTTTGATTAGAAATTTAATTTGAGAGTTTTATTTGATCCTTTTGTTTCACAATTTTTGTTTTAATACTTTCCTTGATCCAAAAATTCCTTAAAAAAAATCATAGAAGCTTATCTTTAATCATAGTATTTGAATATAATTTTGTTTTGATCCTCTTCTAATTTTTGGTTAGGGTTTACATTTTGTGATCTAAATAATGGTTTAATGGTCTATTTGTTGGTATTTGATTTTATTTTAATATTTTCCTTAATCAAAAAAATTAGAGATGTTTACTTTTAATTCTAATATTTTAATCTTAATCTTGGGTCTAATTTTCTTCTTACTTTTAATTATAATTTTATTTTGAAATGTAGGTGATTTGTTTAATTGATAAATTGTTTGAATTTGATTTCTTTGACTTTTCTTTAATTGGAAAAATTGGAAAAAATAGGTATTCTAATCTCTTGAGTTTTCTCATGATTGATGTAAATTTGTTTTGAATTTTTTGAATTTTGATCTTTCCTAATCAATATTTAGGATTAAAAGTCAAACAATTAGGGTTTTGTTGTTTATTGTGCAAGTTTCAATTTTAAAATCACTTTGCCCTGGTTTTCCAATGGGATTTGGATCTTGTTCGAGGTTCATAGATGGGTTGAGGATCTAAATATAATTTTTCTTGGATTATTGGAATTGGTTTGATATTTTTCCAAAAAATATGTAGAGAACTTGTCTAGTTTGCTAGTTTGGCCAACTAATTTTGAACTTTGAGCCTTATTTGATCCCCTCCTCAACTATTCATGAACTTAAGACTTGTTTTCTGACTTCTATACACTTCAAAGATGTTAAGTTTTTTTGTGTGATTTGTTGATCCTTGTTTCTACTTTTGATGTATTCATGAAGTGAAGGTGACCAATTGAGTTTGCATTCTTTATTGTAACTTGTTCATTGGCCAATGAACTTATGTGAGGCATGTAATTTGGACACCTAATGATCATGTTGTTTATGTTTATTCACATAAACTTAAGTCAATTCATTTAATTTCCTCATAATTGAATGTTGAGCCTTTTGATGCATGCTTTGTAACTTTTGTCTCATAAGGACACTTCAATGATAGTCTCATAAGGACTTGAGAATAATTGATCTCTAGTGCTTGAACCATTTTCATTCATATATGAATTTGATGTTCCTTTCTTTTCTCATTTTGAATCTTGGAGGTATATTGAATGCACTTGTGCAACATGTTAGAATCAACATTCTAACCTTTTGATCATATCCTCATTATATGTTAGAAGCTTGATTTCAAACCATTGAAGGGTTTAAGCTATCTAACTTTGTTTTGTTTAACTTTCTTTTGTAGCGGTAGAAATGTTTAAGACTAAGTCATTGGATTGACTAGACTTACACAGATCAAAAATAAAAATTGCCACCACGCTTTGTTGTTTCCAAAGGAATGGGAAAAGAGCGAGTAACCCAAAAAGAGGGGGAAAGAGGTAAGGGGGTTGTTTATGCAAAGGGAAGGTATTAGAACCCTAAACATCTACGGTACTCCGTAGGAACCTGTTTGTAAAATCTGTATATTTTGGCTATAAAATGTTGTATGTAAAATAGATGGTGGAGATGAGAGAAGAAATATATTTTTTATAATTTTTGCACCCACCACGGTTGCGAACCTTTAGTGTCTACGTACCACCTTTCGTGCAATAGGGGATCATGGTACACTTAGTTCCTCTTTAAAAAATTTAAAACACAAGTGTGTTGGTTAATTTTATGAGATAAGACATCATCGTCATTGTCCGTGTGGAAAACATACTTACTACCCACAATCATGAGAAAGGATAATTTGCATCATCTCAAAGTGTAGGATATGGCTTGGATTTTAAAATCAACAAAGGCCTGCTCAACACCCAAGTGGAAAATATCTCACTTCACTACATATTGTAAAAGTATATATGTTTTCATCACTACAAAGATTGACAAGAGTCTAATCTTATGAGAAAAGTTTTAAAGTAAAAAGCTAAAGTGGCAAAATAGTTTGAAATGAGATTGATTGACTTTTAGTCTTCTCACAAAAAAAATGTCAAGGTATTATTTAATTTTATTGAAGTTTATTTATGAAAATGTTTTTAAAATGCATGACCTAGGTCCAAGTTTATTATGAAAGTAGTTCAAGTTTAAAAAACAAGAAGAGTTTTCAAAAGGAGGAAGAAGATTTTTGAAATTAAAGAAGATGGGAGGAGAAGAAGAGACTATCATAAAGCATAAGGTAAAAGCTAGGGATAAGAACCATCTAACTAACAAGGAGCCAAAACTTGACATTATGAGTCAAGATAGAATTCCCATTCTTTGGATTGAAACCAAACAAGCAAAGATACTAGGCCTCTTGAGGGAACCAAACATCAAATGTATTAAGTCTTCACAAAAATTGGGCAGAGTAACGGCTGTATACGGGTGAATTCCATATTACAAACAAAGAATGCAATCACAATAACCTTCACACAAAACAAACAAACAACCCAATGTCTTGATGTAAACCTCAAGAATTCCAGACAAAAATATCAATTAAGGTCCAAGGTCTCCAACAAAGGCCAAGGTTTCTAATTCTAAGTCCAAGAAATCCAATACTCCACAATGCCAAGGATAGTAACCAAATAGTCCAAGTATCATTAAATTTTTTTATGGTTCATGTTGATTATTAGGTATATTCAAAAAGAAAAGAAAATATAAAGTGAGCAAAATAAAAATAACAAGAGAGTAAATGCTCAAGTGAGAAAAGATGAAAATATCATGAAATGTAAATGCTAAAAGTAAATGGTGCATAAAATAAAAGGGCGTAAAAACACAAGATAAAGTCAATTATTAGTAATTAGTGGTTAGTTGGATGACCATCTTGAAACTTGCATTTGGAACTCATTAGAGGATTGGTAGATCCAAAGCCTCCACACAACAAGTTGCATTTGCTTTTTGTCAAGTATATCATCCATTTGGAATTCTCACAAGTACCATTAAATGATCAACGATGTTTAAGTGATCTGCGTTGACCAAAAGTGATGTAGATTCATTAGAGGATTGGTAGAACCAAATCCTCCACACAATGAATCTCAAGGTTATTGGATCAAAGAGATCAAATTAACATACTTGGGCTTGCAAATATAGGTTTGGGCCACGAATGATCATTTATTCGAATCGGGACAAAATTTAGCGCTTTGTTAAGCAATCGTAAGTGGACTTATATAGAAGTCACACCTATTTTGAGGTCGGTCAATAGCAATCTATGCACCATTTGTTTTGAGACATGATATAGAGATCATGCTCCAATAACACATAGTGCAATAAGAAAGGGATGAGATGAAGAAGGGTGGGGGGAAAATATACAAACCACGTTTGAATTAAATTTTAATCAAACTATTATTAAAATCATTCATCCATTTTTATGGAGTTAAACTCAACACCATAGATCCAATGATGTTAACAAAGTTCATGATCAATAATTCAACCCAAGATCAGACAGAAAATAATCACAAAATAATAATACATTTATTATATACATTAAAAAGAGTTTTAAAATGTTTTAAAATAGAAAATAAAAGAGAAAAATATCAACCATGTTCAAATTAATCAAGAAATAATAAGTAAGACCATAGAAAAATCAGAGATGAACTCAAATTTTTTGTAAAAATTTTGGTAATTTTTTAAAGTCTGAAACTATTTTTAAACTAATTAAAATTGCTCAAACAAATAGAAAATAGATCAAAAATAGTAAACATCAATACAAAATTCCATAAAATTTTCAAAAAAAGTCAAAAATGTGTAAAATGATATTTATGAATTTTTTTAGAATTAAAAAATGTCAGAAAATATTTTTAAAGTAATTAAAAGGAAGCAAAAAATGCAAAAAATTTAAAAAATATCAAATGTCAAAATAAAAATGTGAAAAAATAGTCATGAGATCAGAAATAATTCTAAGTATTTTTGTGAATTTTTTCATAATTTTTGGATAAATAATGAAAGAGTTGTGAATTTTTGAAAATAAAATCAATTAAAATATAAAATTAGAAAATAAAATAAAACCAAAAAGATGTGAGCCATCAGATCATAGTCAAAATGCGTTAGTAAGTTGATCCAATGGACCAGACGCGCTGTGCTTGATATGGACCTTAGTGAGATACGCATAGGATCGGAAAAAATGCAACCAATGAAATTAAAACGTTCGGCACGCTATCATTGGCTGAGACGAGACATGTCATTGTCTTCAACATCCAGACACCCTGCAATGGAGATTTTGTGAGATACTTCAAATGGAAAAATTAGGATCCCAGACTAGTATCTTTGGATTCGTCTCTTCAAGACGATCCTAACACCACCATCGCGCCAAATTTATATAAGGTATGTAAAGAGATATGAATCAAAAACCCAGAAAATAGCGAGCACCTTCAATTTGATATTTCTCTCTCAATTCTCAATGGATTTAAAAATTGTAAGAAGCACAAGAATCAGGTGAAAAAGTAGAATAGGTTAGTGCTTTATTTGGATCCAAATGGTGGAGAATTATACCTTTTTGAAGGTCAAGAAAGAAGCTCTGAATTTGGACTTCTGTAGCTTGATTTATGGCTCGTTTTGCTTGGTTTAAGTGCTGGAGAGTTTGTACGATGCTGAAGGATGATGAATGTGAAAATAATTTTGGAAGAAACGGCTTGAATCTCAAAAACTGATTTCAAAATTTTGAAGTTCGTGTGAGGTTTTGACATAGTGTATTTGGCTCTCAAAGCTTGACGAAATGGATGGGGGGTGACCCTCTATTTATAGGGAATCAAATGGAATGTTCAAGCGTGTGAAATGATGAAGTTTGGAGGGAAATCATGTGAACCTGATACACGAGCAAGGTGTGATTTGTTTTGCATCAAAACCCATCCAACCCTTGCGTTTTAAGGCTCTAATCCACTTTGGCAACTTGGTTAAACGTGTTTACATCATAAACGCATGCTAATTTGATGTTTAGAAGCCATAACATGAATTTCAAATTCTGACTTATGAAGAAACTTCAGTTCTGAGTTACCAAGTTCAATCCAATGGCATTCCCAGCTCAAGGGGTCTTAAGGCATGATTCTCGATGCTTTAGAAAGATGATATTACAAGATTTGCAATGGAAAAAGAATGGAATCAATTGGATGTTTGAGCTGAAAGTTGCAATGAGTCAAAGTTGGGGAAAAGGGGTTAAGTTTCCATACTTAGAAATATTTCAAATTTTTCTTCAAAAGTGACCTATAATGTTTTTCATCCAAACATGGCCTTCCACTTGGAATTTGCTCTTGACCAAAAAATATGGCATGAAATAGACCTCTTTAATGACATTTTGAGACTTGAACCATTCAAATTATCCAAAAATTGAGAGAGTTATGAATTGGTGAAGTTGGCAAAAATCATGGAATGACCTATAATCTTTTGTATCCTTAGGGCATCTTCCATCCATTTTCTCACTTTGCACATAAAATAAGGTATAAATTACACATCCTCAAGATCAATATGGAAAAATAGTGGGATCAAGGTGATAAAAATTGACCAAGTTATGATCATTTGAAGTCACACATGAGAAATTGGGGGTTCATCTAGAAGACTTGTAATCTTTCTTCAACATCAAGTTTCTTCCACATGAAAACTCATTGGAACTTTTGAAGTGATTTGTTGATAACAATTTTAAGAGAATGATGTATTTGGAATCACTCAAAAATACCAAAAGATGAGCAAGATATACTTCTTTGAAGTTCAAAACCCTAGCTCCTAGACCAAGAAAATGCTTTGAGGAACTTTGACAATTTTGAACAAACTTCTTGTGCCAAAACTTTTGTTTTGTAGATAGAAGTTGTTAAGGATGATAATGAAAACTCATAGAAACCAAAACCACTTCCATATCTTGAGAATTGATAGAAATGTGCACTTGTGACCAATGGGAACAAGCCTTGTCCAACCATGACAACTTCTTCAATCAACCCCTTGTACTTTTGAATCAATCTTGATAACTTTGAAATGTGGTGAACCAAAATGAACCTTACCATGCCATTTCTTCCAAAATAACTTCAATGGTGAGGTTTAAATTTCTCAAGCTTTAATGACTAGGGCATGGAAATAAACTCATGAACCTATGGATCAACTTGCTAAGCCATATTGCCTTTACCTACATTATTAACAAGTAAGACAAACCAAATTTGTATTTTGTTTATTAGAAAGAAAGTCAAAACAAAACATGCATAATCACAAAATAAAAACAAGTCAAGGTGCTTGGTGATCTCTCAAAGAGCAAAGCTAAAGATAGGGAGAAGAACCAAAAGCCCTAATGTGATCTTGTTGTGATTGAATCAACATGGTATGATGAAGGGATCTTAGGGGAAAAAATTGGGGTACAACAGCTGCCTTTATTTAACTTTCTTCTATCCGAAGATACGAAGGTTAAAAATCTTCATGTCGACGCGATCGAAGATACTTAAATATAAAACAAACCCTATTTTTGGCCCTAAGATGCCATGCAATACTTATGAGCATGAATGTATATGAACAAATTCAAAGAGACGCAAAACACCACTAGGGATGTAGAAAAGGAAATAAGGATCATAAGAGAAACCCGACCGGGAAAATAAATCACTGGTGAATCAGGAAGACCCGACTCATAGAGGATGGTAAAAGGTCAAGGGATACACCAACTTTTACTGAAGGCGATACTACCAACGTTCACTGAAGGTAGAAAGAGGAAAGAAATAATAGCACTGTTGTACCCCAAAATTTGCCATCTCATTTTATCAAGATTCTCCTCACAAGACTTCTTGGACTCAAGACCAGATTAGGGTTTGCTCGGCTCAAGACACCTCCTCTTGCATTGATGACCTGAAATTAGGGTTTGAGTTTGCACAGGGATTTTTGGACTTTAAATGCCTCATGTAACTTTCATACTTCATGTTGGACCTCTAAGATTGCTCATACCAAGTTTCAGGTCTTGAATCACATTTTGGACCAGTCAATTGGACAGTTGACCTAAAAATCAGCTATATTGGGGAAAAAGTCAATTGTGCCCAATTTACAGTCAAACATCATAATTGTTTATCCACATAAACATTATAGACTCATATGAACCATTTGATCAAGTTTGGACCACAACTCCTCAAGAAATTTGATCAGATCATCAAAAGGGCAAAATGGTCAAAATTAGGGTTTTGACTGAGGAAGGGCAATTTCTGATTTTTCACCTAGCCAATGGCAAATTGGGTTAAAGCATGATTTCAAGGACTCAGTAGCACCATCTTGACCTAATCACAAGGTTCAAAAGATCTCAAGTGCATAGGATTGACAGATGAATTTTCAAGTCAACTGATCAAAAATCAAATGTACACTGAAAAGTCAAACTTTGACTTTTTGGTCAAAACCAAGTGCCAAAGGTCATATTTCATCAAGAAGGGTCAAAACATGAAACTTTTTGACCAAGAAACCTAATTTTGGAAATTAGGGTTTAAGTTTGAAAATTTTCATAACTTAGATATTTTCTAAGTTATGGAAATTTCTTATTTTTTCCCAACTTTCCACAACTTTTTCACCATGATGCAATTGGAGTCAAAGGAAACTTCCAGCATGAAAGTTGTAGTCCTGCACAAAACCTACAACTTTGATTCACAAAGTTTTCCCAAAATATGCTTGGATCTCAAGTTATGAATTTGTGAATAAGGGTCCATAAACTTTTTAACTTAGTGAAATTTTGCCCAAGTTTAGGCAGATTTTTGACCTAACTTCATGGCAACTTTTCACCTAGTTCCAAGAGGAATATCAAAATTCATTTCAAAGATGGATTGTAGAGCATGTTACAAGCTTTCCAAAATGTTCAATAACTCTCCAAGATCATTTATGGTTAGGGAGAATCGAAGGAATGAAAATGGCAATTTATCACTTTTGTCCAAGGCATTTTTCACAATGTTTCAAGTTGCAAATATGTCCTAAGCATGCTTGTACTTGGTTTTAAAGGTCCTAATCCCTTCTACACTCCATAATTAAATGCAAACACATTGGATAATGGCCTTGTTCTGACTTTTGAAGCATTGCACATTGAATTAATCCAAAAATGGCATAAAGTGCATAATACCATTTTGATAAAGCAAGCTTTTTGCAATTTTGTATTCCTTGAGCATTGAACATGATCTTTGGCTACAAACAAGATCCACAAACATCAGGAAACTTGTACCAACTCTCATCAGACCTTGATCTAGCCTGTACAGGCCTTTGGCTTTTTCACCTCACCTTTTCTTCAAAAGCAAGAAAAGTTGCAAAAGTGAAGCAAGCTTGTGTATCTGATAAAACCAAGCCTTGGTAGCATTTAAATCAAGTTCAGAATATTGTCTCAAGCAGAATACACGAATTGCTAAGCTCTCAAACACCCTAAAACACAAAAATCCCATTTCTTCCCAAAACATGGCAACCTCTGCAAATCACTAGCCAAAACATATTTTGCTCGTGCGTTTTTTGTTCCAAGACTTCAAACACATTCCCTACATCACACCTAAGCTGTCCAGGACTTTATTCAGCAACTGTAACCCCTGTTTTGAGCTTCACCATTTTCACTTTTTGAGTTTGCAGGTTGACTTCCACAAGGAGTTTCAGGCAACTTCAAGGCAAGCTGAGCATTGGAAAAGGTTGAGGGAACTTCAAGCAAGCTCACACGACCTTCAGGCCTCACTCAAAGATCCCACATTGCCATATCCAAACTCAACTGAACAAGGTATTTGTCAAGTTTTTATCTCTCTATTTAGGCATCATTAAGCTTAGGTTTATGAAGCAAAAATGTAGTCCTCAACATGCTTAAGATGTACATATGCGTAGATTCCATTTATATTAACTGAGCTAAGAGTATTTGGATGATGAACATGCTGAAAAAACTAGGTCAAAAATTAGGGCCATTAAAATTCTCTCTGATCTTTGAGAGTTAGGTCATGTTCTTTATATCATTAGAATCGTGTGATCATGAGCTACATTTTTCATGTTATAAGTTTTTGATTTTATGCAAAGAATAGCAAGAACAGATTTGAAAGGCAGAACGCGCGCGTTTGGTCGTTTGGCTGAAGGACAATGTTGTACCAAAAAATTTGCCCTCTCATTTCATCAACATTTTCTCACCACAAGACTCTTGGAGCTCAAGATCAAGTTAGGGTTTGCTCTGCTCAAGGCTACTCCTTGCACTGTTGACCCAAATTAGGGTTTGAGTTTGCACAAGGATGTTTTGACCTAAAATGCTCAAGGTGACTTTCATGCTTCATGTTGGACCCACAAGTTTATCCATACCAAGTTTCAAGCCTTGATTCCAATCTTTGCCCAGTCAATTGGACAGTTGACCTAGAAATCAGCTGTATTGGGGGAAAAGTTAACTGTGGCCAATTGACAGTCAAACTTCATAATTTTTGACCCACATCAACATAATGAACTCATATGAACCATTTGGTCAAGTTTGGATCACAATTCCACAAGAAATTTGATCAGATCACCAAAAGGGCAAAATGGTCATTTTTAGGGTTTTGGCTGCACAAAGGCATTTTTTGACTGTTTGACCTAATCAATGGAAAATCAAGCTCACATATGGACTCAAGGACTAAATGTAATTGTCTTGCCACATTCAACAAGTTCAAAAGATCTCAAATGCACAGGATTGACAGATGAATTTTTAAGTCAACTGATCAAAATTTGACTGTGTACTGAAAAGTCAAACTTTGACTTTTTGGTAAAAATCAAGTGCCAAGATTCATATTTCATCAAGACATGTTAAATTATGAAACTTGTTCATCAAGAAATCCAAATTTGCAAATTAGGGTTTAGAATGAGAAAATTTCATAACTTAGAATTTTTCTAAGTTATGAAACTTCCTTATTTTTTCCTAACTTTGTCCCATTTTTTTCATCAAGATACATTTGGATTAAAACAAAACTCAAAACATGAAAGTTGTAGTCCATTGCAAAATCTACAACTTTGATTCACAAAGTTTTCTCAAAGGAAGCTTGTAGCTCAAGTTATGATTTTTGGAACAAGGGTGCAAAACTTTTTTAACTTAGAGAAATTTTGACCTATTCTAGGCAGGATTTTTGTCCAACTTCATGGCCATTTTTCACATGCTTCCACTTGGAGTTTCAATTTGCATTACAAAGATGTATTATAGTACACATTCCAAGCTTTCCAAATTGTCCAAGAACTTCTCAAACACCCTTGTGGTTAGAGAGAATCGAATTTGCAAAGTTGGGCAAAAGTCACTTTTGTTCATAACCAAATACATGTTCATACATTGGCATTTTTCAAATCAGCTTGTACAAGCTAGCTTGCAGGCCTCAAAACCAGTTTCACACACCATAATTAAATGCCTAACCATTGTGATAAGTTGTTATTTTGTTCATTTGGTCATTACATACAAGATTATCCCTTAAATAGAAAAAGCACATTTGCCATTTTTGAAAAGTATTGCTTTATGTCAAATTCAAATCCAAGAAGTACAAGAAAAATCTTTGAGGCAAGGGTTGGTAGGAAAATCCCACTGATCAAGAACAAAGTATGCAGCATGCTTGAGGGCTTGGTACAGGCCTATATCACAAGTTGACATCTCTTTGCTTACATTGGAAGAAAACTTGCCAAAACTCAGAATCTCTCATACCTGTAAACACCAGCCTAAGCAAACTTTGCAAACATCTTTCACACTCCCTAACTGACCTAAAGCACGACCAAACCACCCTTCATCCCTCCTCATACAGAAAATCATAGTTTTTTTGCAAAACAGAGTGCCTACTGCAGATTGACTTCCACCATCCATTCCACTCGTGCATTTTGACCAAAACCAGTTCAAACACATTCTATATTATCCACACAAACTATCCCAAGCATTAAATCCAAGCTGTAACATCCTTAACATCGTTTTCCATTTTTGCTTTCAAGTTGTGCAGGTGGACTTCCATAGCACGATACAAGCAGTTTCAGAGCAAGCCAAGCATGGGAAAAGCATCCTTGGACTTTAGGCAAGCTGTACAAAAGCTCAAAATCTATTGGAAGTTGCCAAGTTGTTCTGTTCAAGTCAAGCTGAAAACAGGTAAAACATGAACTTCCATCTCTCTATCCAAGCATGATTAGGCTTAGGTTTGTGAAGAAAACATGTTCTACTCATAGCCCTGAAGCCATCCATGTATTTACTTTTCATTTATATTATGCGTGTTGTGAGAATTTTGGCCCTGAACATGGAAGAAAAATTAGGTCAGAAATTGGGGATGAAGAAATTCTCCCTCGTTTCTGAGAGTTAGGTCAAGCTTTTTATATGTATGAATTCGTCTCTTGATGCTCTACAATATTGGTGTTATGAGTTTTTGTTGAAAGTCAAAGAATCAGGAAGTTTGAATGAAGCATAGAGGGCGCGCGTTTTTGACAGAAGCTGGAGGTTGAAGAAGGGTGACTTGGGCTGGGCCTGAGTTGTTTTTGCTTTTTGCACACTTTTTCCATTTTTGCACCCCCCTGACCCATTGTGTGATATCTTTATCATTTTTGATTTTTTCTTTTTGATTCTGATTTTATATTTTTTTCAAACATAAAAAAAACATTAAAAATATTTTCCTCATTTTTTTTGCATTTATTTGGCATTTATTTGCTTTTGTTTAATATATGTATATAGATAAATATAATACTTTTTATTCAAAACCCTAGAAAATAATACAAAAATAAATATTTTTCAGTTATTATTTTTTGTTTACCTTTTGAAAACATTTTCTAAAAATATACCTTTTTTGTAAATAATTAATATTTTATTCTTGTATATATTTAGTATATTTAATATATAATATAAATACTTGTATATTTTATTAGATATTTAGGACAAAAACATAGAAATAATACATTTTTATTTTTTATTAATATATGACATTAAAAAATACTTTTTTTTACCATATATTTCTTTTTTTTTTCATTTTTTATATATAATTAACAAATATCGTATATAATTAATAAACAAATACTATTTATTTAACAAACTAGGGTTTTGCCCTAAACCACAAAAATATTCAAATTTGACTTTCTTTATTTTTGTTTATATTTCAGATAAAAAAATACTTTCACATACACAAAAAATCCTTTTGTGCATAATACATTTTGCATATTTATTGTATTTACTTTACATGGTACAATTAAATAATTTGTATATTCGATATGGATGTAATAGTTTAGATTTAATTTCTTGCTAAATACTCCTCATTCAAACATTTGTACCCCCGTCCCCATAATCATTGTTTTAATAGCTTAGCATTTAAATTTCCGCATTTAAAAGCTTTCAATTATGCCATGTTTAGACTTAGGGCTTGTATGCAAATAAAATCAACAAGTAGTTTGACCTAAATCCAAGATAAACATGCATGAAAAACAAAACACAAAAACACACTTGCACCCCTAGGATTACATCCACTTGTTGCCTTCAATAATGGGCCATAGTTGCATGTTAAGTGTCTTTGGCAAAACAAACAAATCAAATGATCATGGTCCCTCGATGACGCTATCAAGTTGCCTAAAATGATCAAGTCCCTTGAGAAAATTGCCAAAGATACTTAGCATTATTGCCTCTATGGTCTATACGATGACCCGCGCCCGTCCCGTTAACATCCTAACACAAGATTGTCCACCAAATACAATGGTGGAACAATACTGTTAAAAGGGTTAAAACATAGGGAAGATCTTTGAGAAATTTAGGGTAGATAGCTCTTGGTTACTTGACCAATCTTGCAAAACAATCCTTGCCATTTTTCAAAACGCACATCAAAACAACTTTCAAAACCTTGAAACATATTTTCAAAAAGACAAACACCTTTGTAAAACATTCGAGTAAAGAATTGTTACAAGGGTTGCCTAGACAAAGGCATCTTTTTCAAAATATTTTCAAAACCACACACAAAGCACCATTTCAAACAATTGAAAATGCAAGGCAAGTGATCTAAGCAAGTAACTAAGAGCCCATGGATAACCATGGATAGAAAGGGTGCTAATATCTTCCCTTTCTATAATCTACTCTCCGAACCCAAGAAAACATCTCAAAGGTTTTTCCTGTGCTTTTTAACCTTTCCTTTAGGATAAAATAAAAAGTCGGTGGCGACTCTTGCTATACCGCAACATTTGCGAACACAAACGCAAACCTCAAGTCAGTTCTCCCACCGTATCACAGACAGGGATGAAGTTGGCTTGGGCCTGGGCACTTTGGGCTTGTTTCTATTCACACCCTCAATTTTGCTTTTGCACCCCCTGATTCATATTTTGATATTTTTCATATTTTTTTTGTTATTTTTATATTTTTGACTTTATTATTTTTTCTTCTGAACATTAAAAATCCCAAAAAATATTTTCTTTATTTTTTGCATTTTATCATATTTATATTTTTTTTTTCATAATAAATAGTTTTGTTAGGATTTTATACTTTATTTTCTCAAACAAAATTTGTAAATAATATAAAAATACCATACATTTTTATTTTTATTATTTATACACTTCAAATAATATTTTTATACATATTTCAATTTTTTAACATTTTGTACATAATATTATTATTATTTTTATTGAACAAAAATGGACAAATAAATAATTAGAAAACAATATTTTAAATAAAAATTAGGGTTTTCACCCTTTCAAAAATGATCATTTTATTTTCTTATTTTTAAGACATAAATAAATTTATTTTCTCATACATAAAATTAATACAAAAACATTGCTTGCATATTTACATTTTTATTGCATATTTAAATATTTGCTTATTTATTTATTTGTACAATAAATTCAATTTGGTTGTAATAGCTTTAGTGTTTTATTTTGAGCAATATCCCCCTATTCAAAACTTGTATCCCCCTTCCCATAATATTGTTGTAATAGTCTAAAATTACTTTAAGCATTTTATTGCTTTCATATACCGTGATAGTAAACTAGGGTTTTGAATGAAAAGACCAAAAATCAAACAAAATAGCATGACTAAATACAAGACAAAAATGCATGTAAAATGACAACACATTGCACACAAGCGCCCCTAGGGTTTCATCCACTTTGTTGCCTTAAAATGGCCATGATATGCATGCTAGGTATCTTGGCAAAATAAAACAAAACAAAAGATTATAGTCCCTCGATGACGCTAGACTTGGTTGCCTAAAAACAAATGATCTTAGTCCCTAAAAAACTTGCTAATATACTTGGCACCATTGCTATCATGGTCATACGATGACCCACGCCCGTCCTGTTTAACATCCAAAGATAAGTTTGTTTACCAAATACAATGGTAAAAAAATAATGTCAAAGGAATAAAAATGTGTAGGAAAGACTTTTGAGTAGGTAGATAAGCTTCTAGTTACTTGATCAATTTGCAAACCATCCTTGCTATTTCAAACAAACACACAACACATTTTCAAAATAATTTCCAAACAACTTTCAAACATTGAAACATTTTTCAAAAGACAAACATCTTTGTATACATTCTTGCGAACGAGATTCATTACAAAGATCTCCTAAACAAAGGCCTCTTTTCAAAATACTTTCAAAACCACACAAAACACCATTTCAAACAATTAGAAAAGCAAAGCTAGTGATCTAAGCAAGTAACTAAGAGCCCATGGATAACCATGGATGAAAAGGGTGCTAGCACCTTCCCTTTTCATAATCTACCCCCCGAACTCAAGAAAACATCTCAAAGGTCTTTCCTGTGCTTTTTGACTTTTCCTTTTGGATAAAATAAAAGTTGGTGGCGACTCTTGCTAAACCGAAACATTTGCAAACAAAAAACGCAAAACCTCAAGTCAGTTCTCCCACCGCATCACATAACTGGTGACTCTGCTGGGGTAAATTCTAAAAGTGGGGTTACCTTAGGGTTTTAGATCACCTTTATTTGCTTACAATTGCTTGACTTGTATTCTTTACACTTTGGTTCTATTGTTTGGGTTTGAATCCTCTACCCGGATTTGGGAAACATTCATAGGTAAATAGAATTATGTTGTGGAAACTGTGCGGGGTATACCGACACGGTCTAAGCAATTGCTATATTAGTACGACATATTTGTGGGTACCGGTAGCCTTTGAGTCAATCAAAGAGAATACGGGGCCGCTGAGTGATGTCATGAAGCACTAATGGACTTTTAGAACCTTTACTTGACCAACTTGGCCTTTTAGGATGTAGTGAGATGACCGGCTTTGGTGCAGTCCGAAGTTGGTAGATACTCGATACTACTCTCATTGAGGGTTGTTTTCTTGGAATATTTAGGTCTCCAATAAAGTGGCTAAATTGAA
The DNA here is from genome assembly GCA_948472305.1 of Vicia faba. Lineage (NCBI taxonomy): Eukaryota > Viridiplantae > Streptophyta > Magnoliopsida > Fabales > Fabaceae > Vicia > Vicia faba. Next base: position 1,605,128,447 of record OX451739.1, read on the forward strand.
ACTATGAACACAAAAAATAATCCAGTGATATTGAGCTCCTTAGAACCCGGTTACTATTTACTAGGACAGGTTGAGCCAACTAAACTTCAAGAGGGTACTTACCTATGAAACCCCATGCAAGCATAAACTAGGAACTTGTGTGACTTGCTTGTACATATATACTTGTGCATAACATCATGGAAATCATGAAGCATCATATGCATCCACTAACCATTTCAAGGATTTTGGAATTTCATCTTTGTTCCTGTTTTGTAGGTTATGGAATCACTTCGCAGGAAAATGATTCAGGTCAACCTTGTGAGAATTCCTCCTCAACTCAAGGAGCTTGCTTCCAAGATTCCAGAGTATTCTCCGTTCACCGAGAGACATGTTCGACTTCTCAACTTGGTCAGCTCCAACACAGAGGAAGACATGGTGAAAGTTCTCTTCCAGTTCTTTGACCCCCTACACCACTGCTTCACATTTCCTGATTACCAGCTAGTGCCTACTTTGGAGGAATTTTCTTAACTCCTGATAATTCCTATTCTCCATCAACTACCTTTCAACGGTACGGAAAGAGATCCAAAGCCTGAAGATGTTGCTCAAGCCTTGCACTTGCAACCATCAGATGTCATAGGTCATTGGGAAACCAGAAGTGGTGTCAAGGGTTTCTTGGCAAAGTTCCTGTTTGAGAAAGCCCAAGACTGTTGGAATTCTCTAGACCTGCAAGCTTTTGAGGAGATTGTAGCTCTTCTCATCTATGGGTTGGTCTTGTTCCCAAACCCTGACCAGCTTATAGATGTGAATGCTGTCAAAATTTTCATGTCTCGGAATCCTGTGCCTACTTTACTGGGGGACATCTTACACTCTTTTCACACTCTAACAATGAGGAAAAGAGGTGTTCTCATGTGTTGCACTCCTCTTCTAGAAAGGTGGTTTATTTCTCACCTTCCCCAGTCAGTCTTGAAGAATGAGCAAGGCTTGAGGTGGTCACAACGATTGATGACTCTTACACATTCTGATATTCATTGGTGTTCTCGTTCCAGAGAAAATGTTATCATCATTGAACATTGTGAATAATTCCTTAATGTCCCTCTACTTGGCATTAGGGGAGGAATTACCTACAACCCCTGCTTGTCTCTGAGACAGTTTGGGTATGCCCAAAGGGATGGTCCACATGACATGTTGATTCCAGACTTGGTTTTTGACTTTGACAACGAAGATCAAGGACTTCGAAAAAGGTTCATCCGAGCTTGGAGGATGCCCAACAAGGTAGACAGTAAAACTTTGGGACACAAGAATTCCATCCCCCTTGAGCCTTACCTCAAGTGGGTACAAACCCGCGTCCAAAGTCTTATGATGCCTTACCCCTCTATTCTCCCAGTGATTATAGAGCCTGTTAAGGAAGGAGAGGTTCCATACACCCTCCTACATCCTGACATGCCAAAATCACTCGAAGATCTGCAAAGGAGTTGGATACAGCTCAAGGGAGAGCGTGATACTTTCGAAGCCCAATTCTATGCCAGCGAGAAGAAGGTTTTGGAACTCATTCGTCAACTTCACGAAGAGCAGACTCTCAACACCTACATTGCACCAAAGAGGATGCGCAACGTCTTTTTACCTTAGAATTTTGTATAATTTTGCCCATGGGGCATTGATGTACTAACAATTCTATCTTATTAATATGACGTTTGTTCCTTTTTGTTTAACACAAATTTGAATTTTTCTGAATCCTTGAATGCATTACATGAATACATATCATTCATCATATGCATAAACAGGTCTTCACACCAAGTTTCCTCATCTCTCTGCTGTTTATTTCAGCAAGATGGATATTGAACAAACGGTCAAAGACTTACAAGCTCAGAATTCACAATTTCAACAGCTACTCTTGACCTTGGCCAAGGGGCAGGAGGAGCTCAAGACTTTGCTAGAGAAAGAAAAAGAGAAAAAGAAGAAGAAGAGAGCTGGTGTGGCTACCCTGGGAAGAAGGTTTGAAGGTTAAGCCGAAAGGGTCCTAGATTTTCCATCAACCTCTGAGGAAGGGGAGAGAAAGGGTAAAGAGGCTGCAGTTCCATCTGAATCTGAAGCTGGAGAAGAGGAAGATGAGGATTACTCCGAACAACAGTATCCTCCAGTCGATGACAAATACAAAAACCTGGAAGAGCATCTGGCAGCTATGGAGATACAGAGAGTGTCTGGGCTGGACTTTGAAGAGTTGGGGTTGGTATCTGGAATAGTTATCCCTCCAAAGTTTAAGGTGCCTCTATTTGATAAGTACGATGGGGTGTATTTTCCCAAGATGCACCTACGATCTTATGTTAGGAAAATTCAACCACATTCTGCTGACAAAGATTTGTGGGTCCACTTTTTCCAGGACAGTTTGTCGGGGACGCAGCTGGATTGGTTCTACCAGTTAGAGAGGTATGATGTGCATAATTGGGAAGACATGGTGGCCGCCTTCTATAAACAATATCAATATAATGCGGACTTAGCACCAACCCGTACTCAATTACAGAGTATGGGCATGTTCTCCAATGAAGGCTTCAAAGATTATGCCCAGAAATGGAGAGACTTGGCAGGACGAGTACAACCACCTCTATCTGAGAGGGAGCTAGTGGACATGTTCTTAGGGACTCTGTCAGGGCCCTTCTTTAATCATCTTATTGGAAGCTCCTCTGCAGGTTTCACTGAGTTGATTCTAACTGGTGAGAGAGTTGAAGCCGGAATAAAAAGATGGAAAATTCAAAAAGATGCATCTACTTCCGCTGCCATCAAAAAGACTTTTCCAGCAAAGAAAGAAGTATCAGTTGTCTACTCCCAAAGAAGTCAAGGAAGAGTTGAGCGCCGACCAGCGGTGGGGGCCGTAATGATTCAGAAGTCTGCAGCTGATCAGCCCAGAAACAGTCAGCCGAGAAATGATCAACCGAGGAACAACCAGCAAAGGGTGGAAATGCTTGTTAGGCAATTCACTCGGATAAACATGACTCCCGCTCAGGTTCTACCCCATCTCTTGAAGTTAAACCTTGCAAGTTTAAAAGAGGCCCCGAAGAACCCGAATACTACTTCTCCGTACTATCATTCGAATGCCAAGTGCGCTTATCATTCAGAGAGCCCAGGGCATGACACCAACAATTGTTGGGCCCTGAAGAACAAGATTCAGGATTGGATAGATGCTAAAGAAGTTGAATTCGACTCCCCTGAAAAGCCGAATGTAATCTCGGCTCTAATGCCAAGGCATGGCCACAATGCCCATGCTGTTGAAGAAGATCTTTTTGTTTCTACTGTTGATGATTTGATAACTCCACTACCGATAATCAAGTTGAATTTACTGAAGGCTGGGATTTTCCCAGGTTATGAAGAAGATTGCTGCCTTTGTTCATCCTTACCAACCGACTGTCCATTGTTGAAGTTAGGCATCCAACACCTAATGGATAACCAAGAAATCCTTTTTGAAAATACTCCAGTTACACCGTCTCCTATTAATGATGTTTCAATAATAACCATATCCTCCAATCTTTCCAAGGTCTCCAAAAGACCTGTTAAGATTACATCCGCTCCAAAGACCGTACCTTTGAAGATAACCATGTCTGGGCCTGTCCTGTACAAGTCCGACAAATCAATACCGTGGAACTATGGTGGAGAAATCTACTACCATGGTATTAATAAAATTGAATCAACTGAAGAAAGTTTTGATGAACAAACCTCCGACATTGGAAACATTGCCGGAACGAGCAAAATCACCCGCAGTGGAAGAATTTTCTCTCCAGAGATTTCCCTTTCAAAGGAAATCTTTGGACCCTCAGATGCTCCTAAGGTCACTCTTGTGCCGGTCAACATATCTACGAGAACTCCAATTATTATAAAAGTTGTAACTCCTGTGGTTGTCCCCTCTGCTGCTGATGATGATAGAGGGAAAGGGATCCAAGTAGAGCCTGTCAGGACGAAGGCCCAGCCATTGGTCATCCCTGAGACCTCTCAAAAAGAAATGGAAGAGATTTTGAAAATAATCAAGAAAAGCGATTATAATGTTGCGGAAAAACTGGGGCAAACCCCCTCAAAGATCTCTATGTTGGCCCTGCTACTCTGTTCAGAAGCTCATGCTAAAGCTTTGATAAGATTCTTGAAGACGGCCCACATGCCACAGGAAACCTCCGATGATCAGTTCCAGGTATGTGTAGCTAGCTTAACAACTAATAATGGTCTAGGATTCTCCGATGCTAATTTAACATCCAAAGGGAGAAAACATAATGTTGCTTTGCATGTCTTGGTGGAATGCCGAGGGACTACTCTAGCACACGTACTGGTAGACACTGGTTCATCGCTGAACGTCTTGCTGAAGAAAGCTTTGGATAGACTGGATTGTGAAGGCTTAACCCTGAAGCCCAACAACATCATTGTCAGAGCTTTTGATGGTTCTAAAAGGATGGTCCACGGGGAGGTGGACATCCCGATTAAAGTGGGAACTGAAACCTTCAACTCCATATTCTATGTGATGGACAGTCGTCCTTCCTATTCTTTCTTGTTGGGAAGACCCTAGATTCACAATGCTGGAGCCGTCACTTCTTCTCTGCATCAAATTCTCAAGTACCCTGTCCAGGGGAAAATCACAATTGTTCATGGCAAAGAGGAATACATGATAAGCCATCTAAATTCTTTCCGCTATGTTGAATTGGATGGCAAATTCATCGAAACCCCTTTTCAGCATTTTGAAGAGGTAGCTCAGGATATTGTGGCAACCAAGACAGTGTCTTATGTACCCATGATTACCGGACCTCCGCCTCAGATGTCGTCTCTCAAAGATGCAAAGGCTGTAATTGAAGAAGGAGGAAGCACAATCTGGGGGCAGCTTCCAGATTTTCCTTACAAATCAGATAAATTCGGCTTGGGGTTCACTTCTTCTACTGAAAAGGTTGTACGCCACGCCCGTGCTGGAGGGCCACCATTGAAGATCACCCATCATGGAGTCAATGCTTTGGAGGATAGTGAAGAGGAAAGCAGCCTGGAAGACTGGATTTTTCCAACTGTTGGAGGAAGGTTGTGCAACTGGGAAGCAAAATACTTTGTTCCGATTACTTTCATACCACAGTAATTTATCTTTCAAACATTTTTGTTGGTTTGTAATAATTCTCAAACATTTCATACTTTTTTTTAACCTTGTGCCTTACTCGAGGCACATAGGTCCATTTGTAAGGGTTTGATTTTTCATCTTCATATGCCATTTAAATGAATCATGGACGTTTTCACATATAAACTTTTGTGTTCATTGTCTTTCTTTTTACATTTTATTTGTTTAAAGGTGGCTATCCCTTACACACACCCACACTTACAAATGCAGGTACCCTTCCATTCCGGATTCCATGGGTAACAATTCTGATATGGCCTTCAGTGACTCTGAAGATCTGGTCTACCACGCCAAATACGAAGGTGAGGAAGATTGTGAGGTGTCAGGAAAATTGGCTAGACTTCTGCAACAGGAAGAAAAGGCTATTATACCTCATGAGGAGCTGTTAGAGACAATCAACTTAGGTACTGAAGAAGACAGAAAAGAAGTCAGAGTGGTTGCCAACCTAGAGCCAAGTGTCAAAGAGCGCCTAATTCAGCTGTTACATGAGTATGTTGAGATCTTCTCCTGGTCTTACGAAGACATGTCGGGACTCGATACAGATATTGTGGTACATCGCCTCCCAACAAGAGAAGATTGTCCACTTGTTAAGAAAAAAGTCCGCCGTATGAGGCCCGACATGTCAGAAAAGATCAAAGCAGAACTTATGAAGCAGTTAAATGTTGGATTTCTTACTGTTACTTCCTATCCATAATGGGTTGCTAACATTGTGCCCGTGCCTAAGAAGGACGGCAAAGTGAGAATGTGCATGGATTATAGAGACTTAAACAGGGCTAGCCCTAAAGATGACTTTCCACTACCGCACATTTACATCTTAGTCGACAATACAGCTCAACACAAGGTATTTTCTTTCATGGACGGATTTTCAGGTTACAACCAGATCAAAATGGCACCTGAAGACATGGAGAAAACTACTTTTGTTACACAGTGGGGTACGTTCTGCTACAAAGTGATGCCATTCGGACTGAAGAATGTCGGGGCAACCTATCAGCGCGCCATGGTAGCTTTGTTTCATGATATGATACATCATGAGATAGAGGTCTACGTAGATGACATGATAGCCCGATCACAGACGGAAGAAGAACACCTCGACCATTTGCAAAAGTTGTTTGTCAGGTTGAAGGAGTACAAGCTAAGACTGAACCCTAACAAGTGCACTTTTGGAGTCCGATCCGGTAAACTCTTGGGATTTATTGTCAGCAACAAAGGCATCGAGGTTGATCCTGCTAAAGTCAAAGCTATACAAGAAATGCTTGCTCCTCGCACTGAGAAGGAGGTCAGAGGTTTCTTGGGACGCCTAAACTACATTGTTATGTTCATTTCTCACCTAACATCTACCTGTGAGCCAATTTTCAAGAAAGATCAGGTAGTTAAATGGAACGATGACTGTCAAATTGCTTTCGATAAAATCAAGGAGTATTTAATAGATCCTCCTATCTTGATGCCACCCGTTGAAGGAAGACCGCTAATCATGTATCTGACCGTCCTAGAGAATTCAATGGGGTGCGTACTGGGGCAGCATGACGAGTCTGGCCGAAAAGAGCATGCCATTTATTACCTTAGAAAACAGTTTACCGACTGCGAAACCAGATATTCACTGCTCAAGAAAACTTGTTGCGCTTTGGTATGGGTTGCTCGCCGGCTAAGGCAGTATATGTTGACTCATACCACTCTACTGATATCTAAGATGGATCCGATAAAATACATCTTCGAAAAGCCTGCTTTGTCTGGAAGGATAGATAGATGGCAGATGATCCTCACAAAGTATGATATACAGTACACGACCCAAAAAGCTATAAAGGGGAGTGTGCTAGCTGACCATCTAGCTCATCAAGATGTCGAAGATTACCAATCCATGAGATTCGACTTCCCCGGTGAAAACATCATGACATTGGACAACATTAAAGATTTCAGACCATATGACGGACCTGAACAAGGATCCTGATGGACTCTATACTTTGATGGTGCCTCCAATGCACTTGGCAACGGTATCGGTGTTGTACTTATATCTCCCGAAGGTTGCCATACTCCTTTCACCGCCAGACTTTGCTTTAACTGTACCAACAACATGTCCGAGTATGAAGCTTGCATCTTTGGTCTCAAGGCTGCAATAGACCTGGGAATCAAATCTTTGGTTGTGTTTGGAGACTCAGCTTTGGTACTCAGTCAGATCAAAGGAGAGTGGGACACTAAACACCCCAATCTCATCCTTTACAAAGAACATGTCTTGACATTGCTACCTCATTTCAAGCAGATTACCTTCGAGCATTTCCCGCGAGAAGAAAATCAGCTAGCAGATGCTCTAGCTACAATGTCATCTATGTTTAAACTTAACTGGGATAATGAGGCTCCCCAGATCTCCATCGAGCGAATGGATGAACCAGCACATTGTCACGAGATTAATACCGAAGAAGTAGTGGACCGACCTTGGTTTCACAAAGTTAAAAGGTATCTCGAGACTCGAGAATACCCAGAAGGAGCTTCAGTCAATGACAAAAAGTTCTTGAGGAGATTTTCTGCCAAGTTATTGCTAAGCAATGGTATCCTATACAAGTGCAATCATGATTACATTCTGCTTCGTTGTGTGGACAAGGTTGAAGCTGAATAGATCATGGTTGAACTGCACAATGGTACCTTTGGCACCCACTCTAGTGGGCATACGATGGCTAAGAAGATCATACGGGAAGGCTACTACTAGTCTACCATGGAAGCTGACTGCTATCAACATTCCCGTACTTGTCACAAATGTAAAATCTATGCGGACAGGGTACATATACCTCCAATTCCTCTCAACGTCTTAACAGCTCCTTGGCCATTTGCTATGTGGGGAATGGACATGATTGGGGAGATCAAGCCTACAGCATCCAATAGACACCGCTTTAGTCTAGTGGCCATTGATTATTTTACCAAGTGGGTCAAAGCAGCTTCCTTCGCATCTGTTACAAAGAATGTTGTTGTCCGCTTCATCAAGCAGAATCTCATTTGCCGGTACGGCATCCCCGAAATGATCATCACTGACAATGGTACAAATCTTAACAACACTATGATCACTTCCTTGTGCGAGCAGTTCCAGATTTAACATCACAATTCATCTCCCTATCGGCCAAAGATGAAAGGTGCTGTCAAAGCTGCGAATAAAAATATCAAGAAGATCATACAAAAGATGATAGTCACCTACAAGGAATGGCATGAGATGTTACCGTTTGCTCTCCACGGGTACCGTACCACAACGCGTACGTCAACTGGGGAAACACCATATTCTTTGGTATACAGAATGGAAGTTGTTTTTCCTATTGAGGTTCAGATTCCCTCCTTGAGAATCATGAAGGATGCAGGTCTAAGTGAAGACGATTGGATTCAAACCCGACTTGATCAATTGAACTTAATTGACGAGAAGCGACTTACGGTTGTTTGTCATGGTCAGACGTATCAAAAATGGATGATCAAGGCATTCAACAAGAAGGTCAGACGACAAGTGTATCAAGTCGGAGATCTAGTGATCAAGCGGATCATCTTGCCACAAAGCGATCACAGGGGCAAATGGAATCCTACCTACGAAAGACCATTTGTGATCAATAACATCTTTTCTGGTGGGGCAATGATATTAACCACCATGGACAGCGACGACCTGCCGCACCCTGCGAATGCAGACATAGTCAAAAGATACTACGCATAAATGACCCGCCAGGTTGACACACCTAGGAAAAACAAAGGGGCATCCCGGTGAATCGAAAACCCGAAAGGGAGGTTCAGGCAAAAGTTAGGGATAAATATAAAAAAAATTGTACACCAGGCAAGTTGAAAACCCAAAAGGGCGACTTGGGCAAAAAAGGGTTTCCCGGTGGGTCGAAAACCCAAAAGGGCGGTCCAGGAAAAAGTTAGGGAATTAAAGCGTATGACTATGTCTCGTTGGATCACTTTAAGGAAAATCTCTTCACAGATAAGTTCCGGGCTTCTGATCAACTCAACCATCTTCGGACAAAGCAACGAATGGACAAGATATTCAGAGTTATGAAGGCTATAGCAGAATGGGAACCCCATGGAATCTTTACACATAGCCATCTTTCTTTGTATAAATTTTTCTCATTTTTATGAAAACGTTCTCTTACTAGGATGTCTGTCTCCTTTGTACAAAATACTTACACAAAGTTAATACAAAGATACTTCAAAGTGCAGAAAACTATTTGTCTTTTTTCTTTTTACACTTGTGTTTTATTTGAAAACGTCCAATGATTTATTAATGAGAATATGCATTTGAATATAATCACCGTTTACAAATAAACGATTTGGAAAAGATTAATTACTGACAGGTTGAAAGTATAGGAAAACGTCTTTAGGCTATTCCAGGGGCAATCCCTACAGTACATCATCTAGATCCCTAGCGGAGCTAAATTTCAAAATCCCCATCAGAGTTGGAACCTCAAACTCCCATATCCCCAGCGGAGCCAAAACTGTGAACCACAGATCCCTAGTGGAGCTGAAACCTTCATTCCCCAGCGAAGCTAAATCTTCAACCTTTAAACCTCAGTGGAAATCCTCCAGTTTCCTCAAATTCCCCTACAAGTTATCTTAAAACCTGATAATTTCCCAGCAAGTTGCTCTGAAGCCTGGCAGCTAACCAGACGACAACTTCGGATAATTCCCCAGTAGATTGGCATACAACCCAAACTCTTGAACTCTCTCCATAACAGGAATGAACTGTTCCCCACAGGGTCTCCTGATCTCCCCAGCAGGATAGCTACTCCCAAGCAGTATAGCTACTCCCCACATAGTTTTCACTACTCCCCAACAGGATAAACTTCTTCCCCACAAAGTCTTCATCATTCTCCAGTTGAAGTCGCCAAAGTTTCCATTACTCCTCAATAGAATGAAGATTCTCACTCTTAGTTCCCCGCATAAACCATCAGAGTTTTCCCTATTCCCCAGCCGAGTAAGGATTCCCATTGTGTAACCCCAGCCATAGTCATCGAAGTTCTTGGGATTCCCCAAGCAGGTTTCTCAAGCAACACTTGGCATTACTCTTACAATATAATGTTTATCATCCTCCAACTTCAAGGACAGGAAGGATCCGTACATCCCCAGAAAAGTCAGGATTTTTCTTAATCCCCAACAATCAAGGATTTCTCATCCTCAACAATCAAGGATTTATCTTCTCTGGCAACAGTCAAGGGTTTTGTTATCCCCAGCCGTCAAGGATTTATTTTCCTCCGCAAAATAGCGAATCAGCTTACATGCACATACATTACACTCATATATCATAAACATTGATAAAACAATTATTGCATCATACATTTCATGCAACATAACTTTTTGTTTCAGCTAACATTTTAACCTTTTCAGGATAAGATTAACTGTTATCTTTAACAAATATTCAGAGATTTCAGATACAGTACGGATACACTCCAGACACGAAAGTCATTTTGTTACTCATTCAGATCTCTTATTCATGATACAGTAAAGATACACTCCAGACATGAAAGTCATTCTATTACTCATTCAGAATTCAAATTCAAGATACAGTACGGATACACTCCAGACACGGAAGTCATTTTGTTACTCATTCATATTCTAGTTCAGATACGCTCCAGACATGGATGCCATTTTGTCGCTTATTCAGAATTCGAAGTCAAGATACAGTACGGATACACTCTAGACACGGAAGTCATTCTATTACTCATTCATATTCTATTTCAGATACGCTCCAAACACGGATGCCATTCTGGCCCTTACACCAATAGTCTGATTCTCCCCAGCTAAGAGACGCTCCAGAAACAGATGTTATTCTTTTGCTCATTCAAACTCGACTTCATATTTTCAAGTCCAGATACGCTCCAGACACGGTTGCCATTCTGTCACTTATTCTGATTCATTCCCCAGCCCAGAGACGCGTCAGGCACGGATGCCTTTTTTTTGCTTATTCAAATTTCAGACTCAGACTCAGATACAATACAAATACACTCCAGACACGGAAGTCATTCTGCTATTTATTCATATTCAAATACAAATACAGCTCGGATATGCTCTAAACATGGCTGCCATTCCTTTGCTCATTCAAATTCAATCTCCAGATACAGTTCAGATACGTTCCAGACCCGGATACCATTTTGATACTCATTCTTTTGCAATTCAACAAACAGTCTTGGATGGCATCTTTAAGCCTATCTCCAACAAGATTTTATCACCTCTCCAAATGGCATCTTTAAGCCCATTCCCTCAACTACAATTCATCGAGTGCAAATTTACGGGCACTTTTGTGTCCAATCATCTTTTACCTTCGAGTCACGAACGGTAAAACTCTTTAATCTAACTCTTCAGGTTCAAGAAGATTGAACAGGGGCAGCTGTTGTAACCCAAAATTTTCCCTCTCATTTTATCAAGATTCTCCTTACAAGACTTCTTGGACTCAAGACCAGATTAGGGTTTGCTCAGCTCAAGACACCTCTTTTTGCACTAATAACCTAAAATTAGGGTTTGGGTTTGCACAAGGATTTTTTGACTTTAAATGCCTCATGTGACTTTCATACTTCATGTTGGACCTCTAAGATTGCTCATACTAAGTTTCAGGTCTTGAATCACACTTTGGACAAGCCAATTGGATAGTTGACCTAAAAATCAGTTGTATTGGGGAAAAAGTCAATTGTGGCCAATTTACAGTCAAACCTCATAATTTTTTATCCACATCAACATTATAGACTCATATGAACCATTTGATCAAGTTTGGACCACAACTCCTCAAGAAATTTGATCAGATCATCAAAAGGGCAAAATGGTCAAAATTAGGGTTTTGATTGAGGAAAGGCAATTTCTGATTTTTCACCTAGCCAATGGCAAATTGGGTTCAAGCATTATTTCAAGGAGTCAATAGCACCATCTTGACCTAATCACAAGGTTCAAAACATCTCAAGTACATAGGATTGACAGATGAATTTTCAAGTCAACTGATCAAAAACCAACTATACACTGAAAAGTCAAACTTTGACTTTTTGGTCAAAATCAAGTGCCAAGGGTCATATTTCATCAAGAAGGGTCAAAACATGAAACTTGTTGACCAATAAACCTAATTTTGGAAATTAGGGTTTAAGTTTGAAAAAATTTCATAACTTAGAAATTTTCTAAGTTATGGAAATTTCTTATTTTTTCCCAACTTTCCACAACTTTTTCACCATGATGCAATTAGAGTCAAAGGAAACTTCCAACATGAAAGTTGTAGTCCTCCACAAAATCTACAACTTTGATTCATAAAGTTTTCCCAAAATATGCTTGGATCTCAAGTTATGATTTTGTGAATAAGGGTCCATAAACTTTTTAACTTAGTGAAATTTTGCCCTAGTTTAGGTAGATTTTTTACCTAACTTCATGGCAACATTTCACCTAGTTCCAAGAGGAATATCAAAATTAATTTCAAATATGGATTTTAGAGCATGTTACAAGATTTCCAAAATGTCCAAGAACTCTCCAAGATCATTTATGGTTAGGGAGAATCGAAGGAATGAAAATGGCAATTTATCACTTTTGTCCAAGGCATTTTTCACAATGGTTCAAGTTGCAAATTTGTCCTAAGCATGCTTGTACTTAGTTTTACAGGTCCTAATCCCTTCTACACTCCATAATTAAATGCAAACACGTTGGATAATGGCCTTGTTCTGACTTTTGAAGCATTGCACATTGAATTAATCCAAAAATGACATAAAGTGCATAATACCATTTTGATAAAGCATGCTTTTTGCAATGTTGTATTCCTTGAGCATTGAACCTGATCTTTGGCTACAAACAAGATCCACAAACATCAGGAAACTTGTACCAACTCTCATCAGACCTTGAGCTAGCCTGTATAGGCCTTTGGCTTTGTCACCTCACCTTTTCTTCAAAAGCAAGAAAACATACAAAAGTGAAGCAAGCTTGTGTATCTGATAAAACCAAGCCTTGGTAGCATTTCAAACAAGTTCAGAATATTATCTCAAGCAGAATACACGAATTGTTAAGCTCTCAAACACCCTAAAACACAAAAATCCCATTTCTGCCCAAAACAGGGAAACCTCTGCAAATCACTAGCCAAAACATATTTTGCTCTTGCGTTTTTTGTTCCAAGACTTCAAACACATTCCCTACATCACACATAAGTTGTCCAGGCCTTTATTCAACAACTGTAACCCTTATTTCGAGCTTCACCATTTTCACTTTTTGAGTTTGCAAGTTGACTTCCACAAGGAGTTTCAAGCAACTTCAAGGCAAGCTGAGCATTGGAAAAGGTTGAGGGAACTTCAAGCAAGCTCACACGACCTTCAGGCCTCACTCAAAGATCCCACATTGCCATATCCAAACTCAACTGAACAAGGTATTTGTCAAGTTTATATCTCTCTATTTGGGCATCATTAAGCTTAGGTTTGTGAAGCAAAAATGTAGTCCTCAACATGCTTAAGTTGTACATATCTGTAGATTCCATTTATATTAACTGAGCTAAGAGTATTTGGATGATGAACATGCTGGAAAAAATAGGTCAGAAATTAGGGCCATTAAAATTCTCTTTGATCTTTGAGAGTTAGGTCATGTTCTTTATATCATTAGAATCGTGTGATCAAGAGCTACATTTTTCATGTTATAAGTTTTTGATTTTATGCAAAGAATAGCAAGAACAGATTTGAAAGGCAGAACGCGTGCGTTTGGTCGTTTGGATGAAGGACATGGATGAATTTGGCTTGGGCCTGGGCGCTTTGGGCCTGTTTCTATTCACACCCTCCATATTGCTTTTGCACCCCCTGATTCATATTTTGATATTTTTCATATTTTTTTGTTATTTTTATATTTTTGACTTTATTATTTTTTCTTCTGAACATTAAAAATCCCAAAAAATATTTTCGTTATTTTTTGCATTTTATCATATTTATATTTTATTTTATTTTGCATAGTAAATAGTTTTGTTAGGATTTTATACTTTATTTTCTCATATAAAATTTGTAAATAATATAAAAATACCATACATTTTGTACATAATATTATTATTATTTTTCTTGAACAAAATTGGACAAATAAATAATTAGAAAACAATATATTCTTTTAAAACAAAAATTAGGGTTTTCACCCTTTCAAAAATGATCATTTTATTTTCTTATTTTTAAGACATAAATAAATTTATTTTCTCATACATAAAATTAATACAAAAACATTGCTTGCATATTTACATTTTTATTGCATATTTAAATATTTGCTTATTTATTTATTTGTACAATAAATTCAATTTGGTTGTAATTGCTTTAGGGTTTTATTTTGAGCAATATTCCCCTATTCAAAACTCGTATCCCCCTTCCCATAATATTGTTCTAATAGTCTATATTTACTTTACGCATTTTATTGCTTTTGTGATACGGTGGGAGAACTGACTTGAGGTTTTTGCGTTTTTTGTTTGCAAATGTTTCGGTTTAGCAAGAGTCGCCACCGACTTTTTATTTTATCCAAAGGAAAGGTCAAAAAGCACAGGAAAGACCTTTGAGATGTTTTCTTGGGTTCGGGGGGTAGATTATGAAAAGGGAAGGTTCTAGCACCCTTTTCATCCATGGTTTTCCATGGGCTCTTAATTTACTTGTTTAGATCACTTGCTTTGCTTTTCCAATTGTTTGAAATGGTGCTTTGTGTGTGGTTTTTTGAAAATATTTTGAAAAGAGGCCTTGTTTAGGCAACCTTTGTCATGATTCTTGTTCGTAAGAATGTATACAAAGTTGTTTGTATTTTGAAAAATGTTTCAATGTTTGAAAGTTTGTTTGGAAATATTTTGAAATTGTGTTGTGTTTGTTTGAAAATAGCAAGGATGTTTGCAAGTTGATCAAGTAACAAGGAGTTGTCTACCCTACTCAAAGATCTTTTTTGTACATTTCTAACCCTTTGACATTGTTGTTTTACCATTGTATTTGGTAAACAACCTTGTATTTGGATGTTAAACGGGACGGACGTGGATCATCGTATGACCATGATAGCAACGGTGCCAAGTGTCTTAGAAAGCTTAGGGACCAAGATCATTTTTGTTTAGGCAACCAAGATAGCGTCATCGAGGGACTATGATCTTTTTGTTTTATTTTATTTTGCCAAGATACCTAGCATGCATACCATGGTCATTTTAAGGCAACAAAGTGGATGAAACCCTAGGGGTGCTTGTGTGAGATGTGTTTTCATTTTCATGCTTTTTTGTCTTGCATTTAGTCATGCTATTTGTTTTGATTTTTGGTATTTTGCATACAAACCCTAATTTACTAAGCATGCATATAAAAGCAATAAAATGCGAAAAGTAAATCTAAGACTATTACAACAATATTATGGGGAGGGGGATACAAGTTTGAGTAGGGGGATATTGCTCAAAATAAAACCCTAAAACTATTACAACCATATTGAATTTATTTGTACAATAAGTAAATAAGCAAATATTTAAATGTGCAATTAAATATAAATATGCAAACTGTTTTTTGTATTAATTTTTATGTATGTAAAAATGGATTTGTTTATGTCTTAAAATTTAAGAAAAATAATGTTATTATTTTTGAAAGGGTGGAAGCCCTAGTTTTTGGTTTAAAAGAAAATATGTATTCTATTATTTATTTATTCATTTTTATGTACAAGAAAAATAATAATAATATACAAAAATGTTTAAAAAAATAAATATTGTATGAAAATATTAATTTAAGTGTATAAATAATAAAAAAATTAAAATAGATACAAATTTATTGAGAAAAATAAATTATATTTAACCTAATAAACTATTTTTTGTCAAAAAAAATAATAAAAATAATAAAATAAAAATGTAAAAATTAAGAAAATATTTTTAGTGATTTTTAATATTTAGAAAAATAAATAAAATTCAGAAAATAAAAATAGAAATGAAAAATATACTAAAATAAAACAAATGGGCCAAGGGGGTGCAGAAAATAAAGAGGGTGGTGCAAATAGCCAGAAAAGCCAGACCCAGCCCAATGTCACTTCATCCCTGTCCTTCAGACAAAAAAATGCGCGCGCCCTTGTTCAAATTGTAACTCCTGCATACGTGCTTAAAAATGAAATCTTGCAACATGAAACTTGTAGCTTATTAAATCACGATTCCAACCATATAAGAAACTTGATCTAACTCTAAGAAACCAGGGAGAATTTCAGTGCCCCTAATTTATGACCTAGTTTTTTCAGCAACTTCAACATCTAAATTCTCGTAGCTCAGTTAATATAAATGGAAGCTATGCATATGTACAGTTCAAGCAACTTAAGGACTACATTTTTGCTTCATAAACCTAAGCCTAAGGATGTCTAAATAAGGAGATAGAAAGTTGACAAATACCTGTTTCATTCAAGTTCGAATATGACAATGTAGCTACTTTTGATGAGGCCTAAAGTTCTTTTGAGCTTGCCTGAAGTCCCCTTGACCTTTCCCAATGCTTAGCTTGCTTTGAAATGATTTTAAACTCCTTGTAGAACTCAACCTACAAAGCTTCAAAGTGAAAATGGTGAAGTGTGCAAACGAGGTTCCAGTTGCAAAGTAAGGGTTTGGATAACTTATGTGTGATGTATGGAGTATGTTGGAAGTGATTTCAAGCAAAACGCACGAGGCAAATATGTTTTGGCTTGAGTTCTGCAGAGCTTGCCCTGTTTTGGGCAGAAATGGAGTTTTTGGTGTATTTGGGTGTTTGAGAGGCTATGAGCTCGTGTTTTAGGCTTGGTATATTGTGCTGAGGTTGTTTGAAATGAGCACCAAGCTTGGTTTTAACAAATACAAGAGTTCTGGACCTTTTGCAAGCTTACTTGCTTTTGAAGCAAAAGTGAGTTGACAAAGGCAAAGGCTTGTGCAAGCTATCTCAGGGTCTGCATATAGTTGGTACACTTTTCCTGATATTTGTGGAGTTGGTTTGCTGCAAGATATTGGGTTCAATGCTCAAGATAAACAAAATAACATAAAGCATGCTTTATCAAAGTAGCAATGTTGCCTTTTTGCCATTTTTGGATTAACTCTTTGTGTAATGCTCCATAACTCAGAACAATGCCTTTGTACAATGTATTTGCATTTGATTAAGGAGTGTGGAAAGGATTAAGACTTGTAAAACAAGTACAAGCATGATCCAAACTGATTAGCAAGTTATAACATGGTGCAAAATGCCTTGGCCAAAAGTGATAATTTGCCATTTTCAAACTTTCGATTCTCCCTAACCATAAATGATCTTGGAGAGTTCTTGGATATTTTGGAAAGATTGTAACATGCTATGCAATCCATCTTTGAAATGAATTTTGAGATTCCACTTGGAACTATGTGAAACGTTGCCATGAAGATAGGTCAAAATCCTGCCTAAACTAGGGCAAAATTTCACTAAGTTAAAAGTTTCATGGACCCTTATTCACAAAATCATAACTTGAGATCCAAGCATCTTTTGGGAAAACTTTGTTAATCAAATTTTTATATTTTGTGGAAGACTACAACTTTCATGTTGGAAGTTTTCTTTGAATCCAATTGCATCATAGTGAAAAAGTTGGGAAAAGTTGGGAAAAAATAAGAAATTTTCATAACTTAGAAAATTTCTAAGTTATGAAAATTTTCCATTTTAAACCCCAATTTTCAAAATTAGGTTTCTTGATGAACAAGTTTCATGTTTTGACACATCTTGATGAAAAACAACCCTTGGCACTTGATTTTGACCAAAAAGTCAAAGTTTGACTTTTCAGTGTACAGTTGATTTTTGATCAGTTGACTGGAAAACTCATTTGTCAATCCAATGCATTTGAGATCTTTGGAACTATGTGATTATGTAAAGATGATGCCATTGAGTCATTGAAACCTTGCTTGAACCCAATTTTCCATTGGCTAAGTAAAAAATCAGAAATTGCCCTTCTACAGTCAAAACCCTAATTTTGATCATTTTGCCCTTTTGATGATCTGATCAAATTTCTTGAGGGGTTGTGGTCCAAACTTGATCAAATGGTTAATATGAGTCTATAATATTGATGTGAATCAAAAATTATGAGTTTTGACTGTAAATTGGCCACAGTTGACTTTTTCCCTAATATAGCTGATTTTTAGGTCAACTATCCAATTGACTGGGCAAAAAATTGATTTAAGGCTTGAAACTTGGTACGAGCAATCTTAGAGGTCCAACATGAAGTATGAAAGTCACATGAGGCATTGGAAGTCTAAAAATCCTTGTGCAAACTCAAACCCTAATTTCAGGTCATCAATGCAAGGAGATGTCTTGAGCTGAGCAAACCCTAATCATGTCTGGAGTCCAAAGAGTCTTGTGAGGAGAATCTTGATAAAATGAGAGGGCAAATTTTAGGGTACAACAGCTGCCCCTGTTCAATCTTCTTGAACCTGAAGAGTTAGATTGGCAAGTTAGCCGTTCGTGACTCGAAGGTAAAAGATGATTGGACACTAGAGTGCCCAAGAATTTGCACTCGATGAAGTAGTTGAGGGAATGGGCTTAAAGATGCCATTTGGAGAGATGACAGAATCTTGTCGGAGATGGGCTTGTAGATGCCATCAAGAATGTTTGTTGTGAATCAGAAGAATGAATCATCATAATGGTATACGTATCTGGAACGTATCTAAGCTGTATCTGGAGATTGGAATTTGAACGAGTGACATAATGGCTTCCGTGTTTTGAGCGTATCTGGACTGGGGTAAACTATAATGAGTGACAGCATGGCTACCGTGTCTGAAGCATATCTGGACTATATCTGTACTTGAAATTTGAATAAGCGGCATAATGACTTTCGTGTCTGAAGTGCATCTGACCTAGGGAACATCAGCATGAGTGATCAGCATGGCTACCATGTCTGGAGCGCATCTGGACTGTATCTGAATGTTGAAAACTTTAAATGAGCATCAGAAATGACTTCTGTGTCTGGAGTGTATCTGAGCTAGGGAACATCAGCATGAGTGATCAGCATGGCTACCGTGTCTGGAGCGTATCTGGACTGTATCTAAATGTTGAAAACTTTGAATGAGCATCAGATATGACTTCCGTGTCTGGAGTGTATCTGAGCTAGGGAACATCAGCATGAGTGATCAGCATGGCTACCGTGTCTGGAGCGTATTTGGATTGTATCTGAAATCTTTGAATATTTGTTAAAGATAGCTTTTAATCTTATCCTGAAAAGGGGTAAAATGTTAGCTGAAACACAAAGTTATGTTGCATGAAATGTATGATGAAACATATGTGCTTTATCAATGTTTATGATATATGAATGTAATGTATGCGCATGTAAGCTGATTCGCTGTAATGCTGAGGAAAATAAATCCTTGATAGTTGGGGATAAGAAAAACCTTGACTGTTATCGGGGAAAATAAATCCTTGACCGCTGCTGGAGATTCAAAACCTTTGATTGTTGAGGAGGAGAAGCCCTTGGAGATTGCTGGGGATTAAAAAAAATCTTGATTTCTCTGGGGATGGTAGAATGAGAATCCTTACTCGGCTGGGGAATAGGGAAAATTCTGATGATTTCTACGAGGAATGAGAATCTTCATTCTGTTGAGGAGTAATGAAATTTTGGCAACTTCATGCTGGGGAGTAAAGAAGGCTCTGGCAACTTTACGCTGGGGAGTAAAGAAGGCTCTGGCAACTTTATTGGGGAAATGAGAATGAGAATCTTCAATCTGCTAGGGGATGAAAAACTCTGTGGGGAGTAGCTATACTGCTAGGGAGTTTAGGAGATCCTGTGGGGAATAGTTCATTCCTGTTATGGAGAGAGTTCAAGAGTTTGGGTTGTATGCCAATCTACTGGGGAATTATCCGAAGTTATCATCTGGTTAACTGTCAAGCTTTAAAGCAACTTGCTGGGAAATTTTCAGGTTTTAAGATAACTCTCTGAGGAATTATCTGGTTTTAAAGAAACTCTCTAGGGAATTGGAGGAAACTGGACGGTTTCCACTGGGGTTTAAAGGTTGACTCCGTTGGGGAATGATTTCAGTTCCACTGGGGATCTGTAGTTCAAAGTTTTGGCTCCGCTGGGAATTGGGAGTTTGAAATTTTAACTCTGATGGGGATTTGTATTTCCAGGTTTTAGCTCCGCTGGGGATCTAGATGATGTACTGCACGGGATTTTCTCTTGGAATAGCCTAAAGACGTTTTCCTATATCTTCAACCTGTCAGTAATTAATCTTTCCCCATTTCGTTTATTTGTAAACAGTGATTATAGTCAAATTCATATGCTCATTTAATAAATTATTGGACATTTTCAAATAAAACACAAGTGTAAAAAGGAAAAGAAAAATAGTTTTTCTGCACTTTGAAGTATCTTTGTATAAACTTTGTGTAAGTATTTTGTACAAAGGAGACAGACATCCTAGTAAGAGAACGTTGTCATAAAAATGAGAAAAATTTATACAAAGAAAGATGGCTATGTGTAAAAATTCCATGGGGTTCCCATTCTGCTATAGCCTTCGTAACTCTGAATGTCTTGTCCATTCGTTGCTTCGTCCGAAGATGAATGAGTTGATCAGAAGCCTGGAGCTTGTCTATGAAGAGATTGTCTTCAAAGTGATCCGACGAGACATAGTCATACGCTTTAATTCCCTAACTTTTTCCTGGACCACCCTTTCGGGTTTTCGATCCACCGGGAAACCCTTTTTTGCCCAAGTCGCCCTTTTGGGTTTTCAACTTTCCGGGTGTACAGATTTTTTGTTTATCCCTAATTTTTGCCTGAACCTCCCTTTCGGGTTTTCGATTCACCGTGATGCCCTTTTTTTGCCAAGGTGTGTCAACCTAGCGGGTCATTTATGCGTAGTATCTTTTAACTATGTCTGCGTTCGCAGGATGCGGTAGGTCATCACCGTCCATGGTGGTTAATATCATTGCCCCACCAGAAAAGATGTTTTTGATCACAAATGGTCCTTCGTAGGTAGGAGTCCATTTGCCCCTGGGATCACTTTGCGGCAAGATGATCCGCTTGATCACAAGATCTCTAACTTGATACACTCGTCGTCTAACTATGTTGTTGAAAGCCTTGATCATCCGTTTTTGATACGTATGACCGTGGAAAATAGAAGTAAGTCATTTTACGTCAATCAAGTTAAGCTGATCAAGCCGGGTCTGAATCCAATCGTCTTCACTCAAACCAGCATCCTTCATGATTCTCAAGCAGGGAATCTGAACCTCGATAGGCAAAACATCTTCCATGCCGTATACCAAAGAATAGGGTGTTGCCCCAGTTGATGTACGCGTCGTGGTACGGTACCCGTGAAGAGTAAACGGTAACATCTCATGCCAGTCCTTATAGGTGACTGTCATCTTTTGTATGATCTTCTTGATATTTTTGGTCGCAGCTTCGACAGCATCGTTCATCTTTGGCCGATAGGGAGATGAATTGTTATGTTGAATCTAGAACTGCTCGATCAAGGCGGTGATCATAGTGTTGTTAAGGTTTGTACCGTTGTCAGTGATGATCCTTTCGGGGATGCCATACCGACAAATGAGGTTCTGCTTGATGAAGCGGGCAACCACATTCTTTATAACAGATGCGAAGGAAGCTGCTTTGACCCATTTGGTAAAGTAATCAATAGCCACCTGAATGAAGTCGTGTCCATTGGATGTTGTAGGCTTGATCTCTCCAATCATGTCGATTCCCCACATAGCGAATGGCCAAGGAGCTGTTAGGACATTAAGAGGAACTGAAGGTATATGTAGCTTGTCCGCATAGATTTGAAATTTGTGACAAGTTCTGGAATGTTGATGGCAGTCAGCTTCCATGGTAGACCAGTAATAGCCTGCCCTTAGAATCTTCTTAGCCATCGTATGACCGCTAGTGTGGGTGCCAAATGTACCATTATGCAGTTCAGTCATGATCTGTTCAGCTTCAACCTTGTCCACACAACGAAGCAGAATGCAATCATGATTGCGCTTGTATAGGATACCATTGCTCAGGAATAACTTGGCAGAAAATCATCTCAAGAACTTTTTGTCGTTGACTGAAGCCCCTTCAGGATATTCTTGAGCCTCGAGATACCTTTTGATTTCATGAAACCAAGGTCGGTCCACTACTTCTTCGGTATTAATCTCGTGACAATGTGCAGGTTCATCCATTCGCTCAATGGTTAGTTTGGGAGCCTCATTATTCCAGTTAAGTTTAAACATGGATGACATTGTAGCTAGAGCATCTGCTAGCTGGTTCTCTTCTCGCGGGAAGTGCTCGAAGGTAATCTGCTCAAAATGTGGTAGCAATGTCAGGACATGTTCTTTGTAAGGGATGAGGTTGGGATGTTTAGTGTCCCACTCCCCTTTGATCTGACTGATGACCAAAGTTGAGTCTCCAAACACAACCAAAGATTTGATTCCCATGTCTATTGCAGCTTTGAGCACAAAGATACAAGCTTCATACTCGGCCATGTTGTTGGTGCAGTTAAAGCAAAGTCTGGCGGTGAAAGGTGTATGGAAACTTTGTGGGGAGATAAGCACAACACTAATACCATTACCAAGTGCATTAGAGGCACCATCAAAGTACAGAGTCCATCGGGATCCCTGTTCAGGTCCGTCATATGGTCTTAGATCTTCAATGTTGTCCAAAGTCATAATGTCTTCATCAGGGAAGTCGGACCTCATGGATTGATAATCTTCAACAGCTTGATGAGCCAGATGATTGGCTAGCACACTCCCCTTTATAGATTTTTGGGTCGTGTACTGTATATCATACTCAGTGAGGATCATATGCCATCTAGATATCCTTCCGGACAACGCAGGCTTCTCGAAGATGTATTTGACCGGATCCATCTTAGATATCAGTAGAGTGGTATGAGTCAACATATAATGCCTTAGCCGGCAAGCAGCCCATACCAAAGCGCAGCAAGTTTTCTCGAGCAGTGAGTATCGGGTCTCACAGTCGGTAAAATTTTTGCTAAGGTAATAAATGGCATGCTCTTTTCGGCCAAACTCGTCATGTTGGCCCAGTACGCACCCCATTGAATTATCCAAAACAGTCAGATACATGATTAGCGGTCTTCCTTCTACGGGAGGCATCAAGATCGGAGGTTCTAGAAAATACTCCTTGATTTTATCGAAAGTAACTTGACAGTCATCATTCCATTTAACCACCTGATCTTTCTTCAACAGCTTGAAGATTGGCTCACAGGTAGATGTTAGGTGAGAAATGAACCTAGCAATGTAGTTTAGGCATCCCAAGAAACCTCTGACCTCCTTCTCAGTGCGAGGGGCAGGCATTTCTTGTATAGCTTTGACTTTGGCAGGATCAACCTCGATGCCTTTGTTGCTGACGATAAATCCCAAGAGCTTACCGGATCGGACCCCAAAGGTGCACTTGTTAGGGTTCAGTCTTAGCTTGTACTCCTTCAACCTGACAAACAGCTTTTGCAAGTTGTCGAGGTGTTCTTCTTCCGTCTGTGATCGGGCTATCATGTCGTCTACGTAGACTTCAATCTCATGATGTATCATGTCATGAAACAAAGCTACCATGGCGCGCTGATAGATTGCCCCGTCATTCTTCAGTCCGAACGGCATCACTTTATAGCAGAACGTACCCCACTGTGTAACAAAAGTATTTTTTTTTCCATGTCCTCAGGAGCCATTTTGATCTGGTTGTAACCTGAAAATCCATCCATGAAAGAAAATACCTTGTGTTGAGCTGTGTTGTCAACCAAGATGTCAATGTGCGATAGTGAGAAGTCATCTTTAGGGCTAGCCCTATTTAAGTCTCTGTAATCCACGCATATTCTCACTTTCCCGTCCTTCTTGGGTACGGGCACAATGTTAGCAACCCATTATGGATAGGAAGTAACAGCAAGAAATCCCGCATTGAACTGCTTCATAACTTCAGCTTTGATCTTTTCTGACATGTCGGGCCTCATACGGCAGACTTTTTGTTTGACTGGTGGGCAGTCTTCCCTCGTAGGGAGACGGTGAACCACAATATCTCTATCGAGTCCCGACATGTCTTCGTATGACCAGGCGAAGATCTCAACATATTCATGTAACAACTGAACTAAGCGCTCTTTGACACTTGGCTTTAGGTTGGCACCCACTTCAACCTCTTTTCTGTCTTCAACAGTACCTAAGTTGATTGTCTCTAACAACTCCTCGTGAGGTAGAATAGCCCTTTCTTCCTATTGCAGCAGTCTGGCTAACTCTCCCGGCACCTCACAATCTTCGTCCCCTTCGTATTCGGCATGGTTGACCAGATTTTCAGAGTCACTAAAGGCCATAGAAGAATTGTTAACCATGGAATCCGGAATGGAAGGGTACCTGCATTTGTGAGTGTGGGTGTGTGTAAGGGATAGCCACCTTTAAACAAATAAAATGTAAAAAGAAATAAAATGAACACAAAAGTTTATATGTGAAAACGTGCATGATTCATTAAAATGGCATATGAAGATGAAAAATCAAACCCTTACAAATGGACCTATGTGCCTCGAGTCAGGAACAAGGCTAAGAGTGTACGAAATGTTTGAGAATTATTATAAACCAACAGAAATGTTTGAAAGATAAATTATTGTGGTATGAAAGTAATCGGAACAAAGTCTTTTGCTTCCCAGTTGCACAGTCCTCCGTCAACAGTAGGGAAAATCCAGTCTTCCAAGTTGCTCTCCTCTTCACCATCCTCCAAAGAATTGACTCCATGATGAGTGATCTTCACTGGTGGCCCTCCTGCACGGGCGCGGCGTACAGCCTTTTGAGCAGAAGCAGTGAACCCCAAGCCAAATTTATCTGATTTGAAAGGAAAGTCTGGTAGATGACCCCAGATTGTACTTCCTCCTTCTTCAATCACAGCCTTTGCATCTTTGAGGGATGAAATCTAAGGCACAGGTTTGGTAATCAAGGGTACAGAAGATACTGTCTTAGTTGCCACAATCTCCTGAGCTACCTCTTCAAAATGCTGAAAAGGGGTTTCGATGAATTCGCCATCCAATTCAACATAGCAGAAAGAATTTAGATGGCTTATCATGTATTCCTCTTCGCCTGAACAGTTATAATTTTCCCCTGGATAGGGTACTTGAGCATTTGATGCAGAGAAGAAGTGACAGCTCCAGCATTGTGAATCCAGGGTCTTCCCAACAAGCAAGAATAGGAAGGTCGGATGTCCATCACGTAAAATATGGAGTTGAAGGTTTCAGTTCCCACTTTAATCGGGATGTCCACCTCCCCGTGGACCATCCTTTTAGAACCATCAAAGACTCTGACAATTATATTGCTGGGCTTCAATGTCAAACCTTCACAATCCAGTCTATCCAAGGCTTTCTTCGGCAAGACATTTAAAGACGACCCAATATCAACCAAAACATGAGCTAGGGTGGTTCCCCTACACTCCACCGAGACATGAAGCGCGTCATTATGTTTTCTCCCTTTGGATGTTAAATCAGCATCGGAGAACCCTAGTCCATTGTCAACTGTTAAGCTAGCTACACATTCCTAGAACTGATCCGCGGAGGTTTCATGTGGCACGTGGGCCGTCTTCAAGAATCTGATCAAAGCTTTAGCATGAGCTTCGGAACAGAGCAACAGGGCTAGCATAGAGATTTTTTAGGGGGTTTTCCCCAGTTGTTCCACAACATTATAATCACTTCTCTTGATTATTTTCAAAGTCTCTTCCATTTCTTTTTGAGAGGTCTCAGGGATGATCAACGGCTGAACCCTCATCCTGACAGGCTCTTCTCGGATCCCTTTCCCTATATCATCAACAACAGCATAGGGGACAACCATAGGAGTTACGAATTCTTCAATATTTGGAGTTCTCGCAGATATGTTGACCGGTACAGGAGTAACCTTAGGAGCAGCTGAGGGTCCAAAGATTGCCTTTGGAGGGGCAATCTCTGGAGAGAAGATTCTCCCACTACGGGTGATTTTGCTCGTTCCAGCAATGTTTCCAATGTCAGAAGTCTCTTCATCAGAACTCTCTTCCGTTGATTCAATTTGTTTAATACTGTGGTAGTAGATCTCTCCACCATAGTTCCACGGTATTTATTTATCGGACTTGTATGGGATGGTCCCAAGCATGGCTATCTTCAAAGGTATAGACTTCGGATCGGATGTAATCTTAACAGGTCTTTTGGAGACCTTGGAAAGATTGGCGGATATGGTTATTATTGCAACATCATTAACAGGAGTCGGTGTAACAGGAGTCTTCTCAAAAAGGATTTCTTGGTTATCCATTAGGCATTGGATGCCTAACTTCAACAATGGACATCCGGTTGGTAAGGATGAACAAAGGCAGCAATCTTCTTCACAACCTGGGAAAATCCCAGCCTTTAGCAAATTCAACTTGATTATCGGTAGAGGAGTTATCAAATCATCAACAGTAGCAACAAAAAGATCCTCTTCAACAGCATGGGCATTGTGGCCATGCCTTGGCATTGGAGCAGAGATCACATTCATATTTTCAGGGGCATCGAATTCCACTTCTTTAGCGTCTATCAAATCCTGAATTTTGTTCTTGAGGGCCCAACAACTGTTGGTGCCATGCCCCAGGCTGTCTGAATGATAAGCACACTTGGCATTCGCATGGTAAAACGGAGAAGTAGTATTCGGATTCTTCAAGGCCTCTTTCAAGGTTGTAAGGTTTAACTTCAAGAGATGGGGTAAGACTTGAGCAGGAGTCATGTTTATCCGGGTGAATTGTCGTGCAGTCCTTTCCACCATTGTCTGGTTATTCCTCGGCTGATCGGATGCAGACTTCTGAATCATTACGGCCCCCACCGCTGACCGACGCTCAACTCTTCCTTGACCTCTTTGGGAGTAAACAGCTGATACTTCTTTCTTTGCTGGAAAAGGCTTTTTGATGGCAGCGGAAGTAGATGTATCTTTTTGAATTTTCCCGCTTTTGATTCCGGCTTCAACTCTTTCACCAGTTAGAATCAACTCAGTGAACCCCGCAGAGGAACTTCCAATCAGATGATTGAAGAAATACCCTAACAAAGTTCCTAGAAACATATCTACTAGCTCCCTCTCAGATAGAGGTGGTTGTACTCGTCCCGCCAAGTCTCTCCATTTCTGGGCATACTCTTTGAAGCCTTCATTGGAGACCGTGCTCATACTCTGTAATTGAGTACAGCTTGGTTCTAAGTCCGCATTATATTTATACTGCTTGTAGAAGGCAGTAGCCAAATCCTCCCAATTATGCACGTCAGACCTCTCTAGTTGGTAGAACTAATCCAATTGTGTCCCCGATAAACTGTCCTAGAAAAAGTGGACCCACAGGTCTTTGTCAGAAGAATGTGGTTGAATTTTCCTGACATAAGATCATAGGTGCATCTTGGGACAAGACACCCCATCGTACTTAGCAAATAGAGGTACTTTAAATTTGGAGGGATAACTAATCTAGATACCAACCCTAGCTCTTCAAAGTCCAGCCCAGGCACTCTCTGCACCTCCATGGCTGCTAGACGCTCTTCCAGATTTTTGTATTTGTCATCTGTAGGAGGATACTGTTGTTCTGAGTAATCCTCATCTTCCTCTTCTTCAGCCTCAGAATCAGAAGGCACTGCAACTCCTTTACCCTTTCCTTCACCCTCTTCAGATGTTGATGGGAAATCTAGGACCCTTCTGGCTTGACCTTCAAATCTTCTGGCCAAGGTAGCCACACCAACCCTCTTCTTCTTCTTTTTCTCTTTTTCCTTCTCAAGCAGAGTTTTGAGCTCCTCCTGCCCCTTAGCCAAGGTCAAGAGTAGTTGTTGGAACTGTGAATTCTGAGCTTGTAAGTCTTTGACCGTTTTTTCAATATCCATCTTGCTGAAATAAACAGTAGAGAGATGAGGAAACTTGGTGTGAAGACCTGTTTATGCATATGATAAATGATATGTATTCATGTAATGCATTCAAGGATTCAGAAATTCAAATTTGTTTTAAACAAAAAGGAACAAACGTCATATTAATAAGATAGAATTTGTTAGTACATCAATGCCCCATGGGCAAAATAATAGAAAATTCTAATGTAAAAAGACGTTGCGCATCCTTTTTGGTGCAATGTAGGTGTTGAGAGTCTGCTCTTCGTGAAGTTGATGAGTAAGTTCCAAAACCTTCTTCTCACTGGCGTAGAATTGGGCTTCTAAAGCATCGCGCTCTCCCTTGAGCTGTATCCAACTCCTTTGCAGATCTTCAAGTGATGTTGGCATGTCAGGATGTAAGAGGGTGTATGGAACCTCTCCTTCCATAACAGGCTCTATGATCACAGGGAGAATGCAGGGGTAAGGCATCATAACACTTTGGGCGCGGGTCCGTACCCACTTGAGGTAAGGCTCAAGGGGGATGGAATTCTTGTGTACCAAAGTTTTACTGTCTACCTTGTTGGGCATCCTCCAAGCTCGGATGAACCTTTGTTGAAGTCCTTGAGCGTTGTTGTCGAAGTCAAAAACCAAGTCTGGAATCAGCATGTCATGTGGGCCATCCCTTCGGGCATAACCAAACTGTCTCAGAGCCAAGCAGGGGTTGTAGGTGATTCCTCCCCTAATGCCAAGTAGAGGGACATTAGGGAATTCCCCACAACGATCAATGATGATAACATTTTCTCTGGATCAAGAACACTAATGAACATCTTAATGTGTAAGAGTCATCAATCGTTGTGACCACCTCAAGCCTTCCTCATTCTTCAAGACTGATTGGGGAAGGTGAGAAATAAATCACCTTGCTAGAAGAGGAGTACAACACATGAGAACACCTCTTTTCCTCATTGTTCGAGTGTGAAAAGAGTGTAGGATGTCCCCAAGCAAAGTAGGAACTGGATTCCGAGACATGAAAATCTTGACAGCATTCACATCTATAAGCTGGTCAGGGTTTGGGAACAAGACCAACCCATAGATGAGAAGAGCTACAATCTCCTCAAAAGCTTCCAGATCTAGAGAATTCCAGAATTCTTGAGCTTTCTCAAACAGAAACTTTGCCAAGAAACCCTTGACACCACTTCTGGTTTCCCAATGACCTATGACATCTGATGGTTGCAAGTGTAGGGCTTGAGCAACATCTTCAGGCTTTGGATCTCTTTCCGTACCGTTGTAGGGTAGTTAATGGAGAATAGTAATCCTCAGGAGTTGAGAAAATTCCTCCAAAGTAGGCACTAACTGGTAGTCAGGAAATGTGAATCAGTGGTGTAGGGGGTCAAAGAACTGGAAGAGAACTTTCACCATGTCTTCTTCAATGTTGGAGTTGACAAAGCTGAGAAGTCAACCATGTCTTTCAGTGAATGGAGAATACTCTGGAATCTTGGAAGAAAACTCTTAAAGTTGAGGAGGAATTCTCACAAGGTTGACTTGGATTGTTTTCCTACAGAGTGATTCCATAACCTACAAAACAGGAACAAAGATGAAGATCCAAAATCCTTGAAATTGCTAGTGGATGCAAATGATGCTTCATGATGTCCATGATGTTATGCACAAGTATATATGTACAAACAAATCACAAAAGTTCCTAGTTTAGGCTTGCATGGGGTTTCATAGGTAAGTACCCTCTTGAAGTTTAGTTGGCTCAACCTGTCCTAGTAAATAGTAACCGGGTTCTAAGGAGCTCAATATCACTGGATTATTTTGTGTTCATAGTTTCAGTTTAGCCACTTGACTGGTGACCGGAATATTCCAAGAAATCAACCCTCAATGAGTGTAGTATCGAGTATCTACCAACTTCAGACTGCACCAAAGACGGTCATCTCACTACATCCTAAAAGGCCAAGTTGGTCAAGTAAAGGTTCTAAAAGTTCGTTAGTGCTTCATGACATCACTCAGCGGCCCCGTATTCTCTTTGATTGACTCAAAGGCTATCGGTATCCACAAATATGGCTTAGACCGTGTCAGTATACCCCGCACAATTTCCACAACGTATTCCTATTTACCTATGAATGTTTCCCAAATCCGGGTAGAGGATTCAAACCCAAACAATAGAACCAAATGTAAAGCAAACAAATCAAGCAAGATAAGCATGTAAAGGTGATCTAAACCCTAAGGTAACCCCACTATTAGAATTGTCCCCGACAGAGTCACCAGTTTTGTGATACGGTGGGAGAACTGACTTGAGGTTTTTGCGTTTTTTGTTCACAAATGTTTCGGTTTAGCAAGAGTCGCCACCGACTTTTTATTTTATCCAAAGGAAAGGTCAAAAAGCACAGGAAAAACCTTTGAGATGTTTTCTTGGGTTCTGGGGGTAGATTATGAAAAGGGAAGGTGCTAGAACCCTTTTCATCCATGGTTTTCCATGGGCTCTTAGTTTACTTGTTTAGATCACTTGCTTTGCTTTTCCAATTGTTTGAAATGGTGCTTTGTGTGTGGTTTTTTGAAAATATTTTGAAAAGAGGCCTTGTTTAGGCAACCTTTGTCATGATTCTTGTTCGTAAGAATGTATACAAAGGTCTTTGTATTTTGAAAAATGTTTCAATGTTTGAAAGTTTGTTTGGAAATGTTTTGAAATTGTGTTGTGTTTGTTTGAAAATAGCAAGGATGTTTGCAAGTTGATCAAGTAACAAGGAGTTGTCTACCCTACTCAAAGATCTTTTTTGTACATTTTTAACCCTTTGACATTGTTGTTTTACCATTGTATTTGGTAAACAACCTTGTATTTGGATGTTAAACTAGACGGATGTGGATCATCGTATGACCATGATAGCAACGGTGCCAAGCATCTTAGCAAGCTTAAGGACCAAGATCATTTTTGTTTAGGCAACCAAGATAGCGTCATCGAGGGACTATGATCTTTTTGTTTTGTTTTGTTTTGCCAAGATACCTAGCATGCATACCATGGTCATTTTAAGGCAACAAAGTAGATGAAACCCTAGGGGTGCTTGTGTGAGATGTGTTGTCATTTTCATGCTTTTTTGTCTTGCATTTAGTCATGCTATTTGTTTTGATTTTTGGTATTTTGCATACAAACCCTAATTTACTAAGCATGCATATAAAAGCAATAAAATGCGAAAAGTAAATCTAAGACTATTACAACAATATTATGGGGAGGGGGATACAAGTTTGAGTAGGGGGATATTGCTCAAAATAAAACCCTAAAACTATTACAATCATATTGAATTTATTTGTACAATAAGTAAATAAGCAAATATTTAAATGTGCAATTAAATATAAATATGCAAAATGATTTTTGTATTAATTTTTATGTATGTAAAAATGGATTTGTTTATGTCTTAAAATATAAGAAAAATAATGTTATTATTTTTGAAAGGGTGGAAACCCTAGTTTTTGGTTTAAAAGAAAATATGTATTCTATTATTTATTTATTCATTTTTATGTACAAGAAAAATAATAATAATATACAAAAATGTTTAAAAAATAAATATTGTATGAAAATATTAATTTAAGTGTATAAATAATAAAAAAATTAAAATAGATAATATTTTATGCATTATTTACAAATTTATTGAGAAAAATAAATTATATTTAACCTAATAAACTATTTTTTGTCATAAAAAATAATAAAAAATAATAAAATAAAAATGTAAAAATTAAGAAAATATTTTTGGTGATTTTTAATATTTAGAAAAATAAATAAAAGTCAGAAAAGAAATATAGAAATGAAAAATATACAAAAATAAAACAAATGGGCCAAGGGGGTGCAGAAAATAAAGAGGGTGGTGCAAATAGCCAGAAAAGCCAGGCCCAGCCCAATGTCACTTCATCCCTGTCCTTCAGAGAAAAAAATGCGCGCGCCCTTGTTCAAATTGTAACTCCTGCATACGTGCTTAAAAATGAAATCTTGCAACATGAAACTTGTAGCTTATTAAATCATGATTCCAACCATATAAGAAACTTGATCTAACTCTAAGAAACCATGGAGAATTTTAGTGCCCCTAATTTATGACCTAGTTTTTTCAGCAACTTCAACATCTAAATTCTCCTAGCTCAGTTAATATAAATGGAAGCTATGCATATGTACAGTTCAAGCAGCTTAAGGACTACATTTTTGCTTAACAAACCTAAGCCTAAGGATGTCTAAATAAGGAGATAGAAAGTTGACAAATACCTGTTTCAGTCAAGTTCGAATATGACAATGTAGCTACTTTTGATGAGGCCTGAAGTTCTTTTGAGCTTGCCTGAAGTCCCCTTGACCTTTCCCAATGCTTAGCTTGCTTTGAAATGATCTGAAACTCCTTGTAGAACTCAACCTGCAAAGCTTCAAAGTGAAAATGGTGAAGTGTGCAAACGAGGTTCCAGTTGCAAAGTAAGGGTTTGGACAGCTTAGGTGTGATGTATGGAGTGTGTTGGAAGTGATTTCAAGCAAAACGCACGAGGCAAATATGTTTTGGCTTGAGTTCTGCAGAGCTTGCCCTGTTTTGGGCAGAAATGGAGTTTTTGGTGTATTTGGATGTCTGAGAGGCTATGAGCTCGTGTTTTAGGCTTGGTATATTGTGCTGAGGTTATTTGAAATGAGCACCAAGCTTGGTTTTAACAGATACAAGAGTTCTGTACCTTTTGCAAGCTTACTTGCTTTTGAAGCAAAAGTGAGTTGACAAAGGCAAAGGCTTGTACAAGCTAGCTCAGGGTCTACACATAGTTGGTACACTTTTCCTAATATTTGTGGAGTTGGTTTGTTGCAATATATTGGGTTCAATGCTCAAGATAAACAAAATGACATAAAGCATGCTTTATCAAAGAAGCAATGTTGCCTTTTTGCCATTTTTGGATTAACTCTTTGTGTAATGCTCCATAACTCAGAACAATGCCTTTTTCCAATGTATTTGAATTTAATTAAGGAGTGTGGAAAGGATTAAGACCTGTAAAACAAGTACAAGCATGATCCAAACTGATTAGCAAGTTATAACATGGTGCAAAATGCCTTGGCCAAAAGTGATAATTTTCCATTTTCAAACTTTCGATTCTCCCTAACCATAAATGATCTTGGAGATTTCTTGGACATTTTGGAAAGCTTGTAACATGCTCTACAATCCATATAAATTAATTTTGAGATTACACTTGTAACTATGTGAAAAGTTGCCATGAAGATAGGTCAAAATCTTGCCTAAACTAGGGCAAAATTTCACTAAGTGAAAAGTTTCATGGACCCTTATTCACAAAATCATAACTTGATATCAAAGCATATTTTGGGAAAAATTTGTGTATCAAAGTTCTAGATTTTGTGTAATACTACAACTTTCATGTTGGAAGTTTTCTTTGAATCCAATTGCATCATGGTGAAAAAGTTTGGAAAAGTTGGGAAAAAATAACAAATTTTCATAACTTAGAAAATTTTCTAAGTTATGAAAATTTTCCATTTTAAACCCTAATTTTCAAAATTAGGTTTCTTGATGAACAAGTTTCATGTTTTGACACATCTTGATGAAAAACAATCCTTGGCACTTGATTTTGACCAAAAAGTCAAAGTTTGACTTTTTAGTGTACAGTTGATTTTTGATCAGTTGACTGGAAAATTCATATGTCAATCCAATGCATTTGAGATCTTTTGAACTATGTGATTAGGTCAAGGTGATGCCATTGAGTCATTGAAACCTTGCTTGAACCCAATTTGCCATTGGCTAGGTAAAAAATTAGAAATTTCCCTTCTACAGTTAAAACCCTAATTTTGACCATTTGTCCCTTTTGATGATCTGATCAAATTTCTTGAGGAGTTGTGGTCCAAACTTGATCAAATGGTTCATATGAGTCTATAATATTGATGTGGATAAAAAATTATGAGGTTTGACTGTAAATTGGCCACAATTGACTTTTTCCCTAATACAGCTAACTTTTAGGTCAACTATCCAATTGACTGGGCAAAAATTTGATTTAAGGCTTGAAACTGGGTATGAGCAATCTTAGAGGTCCAACATGAAGTATGAAAGTCACATTAGGCATTGTAAGTCCAAAAATCCTTGTGCAAACTCGAACCATAATTTCAGGTCATCAGTGCAAGGAGATGTCTTGAACTGAGCAAACCCTAATCCTGTTTGGAGTCCAAAGAGTCTTGTGAGGAGAATCTTGATAAAATGAGAGGGAAAATTTTGGGGTACAACAGCTTTCATATACCATGATAGTAAACTAGGATTTTGAATGAAAATACCAAAAATCAAACAAAATAGCATGACTAAATACAAGACAAAAATGCATCTAAAATGACAACACATTGCACACAAGCACCCCTAGGGTTTCATCCACTTTGTTGCCTTAAAAATGGCCATGATATGCATGCTAGGTATCTTGGCAAAACAAAACAAAACAAAATATCATAGTCCCTCGATGATGCTAGACTTGGTTGCCTAAAAATAAATGATCTTAGTCCCTAAAAAACTTGCTAAGATACTTGGCACCATTGCTATCATGGTCATACGATGACGAACGCCCGTCCCGTTTAACATCCAAAGATATGGTTGTTTACCAAATACAATGGTAAAACAACAATGTCAAAGAAATTAAAATGTGTAGGAAAGACTTTTGAGTACGTAGATAAGCTTCTAGTTACTTGATCAATTTGCAAACCATCCTTGCTATTTTCAAACAAACACACAACATATTTTCAAAATAATTTCCAAACAACTTTCAAACATTGAAACATTTTTCAAAAGACAAACATCTTTGTATACATTCTTACGAACGAGAATCATTACAAAGATCGCCTAAACAAAGGCCTCTTTTTAAAATACTTTCAAAACCACATAAAGCACCATTTCAAACAATTGGAAAAGCAAAGCAAGTGATCTAAGCAAGTAACTAAGAGCCCATGGATAACCATGGATGAAAAGGGTGCTAGCACCTTCCTTTTTCATAATCTACCCCCCGAACTCAAGAAAATATCTCAAAGGTCTTTCCTGTGCTTTTTGACCTTTCCTTTTGGATAAAATAAAAGTTGGTGGCGACTCTTGCTAAACCGAAACATTTGCGAACAAAAAATGCAAAACCTCATGTCAGTTCTCCCACCGCATCACAAGCACCAACGTACACTGATGGTGAGCTACCAATGTTTACTGAAGGTAGAGATAAAATTAAAATCATCGACGTTCATTGATGATGAACTACCAATGTTTACTGAAGGTAGAGAGAAAAGAAAAATCATCGACGTTCACTAATGATGAACTACCAACTTTCATCGAAGGTAGAGAGAAAATATCATAGCATCGTCGTTCACTGACGATGAACTACCAACGTTCATTGAAGGTAACAAAAAGATAACAATCACCAACATTCACTAAAGGTGACCTACCAACTTTCACTGAAGGTAGAGAGAAAATATATCATAGCATCGTCATTCACTAACAATGAACTACCAACGTTCACTGAAGGTAGCAAAAAGATAACAATCACCAACTTTTCATTGAAGGTGACCTACCAACTTTCACTAATGGTAGAGAGAAAATATATCATAGCACTGTTGTTCACTAATGATGAACTACCAACCTTCACTGAAGGTAGCAAAAAGATAACTAGTATTTTCCCATAATTTCGGTGTTTCGCCTAGAACGGGTCTCAACTTCTTCTTTAATCGAGGTATTCTTCCTGGAAAGGGTAATATATAAATTGTCTCAAATAAAGAGACTGCCACTTACAAAGATTTCATAATGAATTGTCTCTGTGATATTGAAGAGACTAGCCATCCACTAGAGTAATTTGACAACGAACTGCAAACTATCCTCTCATAGAGAAGATTGCAAAAAAGTAACGTCGACTTTTACGGGGAAATACAAGTTGCTCAAATAAAGAGACTCGCTACTTGGTGTTATGGAGGATTGTAAAATGACTTCTTGGGGAAAATGTCATGACTTCCTGGGGAATGAATCATGACTTCACGGGGAAGGCATTATAGCTTCCTGGAGAAAACAAAATGGCTTCCTGGGGGAAAACAAAATGGCTTCTTGGGGAAATGCCAACATATTCCTGCTGAGGAGATAAAGTCTTCTCGTACAAAATAAATGCACACTCAAACCAAGGCTCGAAGCTTGCAGAGATCAAAAGTAATAATATTGCTGGGAAACAAAGATTCAAACCAGAAATAAACTAGAGTAAAACAGTCAACCAAAACACATCCTTCGAGAAATAAACTCAAAGGGGGAAACACAAATCATCTAGATCAAGAGCTGTACAGGAAGGCTAAAGCAAAAAGTCTTCCACGAGGGATAACTCAGTGGGGAAATTGAAAGAATATACACTTTCTGCTTAAGGCTGACACTCTATTGGAGAGAGGACAACACAACTCTGCAAAACAGGGTAATATGTCAACAAGATATTGATGAATACGAATGAGCAATGATTTTCTAAATTTAACTATGCATGATGTATGTATGAATGTATGAGTGTTATCATGTATATGCTGACAAAACAAACATATAATACTGGGGATAAACAAACAAAACCAACTCGGGCACAATCAACACTCGGCTAAATCACATCCAAGACGATCATTCCATAAGAAAATAAGCACCAACTAAGGAAACAAAGTCCTACTGCATGGCTTAACTTCACTGGGGAGAAACATAATCCGGAAGTAAACAAATCATAGCGACAAAATAGTACAGATACAGAGATATAGCAACCTTCTCAGGATTCATCGGGGAATAACACTCAGACTTCAATGGGGAAACAAATGTTTTCACGGTCCTCACTTCTACTGGGGATTGCAGTACTGATTTCGAATATGGCAGAAGGAAGCTATATTGTTAAAACATCCACTGAGGAATTTAAGCTGACTTCAATGGAGAAATATCATACAGACTTCACTAGGGGAGACATTGCTTCATCATCGAGATATCAACGGGGGACCTCGTGCTGACTCCATTGGGGAGGTCAACACCATATCGAAGAGAGGAAACTAAGGTATGCTCCTCACTGAGGAAACCAGGTCTGTTCTCAATATTGAGAGTAGGTTTTGCACCATCTTCTCTAGGGAGAAAGTATGAAACCTTATGGGGACAACAACTTGGAGAGTTAATAATTCAAACATTATAGCAAGAAATCAATTTTATGGGGATCTTAAATCAAACCCAGCACCTGGCGGGAGAAAACTCAAAAAGTTGATAACCATTTCAACACTTCTTGAATAAAACATTGCCCTTGTCTGATTATCGGGCAATCAAACAAAATGCAAGTACTACCGAAAGGGATATATTTCACAAATGAGTCCAATTCAAAATGCGCGGGGAGAGAAAAAAAACTTATATCAAATAGCAAAGTCTTCACTGGGGAATCTTAGATTGAGTCTTCATATCATACAAAGGTATTCAAACAAAAGATGCCCTGGGATAGCCTTCCCGGGGAATAGAGAAGTCAACATCAAAGAAAAAGGTCAAACCCATGGGGATTTTAAATCAAACCTAACATTGGGCAGGTGAAAACCCAAAAGTTGACAACTGTCTCAACACTTCTTAGAAAATATACTGCCCTGGTCTAATTGCCTGGGAAATAAATACCAATAATAATGCAAATACTGTAGAAAGAGCAACATTTTGCAAATAGTTCCATCTCAGCGCACCAAGGGAACAAGACCTTTCGTCACATGACAGAAGACTTTGCTGAGGAATCTAGGATAGAAACCTCATACCATGAAAAATCAAAGGAGATGAACCAAGACTTGACTGGGGACAATGTGATCATAAACCCAATACCGCACCTTACACCAATTGGCATCGTCTTCAATATACAAAAATCACGCGCATACCAGCGAAAACAACCTGAGAACACCTTCCTGGGTGGAAACAGAATTTCTCAAAATTACTGGAGTTCGTCCATTCCTGGGATCACCACTTTTGTTTTCCTCTTGAATCACGAAATCTAAAGCAAAAGTAAGTTGTAAATTCTTTTTGAAAAACAATTTTGTTATTTAATCTTTTCGCTTTGAAAATTATTATCAATAACAAATGGAGTCTTTGTAAGTTGAATAAAATAAGAAATACAAAGAATTGTATAAAATCTCAACTTTTATTGATAGAATGGTAGTCTGCGAATGGCGAGACTCCATGGATAATTACAAAGTTTGGAAAATGGTACTATATAATGGAAAAGATACATTGAGATACAATGACCACTATTTCTTCTAACAATTTTGAAATCCTGAGCAGTAGCTTTTATTGAAGTATGGTGAGGATCGAAGAAGGTTGTTGCTTCAATGATCAAGTCTTATCTTATGTAGTTACTTGCCAAGAAAGTCCCTAACTTTTGCCTAAGCTGCCCTTGTGGTTTTCAACTTAGCGGGTAATTTTATTCTATTTATGTCTCTAATTTTTGCCTAGACCGCCCTTTCGGGTTTTCGGCCTACCGAGACGCTCTTTTTTGCTAAAGATGCCCTTTCGGGTTTTCAACTTAGCGAGTTGTTCTTTTATTTCTTTAGGCGAAGTATTTCTTGACTGCATCAGCATTCATGTGACGTGGGAACTCCTCTCTATCTATAGTTTAAAGAATTAATGCACCGCCAGAGAAGGCTTTCTTGACAACATATGGGCCTTCAAAATTGGGAGTCCACTTTCCCCTAGAATTAGCGTTAAAAGACATGATCTTCCTGAGCACGAGGTCGCCTTCTCTGAATGCATGAGGTTTGACCTTTTTATCAAAAGATTTCTTCATTCTCTTCTAATATAACTTCCCGTAACACAAAGCCGTCATTCTCTTCTCTTTGATCAAATTCAATTGGTCAAACCTGTTTTGGACCTATTCATCCTCTGAAAACTTAGTTTCCATTATCACACGCAAAGAGGGAATCTCAACCTTGATTGGGAGCACTGCTTCCATTCTATACACAAGGGATAACAGGGTTGCTCCTGTTGAAGTACAGACGGATGTCTAATATCCATGTAAAGCAAAAGGGAGCATTTCATGCCAATCTTTATAAGTAACAACCATCTTCTGGATGATCTTCTTGATATTCTTATTAGCAGCTTCAACAGCCCCATTCACCTTTGGCCTGTATGGACATGAGTTGTGATGGACAATCTTGAATTTTTCACAAAGTTCTGACATCATCTTGTTGTTCATATTCGAGCCATTGTCAGTGATAATTCTGCTCGGCACACCATACTGACATATAAGATTATTCTTAATGAAGCGCACAACCACTTTCTTAGTAACATTAGCATATGAAGCAGCTTCCACCCATTTGGTGAAGTAATCAATTGATACCAAGATAAAATGGTGTCCATTCAAAGCATTGGGTTCTATCATCCCAATCATGTCAGTACCCCACATAGAGAAATGCCACGGGGAAGAAATAACATTGAGAAGTGTCGGAGGCACGTGAATCTTGTCCACATAAATCTGGCATTTATGGGACTTCTTCGCAAATTTGTAACAGTCAGATTCCATTGTCAACCAATAGTAACCCGCCCTTAGCATCTTTTTAGCCATCGAATGTCCGTTGGCATGAGTGCCAAAGGAACCTTCATGAATCTCATGCATCAACATGTCTGCTTCGTGTCTATCCATGCATCTGAGAAAGACCATGTCATAATTTCTCTTGTACAACATATTTTCACTGAGGAAGAAGCTGCCAGCCAATCTTCTCAATGTCTTTCTATCTTTATTCGATGCACCAATCGGGTATTCCTGAGTTTGGAGAAAATGCTTGATATCATAATACCAAGGTTTCTCATTTGCTACCTCCTCTGTTGTAAACATATGAGTGGGCCTATCCAATCGTCTAACTATAATTCGAGG
Source organism: Vicia faba (assembly GCA_948472305.1). Taxonomy (NCBI): domain Eukaryota; kingdom Viridiplantae; phylum Streptophyta; class Magnoliopsida; order Fabales; family Fabaceae; genus Vicia; species Vicia faba. Next base: position 1,605,168,061 of record OX451739.1, read on the forward strand.
TATATCATTCCAAGTATTCACTTGATACATAGAAGCCAGATTTGCCAGAGCATCTGCCATTTGATTTTCGTCTTTGGGGATGTGATGGAATTCAACTTTATTAAAGAAGGGTTACAATCTTCTAGCATAATCTTTGTAATGGATCAAACCGGGGTGACGAGTATCCCACTATCCTTTAATTTGATTTATTACCAAAGTTGAATTTCCATACACATCTAGAATTTTAATTTTAAGATCAATAGCTTCCTTGAGACCCATGATGTAAGCCTCATATTCTGCCATATTATTAGTACAATCAAATGTCAACCTTGAAGTAAAAGGGATGTGTGATCCATGTGGAGTGACAATCACAACACCAATTCCTTTACCATAAGCATTCACAGCTCCATCAAATATCATACTCCAGTGGGATTCAGGATCAGGACCTTCCTCAGGTAATGGTTCATCACAATCTTTCACTTTCAGAAACATCACATCCTCATTAGGGAAATTATACTTCACAGACTGATATCATCAACTGGTTGGTGATCAAGGTAGTCTGATAATCCTCATTAGCTTTTTGAGTGCGGTATTTGATGTCATATTCAGATAACAACATCTGCCAGCGTGAAATCCTCCCAGTAAGAGCAGGATTTTCAAACATGTACTTGATTTGATCCATTTTGGAGATCAACCAAGTAGTGTGATTCAACATATACTACCGCAAAGGTTTTGCCGCCCAAGCCAGAGCACAACATGTCTTTTCCAGCATGGAATACCGTGAATCACAATCAATAAACTCTTTACTGAGATAATAAATGGCATACTCTTTCTTCCCCATTTCATCTTGTTGTCCTAGAATATAACCCATGGAATTATCTAACACTGTCAGATACATAGTCAATGGTCTTCCTTCAACAGGAGGGAGCAAGATAGGAGGTTCAAGCAGATATTCTTTAATACTTTCAAATGTCCTTTAGCAGTCATCTGTCCACACACAACCTTGATATTTCTTTAACAACTAAATATTGGTTCACATGTTGCAGTCATGTGCGAAATGAATCTAGAAATATAATTCAAACGCCCGAGGAACCCTCTGACTTGCTTTTCAGTTCTCGGTGCTGGCATTTCTTGAATTTCTTTTACTTTATCAGGGTCAACTTTAATCCCTCTCTGGCTAACAATGAAACCCAACAATTTCCCCAACCGAACACCGAAGGTACATTTATTTGGATTCAAGCAGAGACGATACTTCCTCAAATGCTGAAACAACTTCAACAAATCTTCTACATGCCCTTCTTCAGTCTGAGATTTAGCAATTTGTCATCAACATATACCTCAATTTCCTTGTGCATCAGATCATGGAATAGGGTTGTCATAGCCCTCTAGTACGTTGCGACAGTGTTCTTCAACCCGAAGGGCATCACTCTGTAATAGAATGTTCCCCAGGGTGTGATAAAAATTGTTTTTTCCATGTCCTCAGGCGCCATCCTTATGTTATTATACCCGGAAAATCCGTCCATGAACGAGAAAACTTTGAATTTTGTTGTGCTATCCACTAACATATTAATGTGTGGTAATTAAAAATCATCTTTTGGACTAGCTTTATTTAGATCTCTGTAATCTACGCACATACAAACTTTCCTGTCTTTCTTCGGTACTGGGACAATATTGGCAATCCACTGAGGGTACACTAATGTCACAAGAAAACCAACATTAATCTGCTTTAGAACTTCTTCTTTGATCTTCACTTCCATATCTGGGTGAGTTCTTCACAACTTCTGTTTGATTGGCGGACACTCTGGCTTCAGCGGCAAACGGTGCTCTGCAATATCTGTATCTAGACCAGACATATCTTGGTAAGACCAAGCAAATATATCCACATACTCTTTCAACATCTCAATCAACCTGCTCTTCACATCAAGATGCAGTAATGCTCCAACCTTGACATCCTTCAGATCTTCTTCTGAACCCAAATTGATTACTTCCAATGGCTCTTTATATGGATGAATGGCATTCTCCTCACGCTCAAGCAACCGTGAGACCTCTTTTAGAATCTCATCATAGTCTTCTTCTTCGGCCCCATACACAGGACATTCAAATTTGGGAGAGAGTGCAGGTTCATTGTATTCAACGGGTTTTTTAATTAATCTGCACATAAGATTTATGATTGTTTTTAAAAACTGACACATATAACAAGTGATCATGCAGATTGAATTTCAGTTATTATTTATTTTGAGAGGTTTTTTATAATTACCATTTTCCAAGAAAACACAGAAAATAAAGACATAATTTGGGAAACAAAGACAAATTTTATTATTGATTTAAAAATCACAGCGAACAGATAAGCCCGTACAACATTAATACTTTCACCTTGGGCAGAGTTAAAGCTTTTCAAAAATATTAACAAAAACAAATTACTTTGAAACATGTATTCAAGAGGGAACATCAATGGTGATCCAGTTTTGAACCCTAACTCCGTGCGTCACATAATTTTGCATTTTTGGCTCTGCTTCATCTTCCATAATGGCATTAATCTCGAAAACAGTCGGATGAAGATAACCCCCTCTATGGAAGATGTCTTGATACTTGCCTGCAGCAGACTTCAGCTTCATGCTCTTACCTTTATCATTCTTCACAGAAAACCCCAAGTCATCTCTATTCTTGTTTACAGGTGGATCAACAATTTGTCCCTCATACTTCACTACATCCATTATGCACCACCTGTTTCACATCCCTAAGCGAAACCATAGAATTCTCATTTCCTCGTATGTTATCAATGGATAAATCTTGGAACTGGGTTCCAACAGCAGCTTCATCTGCCTCCACGATTCTGAAAGAGGACAAATGAGATATCAATAACGCATGTTCTCCATTTATAATTACCACTTTTCCTTCACGTACAAACTTCAGCTTCTAGTGTAAAGTCGAAGTGACAGCCCCTGCCTCATGTATCCACGATCGTCCCAACAAGAAGTTATAAGCGGGTACAATATCCATGACCTGGAAAGTAATCTGGAAAAAATGTGGGCCTATATGAATAGGCAAGTCCACTTCACCAATAATAGACTTCCTTGATCCATCAAACGCTTTCAAAATAATGCCACTTGGGAGCATGAGCGTTCCTTGATATTTCAACTTCGTTAGAGTGCTCCTCGGTGTAACGTTTAATGCGGATCCATTATCAATCAGCACATTTGATAATGAATCATTCTTGCAGTTCATAGAGATGTGGAGGGCCAAATTATGATTCCTTCCTTCATCGGGAAATTCATCGTCGCAGAAACTCAGGTTATTAAATTGGTCTACAGGCATATCACTTTCCACAAAAGCTTGGTCCAATACCCGCATCAAAGATTCTCTGTGAGAAGAGGATTTCATTAATAAAGCTAAGATAGATATTTTTGAAGGAGTATGCAGTAGCTGATCTTCAATTATGTATTCGCTCATCTTGATTATCTTCAAAATATCGTCCACCTCCTTTTCTAGCGTAGCTCCACTAGATTCACCTGCAGCCTTCTTGGGTTCAACATCTTCAACAGTTTTCTTTCCAGTATTAACATCTCCATGAATAACTGGTGCAAATACATGACCGCTGCGGGTCACTCTGCTAATCTCAGCAATATTTCCAACATTAGGCATTTTCTGGAAGGGAACTTCCACACCATCCTCTAAAATTGTAGCATTATATTTGTAGGGTACGGCCTTATCTGACTTGTTGGGGATAGGACCCGAAAAACTAATCACCAATGGATTAATAGCTGGCTTGATATGATATTCAATTTCAAAAGGGGTAGGTGCACCAAAGCAGGGCACAATAACATTTACTCCCTCTTCAACACAATTAGTCATTACAGAGTCAACCCTAGAAAACAAATCTTCATCCGAGGAGAAGAATTCATCTGCAGAGGCATACTCATCATCCGACTCTTCTTCAGCCAAACAAACCTTAATCATATCAACTTCATGGTAATCATCCCTTTGACCTGTAACCTTGATGGTTCCATTATCAAACAACAACTGAACACCTTTCCTTACAATTGAACATCCTCGGGAGTCCCGACAGCAAATTCGGCAAGATCCATATTGATGTTCTATCTGACCAGCCATGTGGCAGAAAGTAGCGTGAAATTGTACAAGATCCTCATTCATATGTTCCACATCAAAGATTTTGAACTCTCCAGGACATCCAGAAACCATGTTTACTTCCTCTTCATACTCTTCCCTAGGCCTGATTATTTGGATGAGGCCCTCATCCATCATCTCGTGCAAATCAGCCTTTATCTTGTCACAACCCTGTATATCTGTACTGCAAATAGCACATTCGGCACGGTCATGCGTATAATATCTAAATTCACAAAGGTCTGCATGCATTTTCACCAAATCTCCTCTAACCAGATTAATATCAAAAATCCGGAAGTCTCCTGGACAACCGGCCACCATATTCACAGCATTTGCTCCTCCATGCTTGGGAAGAGGATTTTCTATCACATTAGGGCCAACATCCTTGAAAGATAAGATACCAGACATCACAAACTTATGTACTTCAGTTTTCAAAGGATAGCAGTTCTCAACATTATTCCCTAGTGCTCCCTGATGAAAAGCACGTGTTTGGTATGCTTTGTAATACGAAGGCAATGGTGATGGTATAGCGGGAGATGGTCGGGTCTGAACCAACATCTTCTGAATTAATGTCGGGAGTAATTTTATATAACTCATAGGGATAGGATCATAACTCTCCCTTCACTGATTATACCCTTGATTCCCCTGATGTGATGGTCTTTGATAAGCAACGGTAGTCGGAGCTACACCAACAACTGGAGTAATTGAGGCGACTTTTTGATGATGCTGATAATTTCTTCTAGGAGGATTAACCCTCCTTTATTGCATGACAGTGTTTGTATCTCCTTCCTTCTTTTTGGCAAACCCATAGGATGGCTTCTTCGTATTTCCGGAACTTTCACTTTTTATTAAACGGCCCTCTCTTACATCGTCTTCTAAACGGATACCCATGCCTACCATTTTAGTAAAGTCACTTGGCGCACTCGCTACCATCCTCTCATAGTAGAAAGCACCCAGAGTCTTCAAGAAAATATTAGTCATTTCCTTCTCTTCCATGGGAGGAATCACTTGGGCGGCTACCTCACGCCATCTCTGTGCATATTCTTTGAATGATTCCCTATCTTTTTGGACCATGGCCCTGAGTTGATCACGGTCAGGCGCCATGTCCATGTTGTATTTGTATTGTCTGATAAATGATTCTCCCAAGTCGTTGAAAGTATGGATATTGATGTTGTCCAAACTCATATACCATTTTAACGCAGCACCAGTCAAACTATCCGGAAAAAAGTGAATCAGCAGACGCTGATCATTAGTATGGGCAAACATTCTTCTTACATACATTACAAGTTAAGCACGAGGACAAGTGTTTCCCTTGTAATTTTCAATTTCTGGGACCTTAAACTTCGCATGTATCTTAACATTCGGGACCAAGCACAAATCATTCATATTCTTCCCGAACAATTCCTTTCCCCTGAGGGCCTTCATCCCCCTCTGCATCTTGTCAAACTGTTCTTGAAAATCATCCATTCTATCATTGATACCCAAGTCTTTACTTGGTGTAGGAAAAGGACGACACATATCATCATTAGCAAATGGAACCATATTCACCGAAGGAGGTGCAGCTGGAGCAACATACACCACATGAGGTGCAGGAGTAACAGTAGTCTGGACAATTGGAGCATCTTGAGGACCAAGATTGAATCCTTCAGGCGCAAAGTTCTCTGGCATTCCCCATTGATAACCTTGAGGCATTTGATTCTGAACAACAGTTGGAGTATCAGACACAGGAACAATCGGAGCTTCAGTAGTAACCCTTACTTGTTGAGGTTGAACACTCGGTGGCTGATTCTGAGCAGCCACCAGAGATTCCATCAGAGCAGTAAGATTGGCCATGCCGGTATTCAAAGCAGAAACTTTCTCGCGCAGCTCGCGATTCTCTTGTTTTAAGTTGTCCATCTTCCTTCTGAAATTAGCTCGAGTGTTTTAGTGGTGAGACAGCTTGCTGAACGAAGTAAAGAAGCTTGGTAAGACACCCGGATATGCAAATAAATGCAAGAAATATGTGAAATATGATGCATGATGTGCAATGCACGTGATTTATTTTATTATTAATATTTCAAGGAACTTAAAGATTTATAGACACATTGCAAATATCAAAGTAATAACATATTTGAAGTACTGAAAAATTTTATTATAATAACTTCAAAAATGGATTACAAGTTTTAATAAACCCAAGTACAAGATAAAAATAAAGTCTAAAACCCTAAGAAGAAAAGCTGATGGAGATCACTCTATACGCTGGCGCTTCCCTGTAAGCCTGGCAATCTGAGCCTTCAACCTCTGGTTTTCTTTGGCATATCTGGTGGAAACCTCCTTCCAATCACCTGAATCAGGAAGTGAGAAAATAGCATCTAACTGAAGCTTAGGAGATAATAAATCCCCCTGCCTCTCCATCATCTCTACAGTTTGACTCTCAAGAATCTCAATCAAGTCGTCTTTCTCTTTCAAGTCTGCTCTATAAGAAATCTCTAAAGTTGGCACTTATTCTTCCAAGCGTCATTTTCCTTCTTCATCCTGACCAAAGCAAGTTGTAGCTCTTTTATATCATCCAATAAGGGAGGAGTGGTCTATACAAACAAATCAGGCATAGGTGCTTCCCGGGAATATGGCATCTTTAATTGAATAGCTCTCATTTGGACCCTGTTGTACCCCAAATGTTTCCCTCTCATTTCTCAAAGGATCACCCTGGACCCTCAGGTTTTTTACCATCCAATTTCAAGCCTTGAATTACAAATTTTCCAAGAAAGTCATTCACAAGGGCAAAATGGTCATTTGCACACTGAAAAGTCAAACTTTGACTTTTGGATCAAAACCAAGTTTCAAGAATCATATTTAATCAAGACATGTTGAAATATGAAGTTTGTTTCATCAAGAAATTCAAAAGTCAAAATTACTTTGGAAAAGTCAAATTTATAAATACTTAGAATTTTTCTAAGTGTTTAAGAAATATGACAAGCTCAGAACTTCTGATCAGATTATCACCATGACGCAGGCTGATTTTAGAAGAACTTCTAACTCAAGAGTTTTAGATCTCAATGAGACCTAAAAAACTGCATAACAGAACTTCTTCTAGAAATGCTGGGATTTCAAACTATACGTCTTCGAAGACACATCCATGAAACTGAAGCTTTCAGGAAATTCTGGACCTTTCCAAAACAGGACTTGGTTAGAACTTCTGGGCCAGTTTTCACATAAGTTCATCCAGAATTTGCAAGAGCAATTCAAAGAGGATTTACAAAGCGTGTTACAAGGTTTTGGGAAACTCTGAGAACTCGCTCAGAACATGCTGGAGCAGAGAGATTAAAGGATCAGAAGTTGGATGTTGGTTCTAAATTGCGTTGATGCTGAACTTCTGATCCAGAATTAAGCTAAGATGCATAATCTCACATTGCAGGATTTCTAGTTTGATAAATCTCATCATCATTTAATGCTCACAACCACTTTTGAGTTTTTATCCAAAGGATTTCTCCACGTGTGAGATAGAAGTACCATTGTTGTCCTTGAAAAATAAACTTTTGTATAAGGTTATGCTAGGCCCATGCTTTGCTTTTGCCTCTGAGGGTACTTTTCCTTAATCCATGCTTACAAATCCATCTTAGGCATGGCTAAAAGCTGCTAACCACCATACTTGCTTCAAGAACAAGGCAACACCCTATCATATGAAGGCTATGTTCAACGCTTCGATTAAAACATCACCAAATCCTAAAACCTCGTTTATACAACCTGCTACAGTGCTACAGCACAGTCCTATAACCAACATCTAATTCAGTCCATGCATTCATCCTATAATTGCACCAAGCTAGCATACGAAAACTGTGATCAAAAAGCAATAGAACAGTATGCTAAAAAATGTTCAAATCCCATTTGTTTTTTCCCCCAAAACCACAGCAAACTCACCTATAAATAAGTTGCTTCATCACACGTTCAAGGGGCTGGGTTTTAGAGAGATATAGGGAGAATTATCAAATAAAGAAAAGGAAACAGTAAAAACCTTCACAAATCCTAAACAAAGCCTTTGTTCTTCGCTTTGAATCAAAGAACATAACCATTGTTTTGTTTCTCTCATTGACTCCAGAACATTTGAAGGCAGCAGCTCAAGTTCCAAGCACACGCTTCAGATTCAAGGTAAGTATTTCTGACTTTGCATATTTTTATTTAGAACATCCTTAAATATGTAAATATCATAGTATTGATGATGGCCATATCATTGCATAAGTAGAAGAAACTATGGATCAGAACTTCTTAAATAAAGCTAGGCTCGGACTTAGAATTAGAACTTCTATAAACTGATGTGCTTTTATCCTTCAGATTTTCTATTAAGAACTGAATAAATTGCTGATATGCTAATTAATATGAGGAAAGAGTTGAAATGTAACACAGAACTTCTGAGTTCTCTTCACCATTTTAACACACACAGAATTTCTGATGTTCACTCATTATTTTAACACACAGGACTTCTAGGTTTTCTTACTGTTTTAACACACACAGAAATTCTAAACTTTCTCACTGTTCTAACACTCAGAAGTTTAGTAAACAGCAACCCAGAACTTCTGTTTTTTCCCTCTAACGTTTCTTGCAGGACCTCAGAATGTATCAATCCAGAACTTTTGACGCTTCTTCTGAACCACAGCGCTCCAGGCATCAGAACTTTTGATCCCCTTTATTTTGCTTTCAGCATCATGCTAATTCTATCTCTCATTATTTCCCTTTTTTATCATTTTCAATATTAATACCCTTTTTATTAATATAAAAAAAAAGACATAAAAATATTTTCTTTTTATTAATTAAGTTATTTCTTTTTCTTGATTCATTAAGACAAAAAAAAACCATTTTCTAAACAAGTCCTTTTTCTTTCTTGCATTGTATATTTCAATATGGTTGTAATAGATAATTAGGACAGTTATTTTCTTGCAATCCCCATTTGTAAATTTGTACCTCCATCCCTAAATGATGTAATAGCGTAGTACTTTATATTTCTGCAATTTAACGCTTTCCAAATATAAATTCTAGTAATTATGGTGAGTATGGCAAGACATGAAATCAACAAATAGATAACCCTAATCAAGACTAAATGCATGTAAATCAAATACACTTGCACACTATCACCCTTAGGGTAATCCCACTTTGTTGCCTTACGGAAAATAGTCATGTCCCTCGAATATGGGCGTTTTAGAAAAGATCCTCGATAAAATATCATAATCCCTCGATGACCCTCAATGTTGCCTTCGGTAAACGATCTAGTCCCTAAAACGACATTCCTAAAATTTTCCATAAGTTTCCTTCTATAACTATACAAAACGTCCCACGCCCGTCCCTTTTACATCCAAAGATAGGGTTACTTATCAAAACAATGGTAAGATAACAATATCAAAGGAAAGAAGAAATAAACATGAAAGACTTTTGAGTAGGTAAAATTCTCCTAGTTACTTGCTCAATTTCAAAACAAAAACATCCTTTATATTTTTAAAAACAAACACCAACACTTTCAAAACACCTTTCAAACTTGAAAACATTTTCAAAAGATCAAACACTTTGTATACATTCTTACGAACGAGAATCATTACAAAGTTTGCCTAGACAAAGGCCTCTTTACAAAATACTTTCAAAAACCACAAAAACAACATTCTCAAACAAAAGCAAGTGATCTACCCCCCGAACTCAAGAAAACATCTCAAAGGTCTTTCTTGTGCTTTTTCACCTTTCCTTTTGGATAAAAGAAAAGGTCGGTGGCGAATCTTGCTAACCGCAACATTTGCGATCAAACGCAAAACACCCAAGTCAGTTCTTCCACCGTATCACAGAACTGGCGACTCTGCTGGGGATAATCTTAAAAGTGGGGTTACCTTAGGGTTAGATCATATTTACTTGCTTTAATTGTTTGACTTGTATGCTTTACATTATGGTTCTTTATTTGGGTTTGAATCCTCTACCCGGATTTGGGATACCTTATAGGTAAGTAGCAATGCATCATGGAAACTGTACGGGGTATACCGACATGGTCTAAGCAATATCTATGTTAGTGTGACATATTTATGGGTACCGGTAGCCCTTGAGTAGTCAAGGAGATTATGGGGCCGCTGAGTGATGTCATGAAGCACTAATGAACTTTTAGAACCTTTACTTGACCAACTTGGCCATTAGGACGTGGTGAGATGACCGGCTTTGGTGCAGTCCGAAGTTGGTAGATACTTGATACTACACTCCTTGAGGTTTGGTTTTTTGGGATATTTCGGTCGCCATTAAAGAGGCTTGCGCTGAAAGAATGCCCGAGGAAACAAACCAATGATATTGAGCTTCGTAGAACCCAGTTATTATTTCTAGGACAGGTTTGAGCCAACTAAACTTCAAGAGGGTACTTACCTATGAGACTCCATGCCAGCCTAAACCTAAGGACTTGTTTGCTTTGTTTGTATATATTTACTTGTACATAACATCATAAACGTCATAACATCATACTCATATTCACTAACCATTTCAAGGATCTTGGGATTTATCTTTGTTCTGTTTTGTAAGACATGGATTCTATTCGCAGGAAAACCATCAAAGTTAACCTTGTAAGGATCCCTCCTCATCTTAAAGAGCTAGCATCAAGAATTCCTGAAAACTCTCCATTTACCAAAAGACATGGTCGCCTACTAAACTTGGTCACCTCCAACACTGATGAGGACATGATGAAGGTGCTCTTCCAATTCTTTGATCCTTTACACCATTGCTTCACATTTCCTGATTATCAACTTGTGCCAACTTTGGAAGAATTCTCCCAACTCTTGAGGATTCCCATTCTTAATCAACTACCTTTCAACGGTACGGAAAGAGATCCAAAACCAGAAGAGATTACTCAAGCTCTAAACTTGCAACCATCTGATATCACAACTAATTGGGAAACAAGGAGTGGTGTCAAGGGTTTCTTAGCAAAGTTCTTGTTTGAGAAAGCCCAAAACTGTTGGAACTCTTTGGATTTGCAAGCTTTTTAGGAAATTGTGGCTCTCTTCATCTATGGGATAGTTTTGTTTCCAAATCCTGACCACCTCATAGATGTGAACTCCGTCAAAATCTTCATGTCTCGTAACCCGGTTGATGACACTCAAACATTCAGAAATTCATTGGTGTTCCCGATTGTTGTACCCCAAAATTTGCCCAAATCTGTTTGAAAAACAACTTTGTTATTTAATCTTTTCTCTTTGAAAATTATTATCAATAATAAATGGAGTCTTTGTAAGTTGAATAAAAATTAGAAATATAAAGAATTAGGTAAAAGCTCAAGTTTTATTGATTGAATGGTAGTCTGCGAATGGCGAGACTCCATGGATAATTACAAAGTTTGGAAAATGGTAATATATATAATGGAAAAGATACATCGAGATACAATGACCACTATTCCCTCTAACAACTTTGAAATCCTGAGCAGCAGCTTCTGTTGAAGTATGGTGAGGACCCAAGAAGATTGTTGCTTCAATGATCAAGTCTTGTCTGATGTAGTTACTTGCCAAGAAAGTCCTTAATTTTTGCCTAAGTTGCCCTTGCGGGTTTTCAACTTAGCGGGAAATTGTATTCTTCTTATGTCTCTAATTTTTGCCTAGACTTCCCTTTTGGGTTTTCGGCCTACCGAGACGTTCCTTTTTTCCTAAGCCGCCCTGTCGGGTTTTCAACTTAGTGAGTTGTTCTTTTATTTCTTTAGGCAAAGTATTTCTTGACTGCATCAGCATTAATGGGACGTGGGAACTCATCGCGATCCTACATTCTTTTCACACTCGCACTATGAGGAAAAGAGGTATCCTTATGTGTTGTACTCCTCTTTTGGCAAGATGGTTTATATCGCATCTTCCAAAATCTGTATTAAGGAACGAGAAAGGTTCAAGGTGGTCACACAGGTTGATGACACTCAAACATTCATAAATTCATTGGTGTTCCCGATTGTTGTACCCCAAAATTTTCCCTCTCATTTATCAAGAATTTGCTTACAAGATCTCCTTGGGCTCAAGACTGCACTAGGATTGATCAACTCAAGACACCTCCTCAAGCACTGATGACTGAAAATTTGGGTTTGAGATTGCACAAGGATAATTGAACTTTTAATGCCCCATATGACTTTCATGGATCATTATGGGCCCTCAAGATTACTCATGTCAAGTTTAAAGCCTTGGATCACACTTTTGATCAGTCAATTAAACAGTGGACCTAAAAATCAGCTGTATTGGGGGAAAAGTCAACTATGGCCAATTCACAGTCAAGCTTCATAATTTTTTATCCACATCAACACTTTAGACTCATATGTATCATTTGATCAATTTTGGACCATAATTCCTCAAGAAATTTGATCAAATCCGCAAAAGGGCAAAATGGTCAAAATTAGGGTTTTGACTGAGAAGGGGTAATTTCTGATTTTTAACCTAGAAATTGGTCAATTGGTTTAAGGCATGATCTCAAGAGTCCAATTTCACCATTTTGACCTAATGACATGGTTCAAAACATTGTAAGTCCATTGGATGGACAGATGAATTTTGCAGTCAACTGATCAAAAGTCAACTGTATATTGAAAAGTCAATCCTTGACTTTTTGGTCAAATTAAAATGCCCTAATTTCAAGAACTTAGGGTCATGAAACTAAACACTTAGTGAAATTTTGCCCTAATTTGGTCAGGATGTTGACTCAACTTCATGGCACTTTTTCATATAGTTCCAAGGTGAATCTTCAAAAGCAATTAAAATATGGATTGTATAGCACATTGCAAGCTTTCCGAAATGTCCAAGAACTCCTTGAGATCATTCTTGAGTAGGGAGAATCAAAGAGACGAAGTTGGTGTTTTGTCACTTGAATTACAAGGCATTTTGTGATGAACAAGAATCCAATTTCAAACCTAGGCTGCATAATCTTGCTTTGCAGGCCTCCTAACTTGTGTATCTATCCATCATTAATGGATTACATAAACTTTTGAGCTTTAATCCAAGTGGTTTAAGCTTTATTCAATCCACATTTCCATTAATGGCACAAAGTGAACACTTCCATTTTAGAAAAGCAAGTTTTTGTGTAAAGTAAATTCTTGAGCCTCTAACTTGTTCCCTCTGGTCACACTCCATCCACAAAGTCAGAAGCAAGCTTGTTTAAAGCATAACCACTCTATCTTAGCAAGTACACAATGCTTGGAAACTTGAAATTCTCAAAAATCACATGTTATGCATAAACTTGTGATTTTGAATTCTGATCAACAACAAGTCTCCAAACTTGTTGCTTATAAATAGAGGCACTATTTGTGAGATAGAAGACGAGCTTGAGCACCCTGAAATACACCAAAACTCTCTCAAATCAGAAATTGCCCAAAAACTCCATTGTTGCACAATTTCTGACCTTGAACCTCAAACTCACATTTCCCTCGTGTGTTTCTTGGCCTTTTAGTTTCTAAAGCTTCCTTGCATCAAGGGTAACTCATCCATGTACCTGTTTCACTTCTGTAACACCATTTACCCTGTCTTCCATAACTAAAAACAGAGCATCCCAGTTGGACTTCTCCAAACCATTCCAGCCACGCTCAACTCAAGCCATCCATTGCATTAGCTTCCTACAGGTCCAAGGAAGCTAACCTGATCATCAGCACTGCCTGAAATAAGCTCAAATCCATTTCACGATTTCTAGTTTTGAGGTATTTTTCTTGAACTTCTATCTCATTACTTAGGCATTGTTAGGCTTATATTTATGAAGATAAAATGTAGACATCATTTCCCTGAAGTTGTACATGTCCATAGATTTCATTTATTTTGATTGAGTTAGGAGAATTTTGAGTTTGAACTTTCTGAAATATTTAGGTCAGAATTTGGTACTTTTAGAAATTCTCATTCATCCTTGATTAATAGTTTATGATATTTATATGGTTGGATTCGTGTGACAAAATGGAGCAATTTTCCTGTTTATATTTTTTCAAATGGTTGAGAAATGAGCAAGTTACAGATCCTTTGGCTGAAGGTTGAAGATGAAGTACAGTCACGGCGTGTTTTGTGTTATGTATTTATCATTTCATACAAGTTAACGGATGTATAGCCACCCTAGTGGTAAAGCGCGCGCCTGTTCACCTCATGGTCTTGGGTTCAAGCCCCAGCATGACCATTTTGTTATTTTCACATTTTTCTGACTCTTTTTTGTTCTTTTTTGGCAGCATTTGGGCTCTTCATTGGGCTTAGTTCAATTTTGCTCATAATACTCTTTTGTTTACTAATGAACCCCCCCTGACTTTTTTTTTATTTACTTTATTTTTATTTTCTTTTTTCTTTTTTTATTATTATTAATATTAATATTTATTTTATTGACAAAAAAAAGAGATAAAAAAATATATATTTTTATTCATACTATATATATTTATTTTATTTTCTAGACTAAAAAACATAAAAAATATTTTTTGTTATAAATTTAACTTTTTTTTAATTAATTAGATTTAGGCTTATTTTATTTTCTTAAAATAAACATAGAATTTATGCTTTTCCTAATTTAATCAATTTTCATACTATTTAGTCTAGTGTTAAAATCTTCTTCATAAAACTTAAAAAATATTTTCTCTTCTAAAATAAAATTAGTTTATCTTTTTTTAAACTTTTTTTAGATCATTAGGTTAAAAAATAAAAACTTTATTTAACAAGGAAAAAACCAAATAAAATTCATTCCTTTCTTTTATTCATTACTTTATACATTATTCCTTTTCATATCTTGTACATTTATTTATTCAATTCAATATGGTTGTAATAACTTAATTAGGGTTTAATTTCTTGCAATTCCCATTTATACTTTGTACACCCCCCTTCCCACAAATCATGTAATAGCTTAGTTTTTTTTTTTATTTTCCGCAATTTAAATGTTTTATATTCACATGCTAGTAATTAGGATTTGTATGGAAAGAATAAAAATCAATCAAGTAGAAAACCCTAATTCAAGACAAAAACAAGCATGAAAACAATACACTTGCACACAAGCACCCCTAGGGTAAAATCCACTTGGTTGCCTTACAAAATGGCCATATTACGCATGTGAGATATCTTAGCAAAAATAAACGAATACAAGATCATAGTCCCTCGATGACGCTATCTAAGTTGCCTTACAAATGATCTTAGTCCCTAAAAGAGAATGCTAAGATGCCTTACAACATTTCTAATTATGGTTATACGATGACCCACGCCCGTCCCGTTTACATCCAAAGACAGGGTTACTTATCAAATCAATGGTAAGATAACAATGTCAAAGGATAGGAAATGTACAAGAAAGACTTTTGAGTAGGTAGAATGCTCCTAATTACTTGTTCAATTTCAAACAAAACATCCTTGCTATTTTCAAAATAAACACCTACACATTTCAAAACATCTTACACACTTGAAAACATTTTCAAAAGATCAACATCTTTGTATACATTCTTACGAACGAGAATCATTAAAAAGATTGCCTAAACAAAGGCCTCTTTACAAATATACTTTCAAAAACCACACTAAGCATAATTTCAAACAAAAGCAAGTGATCTAGCAAGTAACTAAGAGCCCATGGAAAACTATGGATGAAACGGGTGCTAATACCTTCCCTTTTCATAATCTACCCCCCGAACCCAAGAAATAATCTCAAAGGTCTTTCCTGTGGTTTTTCACCTTTCCCTTTGGATAAAAGAAAAGTCGACGGCGACTCTTGCTAACCGCAACATTTGTGATCAAATGCAAAACCTTCAAGTTAGTTCTCCCACCGTATCACACCGGTCTATAGAGAATGTTACTATTGTCGACCATTATGGAGAATTCCCTAATGTCCTTTACTTGGCATTAGAGGAGGTATCACCTACAACCCCTGTTTAGCCTTAAGACAATTTGGTTACGTCCGAAGGGATGGCCCACATGAGATGCTCATTCAAGGTTTGGTATTTGACTACGAGAACGACGATCAAGGTCACCTCCAGAGATTTATCCGAGCTTGGAGGATGTTGAACAAGGTAGATAGCAAGACATTGGGGCATAAGAATTCCATCCCTCTTGAGCCTTACCTCAAATGGGTACGAGCTCGTGCTCAAAGTCTTATAATGCCTTACCATTCCATTCTCCCGGTGATCATATATCCTGTTGTGGAAAGAGATATTCCATACACTATCCTGCATCCTGACATGCCCACCTCTCTCGAAGACTTGCAAAGGGATTGGATATAACTTAAGGGGGAGCGAGACACTTTCGAGGCCCAATTCTACACCAATGAGAAGAAGCTTCTGGAACTCACCAGACAGCTTCATGAGGAGCGGAGTCTGAACGCCTACATCGCTCCAAAGAGGATGCGTTCAACTTTTTTATCTTAAAGTTTTGTATTTCTTTGTAATCCCAAAAGAGGCATGATGTACTCAAACTTTGATTTATTAATATAACGTGTGTTACTTTTTGTCTAAAGCAAATTTAAATCTCTAATTTCCTTGAAATCATTTGCATATGCATCTTCATTCATCATGATACAAATAGGTTTCTCCCATACAGGTCTCCTTATCTTCCTACTGTTTATTTCAGTAAGATGGATATGGAACAAACGGTGAAAGACATCTAGGCTCAAAATGCCCAACTTTAAGAGATGTTCTTGAATCTGTCCAAGGGACAAGAAGAGGTGAAAGCTCTCCTAACCAGGGGCACGATCATGGGAAATTATGGGGACGACAGAGATGACCAATTGGAGAGGCTACAAACTGAGATAGCCATAATGAAGGTCCAAATGATGGGACAACTGGTGGGCCAGATGGTTCTTATCCAAAATCTGGCTCAAGGATAAGAGGAGCTGAAAGTTCTTGTCAACCAACTTTACCAAGACGGTTGTAACCAAATGGGGAAAACAACTAGAAATTACACTATATTTAAACTATGTTTTTTTACTCTCTTGCTAAAAGTTACAAGCCTTTAGAGGGAGGATTACGAAAACAATGCCTTAATCTCATATAATATGCTTTTGGATAGACCTTGCTGACGATGTAAAGGAGTTCTTTCAAATCCTAAACACTGGAGTTATAAGGAAGATAATCCCTAGTCAACCCCTTTGAGTCAAAGAAGTAGGAGTTTCTTTTTTACACAAATTAAAACCTTTAATCAAAACCTGGGACAAGGTAGTCTCTCAGTTGATTCAAACGTGCGTTTAGCTGCAAACTCTCATCTCATAATACGACGAATGACATCAAAAACATTCCTCTGGAATCAAAAGACAGTGATGGTTCCCTAGCACATAGGCAGTCATTATCTCTCAAGATAAAATCCCACTAAGTCAAAACCTACAAAGGAGACTTAAGAAAAAATTAGGGCATCCCGCTGACGTAATCTCAAAACAAGAACAATCAGGCAAAAATCAGGGATGACAAATCAAAAGAAAGAGGTCACTATAAATCCTCAACAACATGAAAAATGTTGCAAGAAATGACTGCCTTCCGATAAACTAAACTTGTCTGAACCATCACCAAAACGTCATTCCAGACTCAATTGGATTTCAAACACACAATTAACTGAGTTTAGGACTGAAGAACATCACGAAGAGCGGGTGGGTACAAATACACTTTGAGCCTTTATCCTTTGTTTCTTAAACCATGAACCAAGTTACGCTACAACCCTTTAAAAGTCCTAATTGAAGCATGGGTTAGTTCTAAAGCATACAGTTACAAAAGGTATCCTGACTCCTGTAAGGCTTTACTCTAAATCCTGAGTTTGAATTTTCTTACAAAACTTCTTTACTTGCTAAAACGCATTTTCAAAATCTCAATACAAGCACAAACCTTGCATTATTTGAATATTGTTGTTTGCATATGGCTATTTGTTTGATAGCGGAGAAATTCACACAACGAATATCTAGTGAATGAAAGCTCTCTCAGTGAACAAAATCTCTTCAAGTGGGATGACACTTCCAATGACAAAACTCCTATCAACAAGGGGGCATGACATGTCACTATCTAGCACACCTGGGGCAGTCCAGTCAAGATCCCAAGAAATTTCTCAAGAAATGCTTAATATATCAAGGGCAGGTCTCTATCACTTGGGGTATTGGACGTAAATCATAACAAAGGGTTACATACAGTCAATTAATTCCTGGCAGTGCCACAAATACTTGCTATTATGGGAAGTGACAAAACTCCCCGAGATCCTTCTCATAGGATGACTCCCGGCCAAAGTTTCAATATTTGGAAACTTCTCACCACCTGAGTCGACCTCAAGAACCCTCGAGGATTTTTTCCCCAGTGAAGTCATTATCTCTCCAACAGACTGACAACTGGGTTCATTTCCTCAACAAACTACGGATTCCCCGGCTTGAGTTTTCCTCTCCGAATACTACAAATCAGAGGACCGCAACTCCTCTTCCCCAGTAGACTACTCTACAATCCCCAGCAAAAAACCGTGAAGCCTGGATTTCGACCAGATAACAGTATAAGGTGTTGCGAAGCCTGGATTTCGACCAAATAGTAGTTCACTTCTTCAAAAACACTGTGAAGCCTGGATTTTGACCAGATAACAGTATAAGGTTCTGTGAAGCCTGGATTTCGACCAGATAGTAGTTCACTTCTTCAAAAACACTGTGAAGCCTGGATTTCGACCAGATAACAGTATAAGATGCTGCGAAGCCTGGACCCGACCAGATAACAGCTTAATCACTGAAGTTCAGATACGCTTCAGATACGGATGCTATTCTGATACTCATTAAGATTCAGATTTTAGATACAGTTCGGATAGGCTCCAGATACGGATGCCATTCTGATACTCATTCAGATTCAGCTTTCAGATACAGTTCAGATACGCTCCAGATACGGATGTCATTCTGATACTCATTCAAATTTAGCTTTCAGATACTGTTCAGATACGCTCCAGATACGCTTCAGATACGGATGCCATTCTGATACTCATTCAGATTCAGCTTTCAGATACAATTCAGATACGCTCCAGATACGGATGCCATTATAATACTCATTCAGATTCAGCTTTCAGATACAGTTCAGATATGCTCCAGATACGTATGCTATTCTGATACTCATTCAGATTCAGCTTTCAGATACAGTTTTGATAAGCTCCATATACGGATGCCATTCTGATACTCATTCAAATTCATCTTTCAGATACAGTTCAGATACGCTCCAGATACGGATGCCATTTTGATACTCATTCAGATTCAACTTTCAGATACAGTTCAGATACGCTCCAGATACGGATGCCATTCTAATACTCATTCAGATTCAGCTTTCAGACATATTTCAGATACGCTCCAAATACAGATGCCATTCTGATACTCATTCAGATTCAGCTTTTAGATACAATTCAGATGCGCTTCAGATACGGATGTCGTTATGATACTCATTCAGATTCATCTTTCAGATACAATTCAGATATTCTCCAGATACAGATGCCATTCTGATACTCATTCAGATTCAGCTTTCAGATACAGTTTAGATACACTCCAGATACGGATGCCATTCTGATACTCATTCAGATTCAGCTTTCAGATATGCTCCAGATACGGATGTCATTCTGATACTCAATCAGATTCAGCTTTCAGATACAGTTCAGATACGCTCCAGATACAGATGCCATTCTGATACTTATTCAGATTCACCTTTCAGATACAGTTCAGATATGCTCCAGATACATATGCCATTCTGATACTCATTCAGATTCAGCTTTCAGATACAGTTCAGATATGCTCCAGATACGGATGCCATTCTGATACACAATCAGATTCAACTTTCAGATCAGTTCAGATACACTCCAGATACGGATGCCATTCTGATACACATTCATATTCAGCTTTCAGATACAGTTCAGATACGCTTCAGCTACGTATGCCATTCTGATACTCATTCAGATTCAGCTTTCATATACAGTTCAGATACGTTCCAGATACGGATGCCATTCTGATACTCATTCAGATTCAACTTTCAATATACAGTTCAGATACGCTCCAGATACAGATGCCATTCTGATACTCATTCAGATTTCAGATACAGTTCAGATACGTTCCAGATACAGATGCTATTCTGATACTCATTCAGATTCAGCTTTCAGATACAGTTCAGATACGTTCCAGATACGGATGCCATTCTGATACTCATCCAGATTCAGCTTTCAGATCCGTTCCAGATACGGATTCTATTCTGATACTCATTCAAATTCAGCTTTCAGATACATTTCAGATACGCTCCAGATACGGATGCCATTCTGATACTCATTCAGATTCAGCTTTCAGATACAATTCAGATACGTTCCAAATACGAATGCCATTTTGATACTCATTCAGAGTCAGCTTTTAGATACAGTTTAGATACGCTCTAGTTGCGGATGCCATTCTGTTACTCATTCAGTTTTTTTCCATTCAGATATAATTATAACATAGATTCCTTCTGACACTCCCTCACACAGCTTCCAGATACATACCACACAATCTCATTTATTTTGAGAACATCATTGTACCATACATTTCATACATTATGACATTACATACAACTAACCTTTACCTTTTCAGGAAAGATCAATCAACAGATAAAGGTCATCATCTTTTTGGAGTAGTAATCATCTCAGATTCCTTCATCATCTTTTTAGAGTAGTAATTGTCCAAGATTCCTTCATCATTCAACAAACCTTTCTAATATAGTCCAGATACGATCTAGATTCGTATGCCATTATGTCACCCTTTCTAATACAGTCCAGATACGATCCAGATTCGGATGTCATTCTGTCACCCTTTCTAATACAGTCCAGATATGATCCAGATTTGGATGTCATTCTAATACTCAAATACAGTCCAGATACAATTGCCTTCGGATGGCATCTTTAAACCCATCTCCAATAACTATCCATCATTTCTCCAAATGGCATCTTTAAGCCCATTACCTACACAATCAACCACCACATCATCGAGTGCAAATTTCTGGACACTCTAGTGTTCAATCATCTTCCACTTTCAAGTCACGAATTGTGGATCCTCCAATCTAACTCTTCAGGCTTAAGAAGATTGAACAGGGGCAGCTGTTGTACCCCAAAATTTGCCCTCTCATTTCTCAAGGGATCACCCTGGACCCTCAGGTTTGTTCCTGTAACACCCCATTTCTACCCAACGGATTAAGCAAAATCAGAGTTATAAAAATTTCCAACAAACAAATGGAATGCTACATTTTCGATTTAAAACTACGACATTCAATCAGCTATAGTTCAGATACATAACACATGAATTTCGGATGAACCGATAACAACCTGCTTAAACTTTAAAAATAAAAACAACTTTCATTACTACGCAGCGGATTCACAAAACTCAACTGAACATACCATAGCATCTTATCCAACTCAAAACGAATTTAAGACAACAAGTCTTTAATGAAAACAACTTATAAATTCAACAACATAATGAAAATCGACAATAGAGAAACATGCGTTCATCCCCCCGAGTGCTACGTATCAGAGCGACAACAACGACTCGAACTAACGAGGGTAACAGTTAACCTTCTTGATTACATGCACATTACCAACAGAGGGCAACATTCAAACAGAAGGGGTGAGATATCGAACCATATAATCGGATATATAATAAATAATATATTAGAATTATATCATACAATTTATCACTTCACAACTTTTTATCAACAATCAACATAATTAATTCATCCACACGACAACTCAGAATGCAACATGAAATGCGACTCGTCTTTATGCACATGCATGGGGTACCAATGGAGCAGAACTCCCAACTTAGAAATCTGCCAATAAATAGAGGCATCAACAAGGCATAAGCCTTCAACTTTATATTTTCCAATCCAGGCCAACTTGACGAGCATCAGCTCCAACATGATATGCTATGTATGCATTAACGACATGAACGTAATAACAACAACAACAATAATTAAACTAAATTCAACATTGGCCATAAGCCTGCAACTTAATATTTTTCTCATAAATAGAGGCAATGAAATCACCTGCAATTCACAATTTTCAACAAAAATGTCACCCAACAGATCAACAAAAAAATTACTACAATAAATTGCATAATTGTTCGGGCTATTTTGGCTAGAATCGGTTAAATTAATTATCGATCAAAAATTCTATTATTTCTACTTTATACTAAATTTTTTATTACGACTCGGTTAAATTAATACTACACTACTATTCGAACCTGTACTGTCAATAATATGTTTCTGCTATTGAAATTGAGACTAACTTAAAATAATCGATTAATCCAAAATAATTATCTCTAGTTTAAAACTCCTAAAAATTAGTTAATTAATAAAACTAACTTATTATTAGTATTATAATCATTATTATTACTAAATATTTTATATATCATAAACTTACAATAGATTTGTTAATTTAAAACATAAGTTCTAAGTGTAAAAATTGGATTTATCACAGAAACATGATTGTAACAATTCATTAGTTTAATGCTATAGTATTTCAATTAATTCTCCTAAATGCTACTTCTCCCTTATAAACTTTACTGTATTGCAACTAAATGCTACAAGTGTTATTTTCATTGCTACCTAATGTAAGCCAATTTCCATTAAATGATGGTTCATGCTACAGAATTGTAATGCAATGCCTTTAAATATTACATCATTAATGCTACAGTGAGTAAAACAAATGTCACCTATGCCACTTCTTAAATTCAATGCTACAGTATTGGTAAGTTCCTCTATATACTACTTTTTCTTAAATCGTGCTACAACATGGTAGTTAATTGAAGACTACTTTTCAATACCACCACATTTCTAAGCCACATTATCAACACGTTTCCTGGATACTACTTTTCAATTGCCACTTGCCTGTTAATTTCCAATTTCGCTACAGTGTCAATCTAACATCCCTACATACTGCTCTAGCTTATAACGTTACAGCCAGCAAATAATTCTCCTAACCACTGCTTCATTTTATCCTAAGCGCTACTTACAGTATCACTTCAATATGCCATTAAATATTGCTTCTTGAAAAAAAATCAATTCATCTAACGCTATAGGAATAGAAAAAATGGGATATTTTTAAGGAAAAATATTAAGTCACTTATTTATGTGTATAACTAATTATATTGGGTCCTAAATCATCTCTCAATTTTCATCAATATACCAATTTCAACACAATTAAAAAATAAATTTCATAACCCAAATTCACATACTATTAATTATACACTCTATTATAGAGAGTCAGAACCCCACCCTTACTTTGGATTAGGAGCAGCTCTAAGAAACTTCAATCGAATCTTTGGAGAATTTGGCACTTAAAGGAATTTCCTCTTGTTCTTCTTCTCTTCTCCCAAACCCTATATCCCTCTTTTTCTTCTCTTCCTGATACAAAACACTCTTTTATTCTTCTATTTCTATTCTGATATAATAGTTATATTATATTTAATCTTAAAAAATTCAAATGGGCCTAAAAAGACATACCCCTCTAATTACTATACACCACCACTAATTAAGCTCAATGTTATATTTAAGCTTAATAATAAAATAATACTTTAACTTAATTCCACCAAATTAATTCCGATTAAATATTATTCCGACTTAATAAAATAATTCTGACTTCGACGATAAAAATTTGAATTAATAAAATAAAATATTCAAAAATATATTTAATTAAATAAATAATTAAATACCGGGCGTTACAGTTTCCATCCAATTTCAAGCCTTGAATTACAAATTTTCCAAGAAAGTCATTCACAAGGGCAAAATAGTCATTTGCACACGAAAAAGTCAAACTTTAACTTTTGAATCAAAATCAAGTTTCAAGAATCATATTTAATCAAGACATGTTGAAATATGAAGTTTGTTTCATCAAGAAATTCAAAAGTCAAAATTACTTTGGAAAAGTCAAATTTATAAATACTTAGAATTTTTCTAAGTGTTTAAGAAATATGACAAGCTCAGAACTTCTGATCAGATTATCACCATGACGCAAGCTGATTCTGGAAGAACTTCTAACTCAAGAGTTTTAGATCCCAATGAGACCTAAAAAACTGCAGAACAGAACTTCTTCTAGAAATGCTGGGATTTCAAACTATACGTCTTCGAATACACGTCCATGAAACTGAAGTTTTCAGCAAATTCTGGACCTTTTCAAAACAGGACTTGGTTAGAACATCTAGGCCAGTTTTCACATAAGTTCAGTCATAAGTTGCAAGAGCAATTCAAAGAGGACTTACAAAGTGTATTACAAGCTTTTGGGAAAGTTTGAGAACTCGCTCAGAACATGTTGGAGCAAAGAGATTAAAGGATCAAAAGTTGGATGTTGGTTCTAAATTGCGCTGATGCTGAACTTCTGATCTAGAATTAAGCTATGATGCATAATCTCACATTGCAGGATTTCTGGTTTGGTAAATCTCATCATCATTTAATGCTCACAACCACTTTTGAGTTTTTATCCAAAGGATTTCCCCACGTGTGAGATAGAAGTACCATTGTTGTCCTTGAAAAACAAACTTTTGTATAAGATTATGCTAGGCCCATGCTTTGCTTTTTCTTCTAAGGGTAATTTTCCTTAATTCATGCTTACAAATCCAGCTTAGGCACGGATAAAAGCTGCTAACCAGCATACTTGCTTCAAGAACAAAGCAGCACCCTAGCATATGAAGGCTATGTTCAACGCTTCGATCAGAACATCACCAAATCCCAAAACCTAGTTTATACAACCTGCTGCAGTGCTACAGCACAGTCCTATAACCAACAGCTAATTCAGTCCACGCCTGCATCCCATAATTGCACCAAGCTAGCATACGAAAACTATGATCAAAAAGCAATGGAATAGTATGGCAAAAAATGTTCAAATCCCATTTGTTTTTCCCCCCAAAACCACAGCAAACTCACCTATAAATAAGTTGCTCCATCACACGTTCAAGGGGCTGGATTTTAGAGAGAGGGAGAATTATCAAAGAAAGAAAATTAAACAGTAAAAACCTTCACAAATCCTAAACAAATCCTTTGTTCTTCTCTTTGAATCAAAGAACATAACCACAGTTTCGTTTCTCTCACTGACTCCAGAATATCTGAAGGCAGCAGCTCAAGTTCCAAGCACACCTTTTAGATTCAAGGTAAGTCTTTCTGACTTTGCAGATTTTCATTTAGAACATCCTTAAATATGTAAATATCATAGTATTGATGATGGCCATATCATTTCATAAGTGGAATAAACTATGGATCAGAACTTCTTGAATAAATCTAGGCTCAGAATTAGAATTAGAACTTCTATAAACTGTTGAGCTTTTATCCTTCTGATTTGCTGTTAAGAACTAAATAAATTGTTGATATGCTAATTAATATAAGGAAAGAGTTGAAATGTAACATAGAACTTCTGAGTTCTCCTCACCATTTTAACACACACATAGTTTCTGATGTTCACTCACTGTTTTAACACACGGGACTTCTAGGTTTTCTTATTGTTTTAACACATACAGAACTTCTAGACTTTCTCACTGTTCTAACACTCAGAAGTTTAGCACACAGCAACCCGAAACTTCTGTGTTTTCCCTCTAATGTTTCTTGCAGGACCTCAAAGTGTATCAATCCAGAACTTCTGACGCTTCTTCTGAACCACAACGCGCCCAACATCAGAACTTTTGATCCCCTTTGTTTTGCTTTCAGCAGCATGCTAATTATATCTCTCATATTTCCCTTTTTATCATTTTCAATATTAATACCCTTTTTATTAACATAAAAAAAAGACATAAAATATTTTCTTTTTATTAATTAGGTTATTTCTTTTTCTTAATTCATTAAGACAAAAAAAAACCATTTTCTAAACAAGTGCTTTTTCTTTCTTGCATTGTATATTTCAATATGGTTGTAATAGATAATTAGGACAGTTAATTTCTTGCAATCGCCATTTGTAAATTTGTACCCCCATCTCTAAATGATGTAATAGCGTAGGACTTTATATTTCTGCAATTTATCGCTTTTCAAATATAAATTCTAGTAATTAGGGTGTGTATGGCAAGATATAAAATCAACAAATAGATAACCCTAATCAAGACTAAATGCATGTAAATCAAACACACTTGCACACTGGCACCCTTAGGATAATCCCACTTTGTTGCCTTTCGGAAAATAGTCATGTCCCTCAAATGTGGGTGTTTTAGAAAAGATCCTCGATAAAAGATCGTAGTCCCTCGATGATCCTCAATGTTGCCTTTGGTAAACGATCTAGTCCTTAAAACGACATTGCTAAAAAGTTCCATAAGTTGCCTTCTATGACTATACAAAACGTCCTACGCTCGTCCCTTTTACATCCAAAGATAGGGTTACTTGCCAAAACAATAGTAAGATAACAATATCAAAGGAAATGAGAAATAAACATGAAAGACTTTTTAATAGGTAGAATGCTCCTAGTTACTTGCTCAATTTCAAAACAAAAACATCCTTGCTATTTTCAAAAACAAACACCAACACTTTCAAAACACCCTTCAAACTTGAAAATATTTTCAAAAGATCAAACACTTTATATACATTCTTACGAACGAGAATCATTAAAAAATTTTCCTATACAAAGGCCTTTTTACAAAATACTTTCAAAAACCACACAAAGCACATTTTCAAAAAAAAGCAAGTGATCTAGCAAGTAACTAAGAGCCCATGCAAAACCATGGATGAAAAGGGTGCTAATACCTTCGCTTTTCATAATCTACCCCCCGAACTCAAGAAAACATCTCAAAGGTCTTTCCTGTGCTTTTTCACCTTTCCTTTTGGATAAAAGAAAAAGTCGGTGGCGACTCTTGCTAACCGCACATTTGCGATCAAATGTAAAACACCCAAGTCAGTTCTCCCACCGTATCACAAACCCACTGAAGATGAGGCTCCAAAGAAACATCCCCCCTATGTCCCAAGTCTTTCCTACTCTTCCTATGAATGTGACGTCAGGCCTTCGCAATCTGCTCCCTAGCTTCCTTATGGTCTTCTCCCTCCTTCAGGAAGAAACTGCTCAAATTAATACTATTTGGTTTATCCTTCATCGGATAACCAAGTTGTCGTCGTGTAAGAACAGGGTTGTAGTTAATTCCTCCCTTTGTACCAAGAAGAGGTACATTGGGGAAACTGCCACAACTGTCGACAATCTCTACATCCTGGTAAGCCCGATGATACCAATCAATATCCGAGTGAGTAAGTTCCATGATATTAGGAGCCCAACGGGGTTCCTTCCTGACATCCCAAAAAGCATCAGACTGAGGCATATGAGAAACAAACCACTGGTACAACAGAGGCGTGCAACAAATAATCATCCCCCCATGATAAGAATTCTGAAGATGAATAGAGTAGTAAGCATCACCCAACAATGTAGGAACTGGGTTTCCAATCATGAAGATCCTGATAGCATTAAATTCAATAGACTTGTGCACATTAGGAAATAAGAACAACCCGTAAGCAAGTAGAGCAAAGATGGCCTCAAAAGCGATTGTACTCTTCACCCTGGAAAAGTAACGAGATTTCTCCAATAAGATCTGAGCTGGTAATCCTTTAATCCCTCCTTTAGTAGTCATATGGGCTTCAACCTCATACTTCCCCAGATGGATCAAAGCAGCAATCTCGTGTGGTGTTGGCTCACCCTTCAAACCAGTAAAAGGAACATGATCGGTAATCGGTAAATCTAACAGATAAGAATACTCCTCTAGTGTAGGCATCAATTGATAGTCGAGGAAAGTAAAGAAATGATACATCGGATCATAGAACTGGACCAAGGTCGAGAGAATACCCTCCTTCATCCTAAGCTTCGTGAGAGGAATGATGGATCCATACTTCTTTCGAAAATCTGCAGAACACTCAATCTCGGGAATTAGACTGATCAACTCATCTATCTTGGGATCTTTGAAACTGTATTTTCCGGTATTTATTTTTCCATAATCCATGGTCAAAAGGTACCTGAGATATTCACAAATGGTCAACTTTCAAGTCCCTCGAAATAAAATTTCTTCAAAAGATGCTTATGAGTGCATGGATGCATGATACAATAATCACACACAAGATCACAAGTATAGGGTTCATACGTTCAAAGTCACGAGCATGAGGTCGAAGGTACTACCCATAAGGTATGGTCTAAAAGTTATCACCTGCCGAACAAGGTTCTAGAGGTTCCCAGAGTCTACATCCTTCCTTCGGATATTACCCACTTCCCTATTAACTCGGTAATTAGTAATATTCTCGAGAAAAACTCGTCTGAGCGTAGTATCGCGTGACAACTATTTCCGAATTACTCCTTCCTAGCTTCCGCACTACATCTAAAAGGCCATGATGGGCTAGGTATTCTACGGTCCTCAGCTTCAGCAGGCTCCCATGTCGAAAGTAGTATGTCTTCCCGATTACTCGGTAAACGACACTACAGTCAAAGGGGCCTCCACTGAGTGGGGGATCTCATGCCTCCTTTTTTGGGATTACTCCCTCAAAGTTAACATGACTATACCGCCCGTCCTATCTTAAAGTTTGCCCAAGTTCGGGTATAGGACTCATGAGTAATCATCAAGCACCCTGAAAACCAGGAAAACCTAGGCAAACATATATACAACATATAACACATAAACAACAATAGCACATATACAAATATAAACAAATATAGGTTCAACCCACTTAGGGATGGACCAGCAAGAGGTCGATCTTTCCCCAGTGAAGTCGCCATTTTTTTCTGTAGCGGTAGAAATGTTTAAGACTAAGCCATTGGATTGACTAGACTTATACAGATCAAAATACAAATCGCCACCGCGCTTTATTGTTTCCAAAGGAATGGGAAAAGAGCGAGTAACCCAAAAAGAGGGGGAAAGATTCAAGGTAAGGGGGTTGGTTATGCAAAGGGAAGGTATTAGCACCCTAAACATCTACGGTACTCCGCAGGAACCTCTTTGAAAAAATCTGTATATTTTGGCTACAAAATGTTGTATAAAAAATAGATGGTAGAGATGAGAGAAGAAATATATTTTTTTATGATTTTTGCACCCGCCACGGTTGTGAACCTTTAGTTCCTACGTACCACCTTTCATGTAATAGAGGATCAGGGTACACGTAGTTCCTCTTTAAAAATTTTAAAACACAAGTGTGTTGGTTAATTTTATGAGATAAGACATCATCATCATTTTCCGTGTGGAAAACATATTTACTACCCACAATCCTGAGAAAGGAGAATTTGCATCATCTCAAAGTGGAGGATATGGCTTAGATTTTAAAATCAACAAAGACTCACTCAACACCCAAGTGGAAAATATCTCACTTCACTACATATTATAGAAGTATAGTTGTTTGCATCACTACAAGGATTGACAAGAGTATAATCTTCTGAGAAAAGTTTTAAAGTAAAAAGCCAAAGTGGCAAAATAGTTTGAAATGAGATTGATTGACTTTTAGTCTTCTCACAAAAAAATTGTCAAGGTATTATTTAAGTTGATTGAAGTTTATTTATGAAAAGGTTTGTAAAATGCATGGACCTAGGTCCAAGTTTATTATGAAAGTAGTTCAAGTTTAAAAAACAAGAAGAGTTTTCAAAAGGAGGGTGAAGATTTTTGAAATTAAAGAAGATGGGAGGAGAAGAAGAGACTATCCTAAAGCATAAGGTAAAAGCTACGGATAAGAACCATCTAACCAACAAGGAGCCAAAACTTGACATTATGAGTCAAGATAGAATTCTCATTCTTTGGATTGAAACCAAACAAGCAAAGATACTAGGCCTCTTGAAGGAACCAAACTTAAAATGTATTAAGTCTTCACAAAAATTGGGCAGAGTAACGGCTGTATACGGGTGAATTCCAAATTACAAACCAAGAATGCAATCACAATAACCTGCATATAAAACAAACAAACAACCCAATGCCTTGAGGTAAACCTCAAGAATTCCATACAAAAATATCAATTAAGGTCCAAGGTCTCCAACATGGGCCAAGGTTTCTAATTCTAAGTCCAAGAAATCCAATACTCCACAATGCCAAGGATAGTAACCAAATAGTCCAAGTATCATTAAAGTTTTTTATGGTTCATATTGATTATTAGGTATATTCAAAAAGAAAAGAAAAGATCAAGTGAGCAAAACAAAAAAAAACAAGAGAGTAAATGCTCAAGTGAGCAAAGATAAAAGGGCATAAAAACACAAGATAAAGTCAATTATTAGTAATTAGTGGTTAGTTGGATGACCATCTTGAAACTTGCATTTGGAACTCATTAGATGATTGGTAGAACCAAATCCTCCACACAACAAGTTGCATTTGCTTTTTGTCAAGTATATCATCCATTTGGAATTCTCACAAGTACCATTTAATGATCAATGATGTTTAAGTGATCCGCGTTGACCAAAAGTGATGTAGATCCATTAGAGGATTGGTAGAACCAAAGCCTCCATACAATTAATCTCAAGGTTATTGGACCAAAGAGATCAAATTAACATACTTAGGCTTGCAAACATAGGTTTGGGCTACGAATGATCATTTATTCGAATCGGAACAAAATTCAGTGTTATGTTAAGCAATCGTAAGTGGACTTATATAAAAGTCGCACCTATTTTAAGGTCGGTCAATAGCAATCTATGCACCATTTGTTTTGAGACATGATATAGAGATCACGCTCCAATAACACTTAGTGAAATAAGAAAGGGATGAGATGAAGAAGGGTGGGGGAAAAATATACAAACCACATTTGAATTAAATTTTAATCAAACTATTATTAAAATCATTCATCCATTTTTATGGAGTTAAACTCAACACTATGGATCCAATGATGTTAAAAGTTCAACCCAAGATCAGCCAGAAAATAATCACAAAATAATAATACATTTATTATATACATTAAAAAGAGTTTTAAAATGTTTTAAAATAGAAAATAAAAGAGAAAAATATCAACCATGTTCAAATTAATCAAGAAATAATAAGTAAGACTATAGAAAAATCAGATATGAACTCAAATATTTTTGTAAAATTTTTGGTAATTTTTTAAAGTCAGAAACTATTTTTAAACTAATTAAAATTGCTCAAACAAATAGAAAATAGATCAAAAATAGTAAACATCAATATTAAATTCCATAAAATTTTCAAAAAAAGTCAGAAATATGTAAAATGATATTTATGAATTTTTTTAGAATTAAAAAATGTCAAAAAATATTTTTAAAGTAATTAAAAGGAAGAAAATAATGCAAAAAAATATATAAAAAATATCAAATATCAAAATAAAAATGTGAAAAAATAGTTATGAGATCAGAAATAATTCAAAGTATTTTTGTGAATTTTTTCATAATATTTGGATAAAAAATGAAAGAGTTATGAATTTTTAAAAATTAAATAAATTAAAATATAAAATCAGAAAATAAAATAAAACAAAAGAGATGTGGCCATCAGATCATAGTCAAAATGCGTTAGTAAGTTGATCCAATGGACCAGACGCGTTGTGCTTGATATGGTCCTTAGTGAGATACGCATAGGATCAGAAAAAAGGCAACCAATGAAATTAAAACGTTTGGCACGCTATCATTGGCTGAGACGAGACATGTCATCGTCTTCAACCTCCAGACACCCTACAATAGAGATTTTGTGAGAGCCTTCAAATGAAAAAATTAGGATCCCAGACTAGTATCATTGGATTTGTCTCTTCAAGACGATCCTAACACCACCATCGCGCCAATTTGATATAAGGTATACAAAGAGATATGAATCAAAAACCCAGAAAATAGCGAGCACCTTGAATTTAAGATTTCTCTCTCAATTCTCAATGGATTTAAAAATTGTAAGAAGCACAAGAATCAGGAGAAAGAGTAGAATAGGTTAGTGCTTTTTTGGATCCAAATGGTGGAGAATTCTACCTTTTTGAAGTTCAAGAAAGAAGCTCTGAAACTTGACTTTTGTAGCTTGAATTATGGCTCGTTTTGCTTGGCTTAAGTGTTGGAGAGTTTGTATGGTGCTGAAGGATGATGAATGTGAAAAGAATTTCAGAAGAAAAGGCTTGAATCTCAGAAACTGATTTCAAAAATTTGAAGTTCGTGTGAGGTTTTGACAGAGTGTATTTGGCTCTCAAAGCTTTAGGAAATGAATGGGGGTGACCCTTTATTTATAGGGAATCAAATGAAATGTTCAAGCGTGTGAAATCATGAAGTTTGGAGCAAAATCATATGAATCTAATACACGAGCAAGGTGTGATTTGTTTTGCATCAAAACTCATCCAATCCTTGCGTTTTAAGGCTCTAATCCACTTTGGCAACTTGGTTAAACATGCTTAGATCACAAACACGACTAATTTGATGTTTAGAAGCAAAAACATGAATTTCAAATTCTGACTTATAAAGAAACTTCAGTTCCAAGTTACCAAGTTCAATCCAATGGAATTCTCATCTCCAGGGGTCTTAAGGTATGATTCTTGATGCTTTAGAAAGATGAGATTACAAGCTTTGCAATGGAAAAAGAATGGAATCAATTGGATGTTTGAGCTAAAAGTTGCAATGAGTCAAATTTGGGGGAAAAGGGTTGACTTTCCATACTTAAAAATATTTCAAATTTTTCTTCAAAAGTGACCTATAATGTTTTGCATACAAACATGGCCTTCCACTTGGAATTTTCTCTTGACCAAAAAAGATGGCATGAAATAGACCTCTTGAATTACATTTTGAGACTTGAACCATTCAAAATCTCCAAAAATTGATAGAGTTATGAATTGTTGAAGATCAATGTGGAAAAAGAGTGGGCTCAAGGTGGTAAAAATTGACCAAGTTATGATCATTTAAATTCACACATGAGAAATTGGGGGTTCATCTAGAGGACTTGTCATCTTTCTTCAACATCAAGTTTCTTCCACATGAAAACTCCTTGAAACTTTTGAAGTGATTTGTTGATAACCCTTTGAAGAGAAGGATTTCTTTGGAATCACTCAAAAATACCAAAAGATGAGCAAGATATACTTCTTTGAAGTTCAAAACACTAGCTCATATACCAAGAAAATGCTTTGAGGAACTTTGACAATTTTTAACAAACTTCTTGTGCCAACACTTTTGCTTTGTAGATATAAGTTGTTGAGGATGACAATGAGAACTCATAGAAACCAAAAATACTTCCATATCTTTAGAATTGAGAGAAATGTGAAGTTGTGACCAATGGGAACAAGGCCTTGTCCAACCATGACAACTTCTTCAATCAACCCCTTGTATTTTTGAATCAATCTTAATAACTTTGAAATGTGGTGAACCAAAATGAACCTTCCCATTCCATTTCTTCCAAAATAACTTCAATGGTGATGTTTGAATTTCTCAAGCTTTAATGACTAGGGCATGGAAATAAACTCATGAACCTATGCATCAACTTGCTAAGCCACATTACCTTTACCTACATTATTAACAAGTAAGACAAACCAAAATTGTTTTTTGTAAATTAGAAAGAAAGTCAAAACAAAACATGCATAATCACAAAAGAAAAACAAGTCAATGTGCTTGGTGATCTCTCAAAGAGCAAAGCTAAAGATAGGTAGGAGAACCAAAATCCCTAATGTTATCTTGTTGTGATTGAATTAACATGGTATGATGAAGGGATCTTAGGGGAAAAAATTGGGGTACAACATCTTTCAGTGCTAACTTGTGATCCAAACTTTGTGGTACATTTTTGTAGAATCCCTCTTCTAGTATGCTTGTGAATCATAATGAAATATGTATGAATGGTTGAGTAGTGTTTACTACTGACTTTCAAGGTCTTTAATTGTATCCTTCTCCAGCTCCTTTAACCCTTGATTGTTATTTACTTGTCAATTCAACATGGTGATTAAAAGGAGCAACAGTTTTTTAGCTTTAACAAAATTGTTGTCTATTCCTAATTGGTGTTTCTCATGTCTAATGCTATGATATTTGCTATCATGTTTTCCCATTTCCTTTATTGTGATATCATCCATCCCTTATGTTATTCATTGTTTTATCTGTGATAACACTAATTTGTCTGTTGAATGTGCGAGGTACTCTGAGAAAAGTTTTCCATTATTGACTTTTGGCTATAGTGTTCCACTTTATTTGTGGAACACAATTGGCTATGCTTGCACCATTCTTGTGCTTAGCATATTTTATAGTCTTTGCAGGATATATATGTGATTATTATTGTTGTACATCACTTGTGGGATATGCTCATATTTGAAAGCCTTCGTGCTTACATTTTGATGGCGTAATTTCTGACTTGATTTATCCACTGATGCTAGCTTGCTTGAAGTTCTCTGGGTTTCTTTTTCTTCTTGCTCAGTTGCTATGAATAGTTATCCGTTTGGTATTGCACTATTTCCTTTTTACTGTTCTCGTTCTTTATTGCTTTCTATTGCATGATGGGACCTCTGTTGCTGATATATGTCAGGAGGCCCTCTGATTTCTTTAAATACCTATAACAGGCATTCTGCATTTTGTTTGTTATATGTGTTGTGTTTGTGTCTACTTCCCCATAGGATAGTTTTGTTAGACTTTCTTAGGTATGCTAACTTAGATAGGATCTCTAGGTTTGCTCTTTTGAGCTTTCTGGTTTGTTTGCTTGATTTCATCTTTGTGTGTATTTTTTGAGTTGGCACACCCTCACTATGCTCCTTTAGGATCGCTCGTTCAGGTTTTGTTCTCGAGCTAGACATTAGGATAGGTAACCATGCATGCTAAATTAGGCTAGAAAAGATTCCCTCTTTCATCCTCAACTTTATGATCAACCATTGTATGATGACGTTAGGGATAGTGATAGGCCAGTCTCCCTTAGTTGTTTATTCTTCCTTTTGCATATTGCATCTTAAAACTAAAACTTCTTTTTCTTTTCCTTTTGCAGTTTCACATGTTGATAATATTAATGGTGTTTGTAGAACACAAGAAACAACAACAACAGCAAACCTCATATAGTTTGAGAAGCTATGAGAAGAAATATAAGAAGTACGAAGCTATTGCGTAAACTTCATTCATTTTATATTTCTTTCTCATGGCTTCACAAACTAGTTCAACCTTATATGGTGGTGATGATAGTGGTAGCAAGCGTATAGTATGAGTTGATAAGGTACATATGGTTTGTGTAGCAGTGAAGAAAAATACAAGAAGTATGAAGTCATTATGGAAACTTCATGCACCTTGTATTTCTTCCTCATTGCTTCACAAACTAGATGAACTTCATAGTTCCACGATTATTTTTAATAAGAGGTGTATTCTATAAATAACAATATATTTTGTGATATTGTATGTTGTTAGTGTTTTGTTTCTATAATGTGTGCTTTTTTTATTGTGTTGCAAGTATTTTTTTTGTGTTGTTGTATGATGTTTTTGTTGACAAATATTCTTAAAACAAGAACAAAACATTGTTAACTCGTAAGAAAAAGTCTTCTTGTAACTTAACAATATTTTGTTCTTTAAATTCTTATACAGGTTAACATGTCAAGATGAAGTATAGTTTATTATATACTATGTATATTGTTTGTTTCACTAACCTTTTAATCAAAATGCAATCATTTAAATTGACATAGAAACTTATAATATGAAAATTAAGATGTATTTGAAAACTAACCTATATCAATCGTTGTATTCTGAATTGCATGTGTCTCATTCAGTATATTTTATGTTCTTTAACACATAATATATGGTTCAATGGTCGGATTCCTACAATACATCGATATCTATTATTCTACTTGACCTCGTCGTCGTTGCTTATCATCGTGATTGTTAAGATCGTGATTGTGATGATGATAAGTCATCATAACAATCACGATGATAAGCGACAATGATGAGGTAAACAATAATAAAAGATATTGATGCATTGAATGAATTTGACCATTGAACCGTATATGTGTTAAAGAACATAAAATGTATTGAATGAGACACATGCAATTCGAAATACAATGGTATGTTTAAGTTTGTTTTCAAGAATAATTTAATTTTCAAATTATATAATTCTTTATCAATTTTAATGGTTGTATTTCTTTAATGGGGTGTATGTTAGAAAATAGTTTGATTCTACAATCCTCATAAGAGTTTTGATGATAACAAACACAAAGAACAAATATGCACTCTAAATTTGTGTTCTATGTTAACAGAAGTTCTGACAGAACTGGATCATAAGTTAAGCTCCAAAGGTGCTCAAGCTAAGTACACAGACTAATATCAGAATGTTCTGAAGAATGAAGATCAGAACTTGCGCTAAAGAGAAAGACATCTTAATTCTAAAAGTAAGTCTAACGTGCAAACAGAACCTTATGATTCTGACTTCCCAAGTTCTGAAGCAAAGCAGCAAGCAAGATTCCTTAAGTTCTGAAGCGTTACTTTTCCATCAAAGCAGTATCATTTACAACGGCTACAATCAGACAAGGATCTTCATATTATGGAAAATGCATTAAGTGCCAATTATCATGTTTCCATTTGGACAGATTGCCACACCTATTTAAACAAGCTACAAGGCTAAATCATTCACTATTTACACACTGCTCCATACAATCTCTCAATGCTGCAAAATCATATTCATACTATTCTCCAAAATCGTGTAATACATCACAGTTTGTGATACAGTTTTTGTAACGAAAAACATATAGTACACAGTAAATTCTTTCTTTTGATTAGTGAATTTCCTTGAGATAAATTGGGTTGTGGTTGTACTCAAGAAGACTTTGGAAGTTGTCAAAGTGGAATTCTAATTAGTTTGATTAGTGAATTAGGTCCTCGTTGGAGAGAGGCGAAATCACCTTGGCGGGTGGACTGGAGTAGTTTGAGATCAACCAAACCATGATAAAAATCATCATGTCAATTGCTTTTGATTTTTAAGTTTCAATTCAACCCCCCCCCCCCCCCCCTTCTTGTATTTTCCACTTCTTCAATTGGCATCAGAGCACCTAGTTCTGAGTTCATGCACTTAACCGTGTCAGTACAAGATCCAAGCTTAAGAAAAACACTATGGTGGGACCAAGTCAGAACATCAACAATGACTATCATGATGATAAGGATAGAATCAGCGGCAAACCTCCAGTCTTTGATGGAGAAAACTTTGACTACTGGAAAGACAGAATTGAGAGCTTCTTTCTGGCTCATAATGCTGATTTATGGGATATGGTAATTGATGGATACATGCATCCTATGGATGAAAGTGGTCAGAAGATTGATAGAAAAAGAATGTCTGACCAGCAAAAGTATGACTTCAGAAACCATCACAAGGCCAGAACGATTCTTCTTAGTGCCATCTAATATTCAGAATATGAGAAGATCTCAAACAGAGAGACAACCAAAAACATGTTTGACTCTCTAAAAATGACGCATGAAGGCAACATATAAGTTAAAGAAACCAAGGCCCTTGCGCTCATTCAGAAATATGAAGCCTTCAAGATGGAAGAAAGTGAATCCATTGAAGCAATATTCTCAAGATTCCAGATTCTATTTGTTGGGCTGAAAGTTCTTGACAAAGGGTATTCTACTGCTGATCATGTAAACAAGATCATCAGAAGTTTACCGAAGCAATGGAGGCTAATGGTCACTGCTCTCAAGCTGGAAAAAGATCTCAACAAGATATCTCTGGAGGAACTTGTCAGCTCCCTCAGAAGTCATGAGATAGCGCTAGAAGATGAAGAGCCTCAGAAGCAAGGTAAGCCTTTAGCATTAAAATCTAACAAAAAAATTGATTATAAAGTTTTGCAGGATATGGAAGAAACCTCTGATGGATCCTCATCAGAAGAAGACGAATTATCTCTTCTCTCTAGAAGAGTCAATCAGCTGTGGAAGCAGAGGCAAAGAAAATTTAGAAACTCCAGAAGATCAGGGAATCAGAATGAATCACCCTCTGGATACAGAAAGTCTGAACCCTTCTCTAGACACAGAAGGTCTAAAGCTTATTTTGGTCACAGAAAGTCAAGCAACAGGGATATTGTCTGCTATAAGTACAATGAACAAGGACACTATAAAAGCGATTGTCCAGGGCTTCAGAAGGAGAAGCCCAAAAAGAAATTCTTCAAGGAGAATAAGAAAAGTCTCATGGAAACATGGGATGATTCAGATACTTCTAACGCGGACACAGAGTCAGATGATGAAAGAGCTAACATTGCTCTTATGGCAAATGTGACAGAAGACAGCGAAGCATCTGGGTCAGACTCAGAATCAGACACAGAAGAGGTATTTCCTGACTTTACTGTTGATTTTACCAAAGCTGAACTAGGAGAAAGTCTGAGTGAAATTCTGGAAAGGTATCAGAAGCTCAGAGTCAAATTCAAGAACCTGAAAAAGGATCTTGTTTCTGACTCTAAAGAAACTGAGAGTCTTAGATTAGAAAATTCTAAGTTAAAAAATATTTCAAAACTAGAAAATGATTTACAAAACTCTCAGAAGGAAATAATCTCAGAGGCTCCCAGTAATGCTGATAAGATCATAAAAGAATATGATCATAGCTTTCAGAAGTTTCTGGCTAAAAACATAGATAGAAGCAAGATGGCTTCAATGATCTATGGAGTTAGCAAAAATGGCAGAAAAGGAATAGGATACCAAGGTAAAGTATCCCCACCTAATAAAGTCATGGACTTAGTAATTAAATGCACACTATTAAAATCTCACTTCACTTATGGGCACACACATGATCTGAAATACACTAGTAATGATTATTCTGCCAAACCAACATTCAAACAGAATTTTAGTAAAACTAACAAACAAGGACCCAAAAAGATATGGGTACCTAAGGACAAAATTATATATGTAGCAGATATCTTTAGTAGCAAGGATAAAACACCAGTCATGGTACCTGGACTCTGGATGCTCTTGACACATGATGGAAAGAAAGCATATGTTCCAAAGTCTGGAACTTAAACCTGGAGGTTACGTGGGTTTCAGAGGCAATCAAAGAGGGAAGATCATTGGCTCTGGAATAGTAGGTAATGGTAATCTCCTTTTTATTAATAATGTGTTGTTAGTTGATGGATTAATGCATAACCTGTTATCCATAAGTCAATTAAGTGATAACGGTTATGATATAATCTTTAATCAAAATTCACGAAAATTTGTTAGTCAGAAAGATGGAACTATCATGTTTAATTGAAAGAGGAAAAACAACATTTATAAGATAAAACCTTCTGAACTAAAGAGTCAAAATGTAAAATGCCTTCTTTCTGTTAACAACGAGCAATGGGTCTGGAACAGAAGATTGGGGCATGTTAGTATCAGAAGAATATCTTAGATTAACAAACTCAATCTGGTCAGAGGACTTCCTAATCTGAAGTTCAGCTTAAATGCTATGTGTGAAGCATGTCAGAAAGGCAAATTTGCAAAACCTGCTTTTAAAGCAAAAAATGTTGTTTCTACCTCTAGGCCATTAGAACTTCTGCATATAGATTTATTTGGACCAGTGAAAATTGTGTCTGTTAGTGGCAAGAAGTATGGGTTAGTGATCAAAGATAACTATAGCAGATGGACATGGGTAAAGTTCTTAAGACACAAGGACGAGTCACATTCTTTCTGTAACCAAGTTCAGAATGAGAAAGATCTTAGAATTGAAAAAGTCAGAAGTGATCATGGTAGAGAGTTTGAAAACAAAAAATTTGAAATATTTTTAATGAAAATGGAATTTTTCATGATTTCTCTTGTCCTAGAACTCCCCAACAAAATGGAGTTGTAGAACGAAAGAACAGTACATTGCAAGAAATGGCCAGAACCATGATCAATGAGACTAACATTGCTAAGATCTTCTGGGCAGAAGCAATTAACACAGCATGTTACATCAAAATAGAATCTTTATAAGACCTATTCTAGAAAAAGACTCCATATGAAGTGTGGAATAACGGAAAGCCCAATATTTCTTATTTCCATCCTTTTGGATGTACCTGTTTTATTCTGAAGACTAAAGAACATCTGAACAAGTTTGACTCTAAAGCACAGAAGTGTATTATGTTAGGATACTATGAACGCTCAAGAGGGTACAGAGTATACAATACAGAAACACAAATTGTAGAAGAATCAATCAGTGTTAGATTTGATGATAAGCGTGTCCCTCAAAAGTCAAAGAAGAATGATTTTTTTGCAGATATAGAAGTTGAATTCATAGGTGTTGAAGGCAATTAATCAGAAGTTCCCAACATAGACGGTCCAACAACATCAGAAGGAAATGTCACAAGAACTCCAGCAACTTCTATTGAACAACTCCAGAAAAAATTATCCAGAAGCAGCATAGCTCACCCTGAAGATAAAATAATGGGAAAGAAGGATGATCCAATCAGAACAAGATTAACGTTCAGAAATTCTGAAGAATCCCTCATGGGATTGGTATCTCTGATTGAACCAACAACAATTGATGAAGCTCTTCTGGACAACGATTGGATTCTGGCTATGCAGGAGGAGTTAAATCAATTCACCAGAAATGACGTATGGGATCTGGTTCCTAAACCAAAAGGATTCAACGTCATTGGAACAAAGTGGGTGTTCAGAAACAAACTGAATGAGCAAAGAGAAGTCATTAGAAACAAGGCATGACTGGCTGCACAAGGTTATAGTCAGCAAGAGGGGATAGACTATACAGAAACCTTTGCTCCAGTCGCCAGGTTAAAATATATGAAACTCTTAATCTCTTTTGTTGTAAATAATGGAATCACTCTGTATCAGATGGATGTCAAATGCGCATTCTTAAATGGTTACATTGATGAAGAGGTATATGTGCACCAACCCCCTGGGTTTGAAAATTCCAAACACCCAGAATATGTTTTCAAACTAAAGAAGTCACTTTATGGTCTGAAACAAGCTCCCAGAGCTTGGTATGAAAGACTAAGTAACTTTCTATTAGGAAAGGAATTCACCAGAGGGAAAGTGGACACAACCTTGTTATGTAAGACATTTAAGAATGACATTCTAGTTTGTCGGATTTATGTAGATGATATTATATTTGGATCTGCCAAACCTTCTCTGGGAAGAGAATTTGCTAAGTGTATGCTGGCATAGTTTGAGATGAGCTTGATGGGAGAACTCAAATTCTTTCTGGGCATTCAGATCAATCAGAATCCAGAAGGAACTTACATTCACCAGAACAAATACGTCACAGAACTTCTGAAGAAATTTTATCTATCAGAATGTAAGCCATCAAAGACTCTAGTGCATCCCACGTGCATTCTGGAAAAGGAAGAGGTAAGTAAAAAGGTAGAGCAGAAGATCTACAGAGGTATGATTGGTTCTCTCCTTTATCTGACAGCTTCAAGGCTTGACATTTTATATAATGTTTGCTTATGTACTAGATTCCAATCAGATCCTAGAGAATCTCACTTAACAGATGTTAAGCAAATTTTCAAGTATCTGAAAGGTACTACTAACCTGGGTTTGTTTTATAGAAAAACCAATTAATACAGTTTAGTAGGATAATGTGATGCTGATTTTGTTGGAGACATAGTAGAACAAAAAAGTACTTCTGGAAGCTGCTAGTTTCTGGGAGACAATATGATCTCATGGACCAGCAAGAGGAAGTCCACAATTGCGCTGTCAACAGCAGAAGCTGAATACATTGCAGCTGCTGGATGCAACACACAGATGCTCTAGGTGAAAAGTCAGCTTGAAGACTTCAACATATTTGAGAGTAACATCCCTATTTTCTATGATAATACTTCTACAATATGTTTATCTAGAAATCCAATTTTGCATTCTAGGGCTAAGCATATAGAAATAAAATACCATTTTATTATGGACTATATTCAGAAAGGTATTCTTACTTTAAAATTTATTGACACGGACCATCAATGGGCTGATGTTTTTACAAAACCCCTTTCTGAAGATAGGTTTAATTTCATTATGAAACATCTTAGCATGAAATTATGTCCAGAATAAGAAGTTTTATTTACATATTCTGTAACCCTCAGAACTTTATATTTTCTTTGTGAACATCTTATCAATGTGTCTTCAAAAGTTAGGAGTACAGTTGCTTCAGAATCTATCTACGAAGATCTGAACCTTTCATTTCAAAGATAGAGGCGTGCAGTTCACACCATCAAACATTTGTCATCCTCTCACAAGCTACCTTCTAAGGCTGAACACACATTCAAATTCTGAAGGGTCTAAGGCTCTGATTGGATGCATTGAAACACGCATTTGTGGTAACTGTTCAGTATCTACATGCAATCCCCTATTTTCAGGTTTCATAATTACAGTGTAATCATTATTTTGTTTTCTATTTCTTACTGATTAAGTTTTCAAGACCGTTTATAAATACGCAATCACTATTTCATTCACTTCTCCTCGCATCTATTATTTTCTCTTGCTTTCATTTTGCAAAAACCCTTTTCTCAGAAATTTTCAAAACAAACTGTGTGAACAATGGCATCCTCCTCAAGCATCAAAAATCTCCAAAGTGCTCCTGGTTCTTCTTCAACAGTTGAATAGTATGAGGAACCCATAAGAACTTTGCTCACTCCGGTCGATTCTCTTGAAGTTTTATGTGAGCTAATCATTGATTTTGAAAGCTTAAAGGAAAATGGTTTTGATTTGTATGAAGATGTAACGGCTCAAGGTTGGAATAGATACTTTGATCGTTTGCTAGGTCCAGTATTCCCCATTCTTGTTAAGGAGTTCTGAATCCATGCAACTTCATCAAATCATCAAGTTACGTCTTACATAATGGGGAAGAATATAGTGATTACAGAAGACTTGATTGGGAAATTTATTGGGTACAATGGAGGAGGAGTTAGGTGCATTGACATGGCTGAAAAGTGTTCTGACCTAAAGTCAATTGCAAGAGTTATTTTTACTTCTGCACAGCCATCCAGTAAGATAAGGGACTTGAAGGATTACTACAGAATCTGGGCCAGGATCATTCTGGGATGTATAAACCATAAGAAGCCAACAAGCTCTCCTGACTACATCAACATTGATAAACAGTTTCTGTTGTATTTTATTTCAAAGAAGACCAAAATAAATCTTCCACACTTGCTCTTCAATCATCTAAGAACAAGCGTGAAAGAAACAAGGGAAGAAGAAAGGACAAAGAGGGATTGGATTCCTCTGGGAAGATTAATATCTGATATTCTGACGGAGAATAGGTTGATAGAGCATCTGACAGAGGCTCAGCAGATTATCATTCTGGAGGAAAGTGCTAGAAAACCACTTAATGCCAAGAATCTGAAGAAAATGAAGATTATTGAAATTATTAAGAAGGAACCAACAGTTGCTACTCATGAAGTCATCACATCAAGGAGAATCCCTCTGAAAGATTTTCCGTTATTTTCTGAGATTGATGCTTCACCAAAGATTGTGGTCAGATACATAGAAGCTTGCAAGGAAGATGGAACAGATCCAGATCTTAACATTCATGATCTGCACAAGCCATCTCCAGATGTTGTGTTGAAGAAATCCAGAAAGAGAAAGGTGGCGGGAGAAGGATCCTCTCAGAGGACACACAAAGTTGCTAAAAAGAAAGGTAACACTTTCTTTGTTTCTGTTGTAGAA
The DNA here is from genome assembly GCA_948472305.1 of Vicia faba. Classification (NCBI taxonomy): domain Eukaryota; kingdom Viridiplantae; phylum Streptophyta; class Magnoliopsida; order Fabales; family Fabaceae; genus Vicia; species Vicia faba. The sequence continues at coordinate 1,605,211,458 of OX451739.1, forward strand.
TTTATAGTTTTTCCAACATCTGAAACCATCCCCTCTCAACAAAAAGAAGATCCATCACCTCAAACTTTTGAGGATTTTGACATAGAATTTGATCCTTCTGTAACCCTTTGCAGTTTCCTTAACGAACCTCAATCTCCCAATTCTCATCTAGAATAAAATCAGCCATAACTTGCAAGAGTTCTTTCTGAAATTGATCTATTTGATCAAGACTTTCAAACACCTACCCAAGAAAATCCAAACCTCCATACTCCTAAACCAGAAAATGAAAACCCTCACACTCCCCAAACTAAAAATCCAAACATTGAAACCCCTGAACCAGAAAATCAACACGCTACCGCAAACCAATCAGAATATTCTTTTAGACTCTGATACCACTATCCTTATTCCTAGAATAACAGAACCTCTTATGGTTCGTCAACCTCTCTCCATATTAGACATTCTAGAAATACCATCACCCTATCATTCCACACCACCAAACACTCCTCGCTCACCAATCCTAATTTCTGATTCTCTTACTCCCTCTCCCATTAACCGTCCAGATGATCACCTCAAAACCATCATTGATTTAGAAGCAATGGACCACCTAGCTTCAACCTCCAATAAAATTGCCACTCCCAAACCCAAACCAACCATAACCAAAACAGATGTTGGTAAAAACTTGTTGATTTTTGAAACAGAATTACAAGAATGGGTTACTTCTTTGAAGCAAGCAAGTCTAGATAATTCAAATCCTGCTACTTCTGATTCTCATTGGGATCGATTCAGAAAATGGTTCAACTCTGAATCCTATAGGCTAAAAGAATTAAGTCATGAAATGGCTCAGCAGAACTTTAGTAATCAGCTAAAAGCTTTCAAAGACCAAGTTCTGAGTCACTGGGACAAGAAAGAAATTCTTCTGCTGGAAAATGCTCCCTGGAAAGAGCGCCAGCCTTCAGAAGATACTGAACCATGTTCTGATAGTCACCATATGGCTACTGTTCAAGAAAAGGAAAATACAACTGAATAAGCAATTGAATCAGAAGATGTTGCAGAGTATTCTGAAAGACTTGCAACCTCTGAGGAAACACCAGCTTCATCGCTGGTCATGCAAACTCTGGAAGAGCTAAAGAAGGAGAATGTTGTAATCCACACAAGATTGGATAAGCAAGAAGACACAACCAAAGAAATCAAGGATATGCTGGGAAAGCAAGAAGAATCAAGCACTCGGATTAAGAGCTTGCTGAAGCGTTGTTCACACGACTTCCCCCTCCATCTTAGATTTGTTTTTAACTTGTTTTCTGTATTCTTTATCTTATCTTATCTGCTTCTGAAAAATGTCATTGCAATCTGTTTTAATACAAATCATCCTTTTTTTACTATGATTTTTTGTGATTATATTGCTTTTTGATACCTGACAAAAAAGGGGGAGAGCGTAAGATATTTTCAATAACAGTATACCGGGAAAAAGTCTCAAACATTCTGAATATCTTAACTTCTTATTTTTTCTGAAAGCATAACAGGAACAAAATTATGATAAAGACAGAAGGAGATGCATCAAAAGCTCTGATGAGAAGGAACTTCAGGGAAGTATTTCATCTCTATCTGAGTACTCAACTCAGGGGGAGACTCTCTTAAGCTTTTTGTTCTGTTTATTTTTATTGTAAAATCCTAGTTTTTGTCATCATCAAAAATGGGGAGATTGTTAGAACATAGTTTGATTCTACAACCCTCATAAGAGTTTTGATGATAACAAACACAAAGAACAAATATGCACTCTAAATTTGTGTTCTATGTTGTACAAAAGTTCTGATAGAACTAGATCAGAAGTTAAGCTCCAAAGGTGCTCAAGCTAAGTACGCAGACTAATATCAGAATGTTCTGAAGAATGAAGATCAGAACCTATGCTAAAGAGAAAGACATCTTAATTCTGAACGGAAGTCTAACGTGCAAACAGAACCTTATGATTCTGACTTCCCAAGTTCTGAAGCAAAGCAGAAAGCAAGATTCCTTAAGTTCTGAAGCGTTACTTTTCCATCAAAGCAGTATCATTTACAATGGCTACAATCAGGCAAGGATCTTCATATTATGGAAAGTGCATTAAGTGCCAATTATCATGTTTCCATTTGGACAGATTGCCATGCCTATTTAAACAAGCTATAAGGCTAAATCGTTCAAGATTTACACACTGCTCCATACAATCTCTCATTGCTACAAAATCATATTCATACTATTCTCTAAAATCGTGTAATACATCACAGTTTATGATACAGTTTTTGTAATGAAAAACATATAGTACACAGTGAATTCTTTCTTTTGATTAGTGAATTTCCTTGAGATAAATCGGGTTATGGTTGTACTCAAGAAGACTTTGGCAGTTGTCAAAGTAGAATTGTAATCAGTTTGATTATTGAATTAAGTCCTCGTTGGAGAGAGGTGATATCACCTTGGCGGGTGGACTGGAGTAGTTTGAGATCAAGCGAACCAGGATAAAAATCATCGTGACAATTTCTTTTGATTTTTAAGTTTCAATTCACCCCCCCCCCCTTCTTGTGTTTTTCACTTCTTCAGTGTATGGTAAAACAAGAAATATACATTTGTATATAGTAAACTATGGGTACGTTCTACAATGGTTTTTTATATTAACCGTGATCTAATGTAATTTATTTGTTGCTGGATTTTGAACCCATTACCTTATATATCACAACTGTAAATAACCATAACTGTTGGGATATCACGCGAGCTGACCAGTATACTACAATGGTCCCAGGAATGTGATTGTTAGTAGAGAATTTAAAACAATATTATACACAACAACGTCTGGTCTTACGTGGCTATATGTGTTTACTAACCGTTGTTAAATTGGTTTTTCGTAGTAGTGCTTCTATCCCCAACAGTGGTGTGTTGTTAAGATTCTTGTTCTCTTATCTCCAACAGAAGCCTTTTTGTCAAGAGTTTTGTGCAAGATTTATCTTATCCCCCAATAGTATGAAGGATTCCTTATTCCCAACAGTATGAAGGATTCCTTATTCCCAACAGCATGAGATATAAGGTTGTTCCCCAAGAAGCTTGGAATTTGACTTGAATTAGGTGTAAGAACAAGATTTGGATTTGTGTTTAATCTCTAAGTTTTGATGATAACAAGGATATATTTTATGAAGAACAATTTTAGTTCTAATGGTTTAATTGAGTGTGCAGATACATTATTAGAATTCTAGATAGTATTAATCAAGATATCATCATAATCACATTATTACTCAGAAGAAGAACCATTGAGTTATGTTTCTAATGTAACATTAATATTTCTATGGAATGTTGAATGTTCGCCAAGAAAAGAATCTCAATGAGTTTCCAAGAAGAAAGAATTTATGATAATTTGTTGCTTCAGGATCAGAAATTAAGACTGCACAAGAAACAAGCTTCCAACATAGAAGATCAGAAGTCAAGATTCGTTCATTAGAAGAGTTGTTGCATAAATTCTAAAGACAAAGTCAAGATTCTGAACACATGTGAAGAAAGATTCTACTCCAAGATCAGAAGTCAAGATTTGCTCATCAGAAGAGTTGTTGCTCATATTTTTGAAGACAAAGTCAAGATTCTGAAGACTCTGAGAGCTCATGGAATACACACCTTCATTCAACATCATAAGTATTCCATCAGAAGAAAGGATCAAAGAGAGAAAGATCTTGTGGACTCATATCTAATTAACATCTCAAAGTCCATCAGAAGACAAGATTAAAAGATGATATCTTCTCAAGCCAATCTACTCAGCAGAAGTAATATTCTTCAGAAGACAAATATCATCAGAAAGACCATCGCACTCAACAGAAGAAATATTGTGACCATTTCTATAAAAACATCAGCAGTTCTAAGGAATATTGAATGTTCATCTAAAAGGGAATCAATCCAAATATCAAGAGATCAGAAACAAGATATTCAACATCAAAACCAGATGTACTTATATAAGTTGTTGCTTCAAAAATCAGACATCAGATATGCATCTTAGAAAAGAGGATTACCAAGGTATCAAGACAAGGTTAAAATGAAGTAGATCAGAAGAGATTTCACTCAAAAAAGTTGTTCATCAAATAAGATGTTGCTTGTATATCTGAAGACAATGTTCAAACATCTGAAAGATTATGACTCTACAACAAAGAAGAATCTTTTGGATCATTATCACTCCTCAATCAAAATCAATCCAACAAGATGAAAAAATCGAAGCTCAAGAATTCAAATACTTGAGAATCAGATAGGTTGTTGTCATAATATCTGATTTCAAGGTCCATCATCAAAAAAGCTTTTGATTACTTCATAAGAAAAGCTTTCACGTACAATCACAAGACTTGTTTCTCAAATAGATTATTACCGATCATTCTGAAAACAAGAATCCACTATTGAAAGTATCTGAAGTGAGACATCTTCTCAACAAAATCTTCATCTCTCAGATCAGAAAAAGAAATATGCCTTCAAGAGTAGTTCTAGATCAGAAGAAAATCTTTGTGTTTTAGATAGGTTGTTGCCCATAATTCTGAAGATAATATTTGGTTCTGACCACTCTGGTGTTCCTGTGCTACAAAAACAAATTAGTTTTTGAAATACTCATCAGTCATTCATCAGAAGAATGAAGACAAGTGATTGATCTCTTCCAAGCTTAAAACTTCAGAATCAAAAGTACATCATCAAAAGATAAAGATCAAGAAACTTAGTCAAGAAGAAAATAGTACAATGATAGTACTATTTAAAGAAGTTATTCTCCCACTGACGTATGCTATCTACTGCAAGCAACAGGTATAGGAAAGTGACATTTTGTACTATTCCAAACCTCTCTTGAATATATTTGTTGGGAGTCAATCGTTGGAAGGAGAAAATACCTATATATCCTTACAATGACTCTTTTTGTCTGAAGGCTATATAAGAAGACTAAAGCTTAAAATTCAAATAGAGGAAGACATTAAAAAAAAAGATATTGACAATGTCTAAGTTTATACATTGTTAATGTTCTTAATAGAAAATATCTTACAATGTTGAAGAGATGTAATGAATAAGCAAGGATTTGTTGCTCATATCTTGCTTAATGAAGAAAGAAGATGAAGATGATGAATTCTACAAGATGTTATTCAAACTACGAATCATATATATCTTGGCATAATTATGAAGAAGCAAGGAGTTGTTGCTCATAGCTTTCTCAACGAAGAAGATGAAGACAAGAATACTAAAAGATGTTACACTTAACTTAAATTATATTCATCTTTGTAGAAATATGTAAAACACAAGCGTTGTTGCTTAGAACTGTGTCAAATAATATCTACTTAAATTAGGAGTAATCTGCTTGATAAGAAACACTCATGTAATCTCCAGAAAAACAATTATGTTAGAATTGGTTGATTCCTCAAGTGATCAAGTGAAGATCAGATGACTTGAGAAGATGTTGGTTATGGTCATCATAGATGAAATCCTATTCTAAGGACCTGTTTGGTCAGAAACCTTCTGGGGTCAATGATCTATATATCTCTTAGAGGACCAAGAGGGTCAAAATTCTTAAGAGATCACTAGATAAGGGTAATTGTGAGAAATCCCTCATAGAAAGATCAAGTTGATCAGATTTCTGATAGGTCAATGATCGTTATATCTCGTGGAGATCACTGGGTGTATCATTATGTTGTTCCTTGAGTGACTAGTGTTAGTCAGAAGACTCGAGATGACAATTATTGTGGGTCATAGTGAAATCCTGTTAAGAAAGACCAGGTAGGTCAGATTTCTTAAGGGGTCAATGGTTGCTGATCATTGTTTGGTTGCTAGTCACCGGCGAGTAGCCCGTGCATCTATAATCAGTTTGGTTATAATGGATTAAGTCCTTGTTGAAGGAAAAATCACTTGAGGAGGGTGGACAAGAGTATCCTAGTTAATGGTTAAACTGGATAACTGAATGTGTCTCTTTATATTTATTGCATTCTATATACTTTCATAGTTGAATCAAATAATTTTATAAAGGGGAATATTTTCTTAAAATCTAATTCAAACCCCCTCTTTCTTGTGTTTTTCTCTA